>JAIFZK010000018.1:6067500-6667500 GCA_027481765.1 Tenualosa thibaudeaui | reverse complement strand
AATGTGACATCTGGTGGAGGTTTAAGGTAACTGGGTTCCACTCAAAGATTTGACAAGACAACTTTGTTTCCTTTTTTGCCTTTTATCTTTTTTTTTTCAATTTTAATTTTCTAACTTTTCAGCAGCGTCTTCCCAGCGTCTTGCGTTTAACCAACTCACAGCTTCAGCCTGATTAAACCCGCCATAGCACGCACCAAAATCAGCTGGTGCTGATTACCAATCAACTGACTCACAGGCTGTCAACACCATTTTTTTCCTTTCATTTTCTCCCGTGCGTTTCTCAAGTGCAACTAAAATCATTAATACCAGTTTGACTTTACATTTGTATTATAACATTCATTCATTCATTCATTCATTCGTTTGTTTATTTGTTTGTTTATGGATGTATTTATTTATGTATTTATTCTTAACACATAAACATATAATGTTTTCTTATGACATTTGAATTTTGTGTATGGGAAATATAATCATATACTGTACTGTATGAATTAGATGTATACTGTACATGTATTGTGTGTATTTGTATTTCGTGGTCTGGCATAGACTGCATAGAAAGCTGAATTACTATGGAATTCCAATTCAGTCAAAATGTATGATCCGATTCAGGGACATTGTACTCACAGCACTGATATTTGGAATGAAATCTGCTTTTCCTAGAGAAATGAAATTCAGAACAGTCCAAGAAAATAATCGAGGGAAAGCACTTCCTCAGCGTTTAGTTACATTCATATATCATGAATTGTATAAAAGCTTTAGCTTTAGCTTTAATTGCTTTATTTATTTGTAAATGGGAGTGTTTGTGTGTGTGTGTGTGTGTGTGAGAGAGAGAGAGAGAGAGAGAGAGAGAGAGAGAGAAAGTATGCATTCATGAACAAAAGTAAGGGGTGGAACGGAACTATGAATCACAAATTACTTGTGTATATTTGTCCAAAAGAGTACCTCATGAATCGACATGACAAATGGCAGCAGCTCATTTGTGACTTTGGGTTTGAGTGTATTGAAGTTCATGTTAGCGGTGATATATTGCATGTTTGAAGCACTCATTCTAGCACACACTTTTTGCCAATGTAGATGCTCTTCTTTTGAGAAGTAGGCTAGCGCCCACTCCAGAATTTTTAGCTAACTTTCTCGTTTTGAGAAGTTAGATATGTCTGAAAGACGTATATTTGATACATTATAAGTCTTATCAACTCTAGAAAACATACAGACATGACCTCGGCGTCCACGATGGTAGATCTAGCCATTTGGGGATGGATTACTAAAGCAGAATGGAAGGGGATGAATGACTAAAGAGGAACACAGTGAAAGAGAGGAGAAGAAAAAGAGAGAAGTTGTCAACTGTAATATCAGGGATGGCTGTTAAATTCCACCGAAAAGTGACCCTAACAAGAGTCATGGAACACTCGGATAACATTTATTTCTCTGAAATCTAATAAACAACAACAATGTTTAACACAGATTGAGATTTGTGGCTGAGTTGGTAACCATTATCAAGGCAGTAGGAATGTGATTGTTGTCAGGCCCACTCCCGAGGGCAGCGCAGCACACACACCAGCTCATCCTCTCTGCTGCCTGGCTCAGGGTCTGACTTGTAGCCCCACCTGAAATTCACACAGGTCACTCACCACTTGATATATGTATGTATTGAAAACTATAGGTGTTGGTTTTTTCGGTGTGAACAAAGGCTCTGTGAGGACTTCTTTCTACTGTACTCACGAGGCTGTAGGGGGCTGAGAAGCAAACAGGGTCTCCATCTGGAACCCTGGAAGCTGGAGTCCAAATTTCAAGCCTTTATCATACATCAGATTGAACTCTGTGTGCCTGAAAGACAAATTTATGTTAGAGAGACAGTATGTTTTAATAAGAGGACTTCAACTGTAAAATGTGTCCTGCAGAGAAGCAAAAAGAAAATGTAATTTAGATTCTGCTCCCTCTGGCACATCTTTTAATGAGTCAAATATTCATGTCTATATGTAGTCATGACTCAAATGTTCAGATGTGCCAGAGGGAACATGACTACATGACTATACGTTGTCCAACCTGCCATTTCGAAGTTGTTTCCACGCCATCTCCTGGTCAGTGAAGGTACCACACATGCGGGCCTTCAGAATCGGAAGGTACGCTGGGAGGATGGCTTTCCCACAGGATTCCAGGAAGCTGAAGTTGCCCTCTTCTTCAGATGTCAGATTATCAAAAAAGATTCCCCCGAGTCCCCGAGTTTCTCCTCTGTGTGGGATGAAGAAGTACTCATCACACCTGACACAGTTTAATAATAAAAAAAAAAACATTTAAAACGTTTACAATGTAAATATTTAATATAGGCCTAGTATTATTGTATTGTATGTTACTTTGGATAAAAGCATTTGCAAATAAACAATTGCAGTGCTTTTACACCTGGCAGAACTGCTCAATATAAGCTGTTTTCTTGAAACATATTTGCACCTTCCTCACCACTTCTTAAAGCGTGGGTAGTAGCTGGCATCATGTTTATCACACATATCTTTTAGAGTCTTGTGGAAATGGATGGCGTCCTCTGGCACCAGATAGGAGGGGTTGAAGTCCATCACACCTCCATACCAGCCCACCTCAGCACCTGAGGAACATGAAATAGAGGAAGTAAGTTTGTTGGTGGATCTGTTTTTTTCCCTTCATCTTAAATTTTAGGATAATATATGTTTCACATACAAGGTACTAACAGGGCTACCCACCATTGTTTAGTTTCATGACAATGAAACGCAAGTTGAATTCGCCTCTTGGCACGTGGGGGTTCTGGGCATGAACTACACAGCTGAGGGAGATACCCAAGAAATTGTGATCCTCTGTGAAAGCTACAAACATACATTACATTAGACTTGTTTCTACATTACATTAGTCTTGTTTCTACATTACATTAGACATGTCTCTACATTAGATTAGACATGTTTTCTCATGGTGGCATGTCTTTAAAAAATGTGACAGCAAAGGGAACAGAGAATGCAATGGAAAGCAATTAATAGATCATTGACAGAGAGCTTCCACAAAAATGGTTTTCCCACAGGAAGTTATGTTAGTGGTATGGAAATGACATTTATCAGCTGTGTGTGTTTTATCAGCATGTTATTAGCTACAAGAGTTTTATCAGCATATTAAGGGGCTGAGCATTCTACCAAAGAACTAGTATAGGCTTTCTGCAGCTGTATTATTTGAGATTGATTTTGCATTCTGTGTATTGGCTATATCAAACTTGATATACGGTAAATGTCAGACAGTAAAATACATTTTATAAGGAATATTCTTAACTGACATGTTTTAGTTTGTTGGAAGTTATCCTAGTATATTTGGTGGTGTTACACACACACAAAGCTGGCTAAGATAGATAGATACATACTTTATTTATCCCGTTGGAAATTCAGGCATTCAGTAGAATCCATAACATGACACACAAACACATTAGAAAAATACAGAGAAAGAATTCTAATTGTGTGGCGTGAAATGTGCAGTGCAGTGAAAATTCATGGTCTTTAAAGCACTGAAATGCACAAACTGAAATGCAGTGAAATGAATAACAGAATGACAGAGACACACTTACTGTCATCCAAACTGGTTGCAATCCTGGCTGCCTGGTGCAGGTGCTCCACTACAGCCAAGGGGAGCTTTCCAGTAACTATGGAAAGATCCACGTTTGTCTTTGAGAACACCTCCCCTTCAGACATGATGGCTATTATCCCTCCACCACCTGGAGATATTCACACACAACACTTTATAGTATGTGAATTCTGTTAAACAAAAATTAAGTTAAACAAAAATTAAAACTTTATCTACTGAATGCATATAAAATTCATATAAAACAGGGACAGCACAAAGTATATTACTATATCAAATATGGTGATACAATAGTACAAAAAGTGCACTGAAATAAAGGAGTTACAATAAAGGGATGTCTCCATCAACTCCACATATACCTTCAGCACGCTTCCAAGTGTCCAGTCTGAACTCAGTACCCTCAACCTTCTGGAGCTCCTCTAACAGCTCATCCCGGACCTTCACAAACAAGTGAAGGATGCGGTCTGCCTGATCTCGGGTTCTGGAGCTGAAGTCATTGGGGATGCAGCCCTGGAAGAAAGAAAGAGTTTTTTCCTCATTCATTGCCTCCATGGTCAAAACTGAGAGTGTGTGTCAAATGATGAACATTTTCTGACTTATCCTTTCTATATATCCTGTCAGTTTCATTAAGTGTCTTTCTTTTCTGAGGCCCTATTGGCTATCATGTTGCAATCTGATCTCTGGAATATCACGACCATTGGGCAGGCCTACATATGCCTACATATCCAGAATTTCCCCTCCATGACACTGCAGATTCATGTACATGTGAGGGCATGTCTCAACCTGGAATAATGCACTTTCCAGTAAAGCTAGTCATTCGTACTTTCAGTTTCTATTCTCATATGTTCTCACATGTTCATGTCCCACTATGTCAGAGCCGGAGACGAGGTGAGCCTAAGAATAGCAAGGGCAAACCTGTCACAGGGCATCAGAGAGGCCAAGAGGCAGTACTCCAGAAAGAGAATGCAATGGAAAGCAATTAATAGATCATTGACAGAGAGCTTCCACAAAAATGGTTTTTCCCACAGGACGTTATGTTAGTGGTATGGAAATGACATTTATCAGCTGTGTGTATTTTATCAGCATGTTATTAGCTACAAGGGTTTTATCAGCATATTAAGGGACTGAGCATTCTACCAAAGAACTAGTATAGGCTTTCTGCAGCTGTATTATTTGAGAATGATTTTGCTGTCAGTTTCATTATGTGTCTTTCTTTTCTGAGGCCCTATTGGCTATCATGTTGCAATCTGATCTCTGGAATATCACGACCATTGGGCAGGCCTACATATGCCTACATATCCAGAATTTCCCCTCCATGACACTGCAGATTCATGTACATGTGAGGGCATGTCTCAACCTGGAATAATGCACTTTCCAGTAAAGCTAGTCATTCGTACTTTCAGTTTCTATTCTCATATGTTCTCACATGTTCATGTCCCACTATGTCAGAGCCGGAGACGAGGTGAGCCTAAGAATAGCAAGGGCAAACCTGTCACGGGGCATCAGAGAGGCCAAGAGGCAGTACTCCAGAAAGATTGCACAGCACTTTAACAACAGTAGAGACACGCAGAGTCTGTGGCAGGGCATACAGACCATGACGGACTACAAGCCAACGCTGGAGACCGCCGACAGCTCCACCTCCCTGCCGAACGAACTGAACGAGTTCTTTGCTTGCTTTGAGGCACACAGCAGTACCCCGGCACAGAAGACTTCACCCCCTCCCGATGACCAGGTGCTGACACTATCCCCGGACAGCATGAGAAGATCCCTCAACAGGATCAATGCACGCAAAGCTCCGGGACCAGACAACATCCCTGGTCGTGTACCTGGTCGTGGCCTGTTTTGGGTCACATCAGCAATGATGATGAGACACACTACAGGAGCGAGGTCTCCGCCTGGTCAAGTGGTGCAGTGACAACAACCTCTCCCTGAACGTGGAGAACACAAAGGAGATTGTTGTAGATTTCAGGAGAGCACACACGCAGCACGCCCCCCTCACCATTAACGGGGCTGCTGTGGAGAGAGTAAGCAGCACCAAATTCCTGGGTGTGCACATCTCTGAGGACCTCTCTTGGTCAAAGAACACTGCATCACTGGCCAGTAAAGCCCGACAGTGACTCTACTTCCTCCATAAGCTGAGGAGAGCCAAAGCCCCAGCTCCCATCAGGCAGACTGAAAGACAGCTTCATCCACCAAGCTGTCAGGACGCTGAACTCTCTCCCTGCCCCTCTCCCCCTGACCTCCACACTCACCACTTCCCTCTCCCACTGCTCTTAGTGTAAGTGTCCCAGTCCAGGGAAACTTCCTAAGGCACATCTTAGGTCTTAAGTCCTACACCCACCACTCCCCTCTCCTGCTGTTCTTAGGGTAAGTGTCCCAGTCCAGAGAAACTTACCTAAGGAACATCTCTCCCCTCCCAAGAACTCATCAGACATCTCTCTCCTATGGAGTTCCTCTCTTACTGCTCCACAGTAATTGGATGTACAGTAATTGAATGTACACTTCTCTTTTTGCACTACAACAAATGACATTGTTGCTTAAATGAGACAATTTGAGCTTTATTATGCTACACACTGTGTATTGGGTACAAGCCTATTTGTACTTTTTGCTATGTGTATATTGTCCTTGCTATGTGTATATGGTTCAGCTTGTCACTATATTTATTGTCATTATATTGATATTTGTTTATAAGATGTTTAATGTTCACTGTGGGCCTAGGGAGCGCTGTAATTTCAAATCCTATGTGTGCAACCTGTACATATGTTTTTTGACAATAAAGCTGACTTTGACTCTGACTTTGACTAGTGTCCAGATTGCATCCTTGGAGATACTGTTTGGCTTTGTTATTGTACTGAGGGCAATTTTCATTGAATCAAAATATATATTTCCTTTGATTGATAGTCTTCATCAGAATGGCTTGTGCAATCACAATTATACCATGAATCCCTGGGGGAGTTATTGTCCTCTGATGGCATATTTACCCAATCTGTGTGATGTATCTGGCAGCTCCTTGACAACTAGGGTGAAAACAAACAGCTGTCAAAACCTGGCAACAGACCATTATAACCACAATGGCTTTTTGACATTTCCAGTTATATTGTTTAGAGCTGACATACAGTAGGCCTACTTGGGAATAAGAACTTGGAACAACGTAGACCAAATAGCGAATGCGCAGCTAACTAACTCATACCTACTCGCACCATTAGCTCACTTTCGCGTTCATTAGCCTATATGGTAAAATTCAGTTGGTGTTAACTGCCGTTCGCTATTTGGCCAACAGGGCTATGATTGCGATGACGCCGAACTATTGCTTTAACGCAACTGTTCCTACCAAAGATAATCGAATACTACGCTCTGAATCTTTTCTTTAATTATGTAGGCCTAGCTCATATAATCTGGTACGACCCTGGAAGATATCACAATGTCACGCACCACATGTTGCTGATTTCCCCTGTTTTAAAAGAAGAGTGGATAACTGTCACCCTTTGGTTTAGGTAGGGGAATTGAATAGTGCAAAGTACTGATGCCTGACCTCTTTGGATGTAATGCAAGTCCTAATGTTTTTTGAAGGAGTGTACAATTACCCAAGACACAAAATACATAAGTGTAGGCTATTAGAGTTAGTCATGCATGAATACTGTAAAACTAGTATTCATTAGCTGTATGAATTGAAACTGAAGAGCTGTGAGTCATATTCCTGCTATTGCTCATGTGAATACTGCCTATTACATGAGCTGTTTGTGTGTTAATTAAACTGTTAGTTATTTATCAAAATTAAAAATAAGTTTTAGATTTCAGTTTCCAGCCAAATTGCTGTAGCGTGGCCTTCCATGGGAATACCCAGTTATAAGCAGTCTTATTAGCACATTTCTGACATTTTATTAAGCATAAGATTAAGATTTGTAAAACTTTCTCCATTGCTCCACCTCACACTGTAACTCCCTCCCAAAACACATGTGTGACTGCTCTGACTTGTCCAAATTGAAATCACTACACTATTCATGTTGCCTGTTGTTTTATTTTTAATTTGTCTGTAGAATATTTTAAAACTAATCTTTTTTCTTGTTTTATCTTGTCTTATCTTATAAAATAAATACTCAAAAAATAAAATGTATTATTGTTGTTGTTTGTTTGTTTATTCATTTAATCTCAGATCACATTTCTATACCACGTCTAATTTTCTTACACTGCCATCTAGTGGAAAGATGGTATTATTGCACCAAAAATATGATCATCTGTTTCAATTCACTTTCGTACCCAGAGACTATGAAAAGTAAATGAAAAGCTTAAACAAACTTCTGCAAAAGGGCAATTTCACCTCCTGAAATTATGTCCTTAAAACCAGATTTGGCAATAGTTTATTATTGTAACAAGAGATCAATTTGGCTTATAATCTTGTGTATCAATACATGATATATATACACTGACATCTGTCTAGGATATCCTAGTGATTGAGGGTGGTAAAGAAACCAAAGAAAACCCACATAATGTAGCTAAATCAGTATTGGGCTGTAGTGGTTTGCAAGAAGAACATGTTGCCATGTCTCAACCAGAATTTCAATCAACAATCAACCTGCCTGAATGGGCCTCTTTTGCTAAGTTTTACATGCTTAACTAGGGTATGAAATCACATTTTTTTTCATTGGTTCAATTTTGTTGACTAGATAACTGCAAACTGCAAACAGAATCCAACAATTAGAGGTATTTTCAAGGTTCATGTTGCTGCACTGGAATGCCCATTTCATTTCAACGAAATTCTGGGCAAGATGAAAGGAGACCCATGTGAAAGAAAAATCCTTGGGAAGACCATAAGACCTTCTAAAGCTTGGACATCTGTCCAACATTTATTGGAAAACAGTCTGACTGAAGAACTGCATAGAAATTAGTTATTGATTTCCCACATACAAGCCTAGCCAACAAATCCATCTGATACCAATGCTTTCCTAAACCCCCCCACCATCTCCACATGCTTTGTTCTCCACAGTGCCTATCCAGATATCTTCTCTTTTATGTTGACAGCATTTCAGTTTTTGAACACACACACCACACACACGCACAAACACACTTCAATCATGTATTTTCTATATAGGGTATGTAAATCTTTGTGTAAAGCTGTGTTCATCTCAGTCAGTTTTCTCCTGCCTTAATTCTGTCATCTGATTTTTCATATATTTTGCCATCTTACTCCCATAATCAGTCAGTGCATTTCAAGCTATTTGAGCACAGAGATTTCCATGCATTCCATTCCATCTGCTTATTCGCCCGTCTGCCTTTTTCTTTCATTACGGTTCTTCAGAGATGCTCATCAATCACCCTGTGAAGGCAATCTGTGGCATATCATGGAGGCTTAGAGTGTAGTAGACGAAGCCCATGCACAATCACGTTTTATTTACACATGCATGTGTGTAATGTCAGGTTCGTCATAGTTTTTGTTTGAGTTCCACATAAATTAACTATGAGGTTTGCATGTGTGTGTGTGTGTGTGTGTGTGTGTGCTATTACATGGCATAGCCATTTAGTTGAAGGACATGCATAATTACTAGACCAGCAGGAAAATTACCATGAAATGTCAATATGTGCATGTAAATAGGCGATTCTCCACAAAATAACTGCATTGAAGACAACCGGAGGAGCCAATTAGTGTTGCCGTTCAATCATGTGCCTCCTTGCTGCTGGTAGAAGACTCCCTGACAAAGGCACGTTCTCTGATCCCTGACAGGAAAGTGTAACACTGCTACCCTTCCCCCCACGCCGCACCTCAGCTGTGTTCCTGTAACTGGTTCCTGCTCTCTGAGAGTGCTTTGGAATAGGGAAGGTGCAAGGGTGCATGCAGGAGGGCTGATGTTGGGGGTTGAGGATGAATGAAGGAAAGGAACAAAGCCTGAATTTAAAACAGCAGTGGATTTTTCATTCTGTTCCTTCAATAAACCTTGGGCTTGCATGGTGTTCTCATAACCCCTTTTGTGAAATGGGGGCTGGGGATCTGGTACACCAAGTGTTGTAAGGCTGTATGCCTCTCTACCACCTTCAGCCATATTAGCGGAAGAACATATGGTGGATTACCATTACAACACTACAACAAAGATGACACTCCAAAGTCGAAATTAGGTGATTCCAGCGTACAAAATAAAAAACTACCCTATGCTATCCTATCCTGAGCTCTGCTTGAATGTTGAGTGGTTTGAAAATCATTGAAAATGGGCACAAATGTGGGCAAAAATGGGCTTTGTGTAATGTAGTTCTGTTCAGCCTGACACATAGGTTATAGTTGGGCCCATGAACAAGTGTATTTTTTCAAGAGCGTCCCATGGGGGAATTTGGTACTAATGGATTTGGGCAGATTCACGTCTGGGACATTCCACATTTCTGCTCTTGTGCATGCGCCATCCAAGCAACCCCCTCTCAGAAACTGAGGCAAACGTGACTATTTCAGTACTATATGCTAAGCATCATCTAACAGAAGAATAGAGTGTACTTCTGTATGGTTGTGTATGCCTATAATGTAATTGGCTATCTCTTCAGTACCTGTGTCATGTGTATCACTGCAGCTGCCATAGATAATGGAGCAGGCCAGGGAGGCAGACTGCATATGCGAGAGCCTGGCTGTGCTGCAGCAGAAAACAGTGTACTGGCTTCTCTCAGAACACTGCCCATTTCTCTTTTTACTGGCTCTGTGGTTCTGGAAATGGAAGCAATAATCAAACTGATTGACCATTATTCTTATGCACATTGTTTGATGATGGTTGAAAAACTCAAACCTAGCTCAGCAAGTACTTTCATGTATGAATGTGATCCATTTCAGTGAATGTTTGATACTGAAAGATATAGCATAGCTTTTTAACTCCCTGTATCTGTAAATAAACATGAAAATTTGGTAGCACTCTGGTCCTATGTAGCCTTTTTTCTGTTTGAATTATAAGTCATCAGATGCAGCTTTCCTGGGTATGGTATGTGAGGTCTTCTTCCATGGAGCACTAACATTTATTCATCAGTATGGTCAGCATGGAGTCTAACACTAAAATCTATACAGTATGTCATGTGATTACTCATCTCAAGGTTGCAGAGCCAGGGGTGCACAGCCTCCTCAGACCAGACAAGGTCTAGACTGGAGCAATTACTAAAACCTTTAGTGCTCAGCCTTGGGGGGTGGGAGAGAGGGCCAGGAGGATGACCCTAAAAGAGATGAGTGGGGCGGAGGCATCATGACAACAGAATACTGAAAAATAGATGGAGGTAGCCTATCCTGCCCCTCAGTGGTCAGAAGTCTAGACGTGTGTTTGTGTATTTGTTTGTGTGTGTCTTTGTGTGTGAGTGTGTGTGTGTGTGTGTGTGTGTGTGTGTGTGTGTGCATGCCCATCATTCCTGCATCATCATAGAGAGGCAGAGTGGTGGGTGGATGGATCCAGGTCAGTGAATTTGTCATGCCCTTGTAATGTTTTCTTGCAAAAAAAGCACACAGAAATTAAACTGCGTTTGTGTGTCAACCCAAATGGAAAAGCCCTATATTGAAAACATATATGATTCTTATATAACCTTTTACAATAAGGACCAGGTCCCCCAAGTTCCCATATATATTTGTATGACCCATATGTCCACAGATGTATTTCCTGTTTGGTAAAATCTTCCTTCAGTTGATCAGCTGCAGCAGAGATATGATCCAGAGGTGCAAGATGTTTAAAAACTGGATTTATTCTGATGTCTTGATATGGATAACATCCTCCTAATCCTTCCAGTCTTGAGATGATAGCTGTCTTGATAGCTTTCTAAACATGTTGGTACATGAAGTCTGCTAGTGTGTTAAAATTATGAGATATCTCATGTAATACAGGCTCTGTATGGAACCATGGGGTGGTGGGAGAAGATTTAAGATTCAAAAAGCTTTACTTTCTGCCACCTGTCAGAGGTAACGAAAGAAAGAATATTAAATATGTTTATTTGCCAACGTCTAAAATGTGTATTGCACACAGTATGATAGGCTAGAAAGACAGGTGTAGTGACACTCTCACGATAGAGTGAGCCAACCGTGTCATGCATAAGTGTGAGCCAACACACTTATGCATGTTACACACATGCAGACACCCACTGACTCATTTTCCTCCTGACAGGTCTGTCAGTCAGGCATCACACACAACTATCTCAGAAACAAGCAAAGGCACAGGGCAGTTTGGGCCAAGGTCAATCAATGAAACGTAAAGGGGAACTTGCACTGGCATATTTCAGCCTGAACATTGTTGTTAGTGGGCTTCACGCACTTTCATTCAGTGCAAAAAGTATGAAGAAAATCCACTCCGAAATGAGCAACCTAGCATGCTAATATCGTAGCACTACAAAATGTAGCGATCCGGGCATATTTGGGCTTTTATCTTGATGGTATTTGCCTATGTTTTGTAGTGCTTGCTATATTAGCAAACTAGCTTGTTAATTTCTGAATGGATTTTTTTGTCATTTTTATACCAAATTAACAAGAGTCAGTTATGTCATGAACAAAACCCAATTGTAAAAAGTGAGTCACATAATAAATTGAAAAGCATTTTGTGTGCAATGTCTATTTTCTGCTACTGAACTTTGCACCCCAAATATTTAAATATATTTCAAGTATTTGGCAATGTATGCATGATGCTATATGAGATTAACTTTCAAGCATCCCTCATTTTTACCATTATCCCATTTCAAAGCCAAATACACATAACTGCTATGCTAGTGTTCATCTTCAACATGAGCTTAACAGGAGACTGCTTTGTTGTGCATGAAGCTTGCCTCTGTCACATGATTGCGTAGCTATGGCAACCAAGGTCTCAGTAATCATTTGTGCAGTGACCTTTATTCCCTTGAGGGAAGGAGAGATGAAGGTTAGAAGGAGAGCAAATGCATGCAGGAGAGGGAGTGACTGTCGGAGGAACTGTAGATGGAACAAACCATTACCAAATAAATATCAACACAATTGAGTGAAATATCTTTGCAACACCCATTTATTCGGTGCACATTCTTATTGATGTGATATGTTCTCTGCTGAGGGAACCTATGAAGCTATATAAGAAAAAAATCAATACATAACCATGTTTCATATTTCACAACTGATAGGTAGAGAAAAGAATAACTGCTATATAAGCCATATGTTGTTAAACAAAACACAGACTATACATATTGTAGTATACATTATATAGTGTATATTGTATATTGTATAATGACTAAAGAAAGATTATATATTATATTATTTGTGTGTATTATAATTATATTAATTATAATTATATATAAAGGAGAAGCCAGAAGCTATAGTGAGTGCTCTCCAAACATTCCAAATGAGCCCTCACAGGGTCTTCAAAATGCATCTCAGAAAATTATCAGGTTATCTCATTTCAATATTAAAAATAAAACCCAGAACGTTTGGTATACTGAGGCTCTTCATGCTCTCTGCCTTCTTCCCACAGCCCTTCCCCGCTCTCTTTCTTCTCTTCGACCTGCCTTTGAAAAAAAAAAAAGTCTCCCTCTCTCTCACTCTCTGTCTTAAGTCTCTGTGCTGATGTTTGCATATGAACGGGGAAGTGGCTGATTTGCGTGCCATGCAATGCCTCTGCCATTCATTATGGGCAGGCTGAGCGGAACGGGCACCATGGGGTACTCATTAACCAGTTCAGTGGAAGAAAGGCTGCTTTTTTAAGACCAGTGCTATGCTGATTACAAAGCACATGTGTGAGTGCTTTGTGAAAGCAGCAGCTTTGCTGTCTTAATTTATTTCTAAACAAACAAACAAAAAAAACAACATAAACACATTACACAGAACACCAATGACTTTTACTGTGATATTTGTTTACCCCTGTTCACATATAAATATCAAGTTCTAATTTTTTTGTAATTTAGACTGTGAATATGTCAACACTAATTTGTTTAGATTGCTTGAATTATATTGTCCCCAACTGTGTGGACAGCTGGGTAAAAAGACTATTATTATATAAAGTCCCACAGTAATTCCAGTTTCTAAAAACAGTCTTTATGTTTTCACAAGTGACCTAAAACCTCATGTGTATGTACCTTTCCAAGATGCTAAATAAACAATGGCACTATAATTGGCAGTGTACACCCCAATGGATTTTTGATGTGTGCCCTCTGTGGAGATTCATAGTGTAGGGCCTTTTAACTGAGGCATTGTCCTCTCCTACTTACAGTATATTTTACAGACTATATTTTTCTAAGGAAAATGTGTATAGAATTCATTTCCAACTAAGCTTCTAGACCTTGCCTACAACAATGGGAAGATGCTCAAGAATACTGGTCCCACTGCAGATTTGTCTTTGTCTCACCCTCTGCAGCGTGTGTGTGTGTGTGTGTGTCTGTGTAAATGTGATAGACCTGGACATGGTTACAGCTTTCTGCTGAGCTTGACCTTCCCTTGTCAAAGCTGCCAGCACCAGACAGTGATGTTCATTCCCATGAGGATAGCCTGCCAGACAAATGGGCTCATCTCCTCTATATGCTTATCATTGGAGAGGTGGATGGAGAAGAGGAAAGGCAAAGCTTCCGGATAGCTCCTGTGGTGGAGCTGCATGAGATCCTGTGCCCAGCACCTCTCGTCCATCAGCTGCAGAGGGTGTTATACAAAATCCCAAGTCCTGTGGAAGGTTGATGTGATAAAGGAGAGAGAGAAAAAAGATGTGTTTTCACCATCTTAAATTTACCAGCTTCATATTCACATTGATGGTTATGGCTCATTAGGGGGTGAATGAAGGCTCTCACGGCAGCACCTAGCACTGCTAAGTGTAGTTGCAAGCACTTGCAGTATGAAAACAAGGTGTAAACAAGTGTAAACCAAATTGAAACTGAATGAAATCCAAATTGTGTTTATTATCTTGTCAGTCAACATAACCCTTCCAAAATGATCATCATTGGTTCCTACTTTTTGGTTTGCAAACAAATCCACATGGATTAGTGAGAATGTACAATGCTGTTGCTATTTTTTTGGCAGTTGGCACTTGTATGGGGAGCTCCAGAGGTATAAAATCACAGGCTTGTGACCAAAAAATGCTTGCATAGCCTTCACTTTTCTACAAAGTTATGTGCCCTCATAGAATAATATAAGAACCATATGAATCCCCATATATAAGTTACATAATCACAGCCACTTTCTGTTTGGGTTAAAGATTTTTTTTCTTTTTGTTTCCTTTTTGGGACATGTCTTCCACACAAAAGAGTAATACATGACATGGTTTATCACATTATGCATTATACAATGGCTTTATTTGCAAGTAAATTTTCAAATGATCTAATGACACTAATGATTTTAGTATCAGTCTGATTACTGGTGCCGTTCTTATCAATTTGGTTTTGCAAGCACCAGTAATGCTTCTCTACCAGATCTAGGTGTCTGTCACACCCCAGTTTTATCTGCTGCAGGAGCAAAGAATTCATAAATACAAATGTACTTCACTCTGACTGACAGCAGGAGGCAAAACAATAAAAACATAGAGAGAGGTGCATTTACATACATATTAAAGTGGGTCTTTTTCAAAAAATGAAAATGGAGACTCTGTATCTATCTATGTGTGTGTGTGTAAGTAAAAGTGAAAAATGTGGAAAATGTGTGTGGTAGTATATAGAAGACAGGAAAGAAGAAAGAAATGGCAGATTGGGGAGTTTAATAATCAAATCACACACTCTTGACTCTGAATTGATTACAATTGTGCAATAACTGAGCACTGTGCTAATAAAGTTCACGTTCACGTAATCATTTTATAAAAAACTCTTTAGGGTACTAATCAATATCTTATTTTAAATCACATGATGCTGGATTTTGGTCATATTCTAATGTACTGTACTAGACACCCAATTCATCCAGACCAACACAATAAAGACATATGATACAAATGTTAAGTCAACTTAGTTAGGTACAACTGAGTCAACTGTGACACCTAAAAAAGATGGTTTGAGTGAAGTCCCTGCGTTTTATATGGCTACACTGTATCTTCTGTTGACATACATAACCTCAGAAAGGGTTCACAAGGTATGGCTTTAAGAGGAACCCAGGACATGGTTATGAGACTGATGCTCCACTTTACTCTAACCCTGTTTGCCTGTAGTTGTGCAAAAGGACCCTAAACAGTAGGTGAGTCCAAAGTACACAGCACCAATGAAACCAGAGCAAAAGTCACTCAGTTGTATATTTTAGTTACTAACATAGATAGAATCCTGATGTAAAATTTAACTTTAAATCTACATGAAATCCTGATTTAAAGATTAGTAATACAGTTATAGACTCAGTTATAGACTAGTGCTCATTCCACCTATATTTCCTGAGGGGGAGGGGTGTTTCCTGAGACTGTAAAGATACAAGTATATGTATGTCATATGTAAACATGTGGGGTTCCCAAAAAGTGACTCATACTAACATTTCATTTTACTTACAGAAACATTTTACTCATAGTACCTATCGCAGTGTATGTATTCTACAGGCTGAATTATCATTTGTGAAAGGGCAATGTGTGGCTTGCTCTAGAGCTGTACATAACTTGTGTTATGCCTGGCATTCAGAAAGAAAGTAAAATATATTGACTGTATTTTCAAATCTGTTGTAAAATGGCTAATTTAAAATTTGCTTAATACTGATCGAATTACAGAAAGTTGCATGATGAAAATGTCAAAAAAGAACTAGTGCCTTTGCGCTTTATGATTAAAATGATAATGCGCGAATAAATTATGTTCTTTCAACAGTACTCACACATTTTTAGCCCACGAGTGTTGAAGGTTTGAGGTTACAAGGCTCTTATCCCCTCATGCTGAAACATTATTGGCCAGGTTCAGGTGGGCGGGAACCGTTTCAAAATATCACACACGCTCTACACCATGGTAAATCTTGTGCAACCAGAGTAGCGCGCTAATCCAAAACACAGCGCTGGTCCACAGCACCGTATGTTAATATGGGCCATATGTCTGAACAAAATCTCTGTTAGTGAGAAGAATGGAAAATTCTGTTGACGCGGAAAGTTTGATTTCGATTTCTTTGAGGAAAATTCAAAGCTCGCGGACGCAAAGAGGGGGCATCAGGCTATATAAAAACCTCCTGATTTCTTATGTGCTACGAAACGCCAGACAGGTGTGCATAGATGACAAACATGATGACACTCGCCGGGATCGTGTTGAAGGAAACAGATTATTGCACATTAATGGTGACCTTAAATCTCACTACTCAAATTGTAACGTGGGTTTAACGGACGGGGTACGAACAAACGATTTGGTAACCACGTGTGCGCAACAGTCTCTGTCGTGGTCTGTGTGTCTACTTTCTGAGCATCACCAGGAGTATATGGAGAATGCTATCTTTCAAACCTTCAGCGAACAATCATTACCACCCAGTTCTGAACTCTTCGACCCGGAACGCTGTCAGACTACGATGCTGGATCTGGATACGCACGTCGTGTCAACTGTGGATAGCAGCAGCCTCCATGTGGACTGCTCAAGTGCGCAAACATCTTTGCACAATAACGTCTGGAGAAAACGAAAGTTGGACTTCTTGAGTACTGACAAAGAACATTCAGAACCGAGTTCTTGTAAAAAAGAAAGACATTATATCGCATGTCCGCCGCTCGAGAGTTCTGACGCGGCCGATGTTTCCAGCATCGTCTCTATTTTAAGCTTTAGTTTATCAGAATTTATGAGCATCCAGACTGACGTAGAACATCATATAAACAAAACGTTCCTTAAATCATCGGCGTCTTGTAGTGGACCATGGACACGAGCAATTGAAGCATTTTGATTTTATATGTGCATTTTGCTTTTATATGTTCTTAGCTTTGAGAAAGGTATCAAATTAACATATTGTCTTAATGGATTTTTGGTGGGCGTGGAGAGACGCCGAGAGAGAACAAGGCGCAGAATAAAACAATACGAAATGTCAACAGTTGCAACACGTGGTGACCTCGGTGAGGAAATATTGGGGTGATTGTTTCATACCGCTACTGCTGTGAAATCTCATGCTTGCTCTACTGTAGGCTTGTGTAAGAAATAAACAACTGCTGCAGTTAGGTTAATGCACAACGGTTACCCCTAAAAGTCAAGGAAATGCATGTTCGGAAATACTGGCGTGTTAGTCATCCAGATGTATCTGTCATTCATTTTTAAAGCGTTTATTTTTTCTATGCATTGCCATAATAAACAATTGGTTGCAATGCATTGTTGCTGTTAAAACCCTTTAATCACTAATGTTGTGTGTGGCAACAGTTTTAAAATGTAATCGAAATATTTTGATAGTCTATCTACTGAGGCCTTTTCAGAGATCTTGTGGTTGGTCCTCAGATAGCATAATACAAAAATGAAGGCCTACATGTTCAACATGTTGACTAGTTTTATTTATATTTTTAAATTTCCTGGGGGGTATTCTAAGTCGGCTACCGTAAGTGGCAAACCTAAGTTAGTTAAGCCAGAGGTAGCGGTAAAATAGATAATAGAAGAGCCTGGATTCCTCATTCTCTTCACATTTTGCTGTATAATGTTTGGGCCACATTTAATCAATAGACACATTTTTCTTTTCTGCTTTTCAGTCTCTGCTTTTCAGTTAAACGCTAATCTAGAGCTGTTGTCCACATTCTTCACACTGACATCTAAAAATAAGAAAACAATACTACATCATAACCAATTTTTTTTTTTACTTCACAGTTTCGGAAAGCTTATCTAAGAGCGCGCCCTGCTGGTTTTGGTTGAGAACAACCATCCGAGCCTCCAGGCCTAAATAAAACCGTAGGCTCACAGACCTTATTTTTTCACACAGGCGTTCAGTTATTAGAAACACAACTAAAAACATCATTCAATTTTTGCCCAGCTACAATTAAAAGCGTACCCTCGTCTTCATTCTATAACACCCTAAAAATTATGTTAATCAGTGAGGGAGACACTAGTTATACACTACAGACATAATGACTATCACATTTTCTCATTCTATGAGAGTAATATCGCACCGTATGAGTAGTTTATACAGGCATAATTAACAGTTTGTTTTAACAAAGCCCGTGTCATTTCTGAGCAACTGTCATACAGAACTAGCCTAATAATCTATTCACACACAGTAATGTGAGGTGTTTGATAAGAGGAAGCAGATCCAGAGTTTAGCGAGGTAATAGAGTAGGTAGGGTGATGTGTATGGATGGTTGTGTTCTGTTCTGCTGACGCAATGTATTTTGGAGCTTACTATGTGCAAACGCATAGAGAAAAGGGTTGAGGCAGGCATTGATGAAAGTTAGAGACAGGAGAAGGTTCCAGCTTTCGTCAAATACATTCTTCAGTTTATCACTCTGGGCAGCCGTCGCAGTCAGTGCCAGCAGGTTACGAATGTGCAATGGGACCCATAAAACTATGAATGACACCACTATGTTGGTGATGAGCCGCGTGGTTCTCCGAATCCTGCGAAATACCATCTCGCCCATGCGCTTTTGGAGAGACACGTAGAAACACACGAGTGTTGTGAATGGAAGCACAAAGCCAAGCACGGTGTGACAGAGGATGAAAACCACCTCGTGGCCTGTGTTCTGGTAACTGACAGTGCAGCGGGAATTTTTCACGGTCCTCACAGAGAGGCTCGGCGATGACACGCAGGCGGCCAAAGCCCAAATGGTCCCGAGTAGAGCCCGCTGCCCAGATGCCTGTAGCCTGGTCCAGCATTGGGTATGCAGCACCTGGAGGTAACGCTGGACGCTGAGTAAAGTGATGCTGAACACGCTGGCGTGCATGCCCCAGTAGACTATAAAGAACATCAGTCGGCAAGCCATATGGCCCAAAGCCCAGCCGGTGGACATCACGTTGTAGATCTGCGCAGGGATAAAGAGGAGCGACAGCAGGTCTGACACAGCCAGGCTCATCATCAGCTGCAGGGAGAAGTTGCCCTGCTGGTTCTTCCTAATAATCACCACCATCACCGCTATGTTCCCAGGGATGCCTACAAGACAACAGAAGCCCATGATGACACTGGGCACCACGTAGATCATCTCCCACGACATGGGTGGCAGTGACGTTCGATTAGCACTCTACGCGCTAGACCCAGCTCAGGTGCATCTAGTCTGGAGAGAATGTCTAATGGGGATTAAATGACATACTGTGACTATTTTACTACTCTGTGAGAGAGAGTTCTCTGTCAGGAACTACATAGCCTACTTTGAATTTATGGTGTTTCCTGCATGACGTGTTTAGGTTTCATAATGGGAAGTCTGCGACATAGCTAAGATGGTACTAATACAGTATTGGTTGCCCAACTAACAATTCCTGGTTACCAGAACATTTCGGTAACGTTACTTTTTACTTGTGGGAACATCCCCTGAATGGTCTGTTTTTGGTAGCTAAACGATTGTCATGGAAAGTTGGCATAGTATGTAGAAGCTGAACTCTGAAGTGCTGAAAGGCTTTTGTAGTTGAAAGCAGGAGAAAAATATGTTAATTAATGCTCCAATTCTTCCATTTGCTATTTGCTGTTTTGCCAACGTTGGTCTGATTGGTCGTAGCTCTACCCTATTGCTTGCAGAGGCAGTTTGAAAGACAACCGCTGATTCAGCCCATAGGTTTGAGCCCAGTCTACCAGTCATGGCCAGACTATGCATTTTGATGCTATAGTCTGGCTTTACCAGGCTAGTAGATTTAGACATTTGTATATAGCTGAATTCTGATGGACACTCTAAGCACATATTCACTGGCTGGGGTGTTGTGCCAGGTTGAGGTCATGGTGCAAAACAAAGCTAGGAGAGATTGTTCTATGCTTTATACTCTCTCTTTGACACGTGCACAACCAGGCACGGTGCAAGTGTGTCTCTGCCAGTTTAAGACCGATGCAATTATCCTTTCCCTGTCTGGCGCCAATGCTGTTTAAATTCATAGCAAATGGTTTAAAAAAATAATATTGAAGCAGCCAAAAGTGATCCCTTTCAATGACTCCAGTGAGAATGCAAAAGCTGGCGAGTGTTATCTAATTTATTACCTAGTTTGCTTGGCTGAATAGCCTTATGTTGTTTGATGTGTTATTCTCATTTACATATCAGCAGAGCTGGTACTGACAGTACGTTTTTTACACTCTGCTCTGCTTTGTGATCGTTTGTGATGCGTATCAGTAAACATTACTTACCACCCCGTGAGTTTCATGTCTTTACAATGCAGCCATTCTGTGTTGGAGGGTGCTACTCGCAACAACCAAAAATTCTCAGAACAGATGCATTCAAATTCAAAATCTTCTGTATTTCGTCATAAACGATCAGAAAACAAGGCTTTAGGTGTAAAAAACCGAATTTGTCAAAGTACCATGAAAGTAAAATCCCAAAAGCGTGATGTAACACACTTTGCAACGTTTGATACTTAAAACAATGCATCTGACTATGACATGTTGCCAACCCTTCTGAATTTTCTGGAAGAGACGGAATTTAGTGTCTTGTGTCGCGCACGTGACAGGGAAACTCCGTTGTCTTAACAATTAGGTCATATGCACAAACTACGGTCTCAATATCTCGTTTGTTGTAACAAACTAACGAATCAGAGCAACGGTATGTCACAGCGATTCTTCCCTTTCGTCTCGCCATCATAAAAGTATCTTGGAACTTTTTTGTTGCTCCTGCACAAATAATGATCTATATCCTACCAAGGAAGAGGTATAGATATACGTCATCATTTCATGGACTGTAGAAGGACATTTCTTTTTCCTTTTGCGATAGCGCATCTTTTCTTAGCCGCATCTTCCTGTCTTTGCATGCGCATGCAGCGAAGAGAACTTTCTGCCACTTCAATTACAACTTGATTCTGCCGAACTGTGACTCATAAAATTATACGGTCATACGGAAACATGCATAACCTACCAGTGTTCAAACACATCTCTTGTTTGCATTATTTTTAATCCATTCTCCACCGCCGTGTCATATATTTTGGTGTATAAACAATGGACATGGACACCAAACCGCACGGACCAGAGAGGCTCAGGGCATGGTTAAAATGATGCGTGTCCTCCAATGTGGCCATATCACAAGTCCACTATAGATCTATTAAACGAGTTAAAGAACACCAGAAACAGTTGTTTTTACTGTATTAATCCGAAAGATTTCATGTACATCCGAGAATAATTTCAGTCTGAGGGAAAGGACATCTGCCATTTGGTCTACGCCTTGAACTCAACTAGTCAGGCGATCTGTTACGTTATCTATATTAAGTAACCATCTTTACAGCATATTAAGGTGGAGAAAACTTCCACCACATTCTCAAAACCTTATATTTTTCCTGTCGTTTGTCTTTTCTACTTTTAAGCTTAAGAATGAGCAGGCAACTCAGTGGTGTCCTGTTGCTATTCATGGAGGGTTATTGTAAACATTATTCCTTTCATGCAAGTTTGTCAATAACCAACCAAATACCAAACAGCTGAATAAATGAATACTGGCCAAATATTGGTTATTCATGTATTAATATAAAATGGTTAAAGAAATGGTTGCTTCCGTTGCTTCCAAATTTCAATTTGCTCAGTGCCAAACAAAAATTAGAGAGAACATAGCACATAAGGTACACACTCCTTATTACATACAGACATGTTTCCGCAAAATGAGCTTTGGTGTAGATGATCTGTGGGTAGATGGCCTTCAGAGATGTGTAGCTTAGACATAGTACCAGTGAGACAAGGTGCGAGAGCCACTACTGGCATTTTTGTCGATTTATTACTACAACCCATGGTTAATTTAGAAATGTAAGCCAAACACCCTAAATTCACTTCAGACAGTGCGTAGGTCTCTATGTGGCATTTCAATAATATGTTGAAATGCCCACCAGAGGGCGCCGTCTAAGCGAATTGTTAGACTGGTGAGTAGTGCAGTGTGATACTGTTGTTCGTTGTTCCCCTATGCACTAAGACAAAAAAATGTCTTTGTATCCTTGTATAACATATGAATATTTTATGACAGATATAGTGTATTAATTATAATGGAGAAGTGGAGTGACTGCTCTCTTCCTTCACAGCAGTGACGATATAGGCATGATTCTGCATTATTGTTTTATGAATTACCAGTCAGGTCAGGCATATAAGGATTACTGCAAACTCAATGTGTCCTACCCAAATATCAGTCAGATAATCAATGTTGCTCACAGTTCTAGAATTAGAATTGTGTATATTACTGATATGTAATGTGAGTTAAGTCACTGGCCAACATGCAAAGCTATATGTGTGAGTATTTGTGTTTCTACTTGTATATCACATATCCTTGTCTGCCTATGGGCATTAGCCTATGAGCCTGTCACCTATTGCTGTGTTTTGAGAGTTATGTTGAGTCTCAAGAGGTTGTGCTTTTCTGTTTCCGGTGTTGTACTGGTAATCTCAAACACTTCCTTTGCTCTGCTTGGAGAAGACAGAGAAGACACACTTTGCTCTCCTGAGCATTCTTGTTGTTATTGCAGTGGTGTTGATGCCTCTCCTTAGTTTTGTGCATGAACCTTCCTAGGCTATGAATCATAGTGGACTTTGTAAAGGTTGTGACAACCAAAACTAAAAGTAGCAGAACGCTCACAAAGAAGATAGATAGATTTTGTGAGTGCACAATGAATGAAAATGTCAACATTTTAAGCAAAGAGAATATAATTATAGAACGTATAAAGATTTCAAAAGATTGTTGAAGATTTTCATTCTGATTTTAATACTCAAAGACATGAAGACAGCTCTCCAGCCCACAACAGAAAGTTGAGTGAAGATAAAGAACTCATCCAAAGGACATCAACAATTTGAAGCAAATGGTTCAGTGGGAAAATGAGTATCGAACGCAGTAAGGAAATATGACATAAGTAAAATGATTAGGTATGACATGAGAGTTTTTTTTTATTTCAGATGAGTAAGGACGTTGGTTGGCCGGCATTGTGATTTTAACCCCATATCACCTGCCAGTCAGCATGTTTCTGAATCCTACTTATTCTGAAGAGCTGGCACCTAGTGCACAGGGGGGGTTTAGTGGTTGCTTAATTGTGGAACTAAGAGAGGGGAAGTAGCTATATCCGTGCAGCACGAGGGGGTCTTAGGCCTGAGGCCCTCAGAGGCCCCAACTGCAGGTGATGGGGATGTCTCTGAGCTCTGTGGTTGTCAGGGGAAGAGGGACCCTTGGCTCTCCCCTCATTCATGTCATTAATCAAAGTGACAGCTGAATTCCATCCATAAGAAAGAAGTGTGCTGTAAGTATGTTTTCCTTTGTTGATAGATGTGGCTTTCTCCATTTTCAAAGCATTTGTAAATCATTAAACTAATAAGTGGCTAATGAACAACTTCAGATTTAATATCCTTACTAGGTTGCAAGGCTTTGAACCGGTTTGTGGAACGAAAACAAAAAACAGGTATTTTTGCCATTTTGCCAGGAACAAAAATGAAACCAGAAACTTTATAATTTTTTATTAAAAATAAAGGTATCAGGTTAATACTGGTTCTTTTGTCGTTACTGAAAAGGTTTGTCTGCAATGAAATGGTGAGAATCACCTCCTGATGTTCACTGAATGGATGGAAAGAGCAGACACACTGAAGCTTACCAATTCCACCAGCAGGCATTTAAAAGGCCTATGCGGTCTCCAAGTATCTATGATTTCATTAGAGGTAAATACTGTAGACTACCAATCATGAAAATACTTCTCTTAGACATTAATTTCACATTTCAATTTCATTGTTAGAAACAGGCAACATTAACAATAAATCGCCTAATTAACTTAATTAAATTAAATTAAAACTTATAATTCTTATTGTTTGACATTTCAACAACTGTGCTGAGATTGGAAGGCATCACAAGAATCCTGTATTATGGCACGCTTGTAGAAAAAAAATGACAGCATTTTTTGTTTGACTGGGAAATTATTCAGTTCACATATAGGCTATAAGATGTAGCTGCAGCTTGTATGAAGCTTGTATGAAGTCTAGTGTTTTATAATGTTAGAGACTAAAGGACGATATGCTGACTATTAATAGCCAATTTGAAAGCATACCTATTTTATGTTCCACAGCTGACATGGAAAGTTATTAACCAGTTCAGAAACACTATTTTCTGTCAATTTAAGGGTAAAACCTACAACCGGAAATGTTAAAATACTGTTTTGGTTTAGAACAAGGCAACTGACAAAAAAAATCTGATTCAAAGTCCTGCTAGGTAGTCACTGCTGTATCTAAACTGCCACTGTTTTGTCTGGTCAGAACATAAATTTAACACAGTACAAATCGAGTGATATGACAAATGGATCTACACATATTCTCCACTACACAGGAATCCATCTAGTGGAATGAAAATATGAGCAGACATGTAAGTCTTATACTTCATATAATTGGATTCATGGTACATTGACAAGAATTACAGGGAGTATGCTTCATTTTACCAGTGTGTAGTTTGTGTGTGTGTGTGTGTGTGTGTGTGTGTGAAAATGATGGAGAAAGACTTGTGAAACTGTGCTCTTTCACTGAACTCTCACGTCTCAGCATTCATATGGGTTAGTGATGGTAGACCTCTGCTCTGCTCTCAGTGGGGTAGCAGGTCTTCTGATGGTCAGGTCCAGGTTCATCTGAAGTTCGTTGTTACCCCCCTGCCCCTCTCGCCCACCCTAGCCGAAACCCCCTCTTCACGCCTTTTCTTCTTCTCTCTCACTCATCCACCACTCCATCGCTCCGTTGTGCCTCCTAGACTCGTATGGCAGGTGGTCCCTGCTGGGATGGATGGGGTCAGTTTCAGTTCAGAAACCCTGACCCGCAAGCCCCCACCCCTGCTCCGACCTCAAGAGCAACCCCTCTTTTCCCATGCCCTGACCCAAGGGATCCTGTGGGAACCACTGGTCAGTAGCATCAAAAGCTTTGGGGACCTGTTAAACCAGCGCACGGTTACAACAACAACAAAAAAAGAATTCCTATTGTTGCTCCTTGCTAACAGCAGCGGGGGGTTGGGGGGGTTGATTGACAACACACAGACAGAACAGTCAAATAAATGACTGAATAGGTACTTATGCTTTACGCAGACTGTATTAAATACTATAATTCACTGGTGAATTCTGGCCTCCGATGGTTGACTGATCTACAGTCAAGCAAATGGGATTTAACTCAGGTCTCTGTGCTAATCTTGTTGACTTACTCCAGCGATAAAGGGCTTCAGTTCCTGTCGCCTTCGGGGGGAAAAAGTGCTTATTCTTCTATACAGTATCTTCTGTGTGGCCCGGTGACATGGCATGTAAATAAATCACACTGATCTGTGTTCTCTGTGGTTTATGTCCCACAACAATGCTTTTCTTGTTTGTTTCAGTGTCTGTATACTAAGATGGATGCACATCTACTGGACAGACAGATGAGTGTGTGTCTGTGTGTGTGTGTGATAGAGAGAGAGAGAGGGAGAGAGAGCAAGAAGGAGGGAGAGAGGGAGCGCTGGGTGTTTTTGCAGGGATCTCTTTGTTTATGTACAGTAAGGACATGTTTATAGGGGCCCATGGCCAAAATGATGAGCATCCCGGCTAATAGAGTTGTTTAAAGCCTAAGCCCCAAACAAAAGAGAGTGCCGATCCAGGCCATGCTTAATCTTTGCAACCTGTCAACTTCCTGATCCATCCCTACGGTTGCCATGGATACCTGAACTCAGCAGCCAATCGGCTGAGCCCTGAGGCAGGCATGACCAACTGGATTAGGGGTGAGTGGGGACCAGCCTGTACACTGGATATGATGTTAAAGTAAGACGCTGATGAGATGTTTTGTTGTTGTTTTCATGTTTTGCTGTGCGAGGAATAGAGAGTTGAGGCCTCTTTTTGGCTCAAAGTTTGAAAAGAAACTACTGTGATTATCCTAAATGACATAGTGATGTATTGATAATGTTTATGAAGTAAAGAAATTTAATTTGTAAAGACAGAAAGGCAGTTCTAAAGAGATGTATTGATTTGCAAGCAGGCGTTGGATGTTGTAAATGTGCTTGTTTGAGTTAGACAGCACAAACACATACATTTCCACACTATAACCTTTTTAAAAACCTTATCCAACTTATGTTTGAATAGACAACAAGCCTATGCAAGTTATATGCCAAATCAAACCAATCAATGTGTTGGTCTTGGGTAAATTTGCAATATCACAGATTGTCCACAGGGAGGCAGATGTCTGGGTGTTTTTTTCAGGATGAACAGGCTTTCACTTCCACTGTGGCCTCAGTGAACCCAATACACAGATGGAAAGATTTGGCCACATTCCAGCACATGCTTTTGTTCTGTCCTCACATAACTGAGCGAAACACATGCTTTCGCTCTGGCTCTGCTTAAATACTTCTATACTACTCCAGATTGAGTTTCAGATTTGTTATTCACCATTTTTCTGTCTTCAGTTGGCAAAATCACAGGATTAGATTTTAATTAAACTTTTTAATTACAGAAATGGACAGATTTAATGAAAGTTAACCATAAAAGCATAAAGGATCCAGTAAACAAAATTCATGTATCATAACCTATCGGGTTTCTTATAAATGTCCTTTTGTTGTCAAAACTGCTGCACTTCCATGAGAAAGCTGAGAAGGCTGAAAAAACTCTTGCCTCTGCACTGTGTTATTGTATGGGCTGCAAAAGCATTACACTAATAATGGGCATGGGGACAGGAAAAAAACACAGACAGGTAGACAGACAGACAAATAGATAGATAGACAGACATATAGCTAGATAGATATAGATAGATAGAGTGGACAGATATCTCAGATGCAGACTCATGCCTTTTTTCCTTCATTTTAATGATTTCCAAGTGATCTCATTTTGCTGTTTCCTATTCTGCTTAGAGCACCTTGCACCAGTGTTTAACAGTGGGGTCACGCCATTGGAATAGTTCCAGGTCACGCAGAAATGGGTCAGATTGTTCCTCTTGTCAGTTCCTGCAACATCAGTGTGGTTAATGACAGGGGATGCTAAACTGTGGTATTGTGCATTACACATGGATGTTGCTTTCACTATTACTTGCTAAATGCCTGCACCTGACTTCCCCATGGTAAATTGCTCTTACATCAAATATGAAATATGATTTAGTAACATACATTATTATAATATTTGTTATAATATTTATATTTTTATTATTATTTTTACTCAACATCAGCAGGTATCTTAATAAATTACTCTGTCAGTGGTTACTTTACAAGTGCAAACATCAAAGTGTAATATAACAAGCAATGTTTGGTGTAATAGAAAATCGTTTTTGTCAATGCAAATACACAAATACAGCCAGGTACTGTCTTTACGTTTGACACTTAACACTGATTTGAAATGGCCTGGATAAAGGTTGGTGGAGTGTGTGTGTGTCTGAGTGAGAAAGAGAGGTCTTGGTTTAGACTGACTGGAAAATGTCAATGTCTGAAATTTTTCCAGCATGCTAAGAAAACTTTACAGGGCAATTACCGTGGGATTGTTTCCAGATGATTCTATCAGCTCTGGCTCGACAAAGGAGAAAAAAAGAGAGGGGAAATGGTCTTTTCAGGCACTGACTGAGCTGATTGTTTCACATTTCATTTGTGGAGGTCAAAATCGAGTGAAACCAAAAAAGTCAGTCAGAGAAGGTGAAGGCTGCTTCAGATGACTCATTTCTGTGAATCTGGATGCTTTATGCTGAGTCAAAACCTATTTCAGGCCTTGTTATTTTTGCATAATGTCAGCGTGAACATTCACAGCATTGCTTTTTGGAGATTTGAAGCATTCAGTGAGGGTGTCAGAGTCACTAAAATACACTCAGGCACACCACTGTGAACGCCTCCACAGTCTTTATTCGCCATAAGGACACAAGCTCACAGTAATTGGACAACTATTGTGAGTGTACTACAAACGCTGCTATCTGTAACATCAGTAATTTGGTGCTCTGCCAAGATCCCAGGTCAAGGTCCATTAAATGATCACATCTGTGTTTCTAGGGCAAAGCCTGCTTTCATTTCAACTTCCATGGCCATTTACAGCCCTATCAGCAGGGCAGAATGAGGCCCTCTGTTCACAATGTTTAAAACACGCATCTACAACACAAAGTCAAAGGTTCAACTGCAGAGCTTTTTAAGTGAGGCTGCAAGCGCACCCAATCAGTTGGTTCATTTATGGGCATGTGAACAAATTTCCCTTTTTGTAAATTCCATATGCGTCATGGTGTCTGAGGGCAGAAAACCCAACCCAGGAAATGTGACACTGTGCCTGGCAATGGACAAATGTGGGGGGAAAAGTTTCATTTTTACTTTTAGAGTGGTGACTAGTAACACTTCTTTACTGATAACCTTTTTTTCTGATTGTGCAAATAATGTTTTATGACATGTTCTATTTGAAGTCAATAACCTTTGTACATGGCAGGAAGAATAAGCACTGGAAAATATCTGTCAATGTAGTGGGTAAAAAATTATTTAATATACATATTGTTTCAACAAATGTCTTAAAGGAGATCTAATGCTATGGACAATGTCAAGTCAAGTCAAATGGGTTTTATTGTCATTTCAGCCATACACACTGTATATAGTGAGACAAAACAACATTTCACCATGGATTCAAGTGGTGCTATAAAAAGACTTTTGAGACAGGCAACATTTAGTGCACACGTAGGCCACATTTAGTGCACACACATTATAGTTATACATAGACTGCAGTTCCTACTTACCACTTAAGTAGAGCATTTAAGACAGACAACAGACAACAAAAGACATGGCATAAGTAGACTTGTAACAGAGCACTGATTGTTAAAAGTTAAGTAAGTTAGGTTCCCAGTGAGGTGGAGGTAAAATATATGGCGTTTAGCAGCAAAAAAAAAGTGCAGGACTGCATTTCAGTTCAGTGTGAATAAAACATGCCATGTTTTGTTGTTCAACAGACTGCTTGAGGGAAGAAACACTTTTCCCCATTCTGGAGGTGCGGGCAGTTATACTGCAGTAGCTTCTACCTGATGACAGTGAGGAGAAGAGTGCATGGGATGGGTGTGTTGTGTCCTTAACAATACTCGTGGCTTTGTGCAGATAGTGGGTGTCGTAGATGCCGAAGAGGGAGGTAAGAGGAGTAGCAGTGATCTTTTCAGCCGTCCTCACAATTTGCTGCAGGGTCTTTCGTTCTGCAGCAATGCAGTTTCCAAACCACGCTGTGATGGCACTGCTGATGATGCTCCCAACAGTCCCCGTGTAGAAGGTTGTTAGGATGGGGGAGGGGTGATTGGCCTTCCACAGCAGAAAATCAAGGCATTCCGGGCTTAATTGTATTGTATGTGGTGTTCTTGGTCCATGTGAGGTTGTCTGTGATGTGGACATCCAGAAACGTTGTGTCCCAAACAGTCCCAGCTGGAAGGCTGTTTATGGACAGTGGGGTGTGTTTGCTTGGAGGTCTTCTGAAATCAATAATTAGTTCTTTTGTTTTGTCCATATTTAGGGTTATTGTGAGCGCACCAGTTGCTTAGGGCCTCATTATCTCTGCTTATCAAACCCACCACAGTTGTGTCATCAGTGAATTTGATGTGGTTTGAGCTGTGTGGGGCTGCACAGTCATGGGATAGAAGTGTGAGCAGCAGGGGACTGAGCACGCAGCCTTGAGGGGCTCCTGTGTTCAGCAAGGTGGTGTTGGAAGTCATATTTCCAGACTGCCTGTGGTCTACCTACCAGGAAGTCCAAAATCCAGTTGCAGAGGGTGGTGTTCAGACCCAGCTGATCAAGTTTCTTTACCAGCTGCTGTGGAATGATGGTGTTGAATGCTGAGAACAACAGTCTGACATAAGTGTTCTTTGTATCCAGATGTGTGAGAGCCAGGTGAATGGCAGTGGTGATGGCATCATGGAGTGGTTGGGACAATATGCAAACTGCATAGGATCGAGTGTGGCAGGTAGCTGGTACTTGACTTGGTACTAGCCTGTCACTAGCCTTACATCCACCACTTCATGATGGTGGATGTAAGTGCAAATGGGTGGTAGTCACTGAGACAAATCACAGTAACATAGAATCTGTAAATTTTGCAAAGGGAACCATTAACAACAGCATACATTCAATTTGACATTTTTACTGTCCCGAACATGACAATGTCTGATATTTCCATTCACAGTGCTGCCATCAAAACTTAGCAAAATGGCACAATTTAGTGCTACTTTCAGGCATAACAATGACAGGAACCGATTGTTTTAATGCTACTTGGAAAATGGCTTTGCAAAAGTTACTATGCAATTACATTGGCATTTTTATCAGCCAAATATGAGCTAGATCATCAATATTGCATTAGTTACTTTTGTTTACCAATGGCAATGGTTACTAAGGGAAGAAAAATCTAAATCAGATGGAAAACCAAGTCATTTCTATGGGCTTGACCTGCAGAGTTACTACAGTTTTCTAAACCTCTATGGCAGACACGCGTCAGCCGTTTCTAGTGGGCTTTGCTTCGTTAAAAACAATGGAGTTCTAATTTTTTCCTTATTATATCGTGCCACAGACGTGTCCGGTGGGCACTGGCCTTTACAGCAAAGGTAATCACATAGTGACACTTGAAGAGAGAAAGTAGTGCTGTTTAAACGGCAGCACAGTGCTGAAGAGCTATTCTCAGATCCGAGTACAGGATTTAGGCTAACTAAAACAAATCACCAGGACAGGGACTAGTACTTGTGTTTACCTTATCTTCAAGTCAGAGGAGTCCAGGATACTCCCTCCAGTGACTCTCTGCTGTTTCCATGGGCAGGGGCAGAGGTAGCTGGAGGGGTGGGGTCTGTGGTTAAGGCCCCATGTTGGCATTTATCAGTTTTCTAGCCCGGCCACCATGTGATCTGGAGGAAGCCCTGTGGTGTTTGCACCGCAGTTTGCATTCATTGATCGGTGAGTTGTGTCCATGGGAAACCCACCGACAGCAATGAATGTTTATTGCAGCCATTAGGGCAGCTTTGTGAAAAAAAACCCAAACTGACTCAGCAGTGGGCCTCCTGAGATGGTCGCCTCCACCGGCGGGTGACCTCGCATCAAGCGGGGGCTGCTTTCTGCCCCGTTGGAGGAGAGGGAAATGGTTGATGGACACCCCTCAGGGTACAGTCAACGGTCGATGGTTTATGTCAGAGGCCCAAACTCACCGACAGCGTTGAATGTTCACCGAAGGCGCCAGATAATCCAACCCAAACAGTTTCATGTGCTTGTTAAACAAAGTCGTTTAAAATCAATTTGGCCTCTCTGCCTGTGCTTGCAATGCTATCCAACACTGATCACTTGAAAGCTTTTGTGGTCATTTTTCAGTTGCAATTCCCATGCCATCATCAGAGACAGACCACACCATTTCATCGACAAAACAGACAATAGAACTTGGAGAGAACGTTTGAAGTAAATGTAGGTCAAATGGGTGTGCAATGTGTATACATCCACTCAACTCTTGAGCAGGACAACCAAACAGAAGGCAGGGGGACCATCTGACCAAATTCCAAACCACTGCTCTCCTAAAAAATGCATAGCGTGCCCATCGACCTACATCTTACCAAGGCTCTCAGCTCACCAGGGGGTGTTGGAGGTAGTTGTGTGAACCCCCGCCCCCTTTCCTCCTCCCCTCCACCCTCTGCTCCCAAAGCCTGTTATCCATCCGGTTGGCCTGATGGCAAAAGCGTGTTTGTGCGGGGAGCTGCGCAGTGAATCATTCAGGGAGCTCGGAGCTGAGGTGCTGCACTGCTCCCGTTACCCTAACTTGAACCCCAGCCTCGGCTTCCTGCGCCCTCTGAGAAGCGTTAAAAAAAAGGAAATAGAAAGAGTGCGGAGGGGTTCAAGGGGGAGGGAGAAGGAGCTGATGGAGGGAAGGAAACTCAGGGGGATACTGGTTGTTAGGATGTGTATGGTCAGAGATAAGGTTTTTTTTGTGGAGATGTGGGAGAGAAAGAGACAGTGTATGCTAGAGGAAGGAGAAGTTAACTGTGGAGGGGTTGGGTGGGGGAGGAATGGTGAATAGGATACTGAGGAATCCTGCTATCATGTATAATTAATGGACAGCTTCATTTGTCAGCCAGTGAAACCCTGTGCCGTTTTCCCTGCTTGCTTTTGACACGGCTAATGCAGCTTTTCTCCTTTAACTATCTTCTCCTCTCCTCTTGCTGAGTGACAGTAAGGCAAGACACGTCAATGATTTAAATAGCATGCTATTCTAAGTCTGTTTTAATTAAAACTAAATATTGCATTCCTTTATGTGAGGCTTTTAAATGGAGTGTGGCCACCACAGAAGGATTGTAGACCAGACATGAAACCTCTGTTTCTTTAATCCAGTTCAACATCACTCAAAAAGAAAACTCAAGTAGATAACCAGACTTTAGAGAGAAAGAGAGAGAAAGACTTCAGGATGTCTACGATCCATCTCTGTCCCCTTTTCCCCTTGAACCCCTGGCACTAAGGAGGACTGGGACAGACTGAGAGAGCCCAGTTATTCCTGCAGGATTCCTGATGGGATTCCAGAAGATGCTGTTAATGGGGTAGATAGAAAGTGCAATTCTATATGTTAACTGGAGAGTGTGCTGCCAAGGTCCCTGTGAGCCTATGTGTGTGTGTGTGTGTGTGTGTGTGAGAGAGAGAGAGAGAGAGAGAGAGAGAGAAAGAGTGCAGTGGAAGAAAATGAGCAAGAATGTTGAATTGAAGAGTCGAAGAAAAAGATAATCAGTTTACAGTATGAAGACAGTTTTTGAAAAACAGGATGTATCAACACTGTCCAAAAGATTTGGATTCCAAAGAAATGCAAACTCACTGACACACACACAAATATAAACACATATTACAAATAAAAATATTCTTCATCAGCAAACTGTCATCATTTAGGCTTGGTAAATTCTCTCTTTCTTTGTGTTGTGTGTGTGTGTGTTTGCGTGCGTGTATGTATGTGTATGTGCGTGTATGTAGGTATGTGTGAGTGTGTGCGTGTGTGAATATGAGCATACACTGGGATGTGGATAATCCCCTCCAACATCACTTTTGGAAAGCTCTGTCTCCACATGTTATCAGTGCCTCCACACCTGCACAGGCAGACAGTGAGTGGCAGACACATTGTGCTCACTGGTTTAGCTTCAGGGCTTAAGGTAGCCAGCCACCGGCACATATCTCAGTCTAATGGTGCACAGCAAGACCTTCTCTTTCAGACCTGTGTAGAAGGGGTCTTTATTGTAGTAAGTGAACAGTGGTACACTGACTTGTGTACCTGGTGTAGGTTACACATCTGCTGCCAGTACAGTTGGGATTCATGGGCAGGATATATAAAAGCATAAATGAACACTTTAACTGAGAGGGATCTCACTGATATAAACTTGCCACTGACAGCAAGGGCTTCTTTGCGCATAACAGGTCATCTTGTCATCTGTCTACTTCTCACTGCCGATCTCAGACGAGAGAAGACTGGTGTTTAAGCCGAGCACTTTTATCTTATTGGAAGAGGTCAAGGAGTCATACCAAACATACGTTTTGGAGCCTAATTGAGGCTTTTTCTTTCACTCTGTCCAAGGAGCAGTAGGTTTATGTCAGGTCGGGGCTGCTTAAGAAGATGAATATGTATGAGAGGTTTAAAGGAGCTGCCGGTGTTGCCTGCATTAAGCCGTGACATTTCTCCCCGGCCCCTGTGCCTTCTCATTATTGTTTTGGGTCAGGCTGATTGACCTTCAAATCTTTGAGCTGTCAGAGCGTTCAAGAAACAATCTTCCAAGATAGACTCAGAGCCTAATCAGACACACACACTGACCCACTTTGTCGCTGTGAATGTGTGTTTGTGCATATGCGAGTGCCTTTGTTGTGAGAGTTTCCATTTGTTTGTGTGTATGTATTAGTGTGTATGTGTCTTTGTGAGGGAGTGTTCAGTGTTTGTGTCTGTCTCTCTCTCTCTGTGTTTGTGTACATACATGTGTAAAAACATTCAGCATTACTCTCGGTTCCTTTTTCATCCCATTGAAAGACTTCTCTTCCCTGTTACCTCAGTGTAAAATGGTAACAACAAAAAGACATCACAGCCATCAGATCTCCTAATCGCTTGCAGTTCTGTAGTAATAACTGATCAACACACCAAAGCCTGACAAACAAAATGCTGCTGCTGATGATGCCATATCGTAAATGTTTTCCTCAAGGTTGCAAAAGCTAAACGCAGTACTTGTTTGGTAAGGATTAATCCAGCTTTAATCTCTTCAGTAGACGCCACACTGTCATGGTATTTGCTTCAGGCTGTGGATAATCTCCATCTCTCGGCTCCTGCTACACTCTTTAGTATAATAGATTGTGTTTTTGGAAGTCTGTTTGTGTGATGAAGTGTGTGTGTGCTACCATAATTGTACCATGTATTTTAATATCAATGCACTTGTGCATGCCATACTAATGTTACTCTAAATGTATTTGCTGTGTGTGTGTGTTTGTGCATACGCTGCTGCTGTGTGTGTGTTTGTGTATATGCTGTGTGTGTGTGTTTATGTATATGCTGTGTGTGTGTGTGTTTGTGTATATGCTGCTGCCACACATCTCTTCATGAGGGTACTTGTCTCTGAGCCTCTCCCTCTCCCTCCTTCAAGTTAATGTTTATGGCAGTAATGACCTCACAGGTCCATAAACCTCACTCACTGACGTACTTAACGCACACACTGCACTCTGGGCCACTCGGAGTCTGTAACTCAACCCTGTGCTGTCAAAGAGACGCCCCGGCCTGCTCTTGGACAGAGCTCTCTCTCTCTCACACACACACACACACACACACACACACACACACACACACACACACACACTGTCACTCTCTTGTTCTCAAAGCTTTTACCGCCTAAAGGCAGGTCAGACTTTTATCTTGTCTGAAAATGCTGGGATTTGTAATAGAGATGGAGGTGTTTACAGTGCAGGTGTGTGTGTATGTGTACGTGTACCTTACGTGTGTGCATGCCTGGGTGTGACTATGCATGTATGAGTGAGCATGCATGAGAGAGATATAACAAGTTTATGACAGAAAGACTGAGGGAGAAAACATGTGAGTAATTCTTCCTGTGTGCAAAGGTCAGAGGATGAGCTTTAAGAAATGCCACACTCCTCTTAGTAAAGGCTCCAATTTCCTTCCTCCTCAGTAGAAGCACTAAAAGCTGCCTGCCAGGATCTTAGCGAAGAAGCCACATGGCTCGACTTAAATGGAATTAGTTACTGTGGAAGGGCCTTTATACATATACACTCACTCACATTTCCATACTCTCTCATACCAAAGCTAAATTCTATTCCTTGGGAAAAAATGACTCTCTCTGTCGCTGCAAATATATCACTAATCATGTTTTAATTCTAAATTATTACAGACCTTTGCCCTCTTAGTCCCAGACTCTAACTATGTGTCCAGTAAGTCCTAGAGCTTACCAACACACAAGCACAGACACAGATACACACACACACACACACATAGGATTTGAGCTCCGTGCTTCCCATATGAGGCTAATCAAGAGCAAGTGCTGCTGGACCCTGGTCATCTTCCAAAATGAAGAAGGTCTTTCTTATCTGTCATTTATTCATTAAACCAGACAGGCTGAATACATTAGCGACTAGGGATATCACAATGTGTTACCCAGCAACTGCTGATTTGGGAGCATTTAAAAGTCCAAAATGAACAGAGCATTAATTACATTAGATAGTACCAAGGCTCGGGACACAATTATTCTAGTTCAGTTGTTCTGAGCCCCATTACCATACAATTGCATATGCGATTGTGGGTGTCATGCAAACATGTATTAAATGCCACTGCTTGGGACATCAGACATTTAAGAGACCTGGGGGAAACATGAACACATTTGAATTGATAATTAATGCAGACTCCCAGTGGTATCTAGAACTTAATGTCTTAATGACATTAGCAGTCTTGTTCTGACCTGTTCATTCTGATGTCGTTTCTAATGTATTTCCACTCCTCCTGAGGTTTCACCTCTAGGTTGTACCCAACTGCTGACAAGAGACACCTGTGTTCAAAAGGTCAAAGCTTTTCACGGCTGTAGTCATAGTGATAGCTGTTGCATGATTCATCTGTAAGGTTTCGCCCCAGCAACTGTTGGCCTGACCCATATCCCTACCACCTGGACCCTGACACCAACCACAGTCTATCAATAACACGGGAACCTATTGATTGTGACACAGAATACCACATAGCTTATACATACTGTAGCTTCCAATGCAATGGAAACAAATTAACTAAGTAGCTAATTAACTAACAAATTAACTAAGTAACTAACTTATCTTAGTTGGTGCAGCTACAAGGAAATTATATTATAATTTCATTATAAAGGACAGAACAGGATTGTCATTCATAGTCATTCTGGACAGATGAACCATCAGTGGTTTGTGATTTGTGATGTGGAGATATGAGCTTGGTGTCATTGACATATTTCGTCTGAGCTGAGGACAGAGAAAGGGGGAAGGGAAGAGGCTGAATAAGGAAGTTATGAGTATATACAGGAGGGTGTTTCTGTGGAGAGGATACGGAGAGGGCGGAAATGAGTGGTGTGGGTTTACTTGGAATCCGAAAGGCACTCATGGCTCAATGTGAAACTAGACACGTGGAGAGAAGACAATGTTTGGAGTGTGTGGGTGTGGAAGTGTATGCAGGGGCAGAGAGGGAGAGAAAAGATGTGTCTGTGTGTGTGTGTGACAGGGGGTGGATTAGTTTTGTGTGTGTGTGTGTGTGCGCACTGGGTCAAGTTCACAGTGCTATTGTGTCTGTTTGGAGTAATGAGCTTTTGCCATCACATCTGTTTTAGTGGAAGCAGATGCCCATCTCCAGAAGCCTGCGTAATCTGCACAAAATGCTCTCACAGCTAAAAGTGGAAGGCTCACCTTACCTTACAAACTGGCGCAATTCATTTCAGACAGTTTTTTGTTCATTCAAGCCCAAAAAAAACGAACAATGAGAAATAAAAATGCGTGGGCCATTTGCAGAGCTCCAAGGAAAGCGTATAAAATCGCCTCTGTGCACGCCCATTACGGAAGTTAAACAACTTAATCTGGATTTAATTGTATAAGTCTGGGTGAGTATGATCTTATCAAAACACACCGCCCTGGCTGCGTTTAGGCGCAACGGCGCAGAGGTCAGCCAGAGGTCTTTTGGCTGGAGTGGCTCGGCACACGCCGTCTTAGCTCCCCCTGCCAGCAGACTGGGCCAAAGCAGTTCCATCCCACAAGCATCAGGTAACCCCAGTCATGGGGTTTTTTCACAGCTGATGAGGAGATGGTCTGACCCAATACTCTGGGTCCCAGCTCATTCTCATATCCCAAACACTATATATAGGCATGTATAATAAGCACATACAGAAGTTGTACGATGAAAGAGATCTTTGTTTTGTTAGTTGGGGGAGATCTATAATATTGGCTGCTCTTCTTGGACTAATGTATGTTATTGGTGGTGTGTCTCCAGGGCTGCTGCTGTTTTTCAGAGTTGAAGTGCAGGCAGTTCCCATAAAGGGTGGGAAATACTACCACCACCCCCTTCCACTTCATACCTGTCCGTCAGGTAAATACAGAAGAGGTCAGATGAGGCACCAGTGTCAGTGAAATTAAACAAAACCAAACAGACCCCCCCTGCCTCATCCCCCTTTGCACACTTCCTGGTTCTCACGGTTTTAGCCCTGACCAAGGCTGATGAGTGAGCCCTGGACGACATACCACACCACACCATGTCACACTATGAATGGCCATGAATGGATATTTCACAAGAATGGTCAGTCACAAAAAGCACTTTTTCCCCCCATTCAATCAAATCAAGAATGATGGGGGGAGGGTTCCTAACAGGATTCCATGAGCTCTGAATTGGGACAGAAGATGGGATTTGGAGAGAGACAGAGAGAAAGAGAGAGGGAGAGAGAGAGAGGGAGAGAGAGGGAGGGGTGCTTATGTGTCTGGCCTGTGAGTGTGACTACTGGAGCGATAGGGGGGAGAGGACTGGGCTTGGGGTTGGCGTTGGCGTTGGGGGTGGAGAGGATAAGAGGCTGAGGTGATCTTCCCAAACCCAAACAACATTTTATGGCTGTGGGTAGATGACAGGGCCTGGGAGCTGGGCTGTACACACAGTGGACATGGGTAAGGGACCCCCCTTTTTTCAGTGAACACCACTCTGGCACAGCTTCTCATCAAAGGCACTCATTTCCTGTGCAGTACAACCCTCTTACACACTCATACAGACACACACCACACACAGAGGGACACACTCACATCCTGTCCTTTTTCCCATCCCCCTGCACAGAGCCGTGGTCCACTGATCACCCCCCCCCCAACACAACAACACACACAAAGTCTCTCTCTCTCACACACACACACACACACACAGGGTAGTATCATAAGCTTTGTGTTTGCTGACAGAGACTAGGGATTCTTATTGTCCAGGGGAGTGCTAGTGACAGAAGGATGAATCACTGTCTGGTGTCTATTCAAATACAGGTAGCGTGGGCAGAGGAAAGAGGGGTAAAGGCTTCAGCTCCCCTTCCCCCTGTCCGACCCCCCCCCCCCCCCCATAAAAAAAAACACAACACATGAGAGGACCCCCATGGAAAAATATCTCCAAAGAAATCAATACTCACTATAAACAGTGGAAAAGCTCACAGATCTGTTGTGCTTTGTTTGATCACACTGCTTAATGATGCTTCATATGTGTGTAGTTCTCCGATAAGGAAATGACTCTAAATGTTTAGAGTGTGTGTGTGTGTTGCCTGTCTGTGTGTGTTATGCCGGCATGTGTTAGGACTGCGTAGCAAGATTCAACATGTTTTGGCATTTCCCAGCCTACGCCATAAACAGCTAAAAACCATGGGAGGAGATTTCAGTCTTTGATGGTTGGAAATGATCACACAAAAATTCAGGCACGCATACACAGCACACACACACATACACACACACACATACACAGAGCTATAAACACTCTGGTCCACTTTTATTCCTGCCCCACACACACACAGATGTCCAGAAGATCTAACTCGCACAGTTGCATCTGAAAAGGTGTTCTTCACTGGTATTTACTTCCTGATGTGTTGCCGTCAGTATCTCATACAGACAGTTTGACAAATTAAAGGCTTTGGACAGAGGCAGTCGTGCTGTGATAAAATGGGAACTGACAAAACTTCCTGTCTCTGTGTTTTATGTGATTCTTGAGCCCATGGAAAGGCCAAAAAAAAAAAATTAAATGTGCTTTGAAGAAAATGGTGCTTATTTATAATCAGCTTCTCACTTCTCTCTTTCCACCTTGTCATCTCAATCTTTTTTACACCTAATTACACCCCAGTCATGCCTTTGGAGCTGCACACTGTGTATTTATTCTTGATGTACAATCAGCCCATAGAAGGCAAAAGACACATGGAGAAGCGACAGAGAGAGAGAAAGAGAGAGAGAGAGAGAGAGAAAGACAGTGTGAAAATCCCCCCCTTCCCCTTTGGGCCACCCCTCGTTGTGTGCCTTTTGAGAAACTAGTCACGAACTGGAGCATGGTCACCTCTAACCCCCGCTGCTCCCCTCTCCCTTCCTCCACCAGGCGGGCCCCAGCAGCTGGCTGACCCTCTGCGCTGACGGAGGGTCATTAGGCTGACCTGACCTGTCTGGATGGGGCCACCACTTTTGTCCACTGTCTGGATCTGTCCGCAACCGCCTGCCCGCCTACCCCCCCTCCCCGCGCGTTACCCCACCCCAATCTCGTTGTCTGCGGCCGAACAACGTGGCTTAGACAGGGACTCCCTGTCACCCCCCACCCTCCCAACACCAACACCAACACACACACACACTGCGCTGAGTGACCAACGCCATTTTCTTTATTCTGCACACTTTCAATAGTGTGCTCTGCAATTCTTTTTTTTAAAAATCACCTCTACATAATCCAACATCCAGTCCAACTTTTAAAAAAACACTCCACTTTTCTGCAACAGTCTTTGGTCAGCATTCCTTCCTTCTGCATTCCACTCATACATTTGCACTAAAAACTCAAAGTTTGTCTGACATCAGCAAGTGCATCAAAATACCAGCTACATCAAGATGTACTAGTGTAACTCATGACAGTTTCATTCTCGCCCTCAGTAAGACAGACTTACAAGAAAGAGAAAGAAAGAGAGAGAGAGAAAGAGAGAGAGAGAGCATACTACACTGCATGTGAGAGCATAACCCCTCATTCAGAGCTTAGATAACAGAAAAGCAAACAAGCGTGTTCGGAAGGAATGCACTCAGTGAACTGCTCTGGAGCAACTTAGGGCTCGCAGTGGAGCCTGCTGGACTTTTCCAGCAGTCCTCTAAAACTATGTAGGGTATGGCCAGTGGTGCATAATACAAGAATGAACTAAAATGAATGAGTTTGAAAAATGAATGGTACTCACCTATGAGAGGACACAATTTACCTCAAAGTCACCCAAATTAAATTGGGTTGCTGTCTTTTAAAATGTACTAAAAAAAAGAACAAACTCAAAAAAAATGGAAAAAGGTGGAAAAAAGTAGGCTCCATAACTACGACTCTGTGTAGAAATCAGAAGTTCCCACAAGCATTTGTTGACTGAGTTGGACAGGATGTTTTCTTTCTCTCTGTCTCCCTCTTTCCCTCTTTCATTCCCCTTTCATTTCATACTTAAGTCTCCGGCATTCGACGACACACACACACACACACACACACACACTAAGGGCACAAAGAGTACTCCACTGCACAACACTCCAAACAGCCCTGTCTGTGTCTTGTAATGAACTATATACGACTCGGCTGATGGACAGGAGCAGATTTTGTCAGGTGACTGAGCTAGAGCTCCCCCCATTGGCTGACTCCCTGCAGCCCGGGGCTAGGGGCCTCCCATTGGCCGGGTCTAGAGTGACTGAGAGAGCCATCTCTCACTATTAAAGGCTACTGTTGAGCACAGAGGCAGGGCAGGGCAGTGGCTCGGCGGACTGTCACACAACCCTCAATGGGTGTGAGAGAATCCTCAGTTAAACTTCCATTTTCGCTTCCTCAGAGATGTCTTCATTCCAGTCACTTTTTTGACACCAAATAAATTCAGCTGTATGGTGTGGCTTTTATCCATTTGTCTTCAGCTAAGCTGAATCAAGCTGCACTTTTTTGGCATGACAGAATTCTTATATGTTCTTTGTCCCTTTTTTCAGTAATAATATTCTTATGTAAAAATAATGTAGGCTACATAAACAGGCTAATATATGTACATCCTTCATAGATCAATGCGATATTACTAAAATGTATTGTCCTATACATATAAAAAATAAAGAAATTAACTTAAAATAATGAAATTCCAATTCTATGACAGCGATGACAGCCTATACCTGTATTCCATTTGCCAACAAATATTGGAAATGTACAATATAGTAGTTAAAAAAAAAAATGTAGGGAAATGCATCTAAGAAATGTCATGTTTCAATCTTCAACAGGGTTCCAGTGTTCTTCTATTTTTGTTTTGAAAAAGAAGGTCCTCATTGCAGCACTTGCGATGTGAGTATCTTGTGAGGCATTTGGGTAAAAAGCACAGTGGCCCAGGGACAGATGTGCGTCTTAGCTCCACGCTCCGCTGCAGATTCACAGCCATCATACCATGTGATGACGAACAAGAGGCACTGGGAGTGACGCCAAACGCTTTCATTCACATCTGATAAGAACCTCACGCTCCTGATAAAATCCCCAACTCCACTCAGAGCACCACAGTACATCTCATTTTGAAAGCCGCAAATTCTTTTGTGTTGGACAAAGCAAAAAGGAAAAAAAAGACAACCGTCTCACAGAGTGCGTCTCAGAGTGAACAATGGCAGAGATTAGAAATGGAGGAAGGCATATGAAAATGACTGGATTGTACCCTTAGTTACTGATATTCACATATTCTCCCCATACACAGGCAGGCCCAGGCACAAGTCTCACAGAGCAAGATGCACTTTTAAAGACATTATTTGAGTTCACAACCAGCATTCAAGTAAGACATAGAGTGCTCGGTGTCATCACCTTTGGGTGAGACGTGCTTTTATAATGAATCTCCAAATCTATATATCTAAGAATGTGAGCACACATAGCAAAACACCAGTGAGGTTGAAGAATACCAGATTGTAATCCACGTTTTCATGGATTTCATGGAACTGCTGTCGCAGCTGTATTATTCATTGGGGAAGATGCATTATCTTCTTATTACACTGAAGATTCTTTTTTTCGATTCTACTCGATTCTCAAATTCCACCCCTACTTGTACATATTTAAGAAGATGCCCGACTCTAGTATCCAGATTCTGTACTGTTAACTGTTACATGAGTTAATGGGTTTAATGGGTCTTTTCCACCATACCATTATAGTTCTACCCCACTGTACTTGACTCGACTCTACTCCCTTTTTTTCTTTTCTATTGGTTGTATCGGTACCCGTTATGATTTTTTGTACCTGCTTGGCCAGCTTCTATCCAGTGCTGAGCCTTGCTTTTTGCAGGTTGGGCATGTAGGCTAGTTTACTTTGCCTCATGCTAATTTAAGATGGCTAATGAGCATAGATAATAAGCCAACACTTTCATTCATAACCAAGGTATAGTAGTCAGTTTGTACTACTCCTCACCCCACCACAACATATATGCCAACGATATTACCATACTGTCAGGTAAAATCAACCAAACAGAGTAGAGTAGAGCAGACTAGAGAAGGTGCCATGTAATGGAAAGTGCCATAAGATGACGGCCTCTGTCTGAAGTCCCTGTTTGCTGCTTTAGATGACCTACAAATTCAGTGAACTACAATTATGCATCATCTGTGTTCTTCAATGTTACCTAACGCAAACTGTGAATTGTGGGTGGTGTAGTGTAACAGGGAGAAGAGGGATAGTGAGTAAAACTGTGTAGAAGGGAACAAAGACATATGTGGTTGCCGAGCTGGAGCTTAGTGTTCAGAGAGCATAAAAAAATCAACATCTGGGCTGTCTGGGGCAGCGGTCACCACATGTGTCTGGAGTCCAAACACACACACACACACACACACACACACACAACCTCTGTTCAGACCAAAGTTAAGTAACAGTAGCTGGTAAGAAAGTGGCAGCATGAACTTGTTTTTTTTTTATTATTTCTACAGTACAGCAGTACAGTATATGACATATTAGAGGAGAATATGAAAACAACAATGAACAACAAACTATGGTGCAAGAACACGCTGAGGAGGGTCTTGGTGCAACCGCTGCAAACAGCAAAGAAGAAACCTTAGAAACCCTCTTATGTGAAACTGTTCCTTCTCTAACTCTCTGCCAATGAAAGTGATCTGTGCAGTGGTCTTTCATTTTTATAAAATTTGGCTTAATAGGTGTTCATACCAGTGGGGGTGTTGGAGAAGCATGGGGTTTTATTTGAGAGAATGGCAGCAGAAAGGGGGGAAGAGGGAGTGAACAGGATGGGGAGCAGCATTCATAACCCCCCCCCCCAAACTTCCCCCACTTTTTTCCAAAATGAACCCAGTGAACCCACCCTGGAATGCTACTGATTGGACTCTTCCTGCTCGACCACAGTTCAGGAGAGGACTTCTGTTTACTGAGGTGTGGAGACCAGGTGCCCCCCCCCCCCATCCACCCCCAATGTCCCCGTACCTGACAGCTCTTGTGTATGACCAAACAGTTCTAAAGAGAAGCAACACTTGAAAGAAACATACAGTCGACTGCCTTGATTTTCAACGTCATTGTTTATGTAGGGCATGATATATTAGGCAGTCCAGTGCAGTTTGAGTCTAGAAGTTTTTGCTGATTTTCACTAGAGGTTTATCAGTCTTTGTGGTCCTCGCACAAGAGTATATTTAGACTTTTTTCAGCCGTGTGGTTGGACTGAGCCGACCGCTCCCCTCTTCCAAGGAGAGAGAGAGCAAGGGTGTGCTGCCGACGTCGCCTTACGTTGCCTCCCTCTCCCTGCTGGCTGCTGGTTTATATTTTGGCAGCCCACAGACCGGGCCCAAACGAGAGCCACATGGCTTTGGCTCGAGCCCCTCACCCCACCTTCCTACCCTACCCCCACCTTCACCTAGCCACATCATGCTTCCAGTCCCATAACACACACACACAACGAGGGAAAGCCCTCTCCAAGCTCAGGGCACATTTTTACTCTGTGTTGTTACCAGTCACAACACCACCACATTCCACCAGTGCTCTGGTCAATTAGGGCCGCTCGACTTCTCCTGTGACAGGGAGTTTCAGTTGCACCCTCACCGTGCTCCTTGCCGTAAAAGGATTTTCCCTGATTGAAATTAGCTAATGAGTGCTCTGCTCCATAGTTTTCTTCCCCCTTTTTGTTCCTTTTTTCCTTAGCTGGAACTGTGCAGTCAGCACTTTCTATGTGATATCATTTGGGTTTGATTTGGTTGTTTGTTTGGGTCCTTTTAAAAAGTCCTAGGATACAAGCGGGAGAAGTGAGGTCTGTACCTATGGATGTTAATGTGAACACCTTTCTAAAGTCATCTGGGTTCCTTGTAAAACGTTGCACACATGTTCAAACAACTCTTCTTGAAACTTAAAGTATCAGTTTCACCGCATTTACATAACTGGAATGATGTACACAGAATATCTTCCTTCAAATAGCATTTCTGGTCTAGCATGAATATCAGATAAAGTAAAGAAATACCATGAAGAAAAACTCATGCAAGGCACATCCACAGATTTTTGGATGCAAGGCACATCCACAGATTTTTGAACTGAATGATATCATGTAATGATTATGAATGAACAATCATTATTAAAATGTTTTAAACAGCAGAGAGAATCAGTTGACATATATTGCAAAAGGTCATGCAGAAATGAATAGTCTAAATTATCCATTGTAAAGAAGAATTCCTGTAAACATGGATTAGGGTTGGCATGTTGAACTGCCACTTGTGTATTGGCATCTGTTTACAGTTACTGCGTAGCCATATTACATCAAAATCATACTGTTAGAAGTGCTCTGGAGTTTTCTCTCACCCTCTTTCCCACCACAAGTATGTTCTCCATCTAAAAGACTTTGTGTTCCCTGACATGTTCCCCACCCCCAATATGCTCACTCACACACACACATACACACACGCAAAGCTACATACACACTCATGGGGAACTGTGGGCCCCCTGACCACATCCTGCAGCTGTCTTCTGGATGACAGACTCTACTCAAACAGCCTTAACCAGGGCTATTACCTTTGCTCAATCAGGCAAAAACCAGTGTGAACCAGACCTACTTTTTTCAGTTCGGTTTTCAGTTCATCATATATAAAGCAGAATCACAGAATTTCACTGGAGCCTCACTTTTACTCGCTTAATTGAAGTGCTCATGACAAATGTCACAATGGCAGTTTTAAGCACTCAGGGAATCTATATCTTGACACCTTAGCCATGCATCTGAAGGTTAAAAGTAGCTTCTAATTTGCCAATATAGGAAAAAATGATCAGTCATATCAGTCAGGACTCCCAATTACTGTCTTATCGCAATCATGGAAGATTAATCATGAAAAATCATTTGGGCTTATAAAGGTTGCAATAGTGTCACAATTCAACTGAAAAAACCCATTCAATGCCTAAATTAATTTTACAAGTGCATGCAGACATGCATGTGCGTTCACAAAATATGTGGTCTATGGCTAGTATAGGGATAGTGCCTCATGTAGTTCATTAAGGATTTGTGTCTCACCGATCATAGCCAGTAATATCCAAGTAATATCACTAACATATGTCCATTTAGAGGCCTCATCCATAAAATTAGTGACATGGAGGTGCATGGAATAGGTGAACATTTTCTGCCTACAAGAAAGCAACTCTGTCATTATAAGTGCACTTTAACTAATGAGTTCTGGGAGCCAAATAAACACATTCAGCATTATATGAAGAGGGAAACATCATATCAGCTCAAATAGTCTTGAGGCCATTAGATTTTTTTGTCCCAACATGTTTTTGTTGGGGCATTTTGATGCTGGCACGTAAATTATGGAACACATACCCTAGTGTCAGCTAATGCCTGTATTAATGTGTAATGTGTAAATCTCCTTTCTAAATGAAGCCATATTTTTTAATTGAAAATTTCCACACTAAGGTATCATACATAGATTTCTATTTTTTATTGTCCTATCCACCACTAACAGCCCACTGATGAAACAAACTGTTAATTTTTGGCAGTTTGAAAAATTGTCATTTTTTAATCCAAAGCACTGTTTCATAACTTTATGAGGAAATCCATGAGGAAATTGGTATATAAATGTGTACCATGTGAATAAATGTTGATGCTCTTACTCAAATGCCCCTGATCTATTCTGTGCCTATATGTCTTGGGGCCACTGCAATGCAGAGAGGCACAAAATGTGTGCAAATGTAAAGCTAAAAATAATACAGTTATTCGTCTTGTGAAATTTCTGCTCAGGTTGTCCTCGTAGGTGACATTATTTCATATGTTTTGGGGAGACATTTTTTACTGAGTTGAGTTGATACCTAAATGCAGCGTAAAAAGCAAAGGCAGTGGAAGCAGTGAAAAGCAGGGATTCCACTGATCTTACAAGTGGAATAATTGGCCACCCTAGCTCCTCTAAAACTATACATTACATTATAATACATTACATTATTCAGCCGTTGATTTAAAAACCTAATTTAGATACTTAAATCCTTTCTAACAACAGACCTCTTTCAAAACTTCCATTTTTATCTAAGATTCTGTGGAACTTGTGCTTCAACAACTGCATGCTTTTCTAGATACACATGGTCTCCTGGAACCTCTCCAATCTGGTTTTAAAGCCCTCCACAACACTGAGCCAGCACTACTAAAGATTTTAAAAGATCCATTACTAGCTACTCACTGGAGATTCTGCCATCCTGATCCTCCTTGGTTGGCTGTGTTGGTTTTAGAGGCACTGCTTTGGAATGATTTAGATCCTACCGTCTTCTGTCTGCCTGGATAGACCAGTACCCTACTTCTCCCTTGTGGTGTTCCTCAAGGGTCCATTCTGGGGCCTATACTTTTTCCCTGTACATGCTCCCCTTGGGATCTGCTATGATTTCATTGCTATTCTACCTGTCTTCAGAATGCTGCAGCCCACCTTCTTACCAGAGTGCAAAAGCGGGAGCACATTAAACCTGTGCTTGAACCTCTTGATGCGTTCCCTCTGCATTATAGGATTTGACCAACTCCACCTGGTTGTTTCTTCTTCCAGGCAAAAAAGCAGGCAGACCTTTACAGTGATTGCTCCTAAGCTCTGGAATGAGCTGCTACTGTACATACGACTGACTGCTTCCTTGTCTGTTTTCAAATCACATCGTAAAACACAATTTTATGCCCTGACATTCAATACAGTATGAATGTCTTATTTATTTTTATTTATTGTCATGCTCATTTTGTTTATTACCTGTTCATTCTCACTATGCTGTCCTTTCTGTTTGTGTATCTTACCTTGCTTGTCCAGCACTTTGGTCTGCTGTTGTTGTTTTTAAAGTTTGACCACAAAACGTAAACAAGCCTATGCACAAGTACAATGTAGCCGCTCTCTCTGAACTTTCAAGTCGCTGATTATTGTTGCGTTGCTTGGGAACAGGACACGCAAGACTAATCTTAGAACTATACTGGGGGGCGGAGGATGAATGAACAGATATTAAAACAAAATGGTAGAAACCACAGTTCGATGTCTTAAAACTTTGTTAATTGGTGGTAAAATTGTTGTATAAAAGCAATAAAACAGTCTTGGTCATGGGGTTGTTTACGGATATCTCCACAGCTGTGGTTAGCTACGGCGCTCAGCCTTTGAACCATACCCATGGGGATATTCGCAACCCCACTCCCACTTGTGTTATATTGCTTACGTCAACTTGCGCCACAAACTATTTGTTTAAATGTGGAAGTCACATAACAGTGACAAATTAATTTTCAACTTCAAAAAGACTTCTGTTTGAAGTTTACTCTTCTCGTTTTGGCAAGTTCCTATATAATAAGCAGGATAATGTATTTAACTGTCAGTCATTATGGGAAAGTAAGTCCTGACAGGCTGAACAGGACTCCGACACAAAGTGGACAATAAATTATCCCTTACATAAACTTTAATTAACTATGAACTAAAAACCAAAGGACTCCAGAGTGGAATCTATCAATACATTCTTATACTATATTTCTCTTCCATATTCTCTTATTCTCTGCAGCTCAGTATGGCCACAAGGCCTATTTGTACTTCTTTTCGTTTGCCTGAGATAGGGAACCAACCAAAAATGGGCTTTTACCCCTCGTGCGATGGAGGCAGGTTTAACACCCAAAAACGGAATCAAGAAACAACCAAACAGGCATTCGAGCTATGTTTGAGCTCTGTTTATTGATCTTACTTCAGAGAAGTGGGAGATGTCTCACAGATTGAAGTAATCAGTCGTAAAAGCCAGGCAACAATGACACTGCATTTGTTTATGTCTATGTTTCTTAGTACATACTACATACTTTTGTCTAGCCTGGTAATAAAACCAGACCCTCATTCTACACTTTTGTGCATTTTTTTTTGTGCACATTCTACACTTTTGTGCACTTTTGTTGCATTCTAGCTCTGCATTCACAATGCTTCCCATTGTTCGCTGATTGGACAGGTTAAATGCCTCCTGAGACAACAAGATCAATGGGATTAAATCCAGACTAGCATCATAAGGAGATGATAATCAAGCAGAAGTGCTAGGAAGGCATGGCCATGCTAGCTTTTGTCTAAATCAGAGCACATTATATTTTAAGCAAACACTAGCTAAAACACATGAGAGAGGTAGTTAGCTGTATCCCTCTTTTCCGTACCGCTTTAGAAACAATATTTTATTTGAGGAGCAGGCTGCCCTGGTGTTTCTTCCACTTTACAGGGCCAAAGTTGTGTAAGAAGCGATGCAGTATAATAAGCAGTATTTCCTGAATGTTACCAAAAGTGTCATGTGTTTACAAATCGTTTAGTGCTGCTTAGCTCTCCTTTAATTTCTTTTAGCAGAAAAGGGGAGAAAAACGAACTTCAGACACAACAAATGTCCTTATCCAAAAAAAACAGCTTTTTCAGTGGTGTATTGTGTGATGCATCCCACTCATTCACAAATTGGAGGCACATGGTCAGTTGTTTGTCATTAACTAACAACCAGGTCCATGTTGTGTGCAAGTATTCTAGACAATTTGTGGACTATGAAAATTAGACATGTTGCCTTATCTCTTGACCAGTCATCAATTCAATCAATCCAAGAACTCAATGGGTACTAATGGGCAAAGGAATGCAGATGTAAACTAACTATAAGACAATATTTGTCTTGCATAAGGGCCTGTTTCTTATGGAACCATCAACAGAATGCAAAAGAATGTGAAAGAATGATGATGCATACTGATCGACAGGGACTCCTTGGGACACTTTGTCCCCTAATACAGCCTTTCAATAGATATTGTACCGCTGTATCAAGAAATTTATATTCATATATAGATGATGAATACATGGTTTATCTATCAGTACATACATCTTTAGTGAGCCATAAACTCATTTTGAGTCAACCAACAAACCTCTTCAACCCTGTATGGGCCACTGAGAAACTAGGTCATTGTGCTTGCCGCCAGTTGTGGCAGTATTTTCCCGTCTTCCCTCTCTCTCTAAAGCTGTGAAGTAGGGCTTTTATATAACAGAGCATTTGGGGTGGGGGGGAGGGGTAGGTATTTGTGTGGGGGAGAATTTCCCAGCCTGCATTTGTGAACAGAATGAGAAAACATTGTATTTCTTCTCTCCCTGGCACAGCACCTTCAAATAGGAGGAAATGCGGTGGGATCTTATTATAATCATGAATGTGGATTTAGGGAGGAGCAGGGAGAGATTAAACAGAAGTCTCCTTTGAAGTATATATTTTCCATCCTTTGTGTGTGTCATATCCACTTCCGTATGTATGGCAATGCAATATAAAGAGGGGGGAGGGATGTCTCTTGCAGAGGAAGCCATTAAAAAGTGGTTTAGCATAGCTTTTATGAACGGAATTTCCTCATCCAAATGGGGAAGATTTCTGGACTAGTTGAAAACATTCTTTTTATATGTGCAGAATTGAGATGGTATAAGATGTATGCTGTATGCTATAAGACAGTATGTATGCTGATGTTTCACTTTAATATTACTGAAGATATATTCAGTATTTAATTTTTCGTCATCAGGGTAAACTTTACCTCAGATTTCCTGGTGTCAAGGAAGTATTTTCACATTTAGTTTTGTCCAGACATCTTTTTACTGGTCCTCTTTCTGTCCATCATCTCTGTACAAACCCTGTCTGGACAGCGAAAGAAATTATCACAAGGGTTGTTTGACTCATAGCAGTAAACCGACTCTGGAGTGTTGAAAAGACTATTTGATGGGGAGCAGATTGTAGAATTGGGTGCCATAGTGCAACCTTTGATCTACTGAGCTGGTGTCTTGAGCTCGAACTCTTTGAACTCTGGAAATTTGGGCCTGAAGTTGCTGGTGTTGGGTGTCAATGGTGGGGGGGTGGGGATTCCACTCTGCTGATGTGTGGTGGTCCCATGGCATGAGGTTAGCTGGGGCACAGGGGTGACGGGACCACCTTAGTGTCCAACTAGGGAGAGTGATGGCCCCTTAACCTGCAACACAGATCCTCTTACAATGCAACATGGGATGTTCAGAGTTGCTAGACCAAACAAAAACAGTGCAGATGGTAGGCAGGTGTCTGTCTGGACATGCCCTCCACAGATCCAGTCGTCATCCATGTATTCTTTCCCTATCCCACACACTCTTAGTCTCTCTCTTCCTTTCAGTTCTCCTCTGTCCATCTTCTTTTTTTGTCATTCTCTCCCATGGTCTCTATCTGGAACAAATAAGATAGCATATGTGTAATTCTCCTTGAATGTGAGTAAGGGCCCTTGTGACTGCACATTCAGTAACATCCATGATCCGTGTGTCTTGGAAGATGGCGCTTGTACTGCTTGCTCGAAAGTATGGTGTGGGTCTCTGCAGGGCATTCCAGGAGTTATCTGATGGTAGCAGCTCAAACTGTGAAGAAGAATTCTGATGAGCAGTAATAATTCTTTGGTGTATTATTGGAGGATCTGGAGCAGCGTTATGACATCAGGGTGTCTATCTACCCCCATGAATGTATGGATTTATCCTACGTCCCTACTGATGCATTTTTTATACATTTTTCTCTCGATTTGGTCCCACAGTGATTCATTAAAAACAGACGGAAAGCAGGCCAAACAACAAAATGAATGCTTTTTTTCGTCTGCTTTTACAGTCCTTTGATGTGCTAATTAGATGTTGCAAAAGTGGTTAACACTTGAAGAGCATTCACTCAAATGTCTGAGGCAACATGCTATGGCTGAGTGCAAAAGCCCCATCGTTGCATCAGATCATAAGGGTTCTTCTTTCCCATTTAGCTCTGCCTAAATTATTTAGCCCGTTTGGGGAAGCCCGGCACACAGTACAGGAAGAAAGATATTTTTAGCTTGCAATGGGGGCCTGTGAAAGAGACTCCCTCATGGGTTTCTCCTCCTTAACTCCACTCCACCTTCTCCATTTCCTCTTCTGGCTTGCATGAGAAATGTTTGAGGATGGGACACTGGGTTACTAGGTAACCTAGATGTGCGTCTGAGTGAAGAGAGTTTGTCTAGGGAGAGAGACAGAGAGAGAGAGAGATAGAGAGAGAGAGCACACAGCAAACAAAACAAATCAAAAACTTCCTGTGTGATATGAGGTTGAAACATAATGTGTTCTTCCGGGTCTCAGTTTTAATGTTTCAGATTCTATTTATAACTGAGTGCATGAAATGTCTTTGAACCCAAGTTTGAACCCACAGAAACTTCTCTCTCTCTCTCCTCTCTGTTTCTTTCACACAAAACAGAAATGGTTTGGAGAAAGTGTGGTTCAGGTTCAGAAGTGTGCACAGGTTCTCCACCAGTAAAGTCTCCCTGCCTCTTGGAGGATTCTTGTCAAGCTTCATGGGAGGGACACGGGCAGGAGCTTTTTGGCATCCATTTTTAATCCTTGTCTCATAATTTCTTCTCCTTACTGCACCTTTTTTGATCCCCCCTCTCATATTTTCATTTAGTTCATGAAATTACATGAAAGCACAGAGCTCACAAAGGGAGAGAGGAGGATGCGTCAGAAATGAACAAAGCCATGCAAACGGATGTGAAAAACAAGCTTCTGTGATGTATTTACATCACTAAGCAGGACAGCACTTGGCCACCCTTATATTTGATGTAATTTGATTTGACATATTGAGTCTAATTCTTAGCCCACAGAACTAAACAGATGTGCCCCAGCACCCCTCCCCCACTCCTTTTCCCCACTTATCCTAGCATTTCTGCCTTGTAAGGCTGAGCTATTCCTGGTACACTGGGTGGACAGTGTGCAAGGTTGTCATAGCCTATGACCACCCAGAGGACAGGATTGTTGCCTTAGGATTAATATATGTAAGGGGGTCAAACAATGCCCAAGGGCTGGACCATGAGGGTTAGGGAGGGAAATGTGGGGGTAGGGTGAGTACAGGATGTGGGTAGGGGACTGCTGACCTTGTTTATGTCATGATCCCCCCCCCCCCATGTCATCTCTAGCATCCACTCAACAGTAATATTACTGCACCTAAACCTATATGCATAAAGGATTAATCAAGGACTGTTTTCACATATTGACATATCGATGACATATTGAAACATTTGTTTCATTATCATTAAGATGGAGGGTTAGGATTGGTTTCCAGTCACAAAAGCCATTTCATTGCGTCCATTGCGTCTTTTTAAGCCAGCTTTATCAACCATGAAACTTGATTGAAGGCCACGAGACAGCCATAAACCAGAAAATCAGTTCTATCTGAAATTTCAGCCTAAATGTCACACATAACAATTCTCATGCAAACACACCCTTCTTGGGTTTCCCACAATATTTAAGCTTTTGCTGCTGAGAGGGCTCCTTTAATAAAATGCATACTGTAACAGTTTCCTTTGAAGTGGTTAAGTGGACACACCCGAGCTCGGGCTCGGGCTAGTGCCACGTGGGGTTCCCAAGTGCAGGGGAATGCAAACTGAACACGCGTAAATGTCACATACTGTGCTAAAAGGCATACCTGAGTGAACAGCTGTCAGGATTATTCTTTCAAACCCTACAGGTTCAGACATGCCAGCTTGAGTATCGGGCCAGAGAACCAAAAGGGTTTGCACAACCTCCCAAATTTTCTCTGTCTAATTCCTTGGTTTTCTTCACAGACACACAGGCCCCTGATTCTAATTGGGGGCAAAGTAAAAAGTCCAAACTCAAAACTGCAAAGTTGAGCTCAAACTAACATAATAGCTAGGCAAAATGTACCAAGAGGGAGATCCTAGTCACTAACACATTGTTGGGTCATTGCAGTGATCCCACTGCCGTTTAAATTCGTTTAAGTTAGGACCCACAGTGTAACATTCATGTATCTTGAATGCAAATCAAACAACTTGGACATTAACAACCCACCTACAGCTTTATAAAATGGACAAGTCAGTTTGACTATTAACTGTGTACTTTCACACAGAATGTCTTTGCATATGCATGAGCATGTGAATTCAATTCAATTCATGAAAGTAGGAATAAGATAAAACAGTCAGAACTGTTGTTCATATCAAACGGATGGCTTACAATAAGAATATAAAAAAGTGATGTTGAATTGTTAACCATCCAGCTGGACAGCTACTGCTTCCAGCTTTAGGACTTTCAGTGCATTAGACTCCATGAAAATTTTAAAGAGGAGTGTTTCTCCAGAAGCAAGATTCAACAAAGACATAAAAATTTCCAGGATGAAACTGAAGCAGGACCGACTGAAAGTTATATTTTCCTGGGATGATTTGACTGGACTACAGTGGAGGACATTGTCACACCAAAAACACAAAACATGTAAGTTATACTGTAAGGATCTTGACAACTCCCCACTATGTAAATGATCCATTAACACAGTACATTCACAATACAAACAAAACCAAAGCACTTAACATAAACACTTAATTTCCTAAACACTTAATAAACAGTTCTCCTGAAAAGTATAATTTTCTAGATGGGTAGCCTTCATCAGAATATACCTACTCTAGACATGTGTGATTATCAGCATGATATAATCTTCACAGATTACCGTAGGTTGTTTTTCATGTCACATTCTTTCCAGTCTACGTGCCTGTCTGTCGTTGGAATGAGATATGGGTGGGTCACTGTGTCTTCTCCTGAGAGCAGCTTCATTCCTGTACAGGTATTGGGAAACTTCTTAGAAAATAGTGTCTTCAGGAACCAGAATACTATGACACAGTGATCTGTTGGTATACTGTTAAAGATGGCAATAAGATGGAGTACTTGTATTGTACTCATAATTCAGTTCACTACACGATTCAAGGCTTACAGTTCTGCACACACAATAAAGCCTGTTCAACAAAGTAATTCAGAATTCAAACTGGGCTATTTTTAGGGTGTCTATTCCTTCCTCCATGAACAAAGTGTGAAACTAATTATTTTAAATGTCTTCCTTCCCAAAATGAGTAATTTGAATGAATTAGAATGTCCTTAATGACATTTATGCAATGTCTTTACTTTCTGTCCTGTTTAGCTTCTGAATGTTAATTGCCAGGCCACAAAGATTAGTTTAATATTCCCACAAGAACATGTGGGAATTATGTAATGTTTGCTTTAAAGAATACATATTTTGGAATTGATATCTGTATAAAGTAAAATTTCCATGATACACTTTAAACACCCTGTGATGCTGCAAAATGATTCAGCTGTGCAATCATGCACAGTTACGTCGTAATGATTAGACCTATAACTCATAAGATCACTTAAAAATAAAGACAGTATAACATAATGACAAGGAACATGTTACAAAACAGACACAATATAGTTTTAGATCTATTATTATTAATCTTACATCAGTGATAACATTTCACACTTCAGCCTAAGTGGATAATGCTGCACCTGAACTGAATGGTTTTATTTTGAGTACTGGCTAGAATGCCCATAGTGCTGACATGGTGGGAATTGAAATATTCTCTCCCCAAACCAGCCCTGCCATGGAGACCCAGCCTAGTTCCTGCCCCCCTGATTACAGGACGTCTCTGGATGCTAATGACAGGCCAAGGCTCCTGCCAGTTCCTGCTGCCGGGTGTCACCAAGACACTTTTTTTTGTGGGGTGGGGGTTGGTACATTGTGTCATTAGTTCCCCTCTCCCCTTCCAAGAGTATATGAAACCTGTGATTAGTTCAAAATCACAGGGGAGAGCTGGATCTGACAGTTGTCACCTATTCTTTTAAATGAAAATTAGACAGAATGAGAAGAACGGATTGGTAAAAAGCCATGAAATCCAAACATTTCTATTCTATGTATTGTTGTAACTACAGCAGTGCTTAAATAATTATAATTTAAAAAATCATTCATGCAGCAACTCAGCAGTCAGTTAAATGTAGACTCCTCTCCGGTGCTCCTGAAGCAAAAATATTGTTTGGCACTAATGTTTGTGAATATGTTACTTTTGAGGCCATGTTTACACATATCTAGATATTTTTATAAACTGATTTTTGTTTTCTTTCATTTACGCATAAACAAAATTTAAACACCTCAAAGTGGAGGTGTTGCAAAACACCTCCACTGCATTCTTTGGATTATGTTGGATACATTTAAACACAATTAAAAAAACAAATGGATAAAAAAGATATATCCATTATAAATATCCATATAAAAATAGCTAGATATGTGAAAACAACCCCTAAAATATAAATCTAAAGCAGAAGATGGATAAGTTTATGACATGAACACAGTCAATACAGTGGTGTAAACTAAATGTTAATTTATTTGTATTGTATTTGTATACTATGTTAACCTGTTTAACTGTTTAGCACCAGTCTTCATCATCAACACAGTACACAGTATCGCTATACACACAACACAAAAATATATGGTACAATTTTGTGATTTCATTCATGTGTGGCCCAGAAATACAGTTGAAGTGTCACTTGAAGGGATCTTTGAAGAGAAAGGTAAGGTGTTTCTTTTAAATGTGTAGTAAACAAAAATAATGAAAACAAAACTGGATTTAATAATTTATTGCCATTTATTGACAGTACGTGGTCTTTCACTTGCACCTTGTAAACATTTGTTAAATATTCCCTCTGTTAAGCTATTTAAAAATATTTTGAAAGATATTTTGTGAATGAAGTTAACTATCCAAAATACAGAATCACCACAGCCAGATACATTAAAGCACAAGTAGCTGTATAATCTATCCAGCATAAGAGCTTATACAGAGCTAGCACAGAGCTAATGTTTTGTTAAAACACATTAGGATCCACCTGACCTATGGATCCCTGTAATGTGAAGGCATTTATTAATAAAGGATGCTGGTCGATAAAAGCTTTTGTGCAGAGCTGAACCCACCATAGCAACATACATATACATCTCTGTGCTGCAGTTTGGCCTTTACTGAGGCATGTTAAATGGGTAAGGGCCACATCATGAATAAAATAATGTTGGTATTTAGTGAAGAGCTAACTGGAGCAGGAGAATCGTGCTGTGCGGCGAGGTTCATGGCTGTTATTTCCGCAGGCAAAGAGCGTGAAATGCACTAATGTGATCTGACAGTTCTGGAGCAAGAAGAGAAGCACTGGACGGAAGAGGAGGAAAGGCAGAGAGGGAGAATGAGGAGAACGAGAGGGGGCAGGGAGGAAAAGAGAGAAAGGAAGTGAACAGAGGGGAGGAAGAGGAGAAACGGCTCTGGAACGGCAGCAAGAGAAAGAGAGGAGGGAGGGAGAGAAAAGGAGAGAGAGATTGAGGGAATGGAGTGGGTGGTTAGATTGAGGTCACAAGAGAGAGAGAGGGTGAGAGCTTAGTCTTTGACCTCGGTGAAAGAATTTCTCATTTTAATGATCTTAAAAAGTCAGTGAGAGAGCTAAAGAAACACTGCCGACTAATTTATCAAGGACGTGTGATGGAATGCCATGTTGACATAATGTGTGACATATTGTGTGTGTGTGTGTGTTTAAGTTTAATATTTTAGATGGAGTTAAATATTTGATCTACACTCTCACTGTGGAAACGGTTCTTTTCAAAACTCATCACCACCATTAGAAATGAGAATATAGCTACGTTTCCCATGCTTATCTTTGACAAACGAAATACGGCCAATGCAATAATTAAAGCAGAAAGAAAGCCAACAATGATGACACGTGATAAACTAAGGTCTCGGCCAGGTTCTGCATCTACAAGCGAAGCTGGTAGCACCTGGGAACATCAGGAGTGAAACGTCAAGTGAAATACAAACTGCATCTTGAGACGGTTCTAAGAAGAGAGAGGGATTATTGCCTTCTGACGAGTGCTCCCTAACTTAAATGGCAGAGCTTTTTGACAATTAGTGCTTTTGCTGCATAGACTAAACTGAAGATCTTGTGCCCCAAAAATCTTACACCCCTCATAACATTCCTTTTTTCACGTGCTTCGACTGACCTCTACACCTAGGCCTTCTGTATTCTTATAGCCTATATATTCATATTTAATTAATTAAATCATAATTTATGTTCTTTTATTGTTTTATTTTATTTTTTTCCACGTTTTATTTTTTTCTCTACACATGAACTGTGCTGTATAAATAACTTTGTCTTGTGAAGATTTGGCTTGAAACAAATATGTTACTGTATTACTATTTGTTGTTTGGGTCTTTTAGAATTTGCAGAGAGCCTAATTGCAAGTGAGGCGGTGAAGTCAGTTCAGGTGCTTTGTGTCTATAGTGTAGATTGAAGGAGCAGGATCAGCCTGCCATTCCTGAATCTGGCACCCTGAGTGATTTGTGTGAGTGTCCTGCGGCTTTAGCTAAGTTTTGGGGAGGTTTAGAGTAATGTCTATCACCCACGCCCACATGCCTTAACTAGGACGGCTGCAAGTTAACCACAAAGATGATGATGAGATGAGAGACAGGCATGGAGGGAGTGAAAGAGAGATGGAATGAGAGCACAGCTATAAAGGTCTTTGTTTTGTTGTTGAACGCCTTGTATGTTTTGTTCATTTTGTGATAGTCACACTAAATCCTTTGCTTGTTAATATGCCACTCTCACCTTGAGTCCTGTATTATCATTTCAGTTTCTTTTTACCATGCTGAGTTTCAACCGATACTCAGTGGGAATGACACATATTGTTGACTCATCCTTGTGTTTACATGGTGCCCATTCTTCAGACAGGACAGCATTCTAATTGGCTACAGAACATAAAAGAGCACACAACACAATAACGTACAACCACAAGATAATTCCAGGAAAACCAGCTAAGGTTTGAAACTGTATAACCTCTTGATTCTGATATAATATGCCACTGCATGAAAATCCAACATGGCAAAACCTATTTCAGAGCAGCTCTGATATATTTGTGTGTCGTCTCCCTCTAGTGGTGGAATGTGCCAATTTCAATGGCCATCATTGGAAGAGTAGATATGCACTGTATGTGTATAAAATATAACATCCATATGTTTGAGTAATAGGAATTGGTTGGCTATCATCCCTCTCAATGTTTTTTTTTCATCAGATAAAATGTGACCTAAATACTGAAATGATGTTAAAATGTTATCATCTAAATATCTGGCTCTGTAAAAGCACAAATGGCTTCAAAAAAAAAAGCAAAATGTAAGTTATAAAACACCAGCTGTATTTAAAGAATATGAATTTTTCATATATTACATTATTCGGCCCTAATTTTATTATTTTCAGGAAAAAACTACTCACAAGCTACTCACAATTAACTTAACACCCTTGTGTGGTGTTTGGGTCAAATCAACACGTTTTTAATTTTTCAATAAAGGAAACATGTTTTCAGGCCTGATACTTTGTGGCCTTCGCGTAATTGCAGTGAAAAACATGTTAATGGAAAAAAGGACACATCCCATCATACCACTAGAAATGTAGCTCCTTTAGAAGGTGTTTGGGTCAAAATGACCCGAATATATGTATTGAAAAACAGAAATGTACCCTGAAACATATCACAAAAAGCTCCATAGCAAGACAGAAGAACCTAATAGGAAGCCAGTAGATGAACCCCATAGCAATCTGCTGAAGAAACTTCAAAACAAGCAGTTGGAGCAACACCATAGAAATACATTTGAATAAGCTCACAGCATGTTAGTTTAGGAGCCCCACAGTGATCTACTGGAGCTGCTGGAGACACTGAAGGACCTCCACAGTAGGTTCATCCGCCCTATTTCACAGTAGAGCTATCATTGTGTGTAATTTCATTTCCATTTTCCAAGATAAACATGATTGGCCATTTGGCCATCCAAGAATGGATTTTTAAAGAAATTGTACTTTTCCCCCAAAAAATGCCTGATACACACATTGTTAAATGTCATCTTGCAGAAATCAGTTAACACTAATGATCTGATATTTGACCTGAATTAGTTTGGATCAGTATAAAAGCAATATATATTGAACTGGTTGCATGCAAATTTTAACATTTCTATTGTTTTTACATGTCTAAACTATCATCTGGGTCAATTTAACCCGAACACCACAAAATGGTGCAAAATCTGAACATAATACAAGAGTTAAGATGTTATCTCCCTATATTCCTTTCATGTTACTCTTCCCATTTTCCTCCAATGACTGCTGAATCTGTCATGTGGACAGCACATTTGTAGATATGGCTTCTGTGAGCTAAATTAAAAGTGATCATTCTGGACAACTCAATTATACAAAGTCATGAGGTCAATTAAAAGAAGAAAAAGTGGACATACTCCGTCTCCAATAATTCACAGCCAGTCAGAACATCATTTATGACAACTATTGATTCACTGATTGACAAATATAGGATTGTTTGAGCATTAGACATCCAAACATAACCCCTACACGACCCAATCTTTGGCCCTCTTCTGCAGTAGGCTACTGGCAGCTATTTTGTCAACAACAGCATATAACTAGAAAAATGTTTGTGTCTATTCTGACCTGACCTGAAAAAAATCTGCCTCAAACGTGCACAGGTCAGGGAATACCAAGGTCAAGGATGACATATGGTGACTTCCCACTGGCTAATCTAGTCTAGTTCTAATAGTCTAATCTAGTTTGATCATTCATTTAGAATGACACAGAAGGTCATGTCCTATGTATCCCTTGCGGGAACAAACTGAGATGCAGTGGTACTGGTTATGGCAACTGCTCATTTCTGGTGTTATATGTATAATCAAGTAAAGCTTATTGTCATCCTATGAGGGCACCCATTTCAAATCACCATGATGTAAAACCATTCAGTTAGGGTAAATTTCACCTGAAGAGAGAAAGTAAAACATATATAACATAAACGTAATGTATGCATCTGTTACAAAAATACCAAAATGTAGATTAAAAGATAAGTTTAAAAAAAATCATACATAGAAAACTCCATATAGACTTTAGAGGTAACACACATGACATCTCACATAGAAAGAATTTAGTCAAGGAATGTTACATTGACAGTTCTCAACAGAAACATATATCAGTAAACTAATTATGAAATCTCTGGACAGGGGTTAGGGTTAGTACAAAAAATACCAAAGTATTCAAATTTACTGATTTTTTTTTTATTAATTCCTTGTGTAGGATTGCAAGAGCATGGACAGAGCATCACAATAACATTTCAGCAACTGAAATGTAATTAAGTGTGTGGTCTGCACGAGTAGGTGTGACCTGCAGCAGATGGCAGACCCCGCTTACAAAAGGCAGCATTATGGTAACTGATCTAAGAGGCCTACAACGTTGCTTCAGTTTGTAAACTTTGCCTGTTATCATCCACAGATGTGTCAAAACAACAAACATAATACTGTTACTGTAACCGAAGATAATAGTTTTCTCTCCTGACTTGCCTTAACAGAGGGAAAACTAAGCAAAGACTTAATTACATCAACAAGAAATTAGGTGTGCTTTTTGGTATTAGTTAAATTGTATTTGTCTTGACTATTTTTTAGGATTAGTGAGACTGAATTTACAGACAACCGTATCTTGATTACATCAATTTCAGAAATGTAAATAGCTTAATGTTTTAAATAAATTAGTAGACTGAATCAGTTATAATTTCCCAATGAACATAAAATAACAGCTAAAAATGTCTGCAAATAATATACCAAAACTTCAAAGTATGACATGTTTCAACAGTCGGTTCAACAATGTCATTGTCAAAGAGCTTAAATAAGTTCCCACACATAAACCGCCTTAGCCTGGGGTGACACTGACAAGGTCAGAGTCTCTGGAAACACAGGACTAAAAGTTTGCTTTACACAAATCAAATACTTTGATTTCATGACAACCTTTTTTTATAAATGATTTGACATATTTGTCTATGACTTGGTTGTGATATGTATAAAATAGTTTTATATTATTGTTGTGTTAATTAAATAAATGTATCAAGGACTTACAACTAATATATTTTACTTGTACTATTTGGAAAGGATATTTTAGGATATTCAGCTAATACATCTGAAAATCAAAACACTCATGTAAGGAAAATAGTATTGGTAACAGAAAAACGTTTTGCCGTTTGGCAGGGGAGGATGAAAGAGAAAACTAATATTCTGGTGAACAAAAAAACTAATAAATGATAAGTCTTTAGAAATCAATGGTAGACTGGAATGTAAATGAAGTGCATACTAAGCTTGTTTTTACCTTTTGAGCAAACCCATCAAAACCTAGTTCTACATGACAAAGTCCATCACCTTTCTCTAGCCCCCTACCACCACCACGACACACACACATACATACACACCACCTCTCCCTTCCCCCCTGCCTGACTCCCCTGTTGCATTTGAATGTGAAAAGCCTCTTATGTGTGACTTACTGGGGGGGGGGGGGGGCATTAGTGTGAGTAAGGGGGGCAGTGTCAGTGGGAGGGGACCCTCGGCCTCGGAACTGGACAACTCACAGGGAAGGTGCTCTGGTGGCCACCACTGAGCATGACTGGTTTAGACTGGTCTGGGGTGGGGGCTTTGGGACTGGGAGCAATTTGTAGATGCAACAGTTCTTAATAGTCCTTAGGGAGTCCCGTGTGCGGACAACTATGTAAGCAGACATATTTTTTCCATTTCTTAAAGAACAGCAATAGTACCTGTTAACAATCTTGTGGTTGGAAAAGACAGACAAAGCTCAATGATGCTTGATCTATTGAAATACATAGTCCATGCATGCAAAAATAAAATGATCAAATGCTTAATGACTTTACAACGGCTGTTAGACTACCCAGTTCAGTATCTCAAATGACCAGACCAACATCAACCTTAAACCAACCTTCTAATACATAGACATGTGTCTAACTCACAATGTCTAACCCATTTTAACCAGAAACAGCAAATTGGAATAATGGAGATGATCAGCACCACAACTAGCATCTTCTTGGTCCTTTCTCTCTTTCTCTGAATTTGTCCCAATGTCTTTGCTTTGGGAGAAATGGACAGAGAGAGAAAGACAGAGAGAGAGAAAGAGTGAGAAAGAGAGAGAGGGCTAGTGTGAGCAGAGGCTGCATTGTTTAGCCACACAGAAAAATAGGGCTATCACTTCCACCCCCTCCCTTCCCTTCACTGCCATTGGACCTAGAGCCAAGCCGTGACCCCAGGGCTTGAACTCTAGGGTCATGTGACCAGGCTGTAAACTGACCAGCGGCCAAGCTGAGAGAAAGCTCAGTGAGAACCAAGCCCTGGAGGTGGAGGAGAGGACAGCAAAGCAAGGGGAAGAGAGAGGAGAGTCATGAGGCCCAAGCTGTTCCTGAGGAGAATACTTGAGTGAATGGCTGCCTGGCAGACTGGGAGAAGCATGAAATGGATGCGTGGGAAGGTAAGACATGTATTGATGGGGAAGGGGGGGTCAGAATGGGAAATAATTGTGGAATATGATGAGCTGTTCTTGTCCTCAATGGCAGCTGAGAGCCTTAGCTAGCGCTAGCACATATACATGAGGGACAAATCTGACAAAGTCCGATGGCCGTGAAGGTATCTGTAAAACAGGTTAGGCATTATAAATTGATTGTATTACATAGAGTTGATGTTCTCTAAAGAAATGCTCATTGTAGATTGCAGACATGCTCTTTTCTAAATGTAGGAAACTCATATTTGGATACTTGGCTGCTTGATTGTCATGGTATAGTTGCATGGACAAAAAATCATGAGGACTCTTTTTAGAAATGTGAGGGAGAAAAGGAGGCATTCACCAAATATGGGAGCCTTATGGCTTGACTATTTTTCTAAAAGGGGTTAGGAATTTCATTGCTTTATTTATATATTTTACATATGATTTTAGTATTGTTTTTGCATGTTTATTTGATGTTGAAATAATCACATGTGCACAGATTATGTCTGTATTATATGTTTAAATTACATATATACATTTCATAGACTGAGCATATTTTTTTCTTTACGGTAATAATAGCATGCTTAATCGTTAACCAACAAAACAGTCTTTAATGCACTGCCTTATTGTGCACATATACAAAATAACTGTAGAATAATGTTGAAAATACACCATGCAGGCCTTCATTGGCTTCATTTATAGTTGGTGAGTTAGTAGGTGACCTGTGGTATGTGTCTCTCTGGCCCATCTGGAAAAGGTTTTGTGTGCTGGCAAAGCTAGCTGTATGGTTCATGTGATAGAGGGGGTCAATAGGATCTAGTCAGTTGAACTGACCAGATCTGGTTAAGATCTAGCCTGCTGGCCCACCCCCTCTGGTGCCACTGTAGCTCAGAGTCAGCATTTTTGTCGCAATGCCTCAAGCAAGTCAACCAGTTTTGAACTTCTGGTTCAAGAAAAGTTGGTTAGTATAGATATAACAGAAACTGTTTGATAGAATAGGCTAAATTGCTCTGTAGGTATATTAACATTTCTCAAGTACAATAATTTCCCGAATATAAGCCACATCATGTATAAACCTCAGGTCAGTGTTTTATACAAGCTAAAAAAAAAACCAAAACAAACCTTGTATTAACCTAACTTATATAATAACCTCAGTTTACTAAACATTACCTATTCATTCAAAAGCAGATCATGATTTCATGACAAAGTAAAATGATGAAACCCACTCACCCATGTATAAAATATAGATAATTAAATTTAGCAAAATGTATTAACCTCGGTTAATAATCGGGAAATTACGGTATCTGAGCTGTTCATTGTTTATGAACATAACATACCTATTTAAAAACATACATTGATAAACACCTTACTTATACCATACCCACAGTATTTGATAAAAATGAAATGCAGATGCAGTGTGTATGCAGATGCAGTGTAGATATATTTTTCCTAGGCACACATGCTTATCAGTGGGAATTGCTGGGTTTTATGCATTGAACTTCAAGGGATGGTATTCAAAGCATGCATGTCTGTGATGCTCTTGAGAGAACAATATATCAAACAAGAAAAAAGGTTTATCTGAGTTGAAGAGAGTCTTTATGATATGGCTGTTATGTTCTACATCTTGCATACAATCAGGTGAAAGGCCACATGTGTATCATATTCAGCTTCAAAAATACTGCCAAAGATGGTAGTGAGAGGAGCATTGTCTGCTGTTGCTACATTGAGTTGTGAATGCAACATCTGTAAAGATGCCACTGCATTGTGAGCGAGAATGAATTTGACCCAGTGGGAAGAGGTGAAAATTCCATTGTGTTCTGTGGAGGATTGAAGATGACTGATGGAGAAATCCTGTTACTGTATCGGGCTCCACCTCCATGATAATCCCATTGAGTGACCAGCTCATGGCAGTGTTTTTGTTTCAGGGTGGGGGGAAGTTTATCTCTGTCAGGAGCATTCAGCATTCCCTTTCTGCTGTTCCTCTCAACTCGTCACTCTCCCAAGCAGGAAGTCCCTTCTCTCTGGCATTCTCGAATAGGCGGGGGAGGGTGCGGTGTGGCAAGGGGTAGGATGTGTTTTGTGTTTGTGCGTGTGTGGTGACGGGGGAGGGGGGGGTTAAAGCTGTGTGAGGATCAATAGCACAAGAGGAGGTCAGGGACTCAAGGTTCCGTAATGCTGGCTAAATTTAGTTGTGACCTAAGCTTGTTTATAATGGATACAAAGGACCCTTTCCTCTAATATCTTCATAAGGACATAAACTCTGCATAGTATGCCATTGAGTGAAAACCTCAATTTTCCCATATATGCTTTTCTGTTCCCTCCTGGTGATGCCCATAGGCTGAAGACAGAAGGCTCTGGTACACACATATGTAAAACATTTGATACCACAGGATTTATTTTGACTGTGTCAAGTTTGATTGACTCTTTGTGAAAACTCTTTCAACCTTTAAGTTACTGCTTGACTGTTTACCAGTTACACGGGTGCACCTATAGGGTTATGCATTAGTTATCTTAATTTGACAATCCTGGTCAACAGTGGCAGCCAATGCATACAGTCATATTCAGGTTATCTGTTGATCTTGTTAAGCATTACATTCAAATGAACTGAACCTTCAGAAAGAAGAGTAGCAATCAGAGAAGTGTTAGTTTCATCGTAAATTACATTATATGTGAAGCACCCATGTGTTACCAAAAGGAATAAACACATAAATAACTGTTAAAATGTGGGCAAGGATTTTGAGCTGTTCTTTGAAAAATAGTTAATGTGCCTGTATCTGAACAAGAATCAACCCATATTTACTGTTTAAGTGACATAAACAAGGCCATTTTGATTGTTTGGCATGATTGATAAGAATGCATGTAACAGAAACATTTAGTGTCAACATGGAGGGATGGAGATTGTTGCATGGCAATCTTCTGCTATTTGTCATGTGTTAATCAAGACATATGAAAAGCCTTGGAACAGGAAGAGTGCATTGAATGTGGTCATTCATTTTGGATGAAACAATCAATAGGTCACACATCATGTTTGTACATATTTTGATGTATCGGTGTTGATTGCTTATATCTTATTAATTTGATCAGATTAATTGTTTCTGCAAATGTCATCTAAACAATAGGTTTGCTTTGAATGAGTCAATAGTCCTATACAATCATTGTTGTTAAAGAGACAAACCTAGCTTAATGTTTCATTTATCACTGACCTGAGTCTATGTCCTGTTATAACTATAAACAAAATGGTAGACTATGGCTAATTTGGCCTCATATTCTATTATCAGTGCTGGCCTTGGACATGATGACAAACAGGAAAACAGGAAGAGAGTAGGAAACCAGGAAAATGCTGTTGTGATCAAAGACTAATCAGAACATTGTAATCAAAAGAGAGAACTAGACAAATACTGATTTCTAGTCTGTCTGGAAAAGCATGCATATGATGGCATAACATCTACATCTTACATTCTTGTCATGTGATCACTCTCTGATCGTTCTGAGCTGCAATTCACGTTTACTAGTTCATGCAGTTCACCATCCATTTAAAAACACTAATTTCTTCATAAGAATGGTTTGTGAATAAGGCCCACTGTTAGCTAGGGTGGAAAGTGGTAAAAATGGTACAAATGGAGACCAAAGTGCAAATAGCAAACTATGGGCTGTTCCTCTCCAATATGCAATCACTTTAAGGATATATCGAATGAAAAAAATTGCTTATGTAGATACAACCAGTTAGAATAAGAGAAAGGGAGGGAGGGAATGTATTGGGGAGAGAGAAAGAGAGTAAATACTCTCAAAGGAGGGTGTGGGTAGAGGGAAAAAGGAAGAATGTCTACAGAGATGAGAAAAGCAAGGGGACTAGTGGAGGAGGGAATAGCGGAAAACTACAGCAGCAGCTCCCCTCCTCCCTCGTGCTCTCAGTTGGTTTGATTGTTATGGAAACGTAAGACAAAGCCTCTTCAGCACACCACTCCTCATGGCCAACTGTCCTCAAAACCCCATCCTCCACCTAACCAAGCAGGCCAGTTTGGGCTTAGTCAGAATGCAAAACAGCAAACTTTCTGTCCAGTGAGCCAACAAATATATCTGTATGAGGTGAAACTGAGGTAAATATATACTCAGTAAAGTGAAACATTCTGTTAAAAACGGGGAGAGCTAGGGTAAGGTTATGTGTAGGTTAAGGTTATGCGTAGGCTAATGTAAGATAATCCACAATGGGGGTCAGTGAGTCAGATAAGTGTAATGCTGCCAAACAACTGCACAATGTTTCTGTTGCAAATAATGTACCAAGGAGGGTTTGTTGGTTAATATTTAGAGGTCAAGAATGCCCAGATAATACATTATTAATAATTAAAATCAGAGTATAACTTTATGTTTTATGCTGGATGTAAGGGTAGCTATTATGTCAAACAGGTCAAAATCTTGCTGAAAATGTTGAGCTTTAGTTTGGTGGGAACCAAATCCTGACCCTGATGTGACAATGTAGTCTTTAGTATGCACAAAGGGAGGGTCCAAGGACAAGAAAGGGACAGTAGTGTTTGTAAATTCTTAAGAGGAAATTAATCTGAGGGGCTCCTCTCTTTGATAAAAAAAAATTTCATTAACATTTCAAATGTATGGCAAAATCCCAGTTGTGGGCATATAAATGCATTATATTCATTGTAGTTCATGACTGCAAAGGTGTTCAACTGCAACAGTAAATGCAACACAAAGGATTGTTAACAATGCATACATGGAGCGGAAACCAGTTAAGGCGTTATTGCATGTTTAAATTTGTTTTAGGATGGTTCAATTTTCTCTCTCTTTTCCGCCCAGTTTTTTTCTAATGTAATCCTGCTTTACTAATGACTGTTGGCAACTGTTGTCAAGCTGCAGTGTAGACAAGACAGGAGTGGTGAATGAGGTGACACATTGAGATCAAGTGTGTGAAGGTGTGAAACAGAGTCTTATATGGTGGCCATGCACTTGAAAGAGAGGGTGGCAAATTTGGCTAATCAAGGCAGCTATGGTGTGAATAAAGGAAGCTAAGCTCCGCTGCAATGTTTTCTCATTGAAGGAAGTCTGTCATTTCACAAGTCACAGTTAATAAGAGTTTGAATCCTCTGAATCTTAGCACATGTTGTGAGCTCCTGACAAATGGCACAGTGAACAGGAAGGGATTTGCTTTTGTAACATTTTGGTGCTCAGTATAGAGTTTGAATTGATAAGAATTGTAGATACTGGAAAAACAACATAAGAAAAAAAAAAGAAAAGTGGGGAACCTACACAAAGAAATGTCACATTTAACCCCACAGTTAATTACTGTATGTGGAAAAGCTAAGCTGTGCTCATCTTTACATTGCACAAATCACTGCCTTCTCATGTTCTCAACAAAAAGTGAATTAAAATGCTTGGCCACGAGATTAAGCCCCACAGTAACCTTGACAAAAAGCTATTCTCCATCATTCAACAAAACCACCAACTTTATGGTGAAACTCCAGTTCTATTGTCATTCAAAATCCCATTGTGATTCTACAGTATGACCCCAAGGAATTCAAAGCCAATGTTATTTAGATGGTAATTCCCCTCTGTATTTAACACATCTATGAGAGTCAGGGCCCTGTCTCTGTCTCAGCCTCTGCCTGTGACTTTGAGCCCACATTCAGAACTTTTGTGTCCTGCATTTTCATATCAGTTAACCATCTGTTTCAACAATGTATTTAACTCCAGATGATCTTTGCCTTGTAGATTTGGCTTTTTTACCCTCATTTAAATTATTCATGCAAAATGCATATCTATCTCTCCAAGATCGCCTTTAATCATTTTAAGGCATATTTTAGGACATAGATTTAACAAAAATGGTGTGCGTGGGGGGGCATACTTCATGCTATAAAAATGCAAATGCATACATAATCAAAGGCTAGATTTTATAGAATCTAACTGAACAATGGCTTTGCCTGAGGGAGTAAACAGATCCAGAACGTCAGCCATTTTGTTGTTTTTCTTCTATCAAACTATATCAAAGAAAACATTCATTTAGGTGGAAGAACTTTGAGGTGGAGGAAACATTAGTTGAGGTGGAAGAAAGGTGGACAAATGGTTATTCCACATTCAGGGACTTCATGTCAAAGTTCTACTAAAAGTGCTTAGCAAATATATTAATCAAACCACATTAGCGTTATCTTACATTTAGTTCTATCAAACACAGTACTTATATAGAACTACCAGATCCATATTTATGTATAAGATCGTCATCAGACAAAAAGGACATGTTTTATTTTGGAAATGTGAAGCCATGTATGACATTAACAGTTAGCTGATGAAAAAGGACAGGGTATTTCTTTAAGGTCATAATTATGACGTTGAACAGTGTGTTTTGCCTATTCTGCTTAGGTTTAAGTATGCTTTTATCAAGAAACATGTTTGTGGTAATATAATTCATTATGAGGGTATACTGTCCAGCTATCCAGTATTGGCACCATGCAAATTCTTATCTTACACAAAACCATTAATTGAAGTGATCAAACAGCCAAATTATATTTTTTTCTGTTCATATATTATGCAAAACATAAAATGAAATACTATATCTTTATAAAAAGTTAATAAGGTGAATAATATATTGTTTCATTTTTGCTTCTTTATATCAAAACCCTTAATACTACATGACATCCCACTATATGCGTATGTGTATCTCTCTTTCTCTCACACACACACACACACACATGCTTCATATACAAGTACACAAACACACACAACAAACCCAGACTTCTCGCCCTCTTAGTCAGTCTTGGTCTATCTATAATTCATATTGCCCATTTTGCAGTTGCAGGTCTTCTGAATTTGATATGTTATCTCCAGTTCCTTGACAACTGCCAGCCAAAGTCTATAGCAATACAAAGCTACCCTTTGCAGTATTTTACTAGAAAGGGCTATTATCTAACATTTCTTCCTCCCTTTTTCTCCCTCAGATGATCAGGCTGACCAGCGCTCTTGCCTCATCTGTGGCGACCGTGCCACTGGTTTGCACTATGGTATCATCTCCTGTGAGGGCTGCAAGGGCTTCTTCAAGCGCAGCATCTGCAACAAACGTGTGTACCGCTGCAGCCGCGACAAGAACTGCGAGATGTCGCGCAAGCAGCGGAACCGCTGCCAGTACTGCCGCCTGCTCAAGTGCCTGCAGATGGGCATGAACCGCAAAGGTGAGGATGATCTGTGAGCTAAGTTTGAGGGGAACTCTATGACTAAAGTGAATTTACTGTAAACATGCACAGCTTACACAAATATAAATTTAGGTTACAGGACTACAAATTATCCATTACTTTGGGCATATTTGTAGAATATGTGGTAAGAAGGAACACATGTTCAGAAAGGTTTAGAAATGATGCAAGCAACTTAGGAAAAACACAGAGCTTTATATGAGACACTGCTCCCCTCTAGTGGTAACAAAAGTGTATAGCCAATTGTTGAGTTTATCCTAAACCAACAAAATACATTTCCACTGTCAAGAGCAGTTCAGCTGTTAAATACACAAATTATGTAGTATACTATGTAATGTCAAATATAGATACAGATGTATATGTGTACATGTACTTTATTAAGACTATAAAATACAAAGATCTTGTCTGAAACCTTTTCTGACCTGATATTTTTTTATTTATGTCACAGCCATCAGGGAGGATGGCATGCCAGGAGGAAGGAACAAAAGTATTGGGCCTGTACAGGTAAGTCCTGGCCCAAATCAGTGAGCATCACTGTGAAACCTGCACAAAAGTTGACTATTAATCAATATATTATTTTTTTTCCAAGCCATAATGTGGCCTTTGTCACTTTTTAGGGCATATGACCCAGCTTCTCTGTTAATCATAATATATATCCTGCAGCATTAATGATATGTGTGACAGACTAAGCACAATGATAATATTCTCCAAATACTTAATGTTCTCTGTCTTGATTGCACGTTTTATACACAGCTTGACTTCTCATATTTGTAATTTAGACACATTTGACCTTGATATCTTATCCGAGCTGTTACTGTTTGGGTACCGGTGTCTTTGTGTGTGCATGTGTGCGTGCGTGTGTGTTGGAAGGGGGGTTGGGTTGAGTTTAGGACGTTGGGATGTCCTTGATGTGTGTATGGACGTGTGGGTCCATATGTGTTTGTGTGTGTGTGTATGTCCTTGTGGTCTCCTTGGCCTTGGCCTCCTTGGTCAATCCTTGTACAAAGTCTATGCTCCCTTTGTGTGCTCTGTTCAAGCTGAAAGGAGAATCCATTGAGTTGTAATCTTCATTCATTAAGGCAAAACAGAGAGGAAAAGAAACATCTTAAAATGAATCTAAAAATTATAACATATTATTGTTTCTTTAAAATCAACCAATCCTGCCAACTTAAGAAGAACTGCATTCAGTGAGGTTATTTGTTAACTGGTAATTACTGATTATAACTACATAAAACAAGTAGAGCTTATTTTTGAATTAAAGTTGAATTAAATTCTATTTTAACATCAGAAAGAAAAGTACAATACTCCTTTCATCCATTCTGCACCCCCTTTAAATATAGTTGTCTGATCGCTCCAATCTTCCTTTCATTTATACCCCTCCCCCCAATCAGATATCTGATGAGGAAATTGAAAGAATCATGTCAGGACAGGAGTTCAAGGAAGAAGCCAACATGCCAGACCACACCTGGAGCAACAATGGTGACAGCAGTGACCACAGTTCCCCTGGCAACGGTGTTTCTGAAGGCAACCAACCATCCCCTGCTTCCACCTTATCGTCCATGTAGGTTTTGACCTTATGACTTTTTGCTTACCACACAGAGCATCATGTTGCTGGTGAAATATGAGTATTACTGCTATAAATGGTTCAGGAAGATCAACATCAATGTACCTGCAGAAATGAAAATGACCACTTAACTCCGTTTCACATGTTGTTTGCACTGTGTAAAACTACTGCTATTCAGCAGGAATGAGAAAAAGGCTTCACCACACTTTGCAATTTTGCAAAGACATAAACTCTCCCCTCTTGCTTGCTGTAATTCCAGACTTAAGCATATTAAACAGCATATTTTTGTCTTCTTATTCCCCCTGCAGTCGCTCTGTAGAGATGAATGGCTACACCACCGCACTAAGAGACCAGTACATCGGTAGTGCCATGACCACACACTACCAGTTCCTTCCTCATCTATTCAGCTACGCCACCCAACCACGCAGCCTCTACCCACAATCCCACACTCTCATCAGCCAACTGGTGGCCGCAGAGGAGCTAGCACCCCTAGGAACACCCATGCTCATCGAGGAAGGGTAAGAGTTCTAAATTAGAACTGTCTTTTAGGATTAGTGGTAGTAGTGTTTTAGCGATGAAAATAATGCAAACAAGCCTGAAAAGACCCTGAAAAAGGGTGATATCAAAATGTCAAAAAAGTCACATTTCACCATGTGCAGGGTTCCTCCAGATCCCATCACATATACTTTTTGAATTCCATTTTTCTGCTACCCAAAAGCATTTCAAATCAAACTGAGACTCAACATTTGAAACCACATGTGAAAACACAGAGTTGCAGAGTTGCATGGCTGCAGAGTAAAAAATATTGATAACGACCTCCGCCCTCCCCCACAGGTACAGGGTGACCCAGGTGGAGCTGTTTGCCTTGCTGTGTCGTCTGGCTGACGAGCTGCTCTTCAGGCAAATCGCTTGGATCAAAAAGCTTCCTTTTTTCTGTGAGCTCACCATTGAGGACTACACCTGCCTGCTCAGTTCTACCTGGCAAGAGCTCATTCTGCTGGCCTGCCTGACCATCTACAGCGCACAAGTACTGGGGGATCTGGCTGATGTCACTGCCAAGTACACGCCAACGGATGAGGAACTTCAAGGGTAAGTGTCAGTGTCAGTGCTACTCCTTAGTTGCATTTCCGCTATCAGGAACATATAAGGGAAACCACTGTGTGCCAGGAATAGTTGTCACTTTTTGGAATTTTCCCCTTACTCTAGGCCCATACCCAAGGGCTCTTGCTGCAGTGCCAGCATCAAGGTTGTGGATCATACTAAAAGAGGATGAACCATTATGAGATATACTTGTAGCAGAACAAAATGAGAAAATGATTGTGCTTAAGTTAAATTTACTGAAAGTACAGGCGGAAATGCACACGTTCAGAGTTTGTTGTGTTTCACTTACTAATCTTGTCATGGTAAAGGTTAAACAATTTCCAGTAATGTTACAAAGCTGTAGGCTGATATTTTTTGTTTGCTTCATGACCTCAAATGTGAAGTATGTCTACTGTTTACTGGTTACATAATTTCCATAGTAAATTACTATCCACTTTTTATATTAGACTGAAGGTGTATGAATAGGCTTAGTTGGCAAACTAAGTCATGTGTTTTTGAAGATGTTAATGTTAATGTAAAATAGATTCCTTCCATCTTTTTCTTTGGAGGGAAGGCTCCAGGAGCAGGAGTAATCTGGACTGAGACAGGGAGAGCTTAAAATGGTTGTTATGTCTGATGCCCACTGTAGAGGGGCAGTATTAAGTTGTAAATATGGCACAAAGTGTGATGACAACTTTGCTGACTAGTCTGTAACTTTAAGAACCAGATTTTAAAGGTGCCCTGCCAAACAACAACATTTTTGATTTGTGTCCGCCCAACAGAAACTATGCTAGATCACTGAATATCCATGAAATAAAGACAACAAAGGCAGAACAGCAATGTCTCGTTTTTAGTTTATGCTGCTGAATAACAGGAGGTTAGGGAGAAATGGCTGATGTGAAAGTCCATAATTATTTCTGTGTCCAGCACATTTAAAAAAAAAGGATGAGTGGCTAGTGTGAAATCCTACAAATTAAAACTTTACCATTGCAAAGTGTCTGTTTACAATCTCTTAGCACTTGGAGGATATGTATATCATTGGGTATGTTTTCCTCCGCTTCCTCTGAAATTTAATATTTCAAAAGTTTTCATTTTTTATCCACTGCGTTTCTGACCGTAGCGAACTAATGTAAGGGCTGATGTTCAATTAGTGTTTTTTTTTTTTCAAAAGCGCTCTGGCGGCTCCAAGTTGAAAATATTTAAACTTTACAATGAACTACTGCTAATCTATCATAGTAAAAAAGGTGACAGTAACGGTGGACCGAGCTCTATTTATGGCAGAAATATCTTTAGTTTGGCCTTTTCCAAACTGTTTTTACAAAGTTAGTGAGATGTTGTATCTACACAATCTAAAAACCTTTTTGTTTTAACATAAGGATATGTGTGCTGTAATCTTATGTTCATGATATTTGCAAGCTAACTACCCCAGTGATTATGCTGTCAAACTAGCTGTCATATAATCTAACAGAACGTCTTTTTGAGAAGGTGCTGAGCAAGTGCTAGATCAAACAATTTCCAGTGTTTTTCTGCTAGAAAAAAGTGCTACGTGGACATCGGCCCTCTCAATGTGCCTTGCAATGCTGACATGTTACAGCCGTGAATCAGAGCACAGCTCATTGTCATAGGCGGAAAAACAAGATGATTTACTCTAGGGGATGTACTGGGCCCTGTTAAGGTCTCCATGGACCGTTTTCAGCCCAGCTAAAGTTACATACCCTCTTTGGGCACCTCAGAGAACAATTTGAAATAACATTCAGATGTATTGCAAGGCACCTTTAAGAACCACAACTATGTCCTACTGCAGATCAATAATACCCTAGTGTTCAGTAGACCAATTTTACAAAATCATGAATGTCTCCATGAATGTTTCCAAAACCTTTGTCAACCTTTGGTCAACTTCATGTGTGTCAATTAAAACAGATTCAGTGAGGATGGGATGGAGGTTATGGAGAAGCTTATATATCTTTTCCGCAAGTTCCACCAACTGAAGGTCAGCAATGAAGAATATGCCTGCATGAAAGCCATCAACTTCCTCAACCAAGGTACCCAATCCAAGCTACTCTACTCAACATTATTTTGAAATTCAGCCACAGAAAGCTGTTGTCATCCTACTGCTTTCAGTGATGATGGCTACTAAAGGTTACAGCAGTATAGGATTTGGTAAACACAAATTGCAGTTGTCAATGAGTTGCAGGTGTCGGGCATGGAGAGAACATGATGTGTGCTGTATTTGCTTTACAAAGCAGCAGACAGCAGTCATACCATGAATCGGTGGTTCAATACTTCACTGTTGTAAAACTATTACTTTCAATGTTTCTTTCATCTGCAGACATCCGTGGTGTCACCAGTGTTTCCCAGCTGGAGCAGCTGAATAAACGGTACTGGTATGTGTGCCAGGACTTCACTGAATGCAAGTACCCTCACCAACCAAAACGCTTCCCCGAGATCATGATGTGTTTACCCGAAATTCGCTGCATTGCAGGTAAGTCTCGTCAGAAGCGCTAGCTTTCCGACACTAACTATACTGACTGAAACACAACTGAAAACCACAATCCTGTGTTTCAGGGAAGTTAGTAAACATCCCCTTGGAGCAGCTGCCCTTGCTGTTCAAAGCAGTCTTGCACTCCTGTAAGTCCAGTCTGAATGGCACGTACCGCAGCACGGGATCTGCCCCATGCCCTCCAAAGGGCACTGCCCCTGCCAACTGAGGTCCCGCTATGACACGTCCTCCATAAGCACAAAGGTACCATGGAGGCCTTCTTTTGCGCAGACAGCAAGAGGACAAAGTCGTGGAGCAATGACATCTAATGAATGTGTAAAGCAGCTATATGTTACTTTTGTTTCTTTATATATTTATTACCTGACAGAGCTGAATGTATACTGATCCATATTGTGCAAATGCTTCTGTTACAAACAAATGCACAAAAAAATCATCCCACTTCAGAGTTTACAAGTGTGTATTCAACTGTAAAATATGTTGGTGTTGCCATCGGTAGAACTAGTTTTGACAGTACTGTATGTGAAATTATATTTTTGATTTATTGAAATACTACCTCAGGAATGTGATTCTACTATTATTCAGGTACTTTCTCTCTGTGCTTGTAATGAAACTCCTCAGTCTATTTAAAATAACCCCCACATTAACTTATTTACAAACTAGAGGATTTAGCCATTTATTAGCCATCTGTAGTGCCTGTGAGCAACTGCTTGTGTAGCTATATGAGAGCCCTGTAGATGCATGCTCTCTCTCTCTCTTTCTCTCTATCTATCTATCTATCTATCTATCTATCTATCTATCTATCTATTCACTGCATTACAAAGTGGTCTAAACTTCCTTATAGAGAGAATAATGTGGCTGATTTTGAAATCATAGACTGAGGGTAAGAAATGTTATAAAATTATTATTTTTTTGTCTTTATGTTCATTTGTTGAACATCAATGTTATGCAAACCCTCACCCTCACAGATATGTGACTTTAAAACTGATGAAGGTGTAGACACCGACTGCTGGAACAACATAGTCAATTCCAACTGCTGCTTCAATTATGGGGAGACATTCAATATCACTAAAAGTCTCTTCTATGCTTGACCTACAGTAATCATACTACATACTACATACCCTAAACACCCCCAGCACCCTAGTTAGCCTATGTTTTTGAGGGGGGGGGTTGCAGTTTTTGCATGAATATTCAATGAAGAAGAGGTCTTACACTGTTCAAGACCATCTTAAAGACAAGTTTGTTTGTTTTTTTACACTCAAAGCCTTGTTTTCTAATTGTTTACAATGAAATACAATGGAGAAGATTAAAATTGCCTCTGTTCAGAGATTTTTCGGTTGTTGCACTAGCAATAATCCATTCATAAAAATTTCAGTCTTAACCATTGTGTTTCATCATAAAAAATCAGAAAACTAGGCTTTCAGTGTAAAAAAATAACTTATGCTTTAAGCAGTTGAACTAGTGGTTGGACTCATTCTGTAAACAGGGTAAAATTACCAATTTACTTGTTTTGTGTTTATTTCACAGTTACTCAGATATCACAATACTGACAAACTTGTAGGTTTGGTAGTTGTAGAAACATGGACATTGTAGGTCCTTTTAGTAAGCGTTTATGTTTTCTTTGACATTTTTTATTATTATTTTATTTTGTTTGTACTGAAGGAGATTTATTTTTGAGGGTGTTTTGTGAGACTGTGGTTATCAGGTAAAATATTCTCAAGAAGAGATTAATCAAAATCATGCTACCCAACAGATTCATCAGACCATCAATATCTTTAGCCACTGCATCACCAATGAGTGGCAACCTAGCTGCTGGGTTTACTAAAGCATACAACTTTGTTAGGTATGATGATATAATTCCTTGTTATCATTGTTAACATTCCAAAAATGAATGAAAAAATGAAAATGTTTACAATTTGCACCAGACAATGATTAGCAGGGAGCATTAAAATATGCATGTTTAGAGAGAACAAGTTCTGGGCTTGACAGGTCCATCTTAAGCTTCCTGCTTTATGGCTGCTTTTCAGAACCTTTTTATCACATTTGATAGTCATTATTGTTCTGCACACAAATGTATCCAAGTTCATACATCCACACAGAATGGCAGACTTTTATTGTGTTCTTGGGTGTGATTCCAATTTTTCTGCTTGCAAGGTTTTTTGATAAACAGTTTATACCTCATGAAGGTCTTCAAAAGTATTTGAAGTTTCTCAAACACTTGGAGAAGATCCTTCACAGTTTCGTACACTACCTTGAAGTGACCTAAGAAGTCTTGTCCACAGCACCACCAAGCATGCATATTCATTAAATTGTGTGTGTTATTGGTATAGGTTGAAAGCACTCCAGCCTTAACTGCCAATTAACTGTAATCCATGCAGAATCTAGTAAACCAACTTTTTTGCCCCAAATTGCATATACTCCAAATACATAGTCAATGTAAACACAGTGTTCCTACACTGTTGTTTAATGATAATAATATGTGCCACGAAAGGGAAATAGAATTAAGGTAATCTACCTATTTTTATAAACCTTCTAACATGTATCACTTGTAATACACTGTAATAATTTTATGTTTAAGATGTGAAAAGTGTTTAAGTTTCCAGCCCAATGTATTTTATTTTGCTGAGGCATTCTAACTCTCAGGGATTGATGTGCTTTTTAGAGTGACCTCTTTTTGACCTTGGCCTGGTGCTTGCACTGGCCATCATGACCTTTAAACTCAACACTGGGGCTTAGCTTTAAGGCAATTTATATATACAGCTTATGTACAGCTTCCATTGCAATGCAACAATGCTTTGCTCTTTGTTCTTAACCGAGTTCATCCCCAAAGCCACTCACATGCTTTTAAAAAGTTTTACATGTTTTCTTTGTTATGTTTTTACATGTGTCTTTCCAGAGCTTACCTTTGTTTTGCTATTTTTATTTGAACATTCAACATTGAAACTACCTCCGTTTGTGTCTCATCATGTTGCATGTTTTCATGACTGAAAGTGTTCTCCACTGGTTACATTACATCAGTGCTGTATGTCAATACTATTTCTGTTGTGTAACATTTAATCATTTGCTTAAAAAAATGTAATAGTATGCTACCTCAGTCTGAACTAAAGCCTTCTTCCGACATTTGTTTTCATCTGCCACATCCAACACCTATGCCATTCTAATCACTCTGTAGCTCTATCTTTGCAGGAGAATATTACTTCCAGCAGCTTCTAAATTTTAGACTCAGCTCTGACCAGAATGACTTAAAAACTACATGGTAGTCTTCTTCTTGCAGGGTCAGACATAAAACGACTAGAATGTATACAAGCACAGTGTATCTCTTTGTGAACTCATGCTGTACTTCTGTTTACCTCCCAATGCTAAGACACTTTCACAGCCAATCAGTTTTTATATTTTTTGTTCTATTGACTGCTACGGGTATGCTGATTGGTTTTTGGAAAGGACTATCATTAGTAATGTCAATGTTACGGAAATGTAATCTTAATAGGTAGTGGTGTCTAGTCTAGTTCCCCTTCTCTCTTGAATCACATAAGAGATATTTTATACATCACAATGGTAAATGTGAAGGACTAAGACAAACCAAAAGAACCAGGGAGTCATATGGACAACATAGAGAATCTGTCTCTCATTGGGTTACTGTTTTATAAAACAAATTTGACTGAAACAGCTTACCTGTAAATGCCAGGCTTTCTCTGTGCTGTTGGCTTGAACCTCTGGCTCCTCTTGAACTTCCTTTAAGAATATGATCCATGTGTTACTAAAGCATGTTTAGAATGTGGTAGAACTTGAATCCAAATAAATGTGAATCTTATGCAACTGTGAAACAGTGAAAAGTTTGTTCATTTATCACTCATCAAATTTTAAATCTATCTAATTTCTTGGAAATTAACTGATACATTTTCAATAGCAGACTACTTCACTATCATTCAATCCAATACTATTTTTAAAAGTTTTGTCTTAGTCATTTAGGCTACATATACACTTCACAGTTTATTCTAATAAATGTCTGTGTTTTTCCACCAAATGAATTCACAACATCTCAAATATTCCTCCTTGACACATGGCAATCTGACATTTAGATTTATGTTGAGTGGATCTTCATTGGGAAGCATTTTTGCATGTACCTTCCAACATGAAGTGATGTCTGTTTTTGAAAAACATGTTAGCTAGTAAATACTGAGATCATTTCAATACAACAGACCCTATCTCCAATCCATAACAACTGCAAGATGTCATCATCACTGGTTTCAAGTGTTTATACGTGTAATGTTCTTTCATAGTGGTGATGCAGTTTTGACCAGGTGAACAGACAAATATCATACAGGAAATGACCCCTAAGATTCAACAAGTATTTATGCCATATTTTAGGCAGTTCAGTAGGTCGATCATATTGGCTGTTGTCTTGAAATACTACTATGGAAAACCCCTTTTTACTATGTGCTGATACTGAAACCCTTTGTAGAATACCTTTAAGAGAGTAAGGCATTGATAAATAATTGGACCAATAAGCAGAACTGACAATGGCATTGATATTGATAAAATCCTATCCATTCCCAAAACTAATTCTGCTGAACCTTCTTTAACAAGGCCTGTTGTCACAGGCATAAGTGCACATGCCTGTGTATAGCATATAGCACACATAGTGCTATACATCCCACATGACAGACTGAACTGAGTGAACGTCATGGCAGTGGACAGGACGGAGCAGGCAACAGGCGTGCTTGTGATGTCCAAAATACAGAAGTGGGCAAAAGTGTTACCACAGTGCCCAGCTGTCTGACTGCACAGAGACTCCTATCCACATGGCCTATGACGTAGAGATGCTTCTCGAAGACTGGATTCTCAGCCCTTCGGGTGGATGCCGCTGCAGCCTAACCTCGACAAGCTAGTGCACCAGACGTTCTCTGGCTGTCTTGTCCTTGTTCTGGCTGTAGGGCAGGAGAGTCTAAGACAGGCAGATCGAAGACCTGCAATCTGAACGAGGCGGTCAAGACTTTGGGCACATAGAAGAGGTTGGGTCGTAGGATCCAAGGAGCAGTTTGAGTGAGGTCTTCCACGCGATTGACTGACATCAGTGACAACAGCAGTGCCGTCTTAAGAGACAGCAGTTTCAGATTAATATCTGAAAGGAGCTCAAATGGCACACTGAACAGTGCTCTCTGTACCAGCGCTAAGTCCTGCAAAGTAAGGGGGGGGGAGTCGAGATTGTGCGCAAAACCCATTTACGCATTTGCGAAAGATCGTGCGTGACACAAGGCAGAGCATTCGGAGGCTTGTTCAGCGAACAAGCTCTCGTCTGCTCTTGTGGGGACTGAGTGGGCATTAGAGAAATTTATGTGGTAGCATGGATCATGGGGGTCACGCAGTCAGTAGATCGCTGAGAGGTTAAAGAGGAAGATGTGGCTGAGACCAGCGCACCCGCACTTATGCCTGTGATAACAGGCCTAGTTATAGATTGTTCAGCAGAGTGTGATATTCCAGTGCTTCGACTGAAAGAGAACTGGTTTAGGTTGGGTTTCATATTATTCACAGCTGCCTGTCTATAGGACTAAGGGTATGTATTTTTGAGTGAAGAACTGCAATTAAAACCATTGTGCTACATGCAGTTTACTCTTACAAACCTTTAAATTGGGAAGGCAAACCTTTTAATTGTAGATCTCTACACCCTACACCCTCTCTCAGAATTCACTGACATGCGGTCTGGGTTGATCTCACTTTCAATTAAAAACTATACAGTCACAATTTTAATAAAAATGTGATATGGAAGAACATTGTAAGGGTATGCAATTGGTATACTGATTTGAAGGGAAAGAGCCCTGTTTGGATTGCATTATTGAGAAGTTTGATTCATGGATGTCAGCAAAAAGGTCCATTTACATCAGAATTCATTGCGTGCCTGGAGTGGGCCTAAGTACATCACTTATCAGTCCAAGGTTGCCCAGACATTTGCAAAAGTACACACAGGCGATGACCACCCTCACCCTCGTTCTTCCTTCTGTGTCAACAATCTGTTCTGATGCCCTTCCCCCACCCTCATATCTGACCTTCAATTCAAGTACCCTTCCATGCAAACCGTTCCTCAAGGCTGCGGATGTGTTCTATTTTGGCGGGTTTAAAGTCCATCATCCCAGAATATACAGGCAGCAATGGTTATTTAGTGTGTGTGTGTGTGTGTGTTTGCACGTGCATGTGTGTGTTGGGGTGCTCAATTATGGAGAGAACTAAACGGTAAATAATGGTAATGGTTATTTTGATCACCATTGCCATTATGATTATTTAACAAAGGTATTCATTCCTACAACTTTGTATTTATTTCAGAGAATTTCTGTTCACTCCGTGATGCTTACCAGTATTTTCCTATGAATTTCCATTCATATGGTGTGTGTGTCCGCAACATTGTACAGTACGTCATACTGTGAACAACCCAGAATAAGAGCCTTGTAGTCTAGGCCTACTTGCAAAATGAAATGTGTATTATATTGTTATATTGTTTGGTCCTCATTATGTTATGTTTAAGTTTGTTGGGTGCAAAACTACAATCTCGATTAAATTTGAATTAATTACACAACAGTGTGTCTTTTTCTGTGTGTGTGTGTGTGCATGTGTGTGTGTATGTAAGAGGGAGAGAGTGAGAGAGAGAGACAGAGAGTGTAAAAAGGAGGTAAAGTTTTTTGAGAGGTGGATGGACATGCATGATGTGAGGTCCACTCCAGGTTATTTCAACATGCTCAAAGGCTATTGCACTCTTTGAACATCTGTTATCAAGTTTAAAGCATAGTATCCTGTTCCTAGTGGATAAAATGCATATACAAGCCAGTGCTCAAGATCTGAGGACTTGAGGTATTTTTCTGTTTTGATACAAATTCCAAAAACAAATCTGTTGTAAAAACAAATCCATCTTTTTAGGTCTAAAGCAATGTGTAGAACCAAATGACAAATCTACTGTTTCTGTTTCTATTCTAACATCATACACAAGCAGTTCTTAAAGTTGCTGTCAGTGTCATGCCCATGAGAGTGCGTTTGTGTGTGTGTACGTATGTGTGTGTGCGTATGTATGTGCGTGTATGTGTGTGTATGTGCGTATATATGTGTGTGTGTGCGTGTGCAAGCATGCGTGTGCTTCGGTATGTGTATCTTAGTATGTACATATTAGTGACATGCGTGTATGAGTATCTCAGTATGGCAGTTTTTGAAAGTGGTGTAACTGGCTATCATCGAGAATCCTTTTTTTTTTATTTCACCCATGGGTCAAGGGTAGTGAGATGAGAGAGGGCTGCAGTTGGAGGGGTCAGACCACACCTGTAGCCGACACACTCCAGGAGTGTGTCACAGAGGACACACACGTGCTCCCGAGGCCGATAAGGGCGGAGTGGACAGTGATAGGCCTCCTCACATCAAGGCTGTTCAATCTTCAACAGTTAACTTGTCTAGCACCTAGGAGAGTGTAGAGGCAGAAAAAAATATGATGTTGTTGAAATTATGTGTAAACTGTTTGTATTGTGTTCTGGAGATTCCACATTCAGTGTTCATGAAAGGATATTCTTACAAATCTTTCGACAAATACGAGAGTGGCACTAATAAACATAGGCTATACGAACAAATAGACATAAATGCACTGTCTTCTTCAGAAATTTCTTTTTAGATTTAACTGTCATTCTCACACACAAGTATATGTGTAAAACATTTTTTATTATTATTATTACTCATTTGTGCAGAAGTTAGAAAGCAGCACTTTTTTCAGTAGAAGTTTGATGAGACCTGGGAAGGAAGAGTCAGTGGAAACATCCACTGTAGATTTTCATAGTACAGAGTGAACACTGTTATATAACTGTATTCTACATATCCTATCTGTATTTATACAGTTTAACTTATGGTTAGTATTTCTCATAGAACCCAAAATCAAATCATGAAATTTCATTTTAATATAGGGTTGATAAAGACAAAATGAAAGTGATTATTTTTTCATTACTTTGCAAATGGATAACAATATGCTACAATACAGCACATTTGTAGCTGTGCAAGGGCCCAAAAGTGTCAAGCGTTGTGCAATAATTTTCAGTGTCTTCAAATAGCTTACCAAAAGTGTGTTTTAAATGTGAATAATGGCAACAACACCAACACAGCTTTTTGTATCCTTCAAGAGCAAGAGCACAAACTGTCTCACTGTATACTTTACTGTTCCACATAGCACTGTTATGTGTTCCTACAATGGTACATTTGGTATAGTATGTTTTGACACACATGGGTTTTTAACAGTCAAACTCTTTTGTTGGGTTTTTTAAAGACATAATATTTATATAGAGAGTTGGGGAAAAATAATGTGCAAAAAAATCTAATTAAAATCATGTTTAATTGACTGGATGGGCTAGAATCACATGACAACAAATGCGGTAGTGTACTTTTAAGGAACAGTACATGAACACGCACAGTGGGATGTACACAACCTATAGAAAAGTTGACAGAGTAATAACAGTAACAGTGAACAATGATTAATAGTCATGTGCTTGCTAATTGGCTAGCCCTACCTATTCATAGCAAATCTGGCAATTGGCAACTCATCTAATGCCATGTACATCCTGACTTTACAGTCATGTGGGCTGAAATAAATTTGTGCGTCCAACAAAATTTAGGAGAAGTCCAAGACAAGTCAAACACTAGAACTAGTTGAGACCAGTCCAAGACACAGTACAACGGGCCTCATTTACCAACCAGTAATCTGTTCTTAAACCCTACTTAGAATGACAACAGACAACCAAATCATCAAGACTTTGAACTAAGCTGTTTTTTTTTGTTTGTGTTTTTTTTTTTTCAGGTGCATTTTCTACTAAAAAGAACCACTGACCAAAACGGCCAAAATGCTCCCGGGATTCTTTTCTTACTTGAGAATTGCACACTACCTGTATTTTCCTGCCTCAAACCTGCTATATTTACTACAGCTAGGGTTTGCACATATAATTCTGCAGGGGAAGTGAAATGTTCATTAAGAAGTATTGCATACATAATCTGGTAACAGGCTCATTCAGTTTGTGAAATGAGTCAGGCACTGCTGCAGTTATTTGATGCTTGCTGTTGCTGCTACTATTCCATTGCTTCCTCATGTTTGACCAAGGAACACCTTTGATATCAAAACTAATGTCATTTCCTCTGTTCAGTCATTGGACCATGATCCAAGTGTCTGAGGGAAACTTTGTTGCATCAATAGTAACCTGTGAGTATAGGCTAAAGAAAAAATGAGCTGACATTTGGGGAGGTAGGAAAGAGCCATTGCAAAATACCAACTCTATACAACTTAAGCTAATAGTTTGTTACAGTGCATGATGGCACCAATAATGTTCTTACTATGAGCCCAGGCAGACACACATAGACTGTGACACAGTTAGAGCCTTCGGGTTGAAACAACAGCTTTCGTCCTGCCGATTGCAGAACAAGCAGAAACGTTGAAGACAAAGCACCATGGAGCTCACAAAAAGCCATGCCATCACTGATATCTCTACAGTCATAGAGAAAGCACTTGTGGGAGTCAATCAGTGACTCTGTAGCCAAAGCAAAAGAAGTAAAACAATAGACCACTAAGGTCACTTCAGCAGACAAGTAATATGTGTTTCTGTTGATGTGCTTGCTCTGATCATTTAGATATTCTAGGCTCATGATAGGCCAGTTATGTTACTTGTCTCAATGCAATTCAGTTACAACACTGAAAAAGGATTGGGAAAATCAAAGAATACCATGTACACATGCAACGTGATAGATTTAGAGTTCATTTTCTCCTACCATATAAAACAATATCTCTGAGAGATTCAACTTTTAAGCTTTTTAAACAGAGTACTTTTAAATGTGTTTTGGAGATAGAAACGTAGCTACTGTGAGACATGCCCTGCCTCTGTCTGCATCACAGCGTCACAAGAGAATAGCTGGACCAATGCAAGCCTTTTTACCACACTCCGATAAAGAGAAATTATATCTTGCAGTGCCTCCTATTGAGTAAAATATTATTAGTTAATATTATTAGTTTTATGGATATTTTTGTTCTCAAACTGCACGAGAATCAGGGTTGGCTAGTCAATCTACATTTTGCGTTCGAAGTGTCAAATATTTCAGCTCTGATCAGGCGCATGCTACTTCCAAGGTAAGTCTAAACTAGGCTACTCAAATTACCTCACGACAGCATGTATGCAAAAACTGAGCACACATGTATGTGTTTTCACTGGTTTACCATCAATCCAAATCACCGGATAATAACTTCAGACATTATAGATATATTCAAATTTTTCGAACAAATAAAAAAAAGTATGATGAAGTTACTGTCGTTACCACTCCACCACAGAAACATGCAGGCTATGGACAATGTAATTTTCCATATTATTGCGGATGTGCAGTCCTTGGAAGCAACAGGCTAATCCACTTGACAGCTGCATTGGAAATTCTGCATTTGCACTGGAATTTACCACTTAATATTTCGTTACGTGACTTGTAATGGTGCACTCATGAATACTGTTAGGGCCTCTGAGTAAGCGAATAAACTTGAAACTCAAGTGGTTAACTAGGCGCGAACAACAACCCAGGATCTTTCGCTCGGCTTGACTTACCCTATGTGATACTTTCTTTTCTTGTGGGAAGCATCCTGAGTGGGAAGAATCTCAGAGTCCTGAGATTAGATGCAGGTAGTTGATTGGCAGGCAGCAGACGTGGGGAGTTATGACCTTTGTGAGCGCGAGGGGCATGGACACATTAGACTCGAGCACTATTAAAACCGCCAATGTGAAGATGAGTAATCTGTATGTGCTGCTGCGCGGCGTGAGTGTTATGTTAAGTGCACCGCGTTTCTCAGGTTATACTGGACATTTATTAAAAATCTTCTCAAGGATTGTATCACCTAGAAAGCCCTAATACATACGATTTTCCAGGTATGTTGGAAAATACAAAAGTCTATTTGTGATGTTTTAGGTTAATTTGTTTGAGGTAAATTTTTGTTAAAAGTGGTTTTATTTTTTCCCCTTTGTTGGGCCACATTTAACTTTATAAAATGCATTGGGTTTAATTGAATCAAGTGGTCTGTAGCACTATTTGTTGTATTTTCGTATCGTCTTTTTTCGATATTTCTAAGTATATATGTCTGCTGAAATTATGAAATCAATTAGAATTTTTAAGTCTGGTAATTATTTGTCTTGTAGATCAATTTTGCAAGGTGATGGAGCCTAGCCGCCATGAGTCTGAAGATCTCTGTCCGGTGTGTGGAGACAAGGTTTCAGGATATCATTACGGCTTGCTAACATGTGAAAGTTGCAAGGTATTTTTTCATGCACAGCAAGCCACACTTTAATTGACTGAATAATACTTTACGAACTATACGAACGAAGTGGGTCATCATAATATATATGAAATATCTTCATACAGGGCTTTTTCAAGAGGACTGTCCAAAATAATAAAAGATACACTTGCGCTGAAAACCAAAAATGCAGAATTGACAAAACTCAACGGAAGAGATGTCCATTTTGTCGCTTTCAAAAGTGCCTGAATGTTGGAATGAGATTAGAAGGTAGGCTACATTGTCCCAATAAGTTTGTTGATCTTTTTTGTTGTTGAATTTTTAAATTGCAAACATTTAACGACCTAATTTAGACATCCAGATAATCTAGATCTACTTAGAACTAGCGTAATTACAATGGAAGTTATATTTCATCAGTTTACGTACAGTATACTAATGTGATCATTAGTATCATTTCAATATAATTAGTTTTATGTAGGCTACTTACAAATACAAAAATGAAATGTTTTACTGATTTAGCTTGGTTTGGAGTAAAAAAAGATACTATTTTGATACTATAAATTTATCCACCACTCATATTTTTTTTTACTACTTGCGACTCCCAGGCATGTTCTTCACTTGCTGAGAAGATCCACTTGTTTTCAGCCATTTTTTTCTGACAGGAACACTAGAAATTGGGCCCATAGTCACTAAGGAACGAGGCACTAAAATTTGTTATTTCTGTTGGAATTTCTTGTAAGAATGCAGCCTCATTTGGAAATGTTACATGTGGCGCAGTTAAAGCTAAACAAACGGACTCATATTTGCATGTTTCTGTTGAGAATAATCCAGGGGGTTTTGCCAAAGCCAGGATTTTCTCTAATTTTGGCCTTCCTAATCTTTGGGGTTACAATAACAAACATATTTGTCCTTATTTAGTAAACACATGGCTACAACTAAAACTAAAACAGTTAACAATTGAATGTGGTAGTATGTATTTTCTTCAAGTCAAGTAATTCATGGACATTCTTCAATTCAACCCCCATCCCCCACACACTTACACTTGCACACTCGTTCTGTCTCTTTTTCTCTCATTAGCGGTCCGTGCTGACCGGATGCGAGGGGGAAGGAATAAATTTGGCCCCATGTATAAACGTGACAGAGCCCTGAAACAGCAGAAGAAAGACCTGATCCATGTTAGCAACTTCAGACTTGAGCCAAGTCCTTCTCTGGCCCCTGGACTTCAAACGGAAAGCAGCTTTTCCGGAGGGCTTTCAGGGTTCCTACCCCCTCTGACCCCTCCAGACTGTGACTATGTCCCTCAATACTGTCCCCCTTCTCTGGGTGTTGCCCTCCAAAGTCATTGTGGCTCCTTTTCAGGTCAGTACCAATATGCTGCCACACCATACCTCTCCAAGTCCATCAAGTCTGAGTACCTTGAGCAGTACACACACTCCCCTGAGTCCCCACTGGGGTACACTTATTCTGAGGGGTGTCTGCCTGGCTCCCCACAAACTTCCAGCTTGCCCCCCACCATGCCACCGCAGCTGGTCTCCAACCTGCTGCACTGTGAGATGGACGAAGCCCAGGTGCGTCTCAAGGTGGTAACTTACCTGCACCAGGAGCAGAACAGCCGGGGAAAGCAGGAGAAGTTCAGCTCATTCAGGGTGCTTTGCCTCATGGCTGATCAGACACTCTTCTCCATCGTGGACTGGGCCAGAAGCTGTATCTTCTTTAGGGAACTCCAGGTAAAAGAAAATGCTTCCTGACATACTGATATAAAATGATGTGAACTCCATCTCTGTTTATGATGTGTTACAAAATTAGGCTAAAGTTTCTTTCCAAAATTTTGCCTCTTTTGCTTTCCTTCATTTGTTGGGAAGCAAAAAAACATTACAAAATATCTGAAAATATGGCAGAACAGGCCCTGACAAATAAGCCATAACTAAACCCAAACTAAATCAGCACAATTATTTGACATATCATCAGATATGCTGGTATTGGAGATGACTACCCTAACAGGGGGTCACATTTGATTACATTTGATACATTGATGTAGGTTTCTATGTGTAGCCAAAAATAATGTATCAGATCTTACCTATCTATCAAAAATGCGAGTAGTTTTCACTGAAGCACTGATTATAGTGGATAGTTTTGTTTCTGTTTCATGCACAAAGAATGACTCAGCTGATAATGCGAACAATGGAACCACTGTCACTGTGATCAGATACAACAACACAATGTGACATAACTTTCTGAATGAAATTCACAAGAGCTTTCTAATGAAATTTTCATTATGCAGTTTCAGTTCCAAACCTCTCAACTGTGTACCGGACTGTTTTCTTGTTTGTTGTACTGCGTACTGAACTGTTTTCTTGTTTGTTTTTTGGCTTCAACTTGCAGTATGGTCATCCCTGTCTTACAGAGTCTTACACCATGTGCAGGATGAGATCAGAGTCATAAACGTTGCTGCATGCACCAGACTTTACACACTCTGAACAGAGTTTTCTCCCCCCTTCAAATCACATTCTTTCCAACAGCAGATAACTCAGGAATGCGAGCTAGCGTAACAAATGAGTTTTTTTTATTTATTTATCATCGCTGTAAAGCGAATACAACAGTGGGAAGGTTCGATGGCTCAAAAGAGTGAGGCTTATTTTGCTTAACATCATGTTTACTTCAGGGCAGGACGCGGTGTTAGAGGTCTCTTTGAAAGCTCTTAACTGTGGCATATTGAGCAGAGTATTCTTATTCTTTGCTTTAAAAATACACTAACCTTTAAAACTCTTCTAGATGTCTATTTTCAAGGCTGTTTGCATGCATATATACCTGGTATATACCTGATATATACATTGAATAGATGGAGTTGTGAAAGATGGGAACATGTGGGGTGTGTGTATGTATGTGTGTGTGTGTGTGTGTGTGTGTGTGTGTGTGTGTGTGTGATGTGGGCCATGGCCAGAAGGAACATTCAACTTCCTTTCATGACCCCCCTCACAGACACACACACAAATATAGTAGACTTCTCCACACCACAAAATGACTCAACGTTTGTGTATGCTTCCATGACCAAGGGAGGAAGATTGGAGGGCTCCTCAGACAGATATATATGCTTTAATTCAGACTGCAGTAATTCTGTCAGCCCGCTGTTTGATAAAAGTTGTCTCCCAAACCAGTATAACACTACTGATGTGTTGTTGTAACACACTGTGTGATATTGGCTATAATGTTACAGCCATGTTCCACTTTCAGATCTCATAATACACTATATTTGGTTAGCTTGGAGTTATTTATGAGGCTTAGTTAAAGTGGGGTGGTAGTAAGAAATAAACTAAATTGAAGGGTTGGTTTATTAGTATACACAGTATATAATGTAGTTCTTTATTTGTCAACCCACTATGATTGGACTGTCAGTGTGCACATGAGAAGAGGTTATTACATTTTTAGGGGATTATTACTTGTGGATTATTAAGCATGAAATGATGACATGGTAGTGGAAGATGGTGATTTCTCTATATGTTCTTATGCACGTTTTATAATCCGGGGTTCTTTGCAGGTTGCCGATCAGATGAGGCTCCTCCACAACTGTTGGAGTGAGTTGCTGTTGCTGGATCACATCTGCCGACAGTTGCACCATGGGAAGGAGGAAACGGTCTTACTAGTGACTGGCGAGGAGGTTGGTTGACTTTTTGATAAGGATGCACTTCACTCGCTGTGGTCAGCTGGTATCCTCACAACTCACAACAAACTATATTTGGACCCAGTTGTGATAGTGCCCATTGCGGTTAGGAGATCCTGCAGTTTTAGTTGAGACTTATTTTGTATTTTGGTTACAGATTGAGATGTCCTCCATTTTGAATCAAGCAGGACCACCCCTGATCAGCCTCGTACAGGGGACACAAGAACTGGTAAAGCGACTACAGGCCCTGCAGATGGATAGGAGAGAGATGGCCTGCTTCAAGTTTCTCATCCTCTTTAACCCAAGTAAGGAATGTTTCCCAGCTATGTGCTCATACAGTACATGCTAGCAGTGATGGGTAGAGTACTGAAAATCTGTACTCAAGTACAAGTACAATTACTTCTTTGAAAACCAACTTAAGTAAGAGTAATAATTCCTTTTTGAGAAACTTACTCAAGTAAAAAAGTAAACTGTGATTAAGTTATTCAAATTACAAATTACTTTTCATTCAACATACTGCAGGTAAACTGCAGGTAATTGTGATACAGACAGAATTTTCTTCTTTTTTTAACAAAAAAAAATATTACTCATGCCTACTTTCACCTCTACAAATATCAAACCCGAAACCAATTATAAGGGTTAGAGCTATCTACATTACTATGTAGGCTATTTGATAAATAGCCGACAAATAGCCTGTCACTTTCAGCAAGAGTTTACCAAAATAATCTGCCGTTGCTGAAGTATAGTGGCTACATCAGAGTGTCCTAGGTTATTTTAGGTAAACAACAAACAAGATAGAAATGTTTAGTGAGTGAAAATGATGCTGAGATAAGGTCTACATCTGAGGAAGAAGACAGTGTCAGACTAGCATGTCAGCACAGTATATGGCTGTTTAATTGCAATGCTTTATTGCGCTATTGCTTGCTAAAATGTATAAAATAATATGCTATGATTATGAAATATTAACGTTATGTAGGTCTTGTAAAGTGGTACAGTTTACACGCTATCATTGTAGTCAAATGTTGGTTTCTCTTGTCAAATGACCTACCAGCGATATGAAACAAAGACCGGCGCTGCGCATTTGAAACCGTCTGTCTTATAGGCTTGGAGCCGTGCGCGTGAGTATGAATTGATGCATGAGTAGTAGAACATATTGTAACAACAAATTGTAAAAACTATCAACAAAACTTAAAATCATGCAGTGAATTAGGTTACTGTATTTGACAAAAGTTTGGTGCCCTACCCAACACTGCCCTACGCGCAGCGTGTGCTTTGCATGACGGTAGCGCTGGCACCCGTGACATCCATGAGAAACTGGGTGGTGATCGCTGTTTTAGGACATCTTCTCTCTCACGTCTTAAGCTTGCTTTAAGCCTTTTCTCTGATGGGCGCTACGAAGAGGAAAACGCACGGCACAACCTTCGCACATGCGCAGACTTGTAATAGCCTATACATGGATCTTGATTCGCTGTCATTAAAAATATTGATTTCGCTTCAGTTCCACGATGCTAGGGTGTTATTTATTGTAACTATGCCTGAAGCTATTTCTTTTTTGTGTTAAAACCGAAATTCGGGAACATATTCGGCACAAGTGGATCTTTTACTCAAAAGCACGCTCAACGATAAAAGCAAGGTGAAATGTCTTCTTCGGATTACGTGTAAATGTCGCAAACTGCATGATTGATAGTTTGCAGTTTGCGGGCGTGGTGTTAAGGTCAACTGTTGCTGGTTTGCGTTCATGCGTAGCCTAGCTTATTTCGAGAGAATTTGAAATACTGTTGTAACTAAAGTGTTGTGATTAACTATACTCCAGCAGAAAGTTGATTACTTTCTGAAATATGCCATAGCACACCTCCACTCAATATTGTATTTCACTATAGAACTATGTCAGGGTACTGTCTGAAGGCTTCAGATTCCGCAATTCTAGCAATCAGTGAACAGAAATTGAAAGCAGAACCAATAAGTTGAAACAAAATGCCCACCCACCACCACAAAGTAAATGTATGCCTTTTGAGAGTGTCCAGACTCTTTGCGTGAGTCAGGCAACATACATGTAGAAGATGAAGTAGAGAATGTGTTGTGTCACTTTTATGTTGAAGCTTGAAGCTACAACTTCTTGTAGAAATGAACTAGAGAGGAACTAGTGGAAGAAAACAGTCCAGCCTGTCAAGAGTGTGACTAATCCTATCAATTACTTAAATTTGAATTGTGCTATACAACATAACTCTGACCTTCTATCCTTTTTCTTCCTCGGCTTAGGCCCTTAACTCAGCATATGTAAGAACTTTTAGTTTATCTCAGTAACCCATTGCATGGCATGGGTTTGTCTGCCTATTTGTGTGACCAACATGAGACGGCTCTCCTTCCAGGTGTGAAACTGTTGGAAAATCAGGCATTCGTGGAGAGCGTTCAAGAGCAAGTGAACAGCGCCCTGAAGGAGTATGCGCTCTGCTCTTACCCCCAGTCAGTGGATCGCTGTGGACAGCTGCTGCTGCGCCTACCAGAGATGCATGCCCTGAGCACTCAGGCAGAGGACTACCTGCTCTACAAACACTTGAGCGGGGAGGTGCCCTGCAACAACCTGCTGGTGGAGATGCTCCATGCCAAAAGATCCACGGTATGATCCACAGGTGTGTGTGTGTGTGTGTGAGAGAGAGAGAGAGAGACAGAGAGCACTGAGCAACAGACCCAAGGATAAGGGCAAGAGATGGTAATGATATTTTGTGAATTGTAACTTTTTATTTTGTATGTTACAGAGCTCCTAAAGTGACACAAGAAAACATTTATTTTTCTCGTGCACCTAAAACATTTAGGTGCGCACCAGAAAAAGAAACATTTCTCGTATCACTTTAGGGGCTTCGTAATATGTCACTCATGTATGTGGGAGTGCACGGGTCTCTGCCAATACAATGACTTTTTACCATGGCAGTGTTTTCTTGTAAGATACCAGGGAAATGTACTTGTCACAACAGCCAAGGAGGTAGTTCCAGCAAAGTTTAAACATAAATTAGATCACACCATGTCAGGCCCTACGCTATGTTTATAGCTGGATGTACAAACTTTGATTACTTTTTTTAATATCTTAAGTTTTTAATATCTTAGTTTTTTTCACATCTGTCTATTATTTTATGGTTATTTGACAATTGTTTATTATTTAAAAGAATTATTGTGTCTTCTGCATTCATTACAAAACATTTTTGTTTTGGTAAAGTGAAAGCTGAAGTATTTATATAACAAAAGGCAGCACTATTTTCTTGTATGCAGTTTTATATACCATTTTAAAGTAATGCAAATTTCACATAATGCTATTTTATATTTTGAAGTGTGCTTTGTGGTGTGCAGACTGTTATTAAATTTGAAGGATCACTTGTACAGCTTGTTGAGAGCTACAGTGTTTAGAGAGCCATTAGTGTAATCATCACAATTTATGAGATATGTCATATTTATTAACATGATTGTAAGGCATTTCTAATAAAAACTGATGAACAATAAGAGAGCTGGTTATACTTTATATTGTCCTCATCATCCTGAATGATAGGCTAAGTGTACTGAATAATGCTTTGGCTTATTAACTTACCGTAAAATTAATTGCATTTTCATTCCTTTAATAATGGTTTTAAATGCATTCCCTTGAATGATGTGACAACATTCACTTTACTTTAGCTAACATGTGCATTGTAGGTCATTTGCTTGTATTTGTACTCCAACAAACGACAAATTTCCCTTCCTGTTAACACAGATAAGCGTAAGCAAAGATCCAAAAAGTCATAATTTTCGAAAATGTCATAATTAAATACATCAGTTAGTGTTGAAAATATACTGTTATTTTTATGCTTTGTTATTAGACTATTGTTTATTTTAAAAATAATTAATTGATATGTTAATAAATTACCATAGTATTATAATGCTTGTCAGCGAATGGCTGATTTTTTAGACTGCAGATCTAAAGATCTTAAGACTACAATAAACACTCAAACTCTCAATGTTTAGATCACAACAAATATTTTATATACATAACAAACCCATTACAAGGCCCTACACAGCTGTTCCACATACTCTTCTTCCAAAACATGGAACTATGGCAATGTGGTTAAAGATCTCTAAACAAAGTTACTACAGTAACTTTACCTTAACCTAAAATCACATTTAGGTTTTAATTATAAACCCAAATACAGTACTCAGTACTTAGAGCTCCAACCCAACTGCTTTGTAATTGTTCTGTTTCTGAAATTCTGTGAAACAAAGCAGCTCATGTTTCTTTTCACCCAGTAGGATGTCCCTTTTAAACCAACAGAGTCTGGGATGATAGGTGTTTAGCGACTGATAGGTTCACATAGTTATCTGACTTCATTGTGCATTGTGCATTCACTGAGCTCCACACAAAATCTACAGCACAGTATCATTACAGATGGGAAAATCCACCTCAATCAAAAGTCTACGTTTGTACATTGATGACACAGCAGTGCTGTCTGGTCATGTGATTTGATAATGCTTTACAAAACTACCTCTAATGAGTTTGATTTTGTGCGTGACATACTACCGAGATACAACATGAAAGGCAATAACTCACAGCTTTGTTTCTGCACATGCCCTTGGAGATTGTATAAGGCAAACACATGCAACAATAGTATTTACAAATAATGCCAAGTCAGATGATGTAGAGTAGCTAATTGCAGCATTTAGGAGGCAAACAATGGTAGTGGCTCATGATACAGTTGTGTTGTCTCTGTAGCAGACAGGCTTGGGCATTCACCTTGTTCTGTGTACTCTGTGCTGACTCCTGGGAATGCTGTGCAAAATGTGGAGGAGTTTTGGTGCATTGTAGGGGAGGCAGCTATCTATCCAGCTGCTTCCTGGATTGTGTGTGTGTGTGTGAGAGAGAGAGAGAGAGAGTGTGTGTGGGTGTGTTTGGGTGGAAGAGCCTGAAAGAATCAGGGTGTCCATGTCATATTTGCAATGCTTGGCTAAACTGTGTCCTTCTCTGCTTCATCCTATGATGGGATCCATGTTTCCATGAATGTCTTATGCAACCATCACAGTTTCTTCTCAGCAACCTTGGCAAAGAAGAAGCACAAAGACAATGACCAACATCTACCTAACAAATGAATTCCATACATTACACAAATTTAAAAACAAAATACTTGTATTACCTGAAGGTTTGTAGGCAGTAAGTTCAACTACCTGAGCAAAAAATAAATAGATAAATAAAAACAAATACATTTTCCAATATTCAAAACAAGTATAAAAGAGTTAAAAGTGTTTTTATTTTAGCTTTGTAATATATATATATATGTAATATATATATATGTAACATGTAGTAACTGGAAGAGACGCACCTGATTTCCAGATGCCGGTTTTAGAGAAAAACTGACAAAGCTGTCATTTCTGAAACTCTCTGTAAAAAATAAATGGCATTTCAGTACACAAAATATTTTTTTAACCTGTGAATGAAAATTTGAACATTCTGTATTTTTTGAGCCAAAAAGCGGTTAGGCAGTCTCAGCAAAAACAATGAAAGTTTCACTGACTCCTCATAACCATTGCCATTACAGAAACAAATCATTCAAAGTAGTCCAAACCTGAGTTGTGTGCACAGATATTTTCTCTGAGAAGTTCAGCTTGAATGTTTTTGAGAAAACATTCCATATTGATGCTGACCTTCGTCCAATTCCAGTGTTCACATTTGCTAACGTTCCTGAACGTTCATCTATATTTACAAATTTGAACGCACCCATGATTCTCTACGTCATACATCATACAGCCTGTTGTCTCTGCTGTCTGCACCCACCATTCTTAAAGACCAGTGAGTTGGAGGTGGTGCTGGTGACGGGGCTGGAGGTCTCACTGTTCTCCAGGCTGTAGGGGGTGGGCAGGCTCTGAGCCCAGAAGGCTGTGGGAACTCTCTGGGATGGGAGAAAGCTGATGGGCTGAGAACAGTTCTATAGGGAGAAGACGCACACAATAACTACTATTAACCTATGCTTTAGTGCATTTATAAGTTAGTTTATAAATTGGTATTTATAATATAGTTTTGTTTGTTTAGAAAAGCTTTCCATTTTTCAACAGTTCAAGCAACCCACATATTCATGTCTGTATATCCATACAGCCCTCAACTTGTTTGGCCTGTTATATTCTGTTACCAGAATGTCTTCTGCACACAGCTTGATGCCTCAGAGTTATTAGCCCATCCATTTAATCAGAAATGTACAATAAATCACACACAGCAATATATTTCTTTGGTGACAGCTTGGTGCTCACCGTGAAGGACAATGCTTTCCTCTTCTCCTGAATCCTCTTTATGGCATTTCGTACCTGATACATACACACACAAATAGTTAATACAAATTCCAATTTATATTATAATAACAATCAGGGTTACAGGGTAACTGATTTTGTGACATACCTCACTGTTATAAACTGCATACACCAGGAAAATATATAGGCCCTGTAATGGCAGGGACAGATATGAAAATATGTTTCACCATGGTTGAGAGAACAAAGAGACATTTTGAATAGCCCCAATGGGATTTAGGCCCCAGGATTCCCACAGGCTAATCATATCAGAGTTATTTCTTTACAGAGTTTTTTTGAAGACATAAATTCCCTCTCCTCTCTCGCTCTCTCCCTCTCTCTCCTTTCCCATTCTCTCTCTCTCTCTTTCTTTCTTTCTCTCTCTCTCCTTTCCACCTCCTCCTCCCTCCTGAGGCCACATAGGCCTACTGTAAATCTGAAATAATGAGCAGTTGGCTATGGGTCAATCAAAGGCCATTTCATCCTGATTAGTTAAAGCAACACAAGATAGGAGCTTCTAAGCACTGATCTCTCTATTTCCCTCTCTTTCTCTTTCTTCCTGTCTTTCTCTCTCTCTTTCTGGCTTCATGCGTAAGTATTCATGTGTGTCCATGTTTTCTGTAAGATACATGTACAGAGACATACATGCAAAGGGCCAGATAACAACAAGGGACCCCTATTAACTCAGTGGATAGTCAAAGGATAAGTTATGTCTTTCCCAACCAGTATTTGAAATGCTTCCCTGACACTTATTCTTACTCCCTGTTCCCTATTCTTACTCTCTCTGTATCCTCCTCTTAAAAAGGGAAATAAAGGGAAGATAAATGAAAACAACCTGTAACATATCCAAGTAATAAAATGTATAAAGGCTAGGTTTAGTTAAGATGGCGATGCATAGGGTTTTTTCCCAGCTATTCACTTCAGGGCACATACAATCTATGCACAGAAACTCTTCTTCAACTAGAGAACTCCACTATAGTAATAATGGACAAGTAAAATGTTCTCACCTGAAAGGCATTGAGTATGATGAATATGTAGCCCACCACCACAGATGTGTGAACGAGGACGCCACAGAGCCAGGTGAGGCCCAACACGGGCAGCAAAATCAGGACAGGACGAGTTGCAGCCCTGGCATATAACCACCAGGGGTCAGGTTAATAAAGGGCATGGCACAGTGACAACACGTTCATCACTCATGCAGTATATATCAGCAAGCTGTGGCCATAGGTATTTAGAATGAAACAGACAATGGAAACTCACCAGGTTAGGTCAAAAGTGTGGAGTTTGGAAACGGAACTTGGTGTGAGCATCTTTGCTCTCCGTTGAGCGCTGGATACCGTCACCATCACAACACGGCAAAGCACAACAGTATTCACCTGTCAGAGAAAAAGAACTCTGATATGCATGTTTCATTCTGACATTATTTTGTAAATACTGTACTCTGTACATTCACGCAAAGACAGAAATGTCTGCTATTGTTGTTAAATACACATAAAAGCCCTTACTGCTAAAACAAAGAGAACAGGTCCCACAAAGGCCCATATTATGTCAGACTCGATGTTGAGCCAACAATGATCGTCTGCCTTGTACTTGTTGAGTGAAATTGCCAGTGTCAAAGTGACAATCACAACAGGTAAACCTGAAAGAGGAGACACCACAGAAATAGGGGAAATTATTTCATTCACAAGTTGCATGGGAAAACTGCTATAATTGAGAGACTACAGACTTGTCATTGATGCAAAATTATGACAAAAGTTTAACTGTCTGAAATTGTCTATGAAATGTTCATTTACTTTAATTATATTTTGAGGACTTTTTCGCATTTGTAGACAGGACAGTCAAGAGTGTTAGGAAGCAGTTGGAGAGCGACTGGATGATCCAGTATGAAAATCAGATCATGGACATGAGTTGTGGTATATGGTATGGTTGCTGCACCTATTTTGAAGTACAATAAGAATGAAATATAAAACTGAATACTGGTAGGCTGCAGTTTTAAATTTACATTAAAATGCTGTATATCAGTTCTCCCAAATGTGTCTAGAATGCTGAATGAAGATTTGAAGAATTGAATGATGAAACCCATACCCCAGCCCAGTGCATAATAGAAGCGCATGCGTCTCTCCTCGCTGATGTTGACTGACACTACTTTACTCCACAGTAGCAGCCCCTCCACCAGCATCCAGCTGAATGAGGCCATGAAGAAGAGATGCAGCAGAGCTGTCACCAACAGGCAGGCCTCCTTGTGGACACAGGGTACATTGCAAGAGGAAAAAGCAAAGCTATTCATGATCTCAGAATATCAGGTTAAGCATTTGAAAGCATCCCATTGGATACATTTGGTTCTGTCTAAGTGAAGTAACCTTATGGCAAGAATGTGAACCTGATTCGTTAAGTTTATGGGATGGGAAAAAAGCCTGGTGCAATACATCTCTCCCTGTATCACACAAGATTAATGGTTTATTGTGTTATTAATTAAAATTATGATTACAATTAAAGAATAATTAATGTCACCACACGACTAGAATGGAATCTGATGTATTAAATAAAACACTGTCACTCTACATACATGCTTTTCAGAGTAATAGTTGTTTCCAAATCCAAATATTCAAGACATACATTGTTTGTAGATGCCCAGTCACTTATCATCAGAAGGAGCTGTGCCACTGCCAAAGCCACAATTAGGTTCTTATGGACTGTTGTTCGGTCTGATTTGGGCACTCTGAACAGATGAGCAGAGAAAGAAATCAGTATTTGACTGACCAAAAGGTTAATACATTATGATAAATTAAGCTCATGAAGGGGAAATAAGGGGATATAAAACACTCAATTCAGTTCAGATTATTGCATTGGCTCAAGGCCTTTTACAGAGTCCATGGCCTGAACCACCACAAACAAACAAGTAATGTTAGTGACAGTTGCAACTACCCTTCAATGGACATTAACCTTGAAAGAACCCAGGCTATAAAAGACATATAAGCAATCAGTGATCGTGAATCTAATCTGACTCTTATCTGGCCAGATGTGATCTACATATTATGGATTGCAATCACTTTTCCATGCACTTACCCAACTGCAGTGAAGAGGATGAGAGTGAGAATAAGACCACATAGGGACACCCCACATCCTGTGAATGTCAGCATCTGCAGAGCCTTCTCCTCCTCTGGGCTTCTCTGTAACACACAGTGACCCATACTGTATGACACACAATAAATCATCTCCAATGTTACTAATCAAAGAGATGTGTAGTGATTTTTATTGTTTGTTTGTCTGTCTACACTCAATAGGCATATGTTTACCACCTATTGGACCTTTCTGTGAACTTTAAAACTATTGGTTCTGTCTTCAATCACTGCACAGAACCTGTTCAAATACAGTATATCCCTCACATTCACCCACTGATGGCAAAGGCCGCCATGCAAGGTGGAAGCTGCCACCGGGAGCAATTTGGGGTTCAGTATCTTTCTCAAGGACACTTTGATGGGGTCAGGCAGAGTGGGGCTCGAACATGCAACCCTCCAGTTGCTGAAGAACACCTCTACCACCTGCGCTACCATCGCACAACATTCACCTCAACTTCATAGATCTGCAGGAGCAAGGCAAAGTTGGTGGTGTGGTTGCAGGAGCAGGTGGTAGAGTCTTCATGGGTGGAGATGATCTCACAGCCATACGTGGACCAACTTCCTCCATCCTCTGGCCTGAGACGGTGTTCAACAAACGATATCAGCAACCAGCAATGGAAAACTACTATTATTACTACCACAATCACAGTAATGGATAAGATTTTTCTAGATCATACTCACATGAGGTTAAAATCCCAGAATGCGCATATGGGCTCATAAACAAAGTCTTTTTTGTGATTCTGTGTAACAAAAGAGCATAATATTATATCTGTCAAACTTATAACTGAGTTATAAAACTAAGCTAAGACCATAAAAATTCCCATCAGTGATCTACTGCAGGCACAGAAGAGATATGAGACGTGGAGAGGACACATATGTTCTTGCCTGTGTTCTGTGCTGTAGTTGAAAGCGTACAGGAATACTGATAGGTTGGCCATCCCCTAGAACTTTGCTGGAGATGACTGATGATCCTAATATAGTCCCCTGGAACCTGGAGGTCATTTTCAAAGAAGACTGTGAAAATGACATCTAGGGTTTTGCTGACTTACTGTACTGAATTAGACTTACTGTAGGTCATTAAAACTAATGAGCCCTAAAAATTTGGAATTTCTTAATAGGACATCATAGAGGATAAAGTTACCTCTGTGTTCCATCACTGATTTCAGGAAATGTGGTGATGTTCTCCTCTGTGTTGAAGAGCTGTTGCAAAGATCCATACCAGGTGTTCAGCATTGTGACCTTCCTGAACCCTGCAAATATGGAAAAATGGAGGAGTGGTTTAATATAGCTCTAGATGTGGACACAAATAAAGCACTAGTATAGAGAAAACATTTTAGGACATGAGAAATATACAGAGTTTGACTTTTTTTTTAACAGTATTTTTAATTTTTTACGCTGTATTCTGTATTACAGCTTGTTTTGGATGTACCGTTGGTATGGAGTTCTTCCATTTGCTGAGATGGCAAGGAGATGCAGTCCAGGCCTGTAATATTTACTGAGTGTGGACCACAAAAGTTGGAACTCTCTGTGCCTTCTCCCAGATTCCTTTGCTGAACGCGAAGCTCTGAATAAGTCACATACAATATTGTGTTTATATAGAGGAGGTATACAGTAGAAGTAGCTAATCAATAAAGCTAAAATTCTTAACAGTACATTTAAATAAAGCATGTTTTGTACAGGCAGATGTAACGGCGACTCGTCTGACTTACTGATGTTGTTGCTCTGGATTTGAACACTATCTGTATCAGCTATCAGCAAGGGGTTGAGATTGGTTACCATGCGGTCTATGCTCTGGACCACAGACATTGGTCCATTGGCAACCTAAAGCATAATGACGTCCAAAGAAGAGACGATATCAAATGTATCACTGACAACATTTATATAACCGATAACCAGGGTCAAACATAGAAATGAAGAATGGAATCAATTTTAAGGTATGGCGATATTTTACGATTTTACGATATTTTCATTTAATAGACCATCAATGCAATTCCAGTAATAAGACAAAAAACTTAATCAGTGCTAGGCCTATCGGTGCATTTCCGTCATTGGTGTAATCACACTGTGTTCATATATTTTACAATCTGCACTGTTAACGAGTGATAGGCCTACTACATGCGTGGTATGAATCGCTTAACAATAAACAATGAAGAATTAATAAGATCTCAAATGAAGCTGTTACTTTCATAACGATCATATTCTCATTTCAGCTATGAAAGGTTGTTTACCTCCTTGACTACATTCCACATACGGGCATTGTCGGTGCTAATGATATTATCCGCCACTGTGATGAAATGTTGACTCAGTTGCTCGACGGCTGGTCGGCTCTCATTCATAGCGGCGAGCACCTCAGCGGTACGAGACAGAATCTGCATGAGTGACAGCACATCAGCTGGCTGCAGAGGCTCCCGTGTTTCAAGCAGAGCTTGCCGTGAGACATTCAGGAGTTGAGATGCCTGTCCCAAGCTAATCGCTGCGCCAGGCTCATCCATAACCTGCGCAATAAACCAAAATCAACGTGAACATCAATCTTTCTTCACCAAAGAAACGACTTTTCTTAGCCAGACCCCTTAACTTTACACCAGTATTCAAAAGGGAGTAGATCCACCGCACTTCTGTGTAAACCTGCTGCATCTACGATGGGCGGTCAGTCTTTACAACAAAAGAAAATACAGGAGCACCACAAATGTAAATGTAATTTTAATAAAAATGTAATTTTAACTTTAAAAAGATCCCTGGCTAGTGAGACATGTCGGCCTCATAAGATTGACGTTGGGTTTAGCCACATAAACGTGATACATAATCAAAATACTCAAAACGTTTTTGATTTTATTACAAGTTAACGAAATCCTTTTACTTGTAAACTGCCATTTTTGTTGAAAGTGACATCACCTGGTTGCATCTAATCCAGGTCTAATCAAGGTGCAGCAATCAAGCTGTTACTGCCAATAGACATCTGCTCTTTGGAAATTGCATACTGCTGTGCTATGCTACTGTATGTGCCCCAGTACACATGGCAACACACAATACTGCCCAGTTCCCCCACAAATTAATGAATTAATTCACTGCAGGTGGTCTGCCTGACTGGCTCAAAATTTATTGAGCCCTATACACTAGGTCTGCTCCCCCCGTATGCAGCATGGTATACAAGCAGCAGAGGAGGCCTACATGACATAACCACATGACCAGTGCCTCATTAATTAATGGACTGCAGGTGCAGTTTATTGAGTCCTGTGCCATTTGTCATGTACTACCACACACTGCTTTCTTCAGAGATCAGTATATGAGTAGTAGGTAGGAAGCAGGCAGGTAGTAGGCATTTTCTGAAATGGCAACCATCAATAACAACCAATTGATATCACTTTTTAGCCAGAAAGCATTGAGATATAAATGTAATGGCAGCTTAGAAGCTCTGCAAAAGAAGGGATTTTCTGAAAGTTTCAATAAAAAAGAAAGCATTTTGACTGTTTTTAAACCCTGTTAGAAATAGCTGATACAAATGCCAGTCTTATAAGACCAACATGTCTTCCTAGCCAGGGATCCTTTTAATTAAACAAGGTGCAAAAGAAAAACCAAACAAAAGAAAAGGGGACGTGTCAATGTTACCACATCTTCATCAGAGTCCAGTATTGACAGACTGTTGGCTGTTTTATACGTACATTCAAGTTAACATAAACTAAAAGCAAATTTCCAGGTAGTCCTGCAAATTGTTTAGTGAAAAATGTCTCGATTTTACACATGAAATCACTAGGGATTGATGGGGAATCACATTTCAGGGGTTGACTCACTTATCAGTTGACACATCACACTTATTGCTACACAGTTATTAGTTATCCATGAGGCTAGATACAGAAGCACCACAGTGGAGGCAAGTCTACCTGTGAATTTCCAGAGACCTGCATCAGGTGGCTCATGAAAGAACTTGGCTGAGAACTCTGGGCTTCCTTCAGCTCTTTCATAATCATATAACGCTCTGTGGAAAGAGGGCAACAATATTCATTCTAAAATCTGCAACATAACTTTCTGTATAATATAATCAATCTCTCTCTGTGTATGTATGTGTGTGTGTGTGTGTGGTCTCACTTTTGTTGGTTCTGCATATAAAGGGCAGTTCTTCAGTGCAAGGCTGTTTGCTGTACTTTGGCAGGTGGTGAGGGGACCAGCCCTCCAGAACCTCACACTCACTCGTCTGCCTCTGCCCCTCAATGCCTGTGGAGAGGTTGGAAAATATGCTGAGGCTGTTGAGCATCTCTCATGTTTAACTTTGTAAAACCTTTCAACTGAGAGGTGATTTCACTCTTCGATATGAAAAATTTGGACATGATTGTTCCATATCCAGCACATGTGCAACCGCTGCTTATGATGTAGCCATAGATGTTTAAGCCATTGCTTATTTCATGTGCATGAAGAATTTTATTAATGTTTTTATAGTCAGTGGATTGTGAAAAGTTAAAAGTCATTCATCAGAAGAAAAAAAAAAACAAGACGAGTTCTGTCAAGTGCTGCAAATACCGTACAAATATTTTTTTAAATCCTTTTAACTCTAGACGTCAGCAAAAACTGACTCCTTTACTATTTCATTCTGCTGTTGGTGACCTAAGTGTCTCTCCGGGAAAGTATCTATTTTCCTTGATGCCAAATACTTAGGCCACACAAATATATGTTTGTCATGGAATTTCATTTACTAATTAGCATAAGTTTGCATACAATTAATATATTCCAGTACTTTACATCTGAAATAGCAGATCGTTGTGCATGTATCTTGTCTCTGTTGACAAAATATGTACCAAATTTGGTAGCAGCTGGATGAAAGTAAGGCCGGAAAAACACATTTCGAAATAATGTACATGCACAAATTACCGCTGTACTGCACTGAAATATTATTGAATATGGCTGATAGTCAAAGCTTGATGGTCTATGTTACCCTCTCGTCACCGGCCATCCCTTGAATATTATTTGGCTGTATATATCCCTAAACATTATTATCTGGTACAAATAACTCAAGGTCAAGGTCTAACAAGTGGAAACCGGGAACAAAGCAGTTAGGGTAGTAGTTACACGTCAACAGGCAGCATTTACTTTGAATTGAGCCCCTCTTTCCATCAAATGAAATTAGAAAATCTGAAATCCAAGCTGTTTATCCTATTCACTTCAATATATTTTACATTCACTGATGCGCAGTATTTGTTTTATTTCCAATGAATAACGTTTATGTTAAAAAGCACTTTTGGCTTGTAAAGCAAAAGAAAAACATAACTTTCCTACCTGGGCAGTATACATTAGCAGGTTCTCTTTTTACATCCGAGTGAAGGGTCAGATTCTGACTATTCCAGCTGAAGAGGGCGTCCTGATTTTTCAGGGGCCAGCATGCCTTTAGTGTCTTAATCTGTTCTTTCTCCAAAACCTCATCCCACACATTCAAATCCGTAATATTTCCCACAAATGGTTCAGTAAAGTCACCACCAAAGGAATCCTGGTCTTGCCCCACAATGAAAATCCCATTGCCGTGGATCTCGCGAGTAGTGTCAGTCCGCGTCCCGGTGTCTCTCATCACCCCGTCAACGTTTATCATCCAGAGTCCATCACTGTTTCTCCAGCTAACGCACACCTGGTGCCACTCTCCATCATTTGGGAAGGACGCCTTATATGGGCAGTGATGGCCATGAACTATAAGTGCCAGGAGCACCTGGCGGTCCGCCCCATCTGCCCGCCCCCGGAGCTGAAACTCGTTGATGAAAACAGGGGCAGCATAGGAGAAGATGGTGGACACCTGATTGTGCCGCTGGTCCCACTGGACACGCGCACACACACTTACGGCTTGCAGTGGTGGGAAGTGTGTGTTGAGGCGAGCATGGCCCTCTTTGGACTCCAGGGGAAAAGACAAGCTTGGCAGGACCTTGTCTGCAGGAAGAGAGGGAAGAAATTAACTCATAATGTAAATCCTTTCAAATAAGTAATTCCTTTGAAATGTTTTGTTAACATTACTTTATAACATTACTAAAATAAAGTGCACAACAGAAGTAATAAAAGCTTCCCAAATCAACAGCAAACAAGAATGATCTGCACACAATAATGCTTTCTTTTAAATCGCCAAATTTTTATTTATTAAAGGTAAAGGGTGAAACCAAGTTCAAACCCAGAATGCTTACACTGCTTGGAGATGGCCAGAGATTCTCTGAAGAGTGGTATATTCCGGCCTACCACCCAGATGGGCTCTTGCAGCTGGGATTCTTTTAGCAGGCGAAGGGCCCCTTCCTCATCCTCCAGTAACTCCTTTACAGGCATCACACTGAACTGACTCAAACAGAAATGTCTGGCCCACCGGAAGCTCAAGGAAACATTGATCAGCTGGAACACTTTGTCATCAGTCATATGGACAAGTGTGGGATTTATGGCCCTCATTTCTGAAAGTGGGAGAGGATTTTGAGGAGATAAATTGGAGCAAAGTGTATAGTGTACAGAGATAAAACACTTTCAATAGTACTAAAAAGTTTGATGGAATTGTCCCCATTTGGATTTGCCAGGATTGTTCTTTGTTCACTGCTTTCATCTAGCAGCCAATGTAACCTGGCAAGTTGTGAAGTGGCTATGCACACACACACACGCACACACACGCACACACACACACACACACACACACAACTAGGAGCAGCTCCAGAACTCACCCATAGTCTCCTGCCCCCCTCTCTCCAGCCAGTGCTGTGTGGGCTCACTCTCACTGACCACCTGCAGAGTGTAACAAAGAAAGAAACACCATGGAAAGACATACCATGGAAAAGCAAATGAACCGTCAAAAATGAAAAATTACAAGATTAAAAAAACACACACACACCTATGCAATATTGGGTCACAATGCAATAATTGAAAGCAATAAATCATTACTTAATTCAATATTAATTTACACAGGCAGAAGAATAAGTGAATTATTTACCACCCCATAAGCCACTAGAATGATGAACAGCATTCCCGTCATATTTGCATAGCTTGTCCTTGAGTTTGTGTCTCAGTCTGTGAGGAGAGAGCACTGTTTCAATAACAAGAAAAGAATCAAAAATATATTCCAAAATATTTTTTCCAAAGTTTCCTTTCAATGAATTCACGCAACAAATCATACAAGATCATACAAGAAAATTGCTCATTAAAAAGAATGAACTTACATGGAAAATGCTCACACTTCAAAAATAAATATGCAGGGATGCTCAGAAGATCCTCTGTGTGAACATTTGTATGTTTGTATGTGTTTGTGTGTGTGAGGTTGTGGTTGAATAGCATGTATGTTCTGTGAGCGAAGAGTGTGTACTGAGTGCCATCCAATGTAAATGTTGCCCTAATGGTCCATGTCTGCATGTGGGATGCAGATCCGTGTCTCTGCTTTGATCTGCTCCCAGAGTACCAGTCCTCCTCAGTTAAACACTATGGCAGGATCCAGCGAATACAGTCACAGTTAGCGCACATGAGCATCCAGAATCTTCATCCAGAATTTTCCTCAGCTTTCCTCCACATCTGCTAAAGTCTGTTATCCTGTGTCTGTTCTTCCCTGTCCAGTCTGTGAGGCTCTGATGCTGGGGAGGAGGTGAAAGCAGACCCTCCCTCTGCTCAAGCTCTCCGACTGCCTTTGGTGGTGCTGTACCAGGGTTTTGTCATGCAAATGGGCCTGATTTCTGCAAAGAAACCTCTTGCGCAAGCACTGTCAACCTTGGCATGGAGAGTTAATCAAGAGCAGCAGGCAGCCATAGGAAGAGTGCTGGGCCATATAGAATATATTCTTTTTTTTGGTCCACAGTGTCTTTTTAGGTCTGTCTCTTCTGTATCTAGCACCAAAACACAAAACAGCATGAAATACATGTTTAGAAGTGATATCTTGCACATACTATTGTGTAAGACACAGTGAATTGAGTTGAAAGAAGAACCAAAGGCGCATGTTTTGTAACGGCTACTGGAAACAAGGCAGAGAGCATTTCAAATAAGGTAAAGCAAAAAACTGAATCATGAGAAAAAGAAGGACAAAAAGAACGAAAGAAAGGGGAGGAAAAAAAGAGTGAAAAAGGAAAAGCTTCTTAGTCTGCATTTCCCTTGTGTTGAGGGAGAATTAGCCCCTGGTGCGCCCCATTAAACACACGTGTGCATATGCGTAAAGAGGCCTTACAAATGCAGTGACATCACTAATGCCTAAAGTACACTGATGTGTAAGACAAAACCCTCTATTTGTATTCACCAGCCACAGGATCCCACAGTATGGGCACCGCAGATGGCATTGAGCACAGCACAAACCAAGATTATGAAAGTAACCAGTTTGCCAACATTTCAGCTTTCTTTGGTTTTGTAAGAAAAAGATGTCTGAAATTTTGTCTGAGAAAAAATTTCAAGTGACTTTCAAGTGATCTACAAAACCATCAACCCAAACAAATGACCAAAATGAAAACACATACATCTTTTAAACACAGACAAATTTGGCGTAGATTGAACACCCCAAGCACCCTACCCCCTAAGACATCTATACCCATACAGAAATCCCCCACAAAGCAGAATGCATGACTTCCCTGGACTTCAACAATAGCCCACACACCAGTGTGACCACATACTAACCTAATGAATGTCTGGAGAATGCCCTAACCTTACTCTCCCGTTGACTCCTGCTGTGGCTTAACACAAAAGGACCTGCAAGTATGTGCTGAGTGGAGAAGAGTTGGATGATCATGACAGACATGACATGATTTACAGAGTAGCCCTGTAAAATGTAAAGACAGATGGCACTGTGACAGTACTGAGGTTTTCACTGTAGACAGTTTCACTTCAGCCTGGACTGGTTGTCAAAAATCAGGTAGGTAAGAACTGGGGAGGAATTGGCAGAAAAGTGCAGAAAACTGAGTATACGTTGAATATGAGGATTCAGAAGAATACTGTTCAAACAGTTATCAATTTTCTAACTATCTTCACATAAACATCACCCCAGTTAAACTTTTTTTAATTTTACATTCATTGCCTTTCCAGGATCTTACTGTGAAAGGGTAGGCAGAATAAGCAGAAACTGCGCAGGGTGAGGCAAGCTGTATATTGCTCAGGGGAAAGTTTGGTGGTAAATCCAAGGTGGGACAGCAGCATCTGACTCAGTTGGTTCTCTAACATGTCAACAAGTGAGTAATGAATCACGGACTTGTAAAACACAGTGCTAGTCAACACAAATGAGACCCATTAGGTCTTATGGGGAGGAGGAGAATATGAGGCATTTTCCTGTGGAACCCTGAGCAACCACTACAGGGATAAAGAGTTTGGGTTAAGAAAGTACCTTTTAAACACTGAAGCTGTTGTGGAAAAAGGGGTCAATCAATCACAAGCACTACTGAGACATTGACCCAGATTTGCACTGTCGGTGCTGATTCAATTTCGTTCTGTTTTAACGGTTTATGGCATCACACACACACACATATATAGGTCTATAAATACAGTACATACTCAAAATATCAACTGTATTTGATTATACAATAAAAAAAAAATGTATAATATATTACAGATATTATTTGCAACTTGTATCGCATTGGATCACATCTACACATATTTGACTCTTTGTTTGATTTCCAGCATAATCTACAAATGAAATGCTTGGTCAGCTAAGTCAGCTTTTGAAGGAACTGTTAAGACTCAATGGTCTCCAAGAAAATCATGTGAGAGTGGAGTAAAAAGAGCACCAATATAGTCCTCAAGACTGCAAAGACACACACGTACGCATTACGCACACATTCATTCACTAGTGTAAACCAACCAGGCCATTCAAGCCATCCTAACAAAAAGGCAGTGCCAAATAGACAATGGCAAAGCCAGTTTGCCAGAGTCCTCTGAGTTTCTTTTCTAGTTTACAAACACTTCTCTGTTCTTGTGCCCAGTAAATAGTATCTTTTCTGCCTGTTCAGCAGAAGGCAGCAATTCAAAGCCAAGAAACTGTCTGGCATCTTTGATAAGACACTACATTTAATGAAATATAGAATATAGGAATATAGATTTCAATATACCTAGATTTCAACAGTTCAATATCATGCATAGCTGGTATCAAAAGAATAAATTACTCATCTACTAGTGATGGTAAAACTTGGTTGGTTTATTTACAGTCATGATGTAATCTGGTGCCTCTTTCCTGTAAACTATCCTCCTTTTTCATTTAAAAGGAGGCAGCCAACAGGTCCTTTTAATCAACACTGGACCATCATGTGTCCAAAGGGAACAAAGGAAGTCAGGCATCCATTTTACTTTCCCCAACATAACACTTAAATTCATTGACCGGCCCTTCTTACCCTTCCTTCACTGTAGCATTTGCCGCCATTGCTTCTCTATGCATTACCATGGTTACACAAGGTTTCTAAGGATGGCATGGCAACGTCAAACAGAATCCAGGCCCACACCAGAAGAGACAAAGGGCCCATGACCTACATGTGGGGAGAGGATGGATTGTTTCCCAGAAGAACCAACTGCACTGCAGCATGGATGCTGAATCCCCAAAGTCGTTGTATTTGTTAGACTTTTTCATGCCATATTCTGGAAAGCTGAATAGACCAACTGGATGATTTTCAAGGTCTATTCAGTCTTCAGTCTCAGCTGTCCCATGCAGTATGAATGGTTTGCCCTCAAGAAAGTGTGGACATATTTGTGTGGAAAACTATGCCAACAAATGTGTATATTGTATGAAAAGTAATTCAACTGTGTGTTTACAGACCATTGTTATGCTTGTCAACTGTATGTTATGCAGGAACAATAAAGGATAAAATTAAAAAATGTTTGCAATGTTTCAAATTGGCAGAAAACAAATGAAAGAGCTTGGAGTGTTGTCTCTGGTAGGAGCCATCTGTTTTAGATGAATTGGATACCCTATTAGCAGAGAAACGAAGGACTCATTCATTGAATTAATTTAAACTAACTAGTCCTGGGCATACCTTTACTGGCCTATGTCTGTGTAACCTTGCAGATCATGATAGAGTTGTCATAGGTCAAGGTTTCTCACTACTCACATTTCTGAGATGCTTTGTAAATAGACAGTTGTATCTCCCACGCTTATAATACTGAACTGACATGTTGTGCCAAGTAACTGGTGAAAAAACCTGCCTGGTAAGCTTGCATTAGCATGCATTAAGTATTAGCATGGTATACTGCATCAGTTATCATCATTTTTTTCCTGGCTGTTTCTACCTAAAAACATCTAGAATTGTGGTCCAAGATGAAGTATGCTGGATTTCTTCTTTAATGTTAACTTGTAGCATCCCAAAGATAATACTATTTTGTCCAATTAAGTGAATTGCTCCTCTAGGTCTTTCAGCTGTCCGTTCTGTGTATTTTCTTTAAATCATCTGCAGTACATAGCTATTGCCGTCGCCACGCTTCTTAAGCCAGTCAACATTATAAATTATCAGTCTACATAATAAACTATGACTAGAGTGCATGTTAGACCTGTAGCCTACATGCATTTTAGTAATTTTCCATGTGTATGATGAAAAGTGAACCTGATGTGTTGCTGTAGAGAGGAAAAAAATGGTGGAATGTTCTCCCTTGTTCACAAACATTCCACTCGGGACGGTCAGTCAGGGGCATGTTTGTTCACTCTAATCTGGATCCAGCAGGCACACTTTATGGTCTGTTCCATCTGCCATCATTCACACCCTTGGCTGGTCATCACGTAACCAAGGAGATGGTCTTTCAGAGCAGCGCCATAAATGTGTGGGCGTCAGGCCAAAGACAAAGAGAAGAGAGGGAGCCAGTCTGGACCAATTGCGTGGAGGAAGGAAGCATCAGGTGGGTCTCAGTGCCTTCTAAGAGAAATCATATCACATGACTGATTTGTCCTTCATGACCCTTACATGATGAAGTCAGTGGTATACATAAGGCTTATAGTCAGAGGCATCTCTACTGCTCTGTTTGTCTGTGTGAACTTGTGAGTATTTTTTTATGAAGAATTATTTCTGTATATTTGTTTGAGAGAACGCACAGTCCTAGGTGAAAAATACCATATTTCCAAAACATGATCATATAAGCACACTTTAATAACATGTCTGACCCCAGGTTGCAAGTTGCTTCACTCATCTTTATACAAACACTTAATTCAATTTCGTTGCCCATACATGTAACATGAAACACATGATGGATTCTAGGACTGCAAATTTCTAGATTCCAAATCAAGCACTTAAGAATGACTTTTGCTGCAAACAAAAGTTCCATGTCATGAGTTGGTCAAACTAGTTAGATTTCCATAGAATCGATTCCCTTGGCAGTGGTCCACTCCTTCTCCTTGGCATGATTGGTGTTGTAACTCTGTCTCCATCTGGTGGAGTTCTGTCCTGTCCTGTTCTGTCCTCAGAGAAACTCTTTCTTAATTACTTAAAGACCAAAGCCTTTATAATGTAAACAGAGAATTTGATGGCTGCAGAAATTAAATTAATAATGCCATCAGAAAGCCCCTGCAAGTGAAAGCCCCTGTTTGGTTCCAGGCTGTGTCAGTGATTGGCATTTTAATTTTTGGATAATATTTGTTGTAGACAAATGGGAAACTGGTTCGGTTCAGGAAAAAATCTTGAAATAGGATGTAAAAAAGAGAATACGACATTCAGGAAGTTAAACAAGCAGGGGAAGATATTCATGTTTACAGTAATTTGAATAAAGATCTCTTACTAATGTAACCAATGTCTCAAAATTGTACAAAACACCCGATAGTCAGGGAAGTCATGGTACATAAAGATAAATATTTTGTTAGATAGTCACTTTGTTCAGTCCATAGAAAACAATGCAGCAGCCCATGGGTGGCGGGAGGGCTCGCTACACAAACACAATACAGACAATCACCCTCTCACAGTAATGTACCATGCCTTGCACTTTAGACCAAGTTCTCTTTACCAAGTCAGAGGTGTAACAATTCTCAGCGGCTTTCAAATAATGTGTTTTCTTGAATCAGCCTACATTGAACTGAGTTGAATGTGTGAATAATGCACGGCACCTCACACCACTGAGTTGGCAAGTGCTAAGACCCTTAGAACTATGACCATTAGAACTTACAAATTTGCTACTTCGACAGTGTGCACATTGGAAGGATGACAACTGAGTTGGTCACAAACTTAAACATATTGCATCCAGCCAGCCACCATGATGGGCCCTTAGAATTAATAAATCTATAAAAGATAAATATATAAAAGAGCCCATACACAGTTTCATATTTTTATTCCCTTATTGTGTTTACCTTGTAGAGAAACAATCCTCATTATCGTGAGATTTAAAGTAGATTTTAGCCTACATTATGTATGACTGCTGAATACTGTGGTGGTCATGAATTGACTGTGCTGCTACATCTGATAGCCAAGCCAAGTGTGATGTAGTTCATTTGTAACAGATCATTAGATTTTTATGTGTTTGATGGAATTACCATGATAAATATGCCCTTAATTAATTAGTTAATTTGATTACTTTACTTGTCATGGCCTGGCCCACCTACATCTATACCATTATAGCCCATGAGGGGGCCTCAGCCCACACTAATTCCTGTCATAATAGCAAGCTTATTAGAGGAAGTGATCATTAAACAATAGTAAAAGGGAGTTTGTTAAGGTTTGGTCAGTGTTGTAGTTTGTGGTGCAATCAGGAGGATCATAATTCTTGATAACTGCAAGGATGCTTAAGAATGACATTTGTTGTGAGGGGGAGTCCCAAATCCCAGAGCGAAGAAAATCAAGGTAAATATCCAAGGGAGTAAAATGGCAGACAGAACTTGAATGGTTTAACCAGTAAGATGACATATTGCCTGAATAGCTGCTGATAGCTTCTAATTGTATTGATTTGTTCAACAAACCAAACTCATGAAATGTATTTCATGGTATTCTGTTTTTGCTCTATAGGCTCTTTGTGTCAGGGAAATGTGCACTGTTTAATGTATTGAGAACTCAAAAAAATATGAGTGTCTTTATGTTAACTACAAGATCTGAAGTTGAGCCCACAGATTGCTACCCCTCAATGGAATTCTACCAAATCTATGCAGATTGTGAAGTATATTGTCCTCCTGTGCGGAATCATTGTCTTGGGTGTGGTCTGTGAGTAATGGTCATCATCATCACAGTTAACATGTAGTTCTAGTATTTAGTTCTTTTCATTAGCCATCAGAATTAGGCGCCACAACACAAAATATCTCCTAACATGCTTTTGTTTACTTGTGTATATCATATCAAATCAAATGCAAACTTGTGAAAACCCAAATTATACTTTATTTTAACCATTAGCCACCACCTGAGCCATCCAGTCTCAGACACAGTCATCAAAGAGAGAACCCTAGTGGCGCAGTGGCAATACATATACTGACACAACAACCAATAAGACCTTACTACAGATCATTACCAAAATAGACATCTGCTTACATTCAAAACCTCTCGAAATAATGAATATAATAATTTATTATTACACAACATATATTGTAGAGAACCTCATCATCAAGTAATGAAGAACTGTGTTTCCTTGTAGTGCTTCTGTTGTGTTCTGGTCAAATGTGACCAAAATCACATTTTTCCCCTTTCAAAAATTTACTGAATCTAATTGGATGGTCATGGGACTCCATGACTTTGTTCATGCATGATATCTAAACACATAACCCAAATTTTAATCATTTTCATCACAGTTTGGGTGTTTTATTCAACTGTTACACCTGTGGTGTGCTGGTCAAAAATGACCGGACTATAGGAAAATTAATGGGTGAGACAACAGTAAATGTACAAAAATTGTTTTCGGCACATACAGTCTTACCTACAGGTCAGATGAGTAGTGTAAGTGTGTTTGTGTTCACTTCCACAAACATAAATACAGCTCCTACTACCTATTTTTGCTTTCAGTGACAGCCTCCACCAAAAACCTATTTCCAATAAAGTCTCTCCCTCACTGAATTACAGAGGCTTCTTTCAGTGAGGCCTACAGGCCATAATTAGTTTACTAAAGCTTTGGATTTGTAACATTCAAGAGAGCATAGGTTGATACAGAGGTCTATCACAAAATTTGATAATTATTGATAAAATATTTTTATCACAAGTTAAAAATGCTCCAGCCAAAGTTGTAACCATGAAACCAACACAACACGAGGGGAAGTCTTTGTCCATCAGACCAAACTTAAAGAATATTACCAACACAGGAATGATACAAATTATGTTTTTGTAGTGCAAGATTCAAATTCCAACTGAACTTTTGCTTGAAGTCCACAGAAATGTTCCTTTTTTGTCCACAAGAGGCTGCTGTTGGTCATTTTTGAGAGTTCAACCTTCATCTGCAACCTCTAATTTTATACATTTGTACTTAATTCTTTTAGATAAATTAGAGAGGACTTGAGGATGTCTTTATTGTTTATTGGTTCCCCCTTTTAATTGTCTTCATTGAAATCTGATTGCTGGGCTGTTTATGAGACAGGTGTATTTACTACTGTAATACTTTCAGAAAAATTGAGTACTGAGAAGACTCAGACACCCACACAATTTAACATGTGTTGCACAATGAAAGCTTTATTTTAAATAGGTCTCAAGTGTAAAAAAAGAAAGATACTGTTTTAGTCCACAAAGATGTGAGCTTAAGCACTCTAAGATATACTTTAATGTAACGCTAGTGAGTTGTCAATGCAGTGACTTACTCAAAGGTTGAGTAAGGTTGCACAACTTTGTCCTTCAACTTCTCAGGCTAAGGTTAGCATAGTTACTGTTGGAAGTGTAAATGCAATGCAGCTGAGAAATTGTTGCAATATCAGTATAGTATGTTGAATTGAATGTGAAGATGAGTAATTTAATTTAGCATCAAACAAATGTATCATTCTTTATATATAACTGCCTGTCTGTGACAGTAGATCAATGTAACGCCTTGAACCAACAGTGTGATTTATGCGACAACTTAGAATCTGTGTCAGAGATGCAGAGCGACTCAGAGTAGGTTCTACGTTTCAAAGAGGTGGGAAACCAATCATAGCAAGGAAATTGTCAGCCAGTTAGGTCAGCGACTTACCTGTCAAGCCAAGATGTAGCAGTATGCAGACAGTGCATAGTGAGTGATGCTCTGAGAAGAGGAGCGGGGTACATGTTTGGCAGATGGATTTCAAAATAATGCACTGTTTCAGTGCATTCAGACTCTTGTAATATAACTGACACTTGCCAATTTCCCTCACTCACAATGTCTGTGCTTAACTCCTTCTGTCACCATGTTCCACTACTGGATGACAAGCAACTTTTGATGTTGGTGCACTACATTCAAATTCATAGTCAAAATAGTTTTAAATATGTGAACACTAAACAAGAAAGTGTAGGCGGTGGTACCATAGTGGTTGGCTACAATGCTGGCTAGCATGCTAGTAGCCTGGAAATTGTGGGTTCGAATCCTGGCTGCCACCGTTGTGCCCTTGAGCGAGGCACTTAACCCTAAGTTGCCTAAGTTGCTAAGTTGATTGCTGTAGCTTGTTTTGGATAAAATGTGTCTGCCAAATGCAAAAATGTAAATGTAATAGGAAGGATAAATGTTTTGTAGCATCAAAGGACTGTACATATGGCCCACTTTAACACAACATGTGCCATTCTAGTGTAATCATGAAACACAAACATTGGCTGTAAGAGTACATGAAATGACACGTTTAAGGTCCTGTCTTTCTACTGTTTCTTATGAAAATTCACAATAGTCTTTTTTTTTTTTTTTTTTTTTTTAAAGGCCCACGTGGAAAAGAAGTGCAGAAAAGTACACTTTTCAGAAATGTGATTCTTGTTCAAAAATGCTTTTTTAAGCGCTTTTGTTCTGAGTGTACTATGGAGCAACTTAATGTATTGACAGTAGGTTTTAGGTACACTCAAAAAGCTTTTCCATGTTTTTAAAGACACTTAATGGCAAAAGATACTGTTTTAGTCCACAGCTTAAGCACTCTAAGATATACTTTAATGTAACACTAGTGAGTTGTCAATGCAGTGACTTACTCAAAGTCAGTGCAGTAACAGACTCAAACTCACAATAATTATTACATACATTCAGTGGCACCTCTCTTACAGATATTTTGTATTGTTTATCTTATGATGGGAAATTGCACATCAAGAAAGGATCTTTTACTCTGATAAGTGATAGTCTTTTGGATGACTATTCAAATCATTGATCATGTCATGCAAATTCAGGTAAGAACATAATGCATTTTTATTGTGCTTTTGATGACTATAGATGCTGATCAATCTCCATTAAGGGAAACAGGAGCCAGCCTGTGCATTTCCTGTGTTCTATGTGTGGCTCTTTTGTGAGGACGAATATCATGACTATGTTGTGGCATCTAGTTACAAAGTATGTGTGCCTTGTGGAGGGTGGGAATGTTGGCCTTTGGTAAGGGTGGTCTCTCCCTCTCTCTTTTTGCCCCTCTCTCTCTCTCTTGGAATGCGCAGCAATGCCGAGTCACCCCAGCAGCGGCCAGCCCTATGGTGGACCCCAGGCGTCCACTGCAGTGGGCGCTGAACTGGAGGTGACACCGGAGATGGAGATACACTCTGGAGGTGGTGCAGGGGGCAAAGGCTTGTGAGTTGTTTTATTGCTCGACCGGCACAGGGTGGAGGGGTGGATGTGTGGACGGGGGGTAGTGGTGGTGGTCGTGGTGGAGGGGGAACCACACAAATGGCTGCAGGGTGAAGAGGTTAGGAACATAATTCGGAAATGTGCAGATAAATCAGAAGCGTCCAGGGTCCACGGCGGAGGAGGGCGGCCACAGGCCAGCCTGCTGTAGCCACCTGATGTTTCCTCTCCAAACAGGAGTGCAGCCTCGACCCACCCCCAAGGTCCCCTGACCCTAAAGACTTCAGCAGGCAGTGGTACTTCTTAGGGGCCAGGGGCAACAGGGGGACATTCACACCTTGTTAAGTTTTACAGCTTGTGCATTTGTCGAGACCCCAATACTCTATTGCCCCCCTCTTTGAAGTAACTGGCACGTGACAGAGAAAGTCAGCACTGCCATAGTTCTATCTGGTGTCAATGAGTGTGTGTAACCAGGCAAGCTTTCAAGGGGCTATTTGGCGTTTGGAATACTTTCAGTTTCAAGTCATCCTTGTCAGCTTTGTATTCACATTGTGTTGTTTTTGTTGTTTTTTACAGTGGCCACACATGATAGAATGTGGCATTGTAGGAGAACCAGCCTGGCACCAGTTAGTTTGCCTGCTAACTTCAAAGGATATTTAGACAACGAGGTGCTTAGGCATTTTTTTGACATTGCATCAACAAGGTTGATCCTTGATATTCTGTTGCTCAAAAAAGGTAATTTTTAGAGGTTTTAACCTAACAAAATGCCACACAGCACCTTTCAGGTCAAAGGATACCTACTGCAATGTATTTGTGTACAGCCAGGGTAAAAGCATAAAACTAATGAGCATTATAAGTCTTATCATATACTCTTGCAAAGCATCATGGATGAGAAACATATAGCATCTCATTCATGATATCTTTCCTTATTTAAAATACATTTTTATTATTATTATTATTGATACTATATTTATTCTTGCAACAAACTGTTTCTTGACATCAGTCAAGAAAGCATTCTGTATGTAGGTCAATGTCAGCTTGATTGTCCTGAAACCATGAATCATATCATTCTCATGTGTTGCCTGACATTTAAGTTGGTGATGAAAAATAGCTTGAGAGCAGAATAAGCACATGTCTTGTGCGGGATGTGATGTCAGTCTTGGCTTGCATGGATAGCTTCACTTTTTGTTCCAGAATTCTTTCCCTTTTACCTGTACATCAGAGGCTTTAGTAAATTGCATGAAGGAATGCAAAGTCAAGTGATTAAAGGAGAAGAAAGCAGGTGATATTTCAGAGTAAGGGGTACTTAGTATGTGAAGCCTGACTGCTGAAAAAGGGAGAGCGAGAGGGAAAGAGAAAGAGGGAGGGAGAGCGAGGGAGGGAGGGTGAAAGAGAGAGTACATTATTGTCCACAGGTAAAGTCTGAGTAAATTTATGTCACCTTGAGAAATGTTCTTTCAATTGCAAACATGTTGCAGTTGAATCGTGTCTTTAAAACAAAGCCCAATACAATGCACCACATACTTTGTAAAAGACTGCCATTTTAAATAAGCAGCCCACAGGGGTGAGTTGGCTTTAGCTTTGTTTTGAAGCAGCTTCAATTGATCCAAAATGCAGCTGCTAGGATTCTTACAAGAACAAAAAGAACTCACCACATTACTCCAATGTTAAGGTCCCTGCACTGGCTTCCCAGTGAGTTATAGAGTTTTAAACCATTGCTGCTTGTATTTAAATCATTAAATGGAACAAGGCCTAATTATCTATCTTACATGTTTCAGCCATACACACCAATTAGGTCTCACAATTCACAGCAAAAAAATTTTGGTAAAACCTGCTATCCAAACAAAATGTGGTGAAGCAGCTTTCAGTACAACTGCTGTTGGCAGTCTCAAGACTAAACTGTACTCAGAGGCGCTCTGCATGATTCATCTGCAATTTCTTTGTGTTTTCTGCTCTATCCTTTTACATTCTGTACACGTTCGCTCTCATGTTTACCCTTTTGATTTTATTTACTTTATCCATATCTTATTTTTGTCTTTTTGTGCATTTACTTTCAATCATTTACTCTACCATTTTTATACATGTGATTTTTATCGCTGCCTTATGTTAATTCGTTTATGCTTTTACCTAACCAAAATGTCCTGTCTTTTGCTTTTATTTTTGTAAAGCACATTGAAAGGCCTCTGTGGATGAAATGCGCTATATAAATAACCTTTCCTTTGCCGAGTCTTAGCTAGGAGAGGGCAATCCTTTGAGATGGAGCACACTAAATGTCTGGGGTGTTCTTAGTGAGGCGACCAGATCAGGTTTCCTCTACTGTCAGGCCCTGGAAGGGTGGTAGAGGAATGAAAAAAAGATTCCTTCCTTCGTAGAGAAAAAAAAAACTATAATTTAGGTAATTGTTTTTTTCTATTCTTGTTGCATGGATGGGAGAGGTTGGGGTAAAGAGGCATCAGGGAGGTGTGTGTGTGTGTGTGTGGGGGGGGGGGGGTCGGGAGTGGGCTGGGGGCAAAGGCATACCTGAAACAGTGTTGTACCACCTTTCTGTGTGAAAGGCCTCTCTTGTGGAGGTCTGAATGCAGGATTAAGTCTTTTGAGCATACCTACTTTGTAGCACCTGAATGTGAAAGAAAGGCAGCCATTGTCAGGGCATGGTTCTACCCCAGGGTCCTCCCAATACCTAGTCCCCCCCCCCCCAAGCCCTTCCCTGCACTCTCTAACCCACCAAAAACCCACTTTGGACCATCTCAGCCTAGCGCTTGGCAATTATCCACCCGGATCAAACTCGGCGGTCGGGACTAATTGTTTCTAACTGGGCTTTGTAAGGGGGCATGCTGTTTCCCATTCAGGTCAGTCCCTCTGGCCCCTCGTGTGTGTCAGATAGGGGAGGGCATCGTTCCACCCGGGAGATAAGCCAGTTTTTCTTTCTCTCTCTCTCTCTCTCTTGCTCTCTCCTTCTCTTTTCTGTGTAATTCCCCTCTTTCTAAAAAAATTCTAGACTTCATTTTCACCTTCCTTTCACGCTTCAGGTGCGCTTGTGTATTGAAGTTGGCTGATTGTGCAGTGGGTGGGAGTGGAGAGAGATACAGTACCACACAAGATGGCATTCACTGGCGGCTGCCCCCTTTATAAAGCATCTGACTGAAAAGGGGGTGTATTTGCACATCGGCGCAAAATGATTTGGGTTTCTCTCTCTCGCTCTCTCTCTTCCTCTCTCTCTCTCTGTCTCTCTCTCTCCCTCTGTCTCTCTCTTGGCTTTCTATTCTCCTTCTGACTCTTTGAACTGTTGAAAGAGATTTGGAAGAGTAGAAGAGAGGTAGGAATAAAAGAGAAAAAATCACAAAAGCCAAAAAAGCAGCAGAACCCACAAAACCCCTAATGACATGTTTGTTTGAGTGAAAAGCTCTTCTGGTGGGTCCTTTGATTTAATCAATCACTTTTGAGTGGGTGTTAAAGTCAGCCCATATAGTACTATTATGAGAGCACTTGTGACACATTATTGCCATTTAGCGAAACAAATAATGTAAGCCCTGATAAAAGAAGTGAGCATGTTAGATGCTGCCCCCAGTAGTTACTGTCCCAGACACTGCCTGTTTATGAGGAATTGAAAGAAATCTTTTGTCAAGCTAGTGTGCTGAGATTCGAGGAGACCTGGCTGTACTTGTGGGACGTGTTGGTTGAGGATGTGGCTAGCTGGAGAGTGGAGTAGCTTCTCTGTTAATTGGAGTGTGATACGGTGCTGAGAACTGCAGCCGAGTCGCTGATGGACAGACGGAACGTCCCCCTGCTGTGGACCCCTCTGTCTGCCCCTCAAATCTGACAGCCCCTGAGAGAGAGAGAGAAAGAGGGAGAGAGAGAGGGTATTTTCTGTGGAATGTTGCTAGCTCTCTGGACTGACACATAACCATAGACCATTCAGAGACTTGTGTCTGTTTCTCTGTGCAAGCAGTGCATCTGCAGACATCTATCTCCACCAGAGCCATCTCTGCAGTTACCCCTTTATGCATTTCTCTTGCGTGTCCATCTAAGCTATTGTGTGGTGTTAAATTATATTTAGTTTATAAAAAATGGATGCTCTGTAAATTCCTATAAACATTCTTAGTTTAAAAATGTTCATTGAGAAGCTATCAGCCATTATCTATGTATGTCAACACCGGTGACCCCACAACAGCTAACGTAAGTGTGGCTTTTCATAGGATGCTCTGGTGTGAAAAAATTAAAGTGTCACGTACACTTTTACCTGTAATGTTGTCTTCACAATATCTCACAATATCACAAAGAGGTGAGCCACTGTTTTACATCTCGAAGGAAAACTGTAAAAACAGTGTTGCTACATCTGCCTAATGCAACAGAAATGAAACCAACCTTTATTAAAACTAGATGACATGGATACTACAAGGTTATGAGTGCAATATTAATACCCACTGAAAGAGTAATTGTGGAATTGCTGTGTGATATAAAAGGCTAATAACATTTGCTCTAATCGTAACCATCTACTGACTTGTGTACTTGAAAAAGTGCAATGCACGGTTAGGCTAGATTGACTTTGTGTTTGTTTATGTTGAGAAGCACAAAAGTATTTTAATGGTTTGTTTTCACCCAAACAAATACAACAGCTACAAACTACAAACTATTTCAGCCTATATTACATTACATCAGCCAATATTTACATTTTGATGGACGAGAGTTGTATTCAAACAGACACACAGGCATATCAAAAACACACATAGATATATGAATAGAGATATGAATTCTACAGATATGTCTTATAGCTTATTACATTACACGACATGGCCAGTAAATGCACTGTACCAAAGTGTCATAACTTTCCATCTTTTTGGTATTCATGAAATGTCAACAAATGTAAAGTCAGAGGAGAAACGTTCCACACTTTTTGACAGTCTACTTTCTGTCTGTCTATCTGTCTCGCCCTCTAGCCCCACTGTCCCCCTCCCAATTCTTGTCCTCTCTCTCGTTCCATCCCTGTGTCCTGTAGTAACTTGCAGAGGGACGGCAAAGCGGTGTGCAGGGGGAGAGAGCCATGCAGGTGAAGGGTAATCGGAGCTGTGCTTGTGTTTTTTTTCTGCCTGTTTAAGTGCTGTCTGTGGAGGTGTCCTGTTACTCTGCTCTCCCGCTGACCCTGTGACCTCGGCAGCCGCATCAAAGCCCGACCTTCATTACTCCAGCTGCTATTGTCTATGCCATTGTACGCACATTTGATTCGGACCGGCCAGGCAGCGTGACAGGTTTGTCACTGTCTCCCTGATTGAGTGGGAGGTAAACATGTGTCAGTGTGTGTGTATCTGTGTGTCTGTATGTGTGTGTGTGCAGTCTTACATTCTTTTTCTTTCTCTTTTTTCTTTTTTGCTGCATGGGATAAGCAAGGCAGGCACAAATTATGATATGATGAGTTTCTTCTAATAATTTCTAACATTGTAAATATTTTTTATTGTAAACAATTTGCCTTTATTTTGATAGTTATTTCATTTCATTTCATTTCACTGAACTAGAATCTGTATGCAGTAGGTTTCTACCCTACAGGTTGATTTATGTTCTCTAGTCCTGATGTGATCTCATAATTCTTCTCAATGTGACCAGTGGTGTGGTCTTGTCACACATCTCATAGATTAATGGATCCCACCAGTGGAGCATTCTCTTGCCAAACAAGATTGGTGCATCGCGATCCAGAACGAGTGAGATGAAACAGTCAGATTTCAGGCAGGGAGGCCACTGACACTGACACAGCGTCCAGAGCACAGTGGACGTGTGGAGAGATTGACGAGGGGTCAACACAACCCCTCTTTGAGGTCACAGACAGGTAAGGGGGCACTTAGACTGACCCCCACCCCCCTGCAAAAAAAAAAATTCCCATGACAAGTGAACTATGTGTTTCTCATGTCTTCATTCCAGCCCTTTGAGAGGGACTATTTTCTTCTAAATAAAGGTGTAAGTACACAGTCAACACAATATTTGGTTCAATGTATAATTCTGGGCTCATGGTATGATTAGCATGCAATACACATGCTTTCCTGACAGCAAAAGGAAAAATAAGAATAAATCTGAATATCCTTAAACAATATTTGCACATTGGCTTCAAGTTTGTAAGTTATTGAACCATAAAATGCCAGCATATATTGAGAATTGCCTACAATGCATATGATTATGATATTGCTTCACGATACTGTGCGACAGTCATCAAAAACACTGAGCAGTCTATTACATTGAGACACACAATGTATTTCAGCTCTTAATTAGAGTTCAAGTGAGCGTTAAAGTTTATGTATCTATGTCAGTTTGTAAAGCTTCCTGTCATTTAGGTTGTACATGGAAGGATGTAGGGATGCCTGCCAAAAATCAATAAAGCTGCTTTGATGGTAGGCAAAAAGTACTTTTTCCCAAGGAACAGAGCTTGGGAAAGCAGGTGATGGATCTTTGTAATCTGTGCTGAATCTATTCGTAGACAAATTAAATTATTTAGGAAGGAAGCCTGAGACAAAGCAGAGCTACTAGACTTTAGAACGTGTTTATATCACAGCAAGCTATTTCACTCACTTAATTAAAATCAATACTAAAATAACAGTAAAATGAAAAAATCTAAAATGTTGCTGGCTTTCTGTTGACTGGCAGCTAACTGACATGTTGGGTTGTGTCACTAGCTGGTCAGGGTGTCGCCGGTCAGCAAGCTGTAGAGCAACACTTGTCTCGCTGTTGGGGGTGGGGGGGGGCGAGAGAAAATAGAAAATGGAAAATTCCTGCGTGAAGTGCAGTCGTTGGTGATCAGGTGTGAACTGCAGAGCAGAGATCAGAGGAGGAAGGTCTGGAGCGAAGGCAAGACAGCTGGCCAAGATCCACTCCACACACACACTCACACACACACACACAAACATAGATATGTGTGCACAAAAATACACTCATGCACCGCACATACATACACACACACACACACACACACATACACATGCAGAGTCATGTAGAGTCATGTATGCATGCACATATATAAGATACTGTATATTCAAACATACACACAGACACACGGGTATGTAAAGACACAGATGTGTCTGTGAAGATGATAACTACACAGACAGCAATATTACAATATCTAGATTTGCGGAAGCATATTCATACACATACATGCAAGTGAATAAGTATAGACACTCAGATGAAGATACATGCAAACACAAACACTCTAACATGTCAGCTTTTAAATCCAAAAAATGCCCTTCCAGAACTGTGATTCAAAGGATGATCCAAATCAGTAATCCAATATAAACTAGCTAAAAAAATGTCTGTATCACAGTTACTTTAATAACAATTTCAATCCTTTAATTTGACTTTAGTACACAAACACATGTTCCACATTTGGACTGCGCTGCATTGGGGTGTGTGGTTTGTTTGTGGAACGTAAAGGGGTTTCAAAAAGTCACTTGGACTGGACTGTGCTAATGTGCTAATGTGTGAGCTATGCACTAGGATGCCTGTGGGGCAATTTTGTCTTATTGAAATATTGATTCATTTGCTGTGATTAACTTCCTACTTTGGGAATCATGTAAGCATCTCAGGAGGCCATAGTAGAAGAGAAACATTACTGTACAGTAAATATGTCTAAACAGGAGTGTAATATACTAATGTGTATTATATCAGTAAGCAAATAGATAGAGGTGTTAGTAGCACCAGGAGAAGAGGGAGTAGTAGTACCACAGAAGAAAAGAAGAAGAAGAAGAAAAAGAAGAGAAGGAAGAAGAAGAAGAAGGAATGTTGAGTGTGTTTCTGCAAAGCTTTAAAGACGTGACCATGATGGACGGCTCCTGTCAGTTGATGACAGAATAAATCTTGTGGAGGCCTATCAATGGCCACTTGAAATCCCATACCAGTCAAATATAAGGAACTAATGTTCCCTTTGGGAGCAGAGGGTCATAGGAGTTTGGATGCATAACAAATTTCAGATAAATGGCTATTTGTCCTGATGTTGCTGTGCAGAGGTCACATTTTTGAGATACTCTTTTCCTCACTGACATTTTTTGCTAGTCCTCCAGGTTTTATGTCTTTTCCAGGTCGTAATGCAACAAGCAACAGCTAAGAAATAATAATCATTTAAAAAATGATGCATTTCTTTCTCATTATCCAGTGTTTGTAAACAAAACAAAAGAAGACGACCGGAGACATAGACATAGTAAAAAGGAATACAAGAAGAAAGATTTGACAGAAGATAAAGGGGGATGACAATTCTAATTCTAATTCAACAAGAGGAAGGAGTTCAATCATATGGGTATTCTCCTTATCAAGAGAGCAGAAATACTTTCTCAGTTTTCATCTAACACCCGTGTCGTTACACTGTGCCTCTTCTCTGTAAAGCAAAACTCTTCAGCACTCGATCTCTGCCATATTAACAAAGTGGACCACCACATCGCTATGGCTTTGACCTGACCCTGCGCCTTACACGGTTACACAGGTTCCCCCCGGCCTGATCAGTGCTTGGTGACATTTCACTCCATAAAAATAACACAGATGTTGCAGTGCTTTCAGCCTGAGCTGTGGAAAAGCACCCATCAGCCTTGTCGTCAGCCACTGGCTGGTTATTTTCATAGCCCCTTTCGTGGACTGTCTCCCGCAGTCATGTGACCCGTTGTGAGGTTTGACATGGAGGCTGCCCCTCGATCTCATCAGATGAAGCAGTCAAGGACTGTCTGCCACTGACGGGTGTTAATCACTGCCTGGCCACTCGGGTTTCAACTATTAAGAAACCAGGCTTTCTTTAGGCGTGGCCACGGGGATGTTTTTGTCTCATACAACAGAAGTAGTCACTTACATGGGACAATAACACACACATACACAAACATACACACACATCTGCATTACAGCTTATGGAATGCCAGTATTTGTGGTGAAACTACGTAGTGCTGTTGAGTTTTTAGGGGTTAAGCAGGCTTGTATGATATCTGATAAGCTAAGTTTCAGCAAACATATGTACCTGAGACAACAACTTTATATGTGTTCCATACTTTGCAGTGTCTACTACATCATAGAATAAAATGTCCCATCACACTCACATGGCTGAGCAGCTTTAAAGCCACTATGGTACAATTAGGTTGACCCCCAAAAAAGTAATACATTAACAATTTTGGCAAATTTGGCAAAAGTTATAATCCTTCAGCTTTCAACTGTGTCATATCCCTTTAACGTGCATGTAACAGGTACACCTGTAAGCATTACAGCCTACTGGCATATCTTAATCTCTCCTCAGTGTTGGTGTGTGTCTAGGGTGCGTGTGTGTGTGTGTGTGTGTGTGTGTGTGTGTGTGTGTGTGTGTAGGGTGAGGGGTTTGGTCTCATTACAGATAATGGGGGTTGGGAACTAGTTCAAATTTATTGCCTGTGTCAGCTGTGTCAAATTTGGCAAGCTCAAATGGTCAGCTTGCAAATGGTTGGGGTATATCTAGGGGTCAGCAGACTTTGTAATAATTACAGATTTGTCCAATTTGAACACTCAATTAACTGGAAAAACACAAACTGTATAACCTCAAGGCTAATAATATTTTCATTAAAAACAAGTGATGTATTGCATGTCAATGGTTATCATTTCATCCCTTAGAATTTGTACATTTTGTCTGTAGCTAGATAGTTTGCACAGTACATGGTAGGGTGTGAATTTGGAGTCCAGTTGACCTCTCCTCAGAGGGCATTAGATGAACTGCCATGACTATTAGTATGGAAACCACCTCTGACACCCTCGCTTTGCAGGCTGCCCCAAAGAACAATATTAAACTGATCTAACCCTACACATATTTCATTATTAAAATAGTCAACAGAGTTGTATTTTTGCAGTCCAAAGACCACCCACTTCTCAAAGCTTTGTCTCTATTTCGGTGGGGTCAGAAAAGTGTGGCCAGTTGGTCTTTATGGCAGAGATTTTTACGATGTGGTTGAAGCTGCTGGGAGACCACCAATCCTCCTTTCACTTGGACCTCAAGGTACAGTACTGTAGTCCTAGCAGCCCAAATGTACAAAGAACTCAGTGGACTGGAAGCTATTTAATTTTTAGGTGCTATTTGGAAAGATTGCCAGTGTGCCACCTATGCAGTCACCATCATCAGGTAAGGGCACAGGCACACTGCCTGTGGCTATTTGCAGATACATATGATGTAGAGATACTGGTGGAGTCATTCTGGAATTTACCTGAAACAACAGTTATATAAAATTTAATCTGTTGAACTGTTTGTAAATGTTACACTGATAGTGTCCATCCATCATAGCGTCACAGGTATCCCTAGCCTGCATTGGGTTGAAGTGTTCTAAGTTGAAGAAATGCGTTAAATGTTGGTTACCTATGGTGTTGTTGCTAGGCACCCTCTCATGAGTGAGCTTCAAGTTATTTCCATCATGGCTTTAAGGCCAGTAAAGCTGGGGGAGACGCAAATAAATACGATCAGGTTGCAGACTCTCTGATCCATCCACCGCTTTGTAAACTGAATGGATGGGGAGGGTGTCAGAGTAGGGTGAGTGGACAAGTGGTATTTCATAACCCCACATCGCCCTCTCTTTCTCTCTACACACACACACACACAAACACACTTACACAGAGAGAGAGAGAGGGAGGGAGAGACCCATACACACAGTTCTTCTTTCTTTCTATTGCAAATAATCCACTATCCCTAAAAAACATTGCCGACACCCAAGGTGTCCTGCTGTGTGAATTCCACACTAGTGAGCTCTCCTCTCTCTCTCTACTAACTGACACCGACCCCCCCCCCCCCCACACACACACACACACACACACACCATTCCACAAGCCAGATTACCTAGTTAGCTCCAAAGACTGAAGGAATGTCACAAGAGCCAAGTGTGTCACATTGTCTTGTTACAAAGGCCAGCATTTGTTCTACTGCCACTGCGATTGACACTCACTCAAACTCACAGTATTATCATTATCAGAAGGGAGAATTTTAAAGTTGTTTATAACATGATTATTGATATATTAAAGCTCTGCACCTGGGTCAGTGGCCATTTTGATATAGCCTATGGTTGAGACACAATCAATAATTCTGCCGTTAATTCTGCAGTTAAAGTTGCAATTTGCCACATCCCAAACCACCACAGAAAGGAATAATGTGTCCTCCAGTTTCTCACAGAGGACGTTGGTTTGAGGAAGCTGCCATTTCCATTTTAGTGATTGAAAACACATCATCATTATGGATTGCAAATGAGCCAATTCACACACCACGTCTGGCACCATGGAATTGACTTTTTTTGTGACAAATTGAGTTTGTTCGGACATAGCATAGCTGTATACCACGTTCCAGTGATTAACTTTCAAATTGTTGAATAGTTAGGCTATTGACGCATGACTCAGAAACAAAGGCGTTAGCCAACCGTTTTACACTCCAGGTATCTATCATGTTTTCTAACATGAACACATCCTCTGATATATTATATGAATATATACTGTATATAATGTAATAAAGAATACAAAATTAGCCGGAATGTTTAATGTTTGACATTTTGTAATCGGCTGGTCGGTTGTTTTCAGGTACTTATGTAACATGTAATGATTTGGCACTTAAGTGAAGACCACAAAACTGTAGACAGAAAAAAACATAGCCTATTTAGTTAACAAATGAAAACGCTCGCTAACCTGACAAGTATAATTTACAGTCAGACGGGAGAAAGGAAAATTGACATGATACGACTAATCGTCGGGAAGCAATACCTGTTAGCAATACCTGTCGGAAAGCAAGCATCCTGTTGGCGATAATTAGGGGAGTTGTGCTATGTGGATTCCACATAAACCAACAAAAGACGCTGGAGACTGATGATTAAAACGAGCCATTGTTTTCCTATTAGGGTTACCACGTTAGCAAAAGGTGTGAGCCAAAACCCCTTCGAGGCGATAGGGCCATATTTGTAATTCAAGGGAGGGTAAGTAAAGCAAATACGACAAGAAACACCCTTACATGATACCCTATGTACTTTAAATACAGAGGATGATTATAGACTGAATGTAACACAAACAACATGTTAAGCGCCTCTTTAATCATCGATTGAATTGGACTCTAGCTGGGATGAGACTCCGCCTGAGGATGAAATCATTGCCATTCATAAGTCACTCTGATGTGAAGTATCATATAATAGACGCTAGACCATTACTGTCAGGGATCTGGCTTTTTGGACAGAATTTTCTAAAACGAGTCAAACGTGTTGTATAGCAAACCTATCGATATGTGTATTTTTTAACCTGTAGGTATGACGAGCACTTATTTTCAGAAAATATAACACGTCCATCCTTGGAGCCCACCCTCTACCAAGCCCCTGACTTCATAAGCATGGGAGGGATCTTCTTGACGTGTTTCATTCTGGCATAGTCAGTCATCAGAGAGTAGCTGGCCTCACACCAGTCTAAAACCTGCGGAGACCTCCTGAAGTGACAACAGCGCCTGCTCGAAAAGTGGGTCCTGACTTTGCTGGCTACTTGTTTTAAACTCAGTATTGAAGGCTTGAAGTTTGGACCTTCTGAAGGAAACCATGCCCTTAAGACAACCATATGATGGAACGAAGCTACTTTTTAGATAGAATTGTTTTTATAACCATTCGCAATACGCATCGTTTGGATTATTTTCCTTTCTGGCGCATGATCTGAAAATGCGTGTTTGAGGAGAAATTGAACTAAATGATGGCCTGCTACATCTGAGACTGAATTAGTACATGTTCACTTGCCTGAAGCGGGGCGGCAGGTTAAGTGGGAGCGCACTTTTTTCCAGGCTTCCCTAACGTCTTCAGGCAAAAGTGACACTCGGATTTACTCTGCACACCTCAAGGATATTACTGTCAGAAACACTGTCTGAGCTGGACGGACTATTAGAACAATGTATGGGATCAATCAGCGCTGTTTTTACTTGTAAGTACTACTTCATTTCTATAAATGTTATACCGCTACCATAATAATAATGATAGTTTAATTAACCATGAACCTTATCTATCAATTTGCAGATCTTTTCACTTCTTTGTGGTGTGGTGCCATGCGCAGGTAAATACAATCTCTCACTCCTTTTGATGGCACATAATTTGTCCTTTTAAAATGAGGAATTTCAGTTTGCTGGAATAACTAACTTAATTTTGTACAGGTTATCTCAGCCGAGGCATTGCATTGCACAAAGCACGCTTTTTAACTTTCAGAAATTTAATTTGCAACTGCAATCAATTTCGAGCGTGTCAGGCAAGAATAATTACTTTAAGATTGCGGATATAGCATATTTATTAACAGTTATCTAAGTTAAACATATGAATTACATATAAATGACACACAGCCTTTAGACATAGTGAAACGTGTCATTTTATTTTTCCCTTTACATTGAAAAGGGGGAGAATCACCCTTCTCCTAATTTTAACCAGTATGTGAGGGAACAGGGGACGTTGACGGACCAGCTCAGCCGGCGACAGGTCCGAGTCTATCAGCTCTACAGCCGGACCAGCGGGAAGCACGTCCAGATACAGGGCAAGAGAGTCACCGCGACTGCTGAGGATGGCAACAATTTTGGTGAGCACTGGTCAAAATCAGTTTTGTGCCTTATACAAAATAACATTCTCCATAGTCATTTGGTTGTAATTGTTTAGTTTGTTTGCTTAATAGTTCTAAATTAGGTGATGTTAATATAGAGCTCCTTTGTATACTTTATGCATGTAAAAGACAAATACCTTACCATGAATTCCCTCACTGACTGTATTGCACACTTGTGTGCCAATTCTCAACATTTTGCATTAATATGTGTCTTAACAGGTAGATAAGAAATCATTCTATGTTGTACCTAATCATTGATGCTATTTTGTGTTTGTTTTACAGCAAGATTGTTTGTGGAGACAGACACCTTTGGCAGCAGGGTTCGTATTAAAGGTGCTGAAAGCGGGCGATACCTCTGTATGAATCGCCGTGGGAAACTAGTTGGGAAGGTAAAGATTTTTAGCAGAAGTTCTTGCATGCATTCAGTTTGACAAGCCTGGGATGCTATTTGTACAATTATTACATGAAGCAATAGACTATGTGTCTATGTGATGTTTTGGTTGGTAGAACTGCAACTGAAAAAATCTAAAATATATTTCAGGTCATACAATAATGATAAGGAACATAGAAAATCAGCTGAAGTGTGAATTCAAAGTTGTAGATAAAACACAGATTCATATTTTTAAATGAGTGATGCTCTAGTGTCTCTTTCTGTTTGTCACTTCTGCATCACTTCCATTAATAGTCAGGGCACTAATTCACATCCAAAGACATTACAGTGCAAAGTGACCCAAAATATGTTTCTTTCATTAGCTATGTGATTGGAATCAACTGTGAAAAATTTCTATGTAAAATAGTTGTGCTTCCTGTATTTTTGACTCCCAAAGCCAGAAGAGGGTTAGCAAAATAGCCCCTGTTGTGGATGGAATGAGGGGTGTAAGACAGTTGCCAGTTGAAGGGCAAAATTCTGTTCACACCCATTCTGCTTTTGGTCATAAGTCAACCCGCCACTTCCTGCAGGGAAGTGGAAAAGATGTATTCAGTGTTGATCTCTTGCCATGAGAAAGAATTGAGGGAATCTGATTGTGGAGGGTCTTGAGATCTTTGGGGTATGCTGAAAGGCATTTAGAGTTTAGCTTATTTACAGGACATAACTTGGATTAATGACTGACATTTTCAAATGGCCAACAAAAAGTCAGGCTTGTGAGGATGTTTTTTCCTTGTATGCTGTTCACCTCCTTTCTCAGGTAATGGTCTAATGATTATTAATTAAGATGCACAGGAAATTATAAATGGTGCCATTTTCTTTTATGCGTACCTGTGTGTAGAGGTAGTTCTGTCAGGTTCAGAGATGTTAGCATTTTCTGATTTTCTGAGAACGAGGGCAGCGCCATCTAGAGGTCATTATATGGAAGCTTTGAAGAAGCATTGTTGAGGACTCCCTCAGGGAGTGGTTGTAGCTGTAAACAAAGCATTAAATATGTTAAGTGTATGTGCAATCTGTATAATGTGTCCTGTTTATTCTCTGCAACAATTAAAATATTCCCTTTCAGTTTGTGTCCTCAAAATTAAGACATTACTTAAGGGATATATGAAAAGTGTAGCAGCTGGATTAACCCACTGTAAAAAAATAAAAACAAAGACTGTCCTGCACTCTAAAGAGAGGATACATCCCAGTGAACACAAAGGAACTGACTTCATATGCTCTTCCTGTTCCTTAGGCCAGCGGTAGAGGGAGAGACTGCATCTTCACAGAGATCGTCCTGGAGAACAACTACACCGCCTTTCAGAATGCAAAGTATGAGGGCTGGTATGTGGCCTTCACCAGGAAAGGCAGGCCCATCAAGGCCTCCAAGACGAGGCAGAACCAAAGGGAGGTGCATTTCATCAAGAGACTCCATAAGGGTCCCCCACCATTCCCCAACACAGACCGACTCAAACACTTTGAGTTCATCAGCTTCCCCCCAACACGTCGAGCTAAGAGGAACAGGAAGTCTCATAAAGTTCAGTGACTTGGAGACAAAGTGAACTCTTTTTTTTTTTTTAAGAAGAGATGCAGTTTTATTTTTATATATTTTCATACGTTAAATGGACTGAAAAAAAAAAAGTTGTAAATGCCTGTAGATGCCTGTAAATATGGTGAGATACCAGATGAAATGTATGTATATATTTAATATTACTTTGTGCGTGTTTGTGAAAAGAGGGACATATGCATTGAATGGTTTAGATTATAATAAACTTGAAAAATGGATTGAAACTCTGAAATGGCTTATATGAATTAGTGAGTTCACATTATATTGTATTTTAGATATTGTATTGTTATATTATAATATATATTATATTGTATTTTATAATATTGTATTATTATATTATAAAGAATTTACCAGCTAATGAAGAACAATGAAAGAAACATTACATTATAACAATTAGACTTATTCTAATAGTCACTACAAAATATTATTGCCTACATAAGTATATTTACTCCATATTTACATGTTTCCTCCCTTTTAGTCCCATTTTCATATGACTTTATATGTTTCTATTTGTTTGAAGCTTGGGGTCTGCTGAGGTCACACCTGTGATCCCTCTCAGGTGTGTTGCTGTCTGTACCAGAAATCCTGTCAATTAAGCAATTAATCACGCCTGAATCACGCCTTTCTGCTGCTTTCCCATTCATCCCCCTCATTAACGTAGTACTTACGAATCCCACCGTGGAAGTGTGCTGTGGAACACCTGTTGACGAAAATGCAGTTGGGATTTGGGCTTGTGGGTACATTCACTGAGAATGCTTTTTGGTGGCTCCAAAGACCCAAACAGAGATAATATTGCTTTTTTTGGTCTGGAAGAAGAATAGCCTGACCTTTCCTCTCATTATTCTCTCATTGTAATCAAGACATATAGTATATGTCAAGCCTTCAATTATTTGCTGGTCAGTATGATTTAAGGCATGCCGTTAACCACAAAGGTGGTTAACACAATAGTGATTCAGTAACTCCTGTAACTTACATCACTTTGGGCTCACTGAGGTTTCATTTTGGTATTATGACATGTTACATGGAGTTGAGGTTGTCTGAGGTCATGTCAGACCTTGTTTTCCCCTTTAGAACATAGCTGACAAGTCTTGTTTTCTCAAGCCTTGCTCCCAGTCGCGGGGATCAGCCTCTCACTGTAAACTGAGAAGGGATGCTGTAGATGCTGGCACATTATATTAAATTTGTGATCTGCTTTTGATGAGGCGATTTCTTGCTGTCCAGCATCTTGCAGGCCATTTAATTGGGACTTCTATTGACCGAGGAGCCTGTTGCCCCTTCATTATCTGTGCTATGGCCCTGGGTTTAGTTGGTAAGTCCCCACACCACACGCCCCTGTCTACAGCTGCCAGTGTCTGTCAACACGGGGCACAGCAGATCAGTCCAGGGATCTAGAAGGCTCACTATGAGCTTAGGTCATGATGAAGGCCCAACAATATGCTAAAGCAGAGGGTGTAACTTTATTGCAACACAAGGCAGGAATAGTGACAATATTTAAATGCAAAATGTCTCACAGAACTTATGTTTAAATAAATACGGTAGATTAAAAGATGAGACCTGACATATGTCTGAAAACCCTAATAAATATAGGATGAGATTGACACTTAGAGTAACAAAGACATGTTCTATTTCTAGTTCTAGTTCTATTTGTATATAGTTATATAAAGAGTTATATAAAATTCTCACATCAATTCACACATTCTGACATCATCTGACGATATGATTATGTATCTGTGTTTAAATTACAGAAAAATCACAACATAAGACATGGGTATTTAGTTGGATCTAATAGCATAATCACTGACAACTGAATATAATGTACTCTGCTGTTAATTTTTGGTATCAAAAAAGGACTGATATAATTGTAAGATTATCACTTATGATGAACAAAAACATACAATTAATTAGAGGAGGACTGATATAAACAAACCATGGCAAGTTATTGTTATACCAGGGGTTATGGCTCTTCAAGCCACTGGGTGGTGATACTTATTTTGACAGTCAAAATGTAGACACAAAATAAACAGACATCATTTGATGGTAATGGCCTTTTAAAAAATATCATATCAATATAAGTAACATTTTTTGGTACTTTTACAACTGCCAAAAATGTGCTGTCTCACCACCACAGCCATGTCTTACAAAAAAATCACCACTAGATGGCACTCTTTTCACCAGTACATAATTTTTTCTTCATCAAGGGGTAGCATTGGTCTCCTGAGACCTCCTAGCCCTCACACCCAGAACACAACTGTTGCTAACTCCTCCCCTCTGACAGATACAAAGAGTAAAATTCCACCAGACATAGGACCAGCCTTTCCCCAAACGATTAGAGGTGAACCGATTCACCAAAAAAATTGCACCTCAGCATGGCTCAGTGCAGTTAGTTGTAATGACGAAGGAAACCAGCTCAGCTGGGCTCACAGTAGGAAGGCCACTTCTTGCCATCAGCCTGATGAATACCTGACATACCATGACACCTGTTTACCAACTGTACTTCCTGCTTCACCCTACAACATTATTACATTCTGTTCTCAGACCTATCTATTGTCTATGAGATCAGATCAGCCTATTGTCTGTACATTGTCTTTCATGTTGTCTTAGACATTGTCTTTCAGGCTGAAGTGACACCAACATTTGAGATAAGTTGAGATAACTATTGAGGTAAGCTTCACCAACAACAGCTTATACAGTACATACACAAGATACTGCCATGACCCACTGAAAATAAATATTACTTAGGATTGGATGTAGCTTCACAGTTATTTATTTTTCAATATCTCTTTGTTTACGTCTTTAGTTTAAATTTAAACTGTTTCTTCATTTTGTTAATGTCTTAGCTATCTACATAATGTAAGAGTCCAATTCCTTTCAGGTGTATTGCAGCAGTGTTGGGTTGCCATGCCCCATACCTTACCCATGCTGCTATAGACTAGTGCCACCACAAAGCACTCATGTGTCATGCCATCCCAATGTCTCTCTCACTCTCTTTTCCTCTCTCTCTACACTTATATATATATATATATATATATATATATATATATATATATATATACATATATGTATGCACATATGACACATATGATCAGTGAAATGTGAGCCTGCCATAACTCATTTGCTTCCTCTGTCCATCTCTCTGCTGTGTGTCATCCCTGCCTGCCTCTGGTGAACTTGTGTCACCTTCCCCTCCTGAGTGGACTGCAACCAACATTACGGGAGGCCCATGCCAGAACCGACTCTTCATCCTAGACAGTAGCGGTTTTAGGCACGGGCAAACAGGGTAGCCGTCTGGGGCGCCATTTCGTAGGGAGCAGCACAAGCGCTAAAAAAAATAAACTAACTAAATAAATATATATACCATATCACTGTGTGGGAAATTGGCAAATTGGCGCCCCTAACTGCAGGAGTCTTTGCTTGCTGAGAAGGTGCTGTGCACAGAAGCTGTGTGTGATAAGGGCAAAGGGGAGGGTGCATGGGGAAAAGTTCACCCCTGGGTTGCAAATGTAACACAACGCCAAGGGGGAAATGGGGATCCACTGTATAGAGCAATACTCTATACAATACTATGCAATTAGTGGGCTAAAGTCAGTCACACATCAACTTTCTTCCAAGTAACATACATTTCATTCATAATATTATAAATACAGGTTTATAATTCCTGCAATTTTTTTTTTAAATTACGTGTGAAATGGCTAATAAAAATTGGTTATACAAGACGATTATGTGGTCACCAAGGTGAATTGCTTTACTCCTGGTCATGAGTGACAGTGTTGGGGGATGTGGCACGCAGAGCTAGCTCACCTGGGGAGTAATTCACTGTAGAACTGCCACTGATCCTACAGGCCCTTCCTAGATGCCCATACCAGGTCCGACACTCCTTCCCTGAGGCCTTGTGACAATGGCTCCTCACAATGGCACTATCAAAATGAACACTTATTGTTACCCACAAGACCCATTTCACTCCTTGACTTTAACACTATACTGCTTGCTACATGGATTGACTACTGATTGTACTTTTCTTGCATGACTCTTGGCAATTGGATTAGTTGAGTCATGAATCTGCCCAGGGTTTCTTCCTGGACTAACTAACATAAGGGAGTTTTTCTTGCCCCTGTTGCTGTTGGGTGCTCCTTGCTGTAAAGCGTCATGTGACTGTTGTAAGAGGTGCTGTATAAATATAATTGAATTGAATATTGACATACCTTGGTAGTAAGTAAAGTGACAGCTATATTAGCACTATTATACCATTTGTTACCTCCGCCAAGGAGATCATGTTTTTTCGCTGGTGTTTGTTTGTCTGTCTGTTTGTCTGAGCAACATAACTCGAAAAGTACTGTGTGGATTTGGATGAAATTTTCACAGTGTGGGTATTAGGACAAGGAACAGATTATTACATTTTGGTGTTGATCCGTAACACCGCCTACAATTTCAATTGGCGCCGAGGTCTGCATTCAAATGCTTTTCTAATTTCTTATGTCTTTCTTACTTCCAAAGACTTGACAGGGATTTGACCACTAGGGTGTGCCAGAGATCAGCCACATACTTTTCATTGGTTTTACTAGTTGCCATTACTAGTAGTCAGGACAAAGAACAAATGCAAATGCTATCTGTTTGTGTAATATAATATGTTATGAATTATTTGAAATATATATATATATATATACATTTTCTTATAATCTAGTAGCAGATGTTGAAAACCATTGATATAGCAATGATTCAGAGTTTAGTAAAATCATTTTCTTTCTCGAATAGACTCCTTTTTATAGCTGTCTCATAATTGCTCCTAAGAATCCATAATAAACCACTAAATATTCTATGTCTGATAACATGACATTAGATGATTTATATATCACATTTTACATTTTCACAAATTGATAAAAATGAAACTGAAAAAAGATATTAGCTTGTTCAAGAATAGAGTCTTCTTTAGAATTCAATAAAAGTAGTCTACTGTCCCTTTTACTCCATCCATAACTGTTCTTTAAGGTCTTTAAGTCTTTTCTCTCCCATCCATGCCTCCATCGAGAGGCTCATCATGGTCACTCCCAGCCTCTGCCCTGTGAGTAGCAGGGAGTGCCCATCATTATTAACATCACTGCTAGCTTCTTCCTTCACAACCCCCCTTTCCCATCCTCAGGGGAGGCAGAGTGGCACTCACTGTACAAATACATGTGGGCCTGTCTGCACCAGTTACATGGTTTAAAATCCATTTAAAAACCCACACCCTTCCCCCATTCAGCCCCCACATCTCCACATCACCCCGTCCATCCAGTATTCATTATTCCTCCTCCCCACCCTCTGCAGTGCCTCTGTATGAACCGCAGTCTCTTCGCATGGACCAGACAAAGGCACCAAGCATACAAAGGCTCTTTTGTGATGTATCATCTCCAGTGAGAGTAATAATAGAGCTTTCTTCCACAATCTATGCAAAACATGCATGTGTTTAAAGCTTGTCCATCCAGCAGCTCACACAGCCCCCAACAATAAGGCATGGCTGAAATATATATATATATATATTTTTTTTTTTTTTTTCAAGGGAAGAAAACATGGCAGAAGCACACACAGAGTCACACAGAGCTGACAACACCCTGCTCTCTCTGTGTCGATGAGCCCTTGGGGAAGAACGACCATTGCTGACTTATTGAAGGCTTAGTATCTGAGCGACTGTCTTGCTTGGGGGAGGGGGGGAGCATTAAAGGACCACTAACACTCACTAGCAGATGACTAAGCACAATGGAGGAAGGGAGTCTGTAGGAGCAAACATCCAGTGAGTCAGGTCTGGCTTGGTGAATCACTAGGCTAAGGAATGGTGAAGGGAAACTGGTGCATGTATTACAGATGAAGTCAGATTGATCCCCAGCTCATTGGAGTGCTCAAACGTGGCAAGATGTGGGAAACAATTTAATAGTTGTATTGGGAAATGATCTAAAAGTGGGTTTATAGGGGATTCATACTAGGAGACAATATATAAGCAAAATTGTAGCAACTGTATATGTGGATTCATACTAGGATGAAATACAGAAGCAAAATGGAGGAGCTGGCAAGCTGTACTGAAAGGTGAACAGCGATGGTCAGGATGACATTTCATTTTTCACACAAAGGGACCAAAGGCAAATCATGATGCAAATATATGCAAAAGTGTTTCACTGGAAACTTAGTGCCACAGCTCAACCAAATGAGCTAGCTTGAAAGAGCATAATCACTCAGTTACATCATAAATGAAACACTTTCTGAGAGGATTATACTTAATGCCACACCGTCCTCTACAGTCAAATCAGTGCACTGCCATTAGCTATTAGCTAGATTTCAGTCTCTTGTTGAGATCCTTTTAAAGCATTACATTTGTTGACACCAACATCATCTTCTTCAGCATGATTGCTGCAATGTTCCCATCCCCCCTACCAGTATACCAGTAAACCAGTGCCATACAGTTGGTGTGGAAATGTGCTGTCTCATCCAGCAGGGCACTCAGAGATTTAATAAAAGCCTTGGTAGTAGGGAGGAATTCAATCCTTGGTGCAGCTCTCTGGATACCCCCCCCGTCCCCTCTCCCCAGAGAAAGGGGGGATTGGGAGGGGTCGGGGTGGGGTGGGTTGCTGCACATGCTCAGTCACAGCCCCAGCTGTTCATCTCACAGCACCTGCTCCTCTGCCCCTCAAAACCTCCGCGGCCCCACCCTAGCCATGACAAGGAGCACAGCTAGAGTTTTATACCATCCAGACAATCAGGCTAATCTTTTCATTACATAAGTAATTTAACTGATGCATTGTGTGCTACTGATCACACTGTAAGTAAGTGAAGAGATCTTTTATACCGATCTTTTAAATTAACATGCATTTTAATAACTACTAGCTCTGTGCACACAATGATGGCATGCAAAAATGGCTTGGCCCCACCCATGGCACTATTCAATATAGCCTTTCCTATGACATCATCCAGCGTTCACAATTTATGAGACTGACAACTATGCACAGCTTTGGTGGAGGCTAGTCTTTGTCCGCATCAGCATGTCAGCGTAACATACACAGATAGCGTTGTCTAATTATCTGTCATACAGAAAGACGACACATCAGTTGTACAGTCGCAACCAGTGTTCTCAGAAGCACATTTTTTTGTGTGTAAGAGCACCCCTCCCCGCTCTCTCTTCCTTCTCCTTGGCTTTTTCATGATTCTGCCAGATATTCCCAGACAGAGAGCAGGATGTAAACGGCATTTGTTGGGGGATGGAGGATGATGCTGACGGGCTGAAAAAGCTAGCTAACGTTTCCCCTCTGGGGGCTGTTCTTACAGGAACAGGGCTAAGCAGCCAGACCTTACATTAGCATGCACACTCACTCAAGGCTGGGGCAGTCTCTCAATCAATATCACAGACCGGCTGCTGAGATATCACCCCTCACCCACCCATCGCACTGGGATGTGGGCCTTTTATTTTCTATGATCACAGAAGCAGAAAGGAGAACCAAGCAGGAGTCCTCGTCTGCTTTCTGCTTCCTATATTTTTGGGTTCGTTTTCATACTGCTGACACAACCAAGTCTGTGTCAGTTCTGTTCATCGTCAGGCTACCATTGCCTTCGAGGCCACCCTGCAATGTTGGAACTACATAAATAATTAATTCTGCTGCCAAAAACAGAGTCACTGCAGCAAAAGAAGCTGAATCAAAGGAGGAAGTGTTAAAGCCCAGAGGGTCTAGGAGACCACCATGTCTGTCTCCTGCTTTTTCTCCTCATTCAACCTTACATATTTTTACAAACAAGCACTGCATATGTTTTGGACCAAATATATTAGACTGAATGAAATCTGACATATTGACTGATTTTCATAGGTGCATTTGCTTTAGTTTAGTTTAGTTTCTATCTTCCTTGTATGATTTTTTTTTTTGGCTGATCAATTTATTTTGTTTATTACAGGTCCTGCACAAATTCATATCATTCCCATGTCAAGATTCACTGTTTTCTGCTGTGTGCTTTCACATGATGTCATTGAGAGCCATAACAACAGAGCAAGTCATCATCAGATCAATTTATCAAGTGTCAGTTTTCCACAATGTATTATTAGACATGAGATACTAGGCTCATAGTCATCTTTGCCACAGTTGCACAGTTATGAATGTTGACTTGGGGGGTGGGAAGGTGGGGGGAGAGCTTGGCAGTTGTGAAGACTATGGGGGTCTTCCTGTGATGTGATGTTGCAGATGAAGAAATAGCACCTTCTAACCCTCCATAGTCATGCCAACTGTGCCAGAGCTGGTGGTGTCATTATCACACCATTCCTTCATGGACACGCTATTAATAATCCATGCTGTCTCCATTCTTGTGACCTGTTTCTAGAAGAGATACAGTGCCTGGGCCCCTTGTATATATGGAAACCCCCCCCCCCCCATCCATATGCTGACCCCATTTCCAGCCAAGATATCACCTCTGCACTGTTTGAAAACACTCCTCACAAGTGTGTCTCTGGCTACATGAGCCAACATCAGTCTTCACAAGCGTCAACTTGTTGAACTTTTAATCACTGTGTCATTCATAGTCATTCATTTGAACAAACACCTTTATCTGATAGCACATTAATGACTTAAAACAACTCATTCTATCATGTGACAGGGAGGGTTGTTATGAACCCTGTACTCTACACCCAGTTAACCGACCCTGTGACTGGTAATCTCCTGTGCCTCCGGATCAAGAGGCTTGCCGAGTTCAGCATTACCGGGTCCTGTTGGGAGGAAAACAATGCCCAGAGGCCTAAGCTCACGGCACTGACAGGGTGCGTCAGCAGCTTGATCAACATGGGGAATAAGTTAGGACAGTTCCCTTACATCTTTTGTTTGACTAGAAAACATAACAGAATATTCAAATATTATTAATATAGTATGACATTACAAATTTGCCAAATGTCCACCTTCATTTAACAAGAACATTCACAGTTAGAACCATGAAGGTATTTGCCTCATGTGAAGTTGCTAAGCATGTTTTTAGGAGATACCAGGGTATTATACAAGCTATTTGATTGCTGTATTGATGTATTGCTGTTTGCTATGAACAGTCTGGTTATTCGATTTGGATGACATGAACCAGAGAAAAAACTGACACGACTGACATTCTTCCCTCTGAAGACAGCACTTTGAATAACGAACTAAACACGACTGCTATTTTTATTCCTCAAACCAAAACCGATGTAGGCTAGGCCTATGTGTGTTTTCGTCCTTTGATATTTTTTGTCATAATGTAGCAATGACCAAAAAACAGCAAGGAAGTGGACCGTGCAGATGTACAACGGGTAATTTCTACGTTCGTTGGGTATTTGAGTGACATAAGCGCAGAACCAATAAGCACGCTCTGCCTAATTTTCACGGGTTGTCGCGGTGCCGTGAGCTGAGCCTTTTCTACAACAGACAGCCAACAGAACGCGCGTCCCACTACGCGTCATAGCAGGGGAGGGCGCATGGTAGTGTACTAATAACCGTCGCCGATTGCCGCGCCTCAATCGAAGAAAGGACAGGCATTTTGGTTCATTGAAATATTCTACCATCAAACCAAAAATGAGGGAAATTGTGCATCTTCAGGCTGGACAGTGTGGTAACCAGATTGGTGCCAAGGTAAGTAACAGTAGTATTTTTATTCATACTATATAGTTCTTTTTTTAGTATGAGGCGGATTTTCAATTGGCGTGTTTTTTAATGGGGTGCAAGACTCGTTTCTCCCAACTTCTCAAATAATGCTCGTAATATCAAATAGGCCTATGATGTTTTTGTCAATATCGGGCATACTGGAGAATTTTTAAATACCTTTTGTCCCACGTTTCACTGCGTACTCTCCGCGGTTTCATTCAAAAGAAATAATCTTGCACCTCGAAAATAGTCAATTAAATGTTATCTAGATTAACAAGGTTAGATGAGATTGGTCATTCCACAATTCTAATGGAGATCGAATTCATTAAAAACATACCGAATATTGACATTTTGTAATCTTAACAAAGCCAGTAGCTAGTGCGGCAAAAAGAGGAAGTCGATTCATTGACCCAATTTTGATTGTTAACATTTGGCACTTAATCCTAATTGCCCTGCTGTGTTGCATGTGTCAGTAAATTGTGTGTTACATGTGATATGAAAAAATACATTGTATAAAGCCAATTTCGAAAAACATTTATGAAAATGCGTTGTAAGGCCTCGCCATTGCAGTTGCGCGTACCGCGCCTTTGGCGGATGTGGGTTGTGCCGGTTAGCTGTGACGTTGACATACGATGAATTTTCAAAATTATATAGCGCGTGGATTCCAGCCAACCAGTACGAGTGCCGCGCGCGGGAGGGGAGTTAATTTCGCGCTCTCGCAACATACGTTTAACATCGACCAATGACCTGCAGCGACCCGCTGGTTTAAAAATCATGCATGGAATGTTCTGTAGACCGCTCCAAACGACTGTTAGATTACTTGCACAAATGTAGCCTAATGGTAGTCTAGGCCTTCAGGTAATAAGCTTGGCTATTTTCCACCTTCAGCTATTCTTGGGATTTGACAGTTGCTGGCCAATCGTATGGCCTAAAATAAAGTTTTAGTAGTCACCTTGTGTCTGATATGTATATTTTTAAGATGGCGTCTGGAATTAAATTTCAAAATGATTCCTTTTCAGTTCTGGGAAGTCATCAGTGATGAGCATGGTATTGACCCCACTGGAACATACCATGGCGACAGTGATCTTCAGCTGGACAGAATTAATGTCTATTACAATGAAGCATCAGGTATGAAGGCTTTTTTTTTTAAATAAATGTATCTAGGCTAGTTTCCCATTGTAGAACTGGCCAGTAGTTGAAAAATATGAGACGGCTGTTTGAATTTGTATATACTAAATTATTATTATTTTTGATCATGTTACACAGGTGGCAAGTATGTGCCCCGTGCTGTGTTGGTGGATTTGGAGCCTGGAACAATGGACTCTGTAAGGTCTGGACCATTTGGACAGGTCTTCAGACCTGATAACTTTGTCTTCGGTATGCATTTCTCACTAATTCCTGTCTATGATCACCTAGAATACTTCTACTGTTGCAAACAATTCATCTGATTTTATTTTTTGCTCTGTCTGTAGGTCAGAGTGGTGCTGGTAACAACTGGGCCAAGGGTCACTACACTGAGGGGGCTGAGCTGGTGGACTCTGTCCTGGATGTGGTGAGGAAGGAGGCTGAGAGCTGTGACTGTCTCCAGGGTTTCCAGCTCACCCACTCCCTGGGTGGTGGTACTGGCTCCGGTATGGGGACACTGCTCATCAGCAAGATTCGTGAAGAGTACCCCGACCGCATCATGAACACATTCAGCGTTGTGCCCTCACCTAAGGTGTCAGACACAGTTGTTGAGCCATATAATGCCACACTGTCAGTCCACCAGCTTGTAGAGAACACAGATGAGACCTACTGCATCGACAATGAAGCCCTGTACGACATTTGCTTCCGCACCCTTAAGCTTACCACCCCCTCTTATGGTGACCTAAACCACCTGGTCTCTGCCACCATGAGTGGTGTGACCACCTGCCTCAGGTTCCCTGGCCAGCTGAACGCAGATCTGCGCAAGCTTGCTGTCAACATGGTACCATTCCCACGTCTGCACTTCTTCATGCCTGGCTTTGCCCCCCTGACCAGCAGGGGGAGCCAACAGTACCGCTCCCTTACTGTGCCTGAGCTGACCCAGCAGATGTTCGATGCCAAAAACATGATGGCTGCCTGCGACCCACGCCACGGCCGCTACCTCACCGTCGCTGCCATCTTCCGTGGTCGTATGTCCATGAAGGAGGTGGACGAGCAGATGCTCAACGTCCAGAACAAGAACAGCAGCTACTTCGTGGAATGGATCCCCAACAATGTGAAGACCGCTGTCTGCGACATTCCCCCACGTGGCCTGAAGATGGCTGCTACCTTCATTGGCAACAGCACAGCCATCCAGGAGCTGTTCAAGCGCATCTCCGAGCAGTTCACTGCCATGTTCCGCCGCAAGGCTTTCCTCCACTGGTACACTGGCGAGGGCATGGATGAGATGGAGTTCACCGAGGCCGAGAGCAACATGAACGACCTGGTGTCCGAGTACCAGCAGTACCAGGATGCCACCGCTGATGAGGAGGGCGAGTTTGAGGAAGAGGAGGGTGAAGCTGAGCTGGCCTAAATGTTCTCTGTAAATATTCTACTGTCCCAGGCTGTACAATTCACTGACCTGTCAGTCTTTCCCAAAGTCAAGTATTTTTTGTTCTGTTTTTTATTTGTCACGTGGTGTTCTAATTCCTGTCTGTACAGAAACTTAAGTCATTAAAAAGAAACTTTTCTTACGAATTGTGTTTGTGTTTCTCAAAGTACTAAAATGACTGCAATCCCATAGTTATGGTTATTAAATTGAGTAGGTATTTTATTAAATATTAGGCTACATAATTACAAGTGTGTTTGCAGCTTTTTTTCATTTGTTTGCACAGCCTCAATTGCTGTACCGAATCAGCATAGACCTTGTGTGAAGACGTGGTTGATGTGCTTCCTGTAACTTGAGCCGAGTCACATGAATATTATGTGGCAGGGGGGGAGACATGATATGTGGCAGAAGTTAACAAGGATGGCCTGCCTGTCCGCTACACTTGACCACATTACAAGGACTAGGCCACCTCAAGAGAAAGTGTAATTTGTGCTCATATCACTGTTTGATACTTTAAAGTATCATTGTTCCAAAAGCGCAGAGAATCAACTGATTTTAAGATCTGTTAAATGGCCAGCAGAGGCTGCTGTATGACTACCATACTAACATTGAAATATACAGTAAAACTAGATACTCATTTTATTTTACATTATCTTTCATTTGATAAAATGAGTGTGCATCACTCACAAGCTGACTTGAGTTTTCATGGTTTTAAAATATGTATAAGAGCTCGTACATTCATTAAAAGAAGTAGCCTCCTCACTCATGGACATCTTGCTAGTAAATGCAGTCTGTAACTCCCAGTGGATGGTGTAATACATGTTCAACCCATTGTTCTTTTCCACAGGAAATATGTGAGAATGCCTGTGGTTAACAGTAGTAAAGTCCAGTAGCATACTTTCTTCACCTGACCCTCCAGGCTCTGCTTCACCCCAAAGCGGGATATGAAACCAGACTGAAAGAAGTATAAGTATTAGGTTAATACACTGTTGGCTGCACCACAAATTGTAGTTATTGTATTACATGTAGTTATTTGGGATTGACAGTGTCCAGACAGTGCATGTGCCTCTAGCTGACGACAGGCTTGAGTGCACTACACCCCTGGTGGTATTTGTAAAAGCCACTTACCCATCCCCCGTGTTCCCTGATCTCAGGACAGATAACCCTCTCCACGTAAGCTCCCACACACTCCTGCAGCTGTGGCACCACAGCATCCATGCCGTTGTCATGGCAGTGCAGGGCCATCTGTCCTGCTAACACATACACTGATAGCACTGCGCTCCATGCCAGGTCCCTGCGGCGCCCCCCTGGAGGAGACTGACCAAAATGCTCGTCCAAGATGGCCGTGAGCACGAGGCAGGCCGAGCTCTCCGTCACGTCCTGGAAGACGCGCGGCCAGCGGCGAAAAAAGATGGGGAAGCGGATGAGTAGCTCATCGCCGGCGTGTCGGAGCGCGGCTGCTGCGGGACAGGGAGGAGGAGGAAGATGTGCGCCTGGCGGGGATGTCACATAGTTTAGGTAGTCGTAGGCCATCAGGTATGCTTCTCTGATGAGAGGGTCTGGGCTGTTCAGACCGCGGCCCCCCGATGGCTCATCTGATAGGCCCATGTCTTCACTGTTTAAGTTCCAGGCGAGGAAAATGCATATCCAACCTTTTATGCCTTTTGGATTTTTATGCCTATGGGCTTTTTAGATCCATCACACTGAAACAGCAAACAAAACCGTAAATTTGCAAGGTTTCAAAAGCAACTTTCAGAGATCATATTAAAATATTGATCGCTCTCGGAGTTCAGTAGCCATATTGTTAATGGTTATATTGGCTCCACAAAAACTGTTTAGTTCCTCTCTCTTAATTTTGACCTATGATTTGTACACTCGAATTCTATTATATTATAGCCTATAGGGCTACTAAACTTCTAACTTCCCTTTATTATAAGATTATTGTTTAGCCCATTTATATTCTAAATGAGCTTAGATACAGAAATTGCACTGCTGCTATTCTCGTAGTCACTTTTGCGCTAAAGCAAGGTGCACTCAGGTAGGTCATAGCATCCTCCTAAAACGGTTCCACACCTCACACGACCAGGAACTTCTAAAGAATACATTACTGTATTCTTTGCATTTCTGCCATGTATGTGTAGCTATATCGTCATGTAAACGACTGGATAGCTGAATTTCCTTGGTGATAAATATCTAAATCTATCTCTCTTATCCTTTTCTGTTGAACCCATTTTAAACATCTTGCAACAAGTGAAAGTAATATGTAGAGGTTTGTAGGACACTACAACACTACATGTTACCACCACAGCCAACTAAAAACTAAAATCAGGTGACTCACCATAGTCCAAGGCCAGTGCCTCCATGCCAAAAAAGTAAACACAGAGAGGATTAGATAGCAGGGGACAAAGCTTGAGGTTTTTTTTCCAAAAGGCGCCTTGCTCGCTCGCGGATCTGTGGGCCACCAGGCGTGTGTATTCAGGAGCACTCGCTCTGCACAAGCACACTAAATTTAGCGTGGGAGTTGGAAACTGACACTTACCCCCTAACTCATACGCCTGCACAGTCTTCCCTGGCTGCTACAACTCCTATTTTTTTCTATTAGCCCTGCCAAGCTAAATATAAACGCAAATGAAGCATAGCTGTGTGTGGCGCCCTGTGCCTCCTGTTAATTAACAACAAGCTTATAATGCGAAGACAGAACAAAGGTAATGTGCAAAGATCAACTGTTATGTAGGCTACTCTGTTAACACTGATATTTCCGCATTAGTTTTCTTTCCACCAATGAGTTCAAGGAATTAAGACGGGCTTTGCTCGTCCTTTAAAACAATTGCTTCCTGAAACTGACTTGTGCGTTGCTTCCTGAAACCGGCTTCTACGTTTGGCTCCTCCATACACTTATCTCTCAAAGTGAGAATGCTCTCTCTCAAAAGTAATGCGGCCAAAAATAGGTCTGCAATCTATCAGTTATGTCAGGTTCTGTTTGACTGGCTAAAGATTAAGGATGTTATGGCAATAGTGGCGGTGTAAAGATGTCATAACATTTCCCCATTTTGTTTTCAAATTGGAGATTAGGAAATAAAATAGAATTAAATGTTGTATGTTATTGTTGGCAATATCAAACCACATTCACACACAAGAGTTTCAAAACATTCTACAAATCTCAAGTACATAATTTCTTTCGGTTTCGTTCTTTTTTCTGCAATAAAATGCCCTCACCACAAGATGGCAGCAACGTGCTACTGAAATAGTGAAAAAGAGTCCATACACACTCAGGATACTCTGACACAAGGACATTAAAATGTCATTTAGTAAGTTGTTCAGGCAGTTACGATACATACTGAAGAAGAAATTGAAGAATGTCATACTTCAGATGTGAGCCACATTAGTGATGATAATTAATTCATCTTTAATATTCAGAATTAGTTAATCAAATGCAATATTTATTAGGTCTTTCCATGTTAGTGTAATCAGAGCCGATAAATGGTTGACCTCAGGAAAGAGATGATAGTCCTTGTTACCAAGGGGGAGAACTTTCAAAGAAAACAGTTGATTATTTAATCTTTATTAAATAAAAAGTATTTATTCAATGCTTTGTTTGGTGAGTTTCATGCAGAAACTGAAAGTACTAAGAGGCCTGTATGTGTCTGTTTTGACTGCTTTAGAGATGAATGATTTTAATTTTCTCTCTTATCAGGTTTGTGAATCTGTTTGAAATCCACACCCTGACCCACAAATGGGAAGTTATGTTGAACATGTTATTTCGTTTTTTTATGGCCCACTTAAGAACAGGTATAATTAAGATCTTTCCTCACTTGTGTTATGACTTGAGGTGTTTACTCAGTATCATGATACACGGTACACCCCAAGGAGCCCCAGATACAACTAATGCAGTCAAAGAATAAAAAATCAGTGGGGATGATATTGGCCTGCTCAAGCCAATTTTAGCCAATTTAGCGAAGATTCTCTAGAGACAGGCGATATTTAACAAAACAAAGAGGAGAGTATGGAGAGTGTGAGGAGGAGAAGGAGGAGTCATTCGAATGAGAGCATGAGCTAAATTCTTCCGTGGCCCCCTTTAAACCCTGTGAATAATCACTGATTATTTTCTCATTTTGAAGCCCCTGTGGTTTATGGATAATTTTAAAGGGTTTTTAATTTCCTGTCCTAAGCAGAAACTCTTCAGATGCCATGAGTGTGTGTGTGTGTGTGTGTGTGTGTGTGTGTGTGTGTGTGTGTGTGTGTGTGTGTGTTCGTGTCCGCATATGTATGGCTCTGTGTGTGTTTGTGAGTGTGTGTGTGTGTGTGTGTGTGTGAGAGAGAGAGAGAGAGAGAAGAGAGAAGGGATCTGTCTTTCTGATTTTTCAGCAGAGCGTTCTCAGCTTTTGGGGTCGTGTGTCATGCAGGATTTTAATACGTAGCTCATTTCCGGCCTGCACACAGATAGGGATCAAAGCCACTCCGCCGGTGTCCGCCTGGCCGCCCTCTCGCTCTCTCTTCCCTCCACCAGGTGTGGAGGCACACCAGGGCCTATGGGCCTCCCTCCATCGCCAGCCGCGCTCATTTCATATCAATTTTCCACTCTGCTCTTGGGCTCCATGCGCTTCCTAATTCTATTCAGGGCTTTGTGATTTAACTACACTGGCATGTCTTCCCCCACCTCCTGTCCCCTCTCCCTCTCTCTCTCTCACTCTCTTCTCTATATTGAATTAGCTCTAGTCCTGCTTCATCCTGGTTCGCATTAAATGGCAGAGGTGAGTTTTTTGGAGTTGGCCCCTGTCGCCCACCTACAGCAGCCCCAACCCCCCATTTCAAAACAGGAAAAACAAAAATGGTAGCTTTTATCTCCCTGTGAGAGTGTGAAAGGATCAGAGAGTGAGAAATGGAGGTAGGGTAAGGGGGAGAGAGTAGCCCAAAAAAAGTTGTGTTGCAATCCAAACACCCCGACCCTAAAAAAATATAATAAAACACTTTAAAAAGATCCTGTTGCCAACCTACAAAACAGAGCAAGAGGAGATGAAGAATTAACACAGCATATGCTGTACTTCACTCAAGGATTGTGAAATGTGTCTGGGTCAAAGCTGGGTGATTTATTTGTTTATTCTTTCTGGTCTCAGGCATATAACTTCAGAAAGAAACAGTTAGCGGCCTCTGGTCCCCCTGCAGAGAGGAGTAAGACGAAAGAAAAGAGAGAAAAAAACTGAAAATGAAACAGAAAAATGAAAAGCACAGCTTTCACTAAACACCATCAACAAGAGCACCAAGCAATTTGATAACAGGAGAGACAGGGGAACGGGATGGGGGGAGGCGGGGTTGGGGCTGCGCAAATTACAGGATGTTTTTATTGTATTTCTCCCGAAGCCAGCGTTCAATTTCCCCCTCTCCTATCCACACCGCCATTTATTCCAGCCTCCTGGTGCCACGGCTACAATCCCCTTCTCCTTTTGTCCCTCTCCAAGTGCTCCACACTCCTCCTTCTGGTGCCCACACACCAGAGGCTGGTATTGAGCCAGAGTAAAGGGTGGAAAATTGCTCTGGTATTATTATCATGAGAATGGGATGGAAGTAGGCAGAGAGAGGAAGGGAGGGAGAGAGGAGGGAGGGAGGGAGGGGACAGGGTTGTTGCTCAGGGAGGGTGTCTATAGAAAGTGGGTGGGTAGGTGGGCTTGCTGGACTGTAATTTGGGAGCTTGACCACGTGCTGTTCATCTAATAGCTTCAGCATGTTGAGAGAGTCCAGGCCTTTTTTGGCGGCAAGGAATCTGAAGGTTGGCCCCAGACTGAGGTGTGGTGAAGGGAAGATGGGTGTCTGAGAGCTGAGGGTACAGGAGGACAAGGCTACAGAGCTCTGACAAAGAGCAATAAAGTAATAGAAATATGGAGGAAACCAGAGGAGGAGGGGAAATCAGACTGCAAACACTGACCAATTGCTTCTTTGTCAAATTCACTACTGGGTAACAGTCTCATAAATAAGTGAATCTTTCCATAAACACAGATGCAAATGAGTGCCACTGAAATGTGTGTGCCAGAGATGGTTCATCAGTGGTGTTCTTGGGGTTTTGTACGAACCCTGCAGTAGATACACTTAAATTCTCAGTGATGCTTAACATAGGACAGAGATCCACATACATGCCCAACAACACCAACAGCTCACCCTTCCTCAAACCCCTCCACCTCAGACAATTGGACAATTGATGCTGGTTGGCTGGGCACTTTCTCTGCAGCTCCCATTACTCTCACAGTGTGGGGCCTAGGGAGTAAGTGGATGAAATTGCTCAGAATTTACCAGTAATTGAAAATACCTATCCCACTTTTTTGGTGAGGTCTCCACCCAGCATGATACACACACAGAGACACACACACAGATACACAGAGGTACGTACAGTACTGTGGATTGAACATTCAGACAGATATACCTGGAATGCTTGTACAGTATGTGGGTAAGTGGGTAATGGAAATATTGTACATTTGAAAAAAACAACAAACTGTGTGGTGCTTGTTTGCACTTTATTATTATATAAATATGTCTTATATATGTTATAGACACATTGTTGTACACACATATAACCTGAGTGGAGATACTGACACAAAATGTAGGCATCCATGCATCACTCACACACACACACAGACACACACACACACCACTTTTTTAAACAAAGAAGTAACCACTCAGTCAAGGATACCCTTAATGCTTCCCATTTTTCCTCCCCTCTCCCCCTTGTCCTCACCCTCCTGCTAGAGTGAATTGATGCAAACTGATGGTGTCCCGATAACAGCTAAGAGCTGAACTTCTCATGGGCCGGGGGTGGCCAAGCCTTCCAGCTCGCCCACCCAGCTACCCTGATTGCAGGTATTGATGCCTGGCCATTGTGTCTGTGCGCAGCAGGAGCAGTGCTTTGGAGGTGGGGTTGGGGGTTGGGGGTGGGGGGGTGGGGGGGCACGCCCCAGGAGACGCCAGCTTTTATCGATTTATGCTCCTCTTTGGTTTGTCACGCTAGCATGCCTGCCAGAGCCGGGAAGCAACGGCAACAACAGCTCCTCTGACTGTCTGTCTGCCCTTGCCCATACAGACCAGGGGAGCTCTCAAAAATAGCCTGCCATGCACACAATTAATAGGCCAATGAATAGGCTGTGCATAAAATGGAATTTAATAGAGCCTTTCGTGTGGTAGGCCTTTGGTTATTGGCAAACCAGAGGTGGTTTTGCACATTTGCACACACACTTTGCACATTTGACTTCAACGAGATAGCGTGGCCAAAGGGGGCCATTTTTGATAATGTGTGTATATCATGTGTATGCCATGTTGTGGGATCTATCTATCTATTTATTCACTTTGGAGAACTTTGAAAAACCATGTCAGCTATGTGCCGTGTGGCAAAGTTTACAAATGTCAAAAATCAAGGAGGGTTTGGATCTCAAATGTCGAGTGTATTGATGGACAGGTTTCAACAGTATACAGGCGTGAAAAACGACATTCAGATTTGGAGAATGGAGTAATTCAGTCTCATGGATCTTAAAAATGTTTTGAAGCTATTTCAACAAATGTGTGTTTTATCTTCCCACTGACTAATTACCAGTCCTGATTGACAAGCAGTGGTTTTATTTCCTTATTCTGATCCAACAGTGGGTGTAAGTGTGGACTGTAGATGCAGTTTTGATGAGCCAGTCACACAGTTAGCTTGTGCTTTGAACATTAACTCACACTTTTTAATGTCATATGCAATTTAAGCTCCACTTGATTAAAACAGCCCAGCGCCACTTGAAACTGGATTGTCATACATCTTAAAAAATGCTAATTAGAATGAGACATCATTGTTTTTCTTTGGTGTTTTTCATCATTTATTTATTCAGTCTACTAGACAGCTATCGTTATGTTTTTCTTCACACTTAAGTAGCACATACAATTCTCATGCATTTTCGATGCTTGATTGCCTGTAAAAACAATATATAGGCTACTTCACTTACCTGTGTAATATAATGGACATATTTCTTCATCTGTGGTTTACTGCGTAGGAAAAGGGAGGTTAATTCTCTTGTGTAATGGAACTGCCACTTATGACTGTTCCCATCACTCCCTCACACTCACACTCATATCATTCTGACACACTCCATAACTGAGAGTGCTGTCCTTCATAATATTTAATTTTCAATAGAAAACATGGCAGTTATTTATATAACAAGAGCCCCTTGTCAATTAGCCCACGTCAATGAGTGTGCACAGGTACACACTCACTTACTCACTCACACACACACACACACACATTCATGCACAGGCACCACACACCCAAGGGCATCTGATATCTCGGAATACACAGCCTTGGAACATGAGGTACAAATTGAATTGTGTAGCACTGAGATCTGAAGTGCAGTATCTGTAATGAAAGCAGGCAACACACTAATTAACAAATTAATTACTATGGAAAAATTGCTGTGCCATTATCCCCACCGAACCACCTCCATCCATTTTCTCACTCACTCCCCATCCCCTTTCACAGCTTGTGCTTCTTATGCATCTAAGAGATGCATCTATGCATCTGCAATGTCTCTTACATTTGTTATGTCTGTCATCCCAGTCTTCACTGATGATATTTCAGACACCATGTAAAACATGCTATGTTAAGAATCTTCCTTTTCACACATTTACTTTCTTGATGATCACATATTTTTTGGTTTCACTACCCAGATGACGGTATCGACAGTGTTCCTGTTCCATTAAACCTAATAGTAAGCTATGTGCAGAGTAGGCCCAATACAGTCATACATACTGTGTGTTTAGCCTTATAGTCTGCTATAGTTTGAGGCACCTTATGGAAGATTACCCAGGCTGCCTTTTCCAGAGACAGGCACCTGTGACCCTAGCAGCAGCTGTACCTGTGAATCTGCCACTGTTGACCATACTGCATAGGGTGCCAAGGGGCCAATCAGGGCATCTCTCTGTCCTTACTGTGGCTCCACCCCACTGGTTTTGACAACAAGCTGCTCAAACACAACAGACCTGATAGCGCACCGTTACAGAACCACAGATTGAAAATACATAGCCGCTACCAGTTTAGCAACACTAAAACAAAGGCACCAGAAATCAGAATAAGCTTCATCCGGTGAAAAAAAAAATATGCGGGCAGGTTAGCGAATATGAAATTCCTTGCGTGTTGGGAGTCCATTTTAATCAAGTAACAAATCATTCTATGGTGGAATTGCGGATATGATTCCAGTATGGAAAATCTGTGTGCTCAACATTTACTGCTCAACATGTTCAGATGAATGGTTTCAGCTCCATAAATGATGGTAGTTCAATTTTATTCACAGCTGTGTGTCATTCCAAGGTCACTCCTCTGAGTCAATCTTAGGGGACAGATATGTGATGTGATTGTTTTCATATCCTTTTACAATAGATAGTCATTTTGTTATTCTCTGATCGGATATTACAATTTGGAAAAAAAGTGTGGTTGAATGTGGTGGGTTTGCCTGTCGTAGTCTTTTGCGGTAGTCTGAGGAGACGTTTATGCACTGTTGTGATGTAGCAGACCTCCTATGGTCCCCCTGGGTCTTCCAGGAGACATGGCAGAGAAGCAGTCAAGGCAGAGCTGTTGTTCCTCCTTCCCCTATGCTCAGCTCCAAATGAAACCAGATGGACTCGTTTACAGCCAATTAGCCGCAGCACTTTAAGTGCAGTCTCACCTACGCAATTAAAGCCTTTTATGAAAAACCTCCCAGCAGCTTCAAAACTGGGTGAGATGAAGCAGCTGCCCAGATTTGCTTGGCTCCCCCCTCATTGCACACACACACTCACACACGTGTCCATTTGCCCCCAGATGGGAATGAAGGGAAGGAGTGGGTGGGGGTACCTCAAATAAGAACATGCAAAATAACACAAGTTCCCTTTATTGATGTGAATTAGAAATAGCATCCATGAATCCGTGCCCATATATCTATGGACACAAGCCTCTATGGTGAAAATACAAGTCTTTTTTTTGGGAGGGTGGGGGGGTTGTTGTATCCCAGTGCCCTTTGCACAAATCATATCAGAGCTAACTTCATGCTTTTTTCTGTCTAAAATCAATCAAGCCAGTTCTCTCCCAAAAAAGTCAGAGGCACTAATACTATCCTGGCATGAAGAGGATCGCGATGCAGACTTTCCTGTGCCCAATGTTGTCAACACAGGGCCCCACTTTACACAGCAAACTGGCACAGTACTGGGCAAAATCACTAATCACTGTTATCTTGTTCTGCCAGAGGGGAATGGGAGCTAACCTTGCCACCCCACTGAACAGATGTGCAATCACAATAGTACTAAATAACTCTTTTTTCTATTAAGGTCAAAAGCTAGAGTTTGGTGTGTGTGTGGGAGGGGTATTCTAGCCTGAGGCATCAGACTCTTTCACCTTCGGAAGAATCTTTTGGTTTTCTTTATTTCATCACATTGATATTTAGACATTAGATTACAAATGCATAAACCTGGTGTATCCATTTGAACAATAATAAGGCTTTCTTCTGATTCTAGTGTGTGCTAATTAAGGCCAAGGACAGTCCCTTCACACTTGATGCCTAGCCTTGATTGTTTGCCATACAAACACTTAATGGATTGAAAATCCCTGATGCCTACACTTAACTGGTTGAAACCACTAATGTCATGAATCATAGCTTTTCGCTGAAATAATCACCATTTGATTTAGACATGCGACCATCAAATATAGAGAAAAAATTGTAAATTCTGCTGATTTGTAGGCCGATCCAGCATACGGCATCTTGAGTATTGGTGACCCTAGTTAACTGATCAATTATACTCTGCTGATACTGTTGCTGATTTCATCCCTTTTTCCACGATTTCGATTTCCATGCAATATCTCCATGGTCTTGAACACTTAGCCTTTTTGGATTTGGCATGTTTTCTTAAATTATTATTCAATTTATAATATACTTTTACCAGAGCATAACTATGCAGTTGAGAATTAGAAGACATGTCCACTGGAGAAAGAAATGAATGATTTGGATGAGAGAGGGCTAACTAGAACCTTGTGGAATGTTGGAACGTGTCGCTGGAGTACAACTTGGATCCTTGAATCCTTGAGATCATTACAGAGAATTGTGTTTAGATTCACATATGTGGTCAGTAAAAAACTAAGAGTTAGTGAATTATAAAGGCCAGATAGCCCACCCTCAAACAAGCAGAAACTGGGAAATGGGTAACCTCAGTCTGGAATGTTCCAGGAAATTAGGGGATTAGAGCGTCAAGTGAATATTGGGGTGGGCAGCTCAGTGTGTTTGGGTGGCCTAGTAGGTCTGACACATTTAAGAGTAGCAGGATATGTCAGGCAATTCCATAGAGTACTTAGAGTGTATTATATAGTAAACATTATCTCTTGTTTTTTTAAGTTCTTACAATAGACACAAAGTGTGTGTGTATGTTTGTTTTAACTAAAGTTATACCTGTAATATGAAATTGATGGAACACATGCTAGCATGTTGCCAACTCTGATACATTTTTTTGAAGCAAAGAATGCATCTGCTAATGATGTAGCTAATTTCCGGCTCCACACCTGTCTGCTGGTGGCATGTGGGGTGTGAATGTCTTATTGCCCATTGAGATTATGTGTGAAATGGTGAGGAAAGTCAGTTGTGACTATGACTTTTTTCTCTCTTTACACATCATTTATTTAGATTCATTCTACGCTCTTTCATACACTCATACAGGTGAGATAGTTGCTACAGGATTAAAAAAAATAACATTCTCAAAGGGAAGCTTTCTACACATAGTTCAAATGAGAGCTAAGAATAACCCTAAGACCACACCAGCTCATTCTGCTAAGCTCAACTTCAACCAGGGAGGGGAAGCTAATTAGCCAAACCAGCTGGTGTTTGGCTAAAATGAGAACCCTCACATCCTTAGTCTTCAATGTCATATGGTTTGACACCAAAGTGTTAAGCTTTGATTGACTGTCACAGAGCCTCTCTGTAAGTCTAGGCACCACTGTAGAATAGTTACGAAAGCTGAGGCCTTGTTATGTGCTGTATGTTGGCAGCTACCATATAACAGTACTTTGCATGGTTTTCCAAGGGCTCCCTTCTAAAAAAAAAAAAAAATCATATAGAGCCAATCAGTGGCCACAACATTTAGACAGAGCTCAAATGATTTTTTTTCTTTGGATAAATTGTTGGTACATTTATATAATGTCCTTTTTTTGTTCTGTTGAATCTTGAACACAGCAGGGGCCGTACAGGTCTTGGAGGTGAACTCCAGTACCAGTGAGCGGCTGAGTGTGAGTGTGTTGTGCAAGGAGAAGCTCTGGGCCGTGTAGAAGAATGCAGCCATGGCGTCGCCTCCTCCGTGGCCCCCCTCCTTCGCTCCTCTAATCACTCTTGCCATCGCTCCGCCGGCCTCTGCTTGACTCCTCTCGTGATGGTCCACTTCACCTTTGTTGTAAACAATGCTCCTTTAGCTCTCCTGTGCACACCTCTGCACCTCCTCTCTCTCTTTTTCTTTCTCCTCTTCTCCAGCTTGCTCCACACCAACTTACAGCAACAAATACATAACATATGCATCATAAAATCAATGGCTTACTGATGTTTTATATCGTATAAGATTTAAGAATGTAGGAATGCAAGACATAAAAGGCCCTATGAGGACCTCTGTGATGTTTTTGTTTTCTTTTCATAAGGACTTACACTATGTATGAAATGCACTCAAATGGGTTAACTTGATTTTAACATTCCTTTAACAGTCTTGCCTAGTTGTGAATGTCACACATGGAGTAGGCTGTTAGACTACACCTGTTAGACATAAAAAGCAGACCCAATTTTATTGAGGAGAAAATTTAAAGGAGTGGTTTGACAATGGTGTAAGAGGGCAAAACACCTTTGCATATCCAAGCTATTTGTGTGGGAGACTTATTGGACACACAGAGGGCCTAGGCTGAGTAGCTACGTTGTGTGCTGTGTGCTGTGCTTTGAGCAAAACTACCTCTAATTGTCCCTGCCATCCAAATCAGCTCAGCCAGTCTGAAGCAGAGCGGAAAGACGGGGCAATTTTCACATTAGAACAGCGGCAGAAATAGAGAGGGAGTCAAAGGGGAGCTCAGATCTGTGCTCTCTTGAGACAACTGCAGATGGCTCCATCTTTGAGCTCACAGAAAGTATAAGAAAAAACACACAAACACACACACAGAAGGGAGGATGAGGGCGAGAGAAGTGCATGCACACACACAACGACACACTCACCAATGTACTTGCAAAATAAAGAAAGAAAAAGATAGAGCACCTTTACTTTTGCTTTTTCTTAGTCATGTGTGCATATAGCCAATGGTCTGCATGTGTGTGCTGTATGTGAAATGTCCATCAAGTTATGACAATGACAACATAGAGAAATGTTTGAGTGAAGGGAACAGACAGTGAAAGAAGAGGAAGGTAATTTACAATGGCCCACCATCCTCTCTGTTTTCAATTTTTTAAATTTGACTACCACCTCTTTTCAAATGCATTTTCAACTTGTGGCAAAATTCACTGTTTATGTAAGAGATACTCTTACGGCTACACATCCTGCAGTGATGTCCAGATTTTAATCTCTCTGTGATAATTTACAGTGTCATTGTCAGGAAGCTTCATCTTGAAACAACAGACATCAAGGAATGTACACAGCCACTGTATGTATCCTCATATCAAGGAATGTAATGTCTCCCATTGAGACAGACTAGATCCAGTTCTTACGTACACATAGCAGTGCTTAGTTCTGTAACATGAATACCAGAGCATCAGTCTTGTGTAGATAGCATGAAAATTAGTGAAAGGTTATGGGAACAGGAAACTCCCTGCCTCCATATACCCAATGTGTGTGTGTGTGTGCTTCTGTGTGTGTGTACACACACTATCAGTTCAGTCATCTGTAAGCGTACTGCATGGAGTCTGTTGTCTGGCTCCATAAGGCTTATCAGTGTTCCTCAATGACTAAAGCAGTTTTACACAAGTACACACACACACACACACACACACACACACACACACACACAAACACACATGCACACACACATGTTCATGCATACTCAAAGAAACAAGCAAACAAAGCCATTAATTGTTAAAGAGAATTAACACATAAACATAAACACTGAGAGAAGAGAAAATAACACATAAAACTGAAAATGACCACATACTTTTGAGTGGAAGCAGCGTTGTGTAATTGTGAAAATTATTTATTTGTAATGTTCTTGTTTGTATGTCTGAATTGCACACAAAACATTCTGAATGTGATTTTACATTCTGGACTTTCTCTTGATCTGCTCTAGAAGTTTCTTTGAAATGTCCGAAGTGTTTTGCCTCTCTGTTTTGACCTCCCAGATCTTTATTCCCTTGAAAGTCTGTACTAGTTTCTGCAGATTAGTATAAGGCACCCACAAACAGACATGAAGGCAGCATAAACCCAAGCCACAATGACAAAGACAGACAGAACTGACTGCATCAATTTAACATAAGGACATTCATTCAACATTCATTAGGAATAAAAATAGAATAAACTGAATAATCTTTATTAGGAACACAAGCATTGTAATTTTCTTATTAACGTCAGTCATCTGATTGAACATGGGAATTTGGCTAATTGCTTCAAGACAAAAGAGTGTTGTGAAAATTATTTACAGCAATTGAACTGCATTTCCATAATTTGGCCCTAATTGAGTCTAACTGAACTGTTTTGCCAAACAGGGTATGATATTGTGTTTTTTGCCACCGCATGCACATAATAAACATCTAATTTGCATGCACACACAAATACGCTAATGTGTTCTCTGCCCTTCTATTATATGTGTATGCACAGATACACACACACAAACACACACACACACACACATTTTTGAATCTATTAATTTAATAAATACAGAACATCACCATTCCTGCTTTGTTTCTAGTCAAAGTTCAACTTGCAACTCAATCTGTAGTAGTGCAGACATACATGTCAACCAGTACTAAGAGGGAATGGTGGATTTAGGGTTTTTTTTTTGGAGGGGGGGCGCAATATTAAGAATGAGAAATGAGAAAATAATGTGACCATTTCTCACTGGCTTGTTAACTTTGTTTATTTGCCTGTGGTGATTTTTGCACAGTGACGGCTGTGTTGAAACATAGTTTAGTTTTATTCTCTGAGCTCTTTCCAAGACTGAGAGGGTGTCAGAGAAAATATACACCAAAACCACAAACCCATTGCCCTTACTGACACATACACACACTCACACACACACATAAATACACACTCACACATACACAAAAGCAGGTGGGATCCGTTTGCCCATCAACCTAGCTTATGAACTTCGTGTTATATCTTTTTTCGTCTTTCAATCCCTTTTTTTCTTTCCTTTTCATCCTTCTTTTCTTTGTCTTATTCTTTCTTTAGCTACCTTAACCACAGTGTGCACGCGCAAACACACACACACACACACACACACACACATACACACACACACACTGACTTTTCCCCCTTCATTGTGTGACCGTGCAGGTGTGTGGGGGATGATAACAGAGAGAGGTGCTCTGTGGTTCGCTGAGGTGGAGCGGTGAAAGAGAGAGTGGGGGAGAGACAGAGAGAGAGGGAGAGAGAGAGGGGGAGAGAACGAGAGATAAATACACAGAGAGAGCACGGTCTGCCCTTAACAGGGGGCGCTGGCATTTTCTAAGCGGGGCTGGCACTCCTAGCCAAGGGCAGCGCCTTTACTCTTTATCATCCTGCACGAGCACGAGCACAGAGCCCAGGCCGCACCCACAGACACACACGGGGGGGTTTGGGGGGGTTGAGTGCAGAGGTGGCAGTGGCATTTGTCTGAGAGAGATCCTGTCTGCACTCCACTCCGTTTCGCCTTTGCCTCAGCCTCGGTGCCACAGAGCCACCAAAAGCTCTAGCTCAGGGTTTTTTGGGCAGAGTGCAGGGGTCGTGTGAGCACACCACACCCCACCTCGCCCACTCCCTTTGAAGTGCTATCTGCCTCTGAAATGCCACACCACAAACTGACATTTCTGTAGTCGTCAGCCAGATTCCATCAGCCATCTGAACTCAGTCACCAATTTGAGCAGAAACAAGAAGGGAGAAAAAAAAAACAGCTTGATTTAGTCGCGCGACTTCGCTGAAAGTGTGCTACTCTGATAAAGCCATGTGCTGCACATAGGCTCACAACAGCCCTGTGTTTTTGAGGTAACCAGCCACACGTGGCTGAGCACGAACACAGGTCTGTGTTGTTGTGATAAAGAAGCCTCAACGAGGTAAAATTAGGAACAGCTAAGCCTTAAGGGTACACATTTCCGTTTGCAGTAAAGACAAGAGTCGTTGTTTTCATTCCTAAATACTTTCACCCGTAGACTTTGATTGTGTGTTTGTGTGTATTTGTGTTATATTCAGCTGTATATTCAACAAAACACTCTGATATTGGTGCAGGTCTATGGTGTTCTTGTAGCTGAATCTGAACTACTTTCTGATTTGAAATTCAGATTCTGAAATGGTATGGAGACAGAAGAAAAGGCTAAGGACAAAAAACTTTGTGTGTGTGTGTGTGTGTGTGTGTGTGTGTGTGTGTGTGTGTGTGTGTGTGAGAAAGAGAGAGAAAGAGAGAGTATTATACATGTGAGGCACTCAGTGGCTGGGTGTACTGGGTGTTTCTTTTGCATCTGGTCCTAACTAAAGGGTGCTAATGAATGCACCAGTCCCACCTGGACCGTGGAGAGAGAGAGAGAGAAAGCAGACTGACTTGGCTTGTTACAGCTCAGACAGGAAAGGCTGGTCCACACCACCAACATAGAAGAGAGCAATTTACAGAATGGCTTTCCAAGAGAAAGCAGAGAGAAAAGGAAGGAGAAATTTAAGATGGCTAAGATTCGGGTTACAGGATCTATGTCTTACACACTGAATTAAACACACTCACACTCACTCACTGAGACACACTCACTCACACACACACACACACACGTTGCAGAATCAATTAAAAACATTCAGAACCTGTGCATCATTAGTTATTCCTCTCATTTCCATACTTCTTTTATACATCAATGCATCACTCTATAACGCACAGCTCTATTACACTGAATACATTGCCATATGGCCTTCTTATTTGCCCTATCATATACCAGCTTTCTGTCTTCTGAAACAGACTGTAATGTCCTTCTCTTATGCAAATGAACTAGACTGACACATTTTTCTACTCAGACAATCTCTATTTGCAAAAATGGTCCAAAGTAGACCAAATTCCAGGGCTATAGTGGTAAACAAAAGGTGGCTAAACTATGAATTCTGTGATCACTGTAAAGAGGGCGTATTTGGGGATGGAAGGCTATTGTCTAATGTCTGGATAATTACACCAGTAGAATTAAATCCTAAATGTGAATAGATAATGCAGTAGATTTTCGGCTGTTAAAGGTTGCATTTGTTTCATAAAGTCTCTTTCTGAAAGTCTGACAGGTGGGAAAACTGCATTTTGAGTGTATGCGTTTAGCCTCCACTACTTCCCACCATCCCATCCAGCAGCTAGCACTTACTTAATGGGGCCAAGGAAAAATCAAACTGAGAGTGAGTTCCTGAACCACATTCAGTCATAGTTAGCAATTCTGTCTATGCTGTATCAAATTCTCTAGTTTTCTTTTCTGTCAGTGACCTTGAAGAACAGAGCCATTGGTTGAAATACACAGGAATATAACTTCTGTATTATATAACTATAATTCCTGAAAATGTTAGCCCCCCTGCAAACTCAGTCATGCTGATGTTGGGCAGATTTCAATTAATTTTGCAAAGTGGGGAACCTGCACGTCATGGCAGCAGCTTCAGACGATAGAAGGCACAAGAGGATGCAGGAACACATGTCTGTCTGCGGCTTTTCAAACCTTTATCCCTCTCCCAATCTCTCTCTTTTTCTCTTTCTCTGTCTCTTTCTCTCTCACTCCCCCTCTCTCTCTTTCCCACCCCCGGGGCACTATAGGGGCATCTGTGGAGCCTAAGCATCCCACAGGTCCCCCGGCAGAGAAACAGAGGAGCATCTGGCATCCCTCTGGGGCGTCATCAGAGGACATCAGAGGCCCCGGCCTCGCTCTTGTTTTGCGGTGATACACGGCTGTCACGGACACACCTTGACATGGGTTACAACTGCCATGAAGGCAATGGTTCCAACACACGTATATGGAGCAGGTCAAACATAGCCACCACCCCCCAGTTAGCCAACAGTTAATACATGGTCAACAGTATAAATCACTAGGACCACTGACAATAAACATATTAGAAGTGCATGTGATCTCAATTATTTGTTCAACTTACTCTGTGCAGTAGTGACTGCATGAGTCAGATATGGCACTTTTGGCTGATCTCTGCTTTCAAAGAGGCCATGTTGCAGTGCGCTGAGAAACTTAAGTGGCTGTTAATTTAATATGCAAATGCAAATGACTCAATTGTCAGTCTGAATGCATCTTTTAATTAAAGCCATGCTACCAAAGCAGGAGAGAGAAAAGAAGAGACAGGTGGAGAGAGAGAGAGAGAGAGAGAGAGAGAGAGAAGGGTCCACTTGGGGGAAGAATGGCTGCATTACAAGGTTGGAGGTGGGGGTGGCATTATCTTAGGGCACAAAATCAAGCAAAGGTGAGAGTAAGAGGCAGATCACATAAATGCTTACTAGAGCCCACTCAACCACTGAGCGACCCACAATAGAGATAAATATCAGGGGCACAAGGACTTATTGTGAGGGTTTTACTGTGAGGGCTTTCTGAGAGTGGCATTTTACTAAGATACCCCCATTTACAGTCCTGCAAGGTTTGTCTAGTTAAAGTCATAACCAAAGTGTTACTTATATGTTACAGTGTTCAAATATATCCTTATACAAATGGCCAAGGCTATTTGTACATGACCAAGAACAAACACAAACACTGGTTTGGGGTAGAACAACACATCACAACAAAACAGCTGTGTTCACTTACACAAGTGAAAAAGAGAAAAGGGAGATGGAGCAAGAGCCTTCACTCAATCTATATTTTTAAAAGCGTTAGATAGCAAAACTTGTGAGTGAGTCAGTGTGTGTGTGTGTGTATGTGTAATGAACACAGTTAGTAGAGGGAGAGCATGCTGAAGAGGTGAGCGTGTCTGTTGAAGGGGGTGGGGGAGGTGGGGGGTGTTAAGTCAAGAAGGAGCCCTCCATGTAGCTAATTTATTTACAGATTTAATTAGATGGATAGGGCCCTCACAGTTCTAAGAAAGAGAGGAGAAATGTTGCCAGCGTTACAGTACTTTAATTACGCTTCCCGGCTCCACATCCCATGCTCGCTGACGTCTGGGGAACCAGTTAATTAAAATGCTCATTATTTTACTTTTAATTAGATCCCCCCTCTTTTGTTTCCTTTCACCATATGGCCATGTTCCGTGGTCAAATTAACGTAATTGAGCTAATTAAGCCGATCAGTTTAATTATTCAAAGAATTCTGATTGGGCAGGGAACTTATTTCTCGCTCCCTTTTCTTGTCTTCGTTTCCTTCATCCCTTCCTGTTAAGTTTGCAGTTGTCAAGTTCTTTCTCTTTGTCATGGAGCTTCGAGCCTCATTTCTAAAGAAGCACATTATTATTGGGAGAGGGAGAGAGAGAGAAAGAGAGTTCCAGTAAATTCATGTTTCATTTAACTCGGGCAAAAATCATGTGCTGGAGAAATTTCTTTTAATGCATACCTAAAGGCTGAGACATTTATTTGAATTTATTTCAGTGATGAGGCGTGAACAGCGGGAGGAAACTTGAGATAGACTATGCTTAGGATGGAATTACAATACAATCCTCTCCAGCAGCACTGGAGTTCAATCCTGTCGAAGGATGACTGGTTCAGGCTCCTTATTAACATTCTCGAGGCTCGTATCATGAGGAAATACTTTTTGTGCATTGGTAACCTAAACTCATTTAATGTTCACTGTTAGCATCTTACTGTGCAGTATGAATGAGTGCAGCTATAGTGAAAATGCTTTTTGAACCAATTCCAACTGTTGTTGATGCTCACATCGTTTGTTGGTGATAACAATTCTGACAATAAAGATGGCAAAGGACATAATATCAACCTGCAACTTTGGTTGTAATTCAGAAGGCAGAGATGCAAAAGGTCTTTGCTTACTTTTTCAACATCAGGTGAAAAGGGACCCTCTGATAAAAATGATTTATAACTCATAAATATCTAGAGGTATTCTCCTGTACAATATGAGGCCCTTCCTGAAAATCTCCAGTCAGGTCCTCCTCTCCTCACAGGGTGGAACATGAATTTTCACAGAGGACATCTGTACGCATGCTATACTTTTCAACACAACTTGAAATCACTTGGATCAGTGAAAGAAAGATCACAGAAATGTTTGCAAGTTATCTCAGTAGGTTCTACTCCTCTACATGTACAAATATAACACTGAGGCACATGCTCACATCACACGAGGCCCTCATGCAGAGCTCTCTTCTGCCAACAACTTCTTCACGTTCTGTCTTCCAGGTCTTCATAGAGTTTCCTCACCGCTTGCTGTTATGGATATCGTTCATGAGGATAGCACTAAACTATATTTCAGCATTGTCATTTGCTTCTATATTTAAATGAAAATATCTTTTTAGGACTTTCTCCTCTTTCGTACCCAGCAAGAGGCGTGAAAGCTACTAATTAGGCTCATTTGCATGTGTTAATATGATTAATTAGCGAATATAAACACTTCTGCATGACAGCAGCCGCATCGCAATCCATACACCTGCAAACTTTTGCGATAAAAGATAAAGCCTCCTGGCAAAGAGGCTTTCTCTCCGAGACCTGCTAATTGGCATTTGAATATGCTCAGCTAATTAGCGATATGCAGATGAGGCTTGATTGGTTTGAATGCAAAGTGTAACTTGTGGCACAGTGGGATTCAAATTGTGCCGAGGTTTTTATTTCCTTACTTATCAAGATATGAAGATAATTGTAATTGTGATCATTTGCATACGTTAATGAATTTGCCTGATGCTTTTCAATCAGACGTGGAATAAATAATTGATGCCATATCAGCACCTAGGCTGGCGCGTGGGACTTTCTTAATAGCTAAGCACATTATGGTGCCATTTTGATAGCTGCACCACTAAGACAGAGCTTAGTCTAAGACAAGTGAAACTGCTTGATCAGAGACAGGGAAATATTCAAAAGGTAGTTTTTGCTAAATGCAAGTAAATGATCAGTACAAATTACAGTGGTCAAGGTTCCTCATTATGTCTATTTATCAGTGTTGATGTTTGAGTTCCAATGGACAAAAGTAAGAGACCCAATAAGATCAAGGTTCAAGGAATAGACAATATTACTTTTTCAATTGTGTGCAACTGAGAGAGTGAATAACCTTTTCATTGAATACAAGACTGATAAAAAATTTGATGAGAGGCAAAACAAAATCCTGAACCACTGACACCATCCATCAAACTTACATCAAAATGCAAGGTCACTGTGTGTGTGTGAGTGTGAGTGTGAGTGTGTGAGAGAGAGAGAGAGAAGGGGGAGTAAATTTAGGTGGGGAAATATGTGTGTGTGTGTGTGTGTGTGTGTGTAGGGGGGCAGAGCAGTGTGCCATTTTTAATTGCAACATGGTAAACAGTTAATGCATCTGATTGTTTTGAAGCACTGAATGGAAAAAAGTGCTGCTCCCCCTTAATTAGCCGGGCTCCAGATTAGGCCTTATTAAATTCAGACATGGGATCAGACCAAAGTTCAGCATCCCATGTGCAAATGTAGAAGAGATACCATGCTCACAATTAATTGCTTCAGTAATGGTCAGAGCTCGAGCCCTTTAATTCCATTCCTATGGGTAATCAGCCTTGCACCACTGAGGACGAAACTAAGTAACCAAATGAAGAAGCTGGAACACCAACATTTTCCACCTTGTTTGTTATTTCCTAAAACTACCTTTAAATACAGTTTATCCGGTGTGCTGTCAAAATTAATACAAGGCCAATGGACTTTGATTTCAAGTATTTATTTACCGTTTGATAATTTCACATCATAAATAGACATCCATTTAAAAAGAGGATGTTACATTTTAGACAATAGAATTCAAATGTAGCACACAATACCATTATAAAAATATTTACAGGTCATCCCACCTCAGAAATCTGATGATGCATGAAATGAACTGACTCAATATATATAAAAATACCCTGAAAACAAACTCCAAATAAGGAATGAATGAATGAATCATACAATGATTGCTGACCAGATCTGTCTTGCTCATACATACATGAAATGTCTGCATCACAGAAAGGAATGCACTGGTGTACCTGATTATAACTGACAGAAAACAAAGCATTTGTGTTATTTGCAGACTTTACAGTGTATTTTTAGTGATGATTATTTTAAGACAATTTGTGTAACATAGCTCCAGAGAGGCAATGGTGAATAAAAATAAATCTTTATATACTTGATGCATGTCTGGTTAGTTGAAGTCTGCATTTCTGCTTGGCTGCACATTTAACATGTGTGTACCTTATCAAAATAAGTGCTCGTATCCAATGATTAAGTGATCCACAGACACTTGCAGGAATGGCAAATGCCACCAGAAGCCGTCAAAGGTTGATGCAGAAAGAATGTGTTTTTGGGAGGAATGTGTCAACCAGTCAGTGACTTCTACCGTTCAGCAGACCTGCGAAGAGATGGGAGAGTGTTATGGCAAGCATTTGCAAAGGTGACATTTGTGTACAGGACAGCCATCACAGTGACACTGATGTATATATAAACTATTTGAGGTGAATAATATAATTGCTATTCACCAGTACAGCTAACCAGTCATTGTAGAAATTGGCCACTATGATACTACTAACACCTCCCATGAAAGGCAAATTAGGACTCCGCAAATGCTGTAGAGTAACTTGAGCTCTATTACCAGATCTATGTATTCCATGCAAAAGTCATCTTTACCATGGAAAAATAAAATTGTGCACACATAATCAAAACTTATATTAAAATGTTCACTGAGGTCTATATTTTGTTGTTTGATACACCTTCTGGTGGATTTGTACAGATAATTCTATTTCTTCATCTATCATCTAAAGTATGCAAACTTGTAACAAAATGATATAATTTGTCCAAGATGATAAAGGCATGATAAAGCTCTACTTCGCTTGGTTTGCTTTAACAGTCTGTTTATTCCATGGCAATGCCACATCCACAACGAATTTGAGGTTAAGTTCACACTACTCAAAAAATGTTGAGGCAAGAATGTTCAAGCATGTTCATATTAATGTATTATATGATGAACTAATTCTTCCCGTTTGATACTTTTAAATAATTCAATCACGAGTTAGAATTATGTCACATTCGTAATGTCCCCCAATTAACTTTCTTATTGTATCGCAAAACCTATACAAAACAGCCGAAATTCGACAATCACGTCTTGCAAGTGATGTATATCAGTTTCCCTTCGAGTTTTAGTGAAATTAAGTCCAGGTCAGAAATCACAATCATGGGTAAACATTTTCCTATTTTCACATGGGAATTTAATTTTCACTCATCAATCATCAACGTCTGGAATGACTTGATAATGGCCATAGTACCTATGCAGAGGTGTAGTGGGGATTGTTAAGTACAGGTGCACTTGCTGATGTAGACCTTATAGCAAAGAATGTCATGCATGCTTCCATAACACAGTTGTGCACAGGTCAGCAAAACTATCATCCCAATTGCTTCATTTATTAAGCCTGCAAAAATGGCAGTAGCAACACACAAGCACATTCACAAGCTCACAAAATCTAAACGCTAATGTAAGATTATGTCTCAATGAACACAGTTAATAGGCTATGGCCAGTAGAAGTAGTAGTTTGGAGGGCGTATCATACCACCCAAAAACACGCCAAGCACATGAGACGCACATTGGATATCACTTGTAGCCTCTTATTTTTGTTGTTCATTTAGGCCTACAATTTCAAGCGCTGCATGACTTCTTGCTGAAAACGTTCCAAGAAATTGCCACATTGGATCCTTGTGAGATTAAGCTGCTGTCTTGACTTGTTTTTGGTAAAGTGAAGCGCAATTAAGTTGCTGTGCAATAGCTGTAAATGTTACTCCATGGTTACTGTCAACCTGTACTGTCAGGTAACATTTTTATGGCAATGGAGGGATAATTGGAGAGCCTAGCTTGAGATCCGGACATGTTGGTACCACTGGTAATGCCTTATACTAATGTGATGCTATTAAAATGAATGCAATGAATCTAGAATGTTTATTATGATTTGTGAGCTCCTCACAGAAAGACAAAGTCTTAAAGCTACATGCCCACCCAGGCATCAAATTACCAAAACATGTTCAATCGTTGCAGGTTAAAATTCACCATTCACACTTGTTGTGTATAGTTTTTTAAAGCCTAGACATGTCACATCTGTAACACAAATATGTCAAATCCGTAACGCCAGTTTCCCCAAAATAACTCCAATCAAAAACTATTTTTTTTACAAACTAATCTTTTCTCTGCGTTCATTCAGGTGCCTTGCTTAGTATAAAGCTTATAATGTTTTGTCAGTAAACTTTGCAGACTTTTAGGAAAACTAATATAAATATATATACTAATATATATTGCTTGATTGCTCCATTCAAAGGCCTGAGGGACACAGTAACTTTAAGATGTCTCAGACCCAGCACTGGTGATTTTTGACCTTGTGTTGGGGTGGCCTTGTGTTATGTGGGCAATTCCATGCAAAAGCCATCTTTACCATGGAAAAATAAAACTGTGCACACATAACCAAAACTTATATGAAAATGTTCACTGAGGTCTATATTTTGTTGTTTGATACACCTTCTGGCGGATTTGTACAGATAATTCTATTTCTTCATCTATCTATCATCTGTTGGTGTGCCAGTACAGAAACATTGTTTTTAGAATGCCTATTTTACACTACTTCAACATCAGAGCTAAAGTATGCAAACTTGTAACAAAATGATATAATTTGTCCAAGATGACAAAGGCATGATAAAGCTCTACTTCGCTTGGTTTGCTTTAACACTCTGTTTATTCCATGGCAATGCCATGGGTGAAATCCTTACCTTCTGATCAGGCAGTACAGGGTTGCTCTGCAGGGGCAGGTGACTGCCTAGCAAGGACCCACTGGGACGGTCGTGCTCACAAAAGATGGTGCCATTCACATAGTGGAAGCGATCACCAGGCATTAGTCGATTTCGGCACGTAGCACAGGTGAAACACTGGAACAAACAGCACAAGCATCAATGTCCCATCCATGTAAAGTCATGCCAACATTAGAGAGCAGCAGTCTAGCCTCGCCTTGTCATTTCCCATCTCTTAAGATGAGGACAGTTAGATCTGAAATTTTCATTTTGCTTTTGTGATGTGCACTGTGAGGCTCACCTTGAGGTGGTAGACATTACCCTGGGCCCTCATCACCATCTCACTGGCAGGAATGGATTGTCCACAAGCATTGCATGCCCCTGTGTGTCCAAACAGTCTGAGAGGGAGAACAAACAAACACACATACACACACACACACACACACAAAGAAATAGACTTTCTGTGAGGTACTCCAGAGACATCACAAGTTTCTGACAATCATATGCATGGAGAGTGTCTATTGTTTAATACATGTTGAGACTAGTGTAGAACTATATTCCTATAACAAACATTGGGCAGGCATAACACCATATGTATCTCTATAAACCTGTGTGATGGTAGGCAACAGCAACTGCACAAACAAAAGCCTGTTGTGACTAATACGCTCTGAATAACAAAGGCCGCCCTATTTTGTCTTCTGCGTATTTTGAGTTTTCATAAAAGGAAGTTTTACAAGGCAGACAGTTTCATTTGCAATGTAAAACAGTTCATGACCTTTTGCTGACAAACTGGGTTGGTTAGATTTTTCTCAAACTCTAACAGCAAATCTTTTCAGCTGTGGTCGCTTTGCAAGTCAATTTAACTAACACCCTACAACCACAGTATGGGCTATTCGGCTACAACAGACTAATGTCCACATATGATTCCTCACGTCACAAATTGGATTCTGAAGCACTACAGGACTCCTGCTCAGACGCTTGCCTTTACTGCAGTCTTCGGGTCAGCACTTGACATTTGAGACAAATCTAGTCCTCTTTACTTAGTGTTGTCCTTTAAGTAAGGTGGCAGGTTCCTATTCACCCCTTACTTGGGGCTTGCATAAGGTGTAGCAACTGAATCAACATTCACCATTACTGCAGACCTCAAGTCTCACCTAATGTAGTCGCTTCTGCAAAGGATCATGCCGCCCTTGCTGTAGCAGGTGGTCCCAATCTCACCCAGCTGGGCCTGGCAGCAGGAGCACTTGAGGCAACGCGTGTGCCAGTACCTCTCCATGGAGAAGAGAAGGAAGCGGTCGGCTATCCGCCCCCCGCAGCCTGCACACGACCGGGGGGGAGACCCACCACCAGGCACCTGGCTGTTCACCATGGCAGAGCTGTGGAATCAATCACAGGGCTATTACAGCAAACACCACAGTCCAACTCATGCCGCTTTTCTATTTATAACCTCCAGGTAGCATAGCATCTCTGCTGTGAGATCTGCTTGCTTCCAGCTGGTATGTTTTATTGCAAAGGCTTAGTTTGTTAATGCAGGCACAAGGGCATATTTTGACCATTAAAAGCATGGAGCACATACAGAACAAAATCATGTACATGGTAAGTGACAGTAATGCATATCCAAGGAGCCAGATGTTTGGCCATTTTGCAAATCTAGGCAAGCCACATACTTGGCCATCATACCTGACACACAGCCAAGGTCATTATAATGGTGTGAACTACAATACCCATGTCACCACCTTGTCCATACCCAACAACTGTTGACAGCAAGTGAAGGCAGAGGTTCTTAATGTTTTCTTTTGCAATTATGTGCTGTTCTAATGCTGATAAAAGCCACTGAATCCAACATCTAACATCATCTGAATCTCTTCTGTAATCTCAATCACTGAAATCACTGGGAATGTTCTCTAAATTGCTGTCTACTGACTTGACAAAGGTAGTAGGGAAAAGAAAAAGCTTTTGGGAAGGGGTGGGTGGATGTAAGTGAGGACCCACACTCTTCATGTCTTCCATTAGTAGTCAGCCAGCATTGAAATCATCTAGATTAATGGGCGTCAGCCCACCCTAATTGTCCTCTCAAAAACCCCTCTTGTGTGACTAATGCACTGGAGAACCTGGGCACTGGCATAATGCTTTCACCATTGAATCAACTACTTCTACTAAAGAGCCAGTGCAGCCAGTGTTGTTGATGAAATGATACACACATGGCACAGTAATCCAATGCATTCCATCATTTTACACTGTGGTTGAAGGTCATTTTAGATTTAGATGATCATCTGTACAATAGATTGTTAAAAAAGAGCTCTGCAAATGAAAACTTGAAAACTTCAGATTATGTCTGTTGTGATAGTATAATTGTCACAAAGTCAATACCATTACAAATATACAATGAAAATCTGACGTGAACAGATCATATCTGAGTAGCCTACCGCCGAAACCTTAAAGATCAACCTGCTTAACCTGCACCTTCAGATCATACCCTGTACGGCAGATGGGCATCATCTAAAGCTGATCAATAAGCTGACAGAGTTTAATGCTCTCTCAAATTTATGTAATTCAAAGACCTAAACAAATCCTTAATTACACGCGACCTGGCCAAACAAAAGACGGATATGCGTAATAAACGTGGAACTAATTTAAAAGCTTTCAGAAAACAATATATTTTAAGGTCAATCAGGAGCTGATCGCTACGTTATCAGTAGCTTTAACTGACTTTCAAAACTAGATTTGTCCAACCTGAACTTGTGTTAACGCTTGTGCCATCACATTCTGCACAGGACAAACTGGTCCTCGCATCTTCCTCCTAAACATGCGTGAGCGTAATAGTAGCCTCTATTTTCAGCCTCAACTTTTAAACAACAATGTGTAGCCTACTGAACAGGCTAGGAGCACTGCGGTTTCAGTATTGATAGTTTAAATAAAAGAGATATGGAATGTAGAGGGCTAGGAGCAACATTGCTCAACCAGGTACGGAAAAGCATCCCACCTTGAAGTTCGTCGTTTGGACACCGTGATGAACTTTTCGATGTGTCGTTGTCCCTAGTCCAAATGACACCGCACAAATTTGAAGAGGGGACAACGTAGAACAAACTTCTTTGTCGAAAGCAGTAAGTTCCTTCAAAAGATTGTAAAGGCGAAAAAATAATTAGCCTATCGGTACAGAACCCGCTAGTGATGCGCAAAACAAACTACTGACAACCTGCAGCTACAGACGTCAGATCAAGCGCGGCAGAGACATCAGGGCGACATCACATGAGTTTAAGCACGGCTCTACAGAGTGACTGTGAAAGCGTAAATTATTTCAAAGGGAGTAGGAAGGATTTTAAATGGCTTCTCAGTGACGTTGTCGAGATTCATCCATTGCAGCCATTGAACGCTCAGGAGGAGTGGCACTGGCACTTGACAGGATGATCGATGTTCAAGGGTGGAATTATTGACTAATCGCGCCCCCATCACAATTTGGAAGGTATTACTTGCCAAAAGTCATTCTCCGTCATAACACGATTTTATCATTTGCATATTCTGTTGCTTGTGGCGGGACAATACTAGCCCATCTAATGTCCCCAGGACTGTGAACTACATTCAAATGTCCAATTACTTAATTCTTGTCTTTGAGAGAATCAAGCATTTACTCAGAATATCCCGGTCTCTACAAATTATGAAGTACAATAATAGAGATGACCAACGTGTATCACTGTCAGGCGTGAGACTGTACTGGTAAGGCCACTTCTCATATAATGAAGTTAAGTCATTAAATGTAACTTTAATAATGTAACTATTTATGTTGCGGCGAAGACAGAATATGTCGGTAGCAACTCGCTAACCTAACAATGTCACCACACATCTCTCACCATCATATTTATTTATTTATTTAGTCGGTCATATATTCATTAGGGTATATGGTATGGTATACTATGTTTCACAATTCCCGCCGGAAAAGCTATTACTGCTCTTCAACCTGCTTGCAATGCTTACCCAAACAAATTGTTACTTTGTTCCAGATTATAAATCAGTACTTCATTTCACCAGCAGGGGGAAGTCAACTCTTGTTCTTTGTTTGGTGTCAGTTTGAGAGACACCCGAAGGTGAAGGTGCTGCCCTTTCTCATACAGTACAATAGTAGTCTTTTACATCTTTCTACATTTTTGATTAACATATGTGTATCTCTGGCTTTATGCCTCCATAGGCCCTTTTGCCTACCTCGTCACCTCCTAAATTAAGCTGCATAATTATCATCAATAATCATCAAAATTTATAGACTGGCCATGACCAATAGACCGGGCTCAATCCAAGGGGCAGAATCAATGGTTGTCTTTCAGACTGTCTGTGCACGCTGATAAACTGATAAGCCACCATTAAGGTACATCTAGGTGACTCTCTATAAGGAGCAATGTGACTGGTCTGACCAAACCTTGGTAGAAGACTACTGAGACCCTATGGCTCATGGCTAGATGTCCTGGCTGAGCAAAACTATTTGCTACTGCAAGGGTACGTCTAGATTTCTAGGCTACTGTAACCCTACTTCTGAGAAACAAACCAAGCAACCTTCCAAGGAATATCAGCTAACTTCCCTGCTCATCACCTTAAAAGCCTTTGCACTGAATGTAAAGATCTTCATCTTCATCTTCACAGGGTAAGCCTTGTTTATTGTGTAGTGATGGCATATAATTTTTTTCATCAACTGACACTTGCGCAGGTTTTGCTCCATTCACAGCAGCCCTGCCCATTCCTATGGTTTATTATTGTTAACTGACTTGTCACTATGAATTATGGACATTTGTTTTATGACTCAGGTGTTGGTGTACGTTCTGGTTGTTTGTGTGAAAGCCAAGTTCCTGTGCCCCTCTCATTCTATTCTCTTAGGCCTTGGTCAGTTTCTGACATATATCCTGTTTCTCTGTCAAGTTAATGCTGAAAGTCGCAGTTCCATGTGAGATCAGGCAACACCTGGGGCTTCCTGTCTCGAGATGGAAATGTCCAAAAACACAGGGTATGCACTATATGCACACGTGGCCACAACCTGCAATATATCTTCACAGAGTCAGACCAGTTGCTGTGATAAATGGCAGTTTGACCTATTTCTTTTTTTTTCTCAAAAAAGAGAAAGCAAAAGAAAACTTGCATGATGGTGGTTATTATTGCCATGACTGTCTTCAGAAATGCTATTTGTCCCGGTCTGTCAGTCTTGTTGTTGTCAAGGGACACCAGACAATGTGTACAACAACTCAGGAGAAGGCACCAACTGTCAGATTCAACCACTTAAATCCCTCTTTGCAAATACAGGAGGCCTCACATTTCAGGGAAATGAGGCACACTTTAAATACAACAGGAAGACCAGTTTATACCAGTGACGATGATGGTGGCCTTGGTGGGTAGCATTGGTGTAACCATGGGGATGGTGTGCTTGCAGGTCGTAGAAGTAGAGGACAACAGTGTGCATGGTTTTTGCAATTGTTGATGTGAAAGGGATAGGACAAAGACATGCATGAGAGATTGTGTGATTTGCAATTCAATACACAGTATGTATGATTACTTTGATTATACTTGATGTTTCGCATGACTCCTATTGCTGCTTTTCAGAGACAGAAGATTATGGATTTGATGTTTTAAAGCAGGGATGGCCAAACTTTTCTCTTTGTGGGCCACATCCTGTAAATCTAAGATTCCAAGGGCCAATGCTAAATCAAGAGCATGTTTTTTAACCAGTTTCAAGTGAAAGAGCGATTGCATTTTAGATCAGAAAACCTGTAGACCATGTAATGCTACACTGTTTAATGATATTATGTGCAATGGATATATAATTTTAGATTAATGTAAACAGGCCACATTACATTTTATTTTTTGACTGCATGGCGGGCCTCATGAAAGAGAGCAGAGGGCCGTATTTTGGCCGCCCCTGATCTAAAGTGTAATTGTGCTGTAATTACAAGAATTCCATAATATTGCAGATATTGCAGAGTGCAGATTTTAGACAGTTGTTGCTGAGAACCATCTCCATGCCGCCCAACCACAGAAGGTGATGGCACAGCACCGACGCAGCCAGGGCTTCCCACCAAGACCAGCAGTGACGATGCCACATGCGGTCACATACCCATGCCCGTGGGCAGGAGGGGGAGTTTTGAGAGCTGGGGAGGTGGGGTGTTGACCAGGACCTGGGGAGCTGGACAGCGTGTGGAATTTGGGAGGTGTTTGCAATGTTTGCACTGGAGAGCCCGTCTGTGTGTTCAGAGGCTGAACTCTGGTCCACTGGCGTCCGACGGGGGCCACGCCAGTGACAGCCTCCTCCTCACAGCAGATAGACAAGTTACTGATGTGCAACTACCATTGACTGTCGCCTTTATATTTAGGCTGTAAAGACCTAGTATTCAAATATCAAGCCTTCATTTGTGTGCTGAATTCATACATGCATACATACATTATACATACATTATCAATTTAAATTGATAATAAATAGATTCATAGTCATAGTCATACTGTATAAGTTAAAAGGAGAGATGAGTTTTATATATGTTTTAATGTGATGTGTTTGTCAACATCAAGTCACAATTTATTACAAAACTTAACAGTCATATATCATAAATACGCACAAAAAAAAAAACTCACTCCAGGAAGAGAGACTGTAAAGAATCAGAATTTAGAGTCAGATCCCAAACACGCCCCGAAAAATGAAGCGATTTTCAAATATTGTCACTCCACTGAATGAAGTTTGTACATGTACATGTAAAGCTATCACAAAACACACACACAGACTCTTTCTGCTTTTCTTGTTCATCTTGTCTTTCATTCCTTTTCATTCTCTTGCTGCATTCTGTCACTGACACACACAAATACAAACACAAACACACTTATATGCTGTATTCACACTCTCACAGCAGAAGGCAGTGCAGTGCCAACAATGGTCGATAATTAGAGGACTTAATGCATAAAACAGACATAAACGCTTCAAATTCGAGTCAAAATATTAATGAATCTCAAAGTCTGTGGTGTATTCAGTGTTTTAATAATTGTTAGCCTACCATACAAATGCATATTTGAGACCCAATCTGATAACACCACAGCAGAGATTCACTCGGAAAGGTCATTTTAGTGCACTTCATTACCCATGCAAGCTGATGGGAAGTCTACAAATACCTAAATATTCTGCCTTCCCTCCAGTGTTGGAGGACCTCAGAAATGAAGACCAATAAATTAAAGAAGGGTCAGACCAAAAGAAACAACAGTAACAAATATTTTACAAACACATCTGATGTAGGGCCATTCATTGGTTTAACAGCAATGTGTTGGAACAACATGATCGCAGGTTTTTGTCTGTGAGGTGTTAGCACTTAGTTATCCAGTGCAAAGCCCAGCTTAAAAAGATAGACCTCCACGTGGCAGACATTCCACAAAAGATGAGGGAGGATGGAAGAGCTTCCAAATGGTAGGAAATGTAAAGTGCAACTTAAGCAAATCATCTAAACATATTACCGAAGGCTAGCTTAGTCAGGGAAGGAGGTTGGTGTAGAGGGTGTGGGAGCAGGGCTCATCCTGACACTAGACGAAGGCCAGTGCTCTCTGTTAAGTCTGTGGAGAAGCAATCGACCACACAAGAGGAAGCGCCTCCTTTGCCGGTGGTCTGGTGCATGATGGTGGATGTTTGAGTCATATATCAGTCTCAGAAAAAGAGAGAGATGTGAGCCTGGCGCCTAGTCTGCTCCAGGATTGGGCCGGGGATTGGGTGGTGGTTGGTAGGGGTGGGTTTGGGGGGGTGTCATGGATGCAAGGCTGAATAGACTGTGGGGTTACTCCAGGGACGGCGATCTCTGGAAAGTGTGGATGTCATTGTGGAGTCTGACTGAGGGCCTGACACGGTCGTCACTGCCGTTGCCAGATGGGCAGCTGCTGCGACTACAGCGGCATCGTTGAATCCACACGACACTCCGGGTGATGCTCTCGCCATCGGGGCACTGGAAACGCAGGCGCACTGTGCGGCTTTGCGAGGGACGGCAGCAGCGGCCATCCACGCAAGAGCCGCAGGTGCGTGGCCGGTAGTGCCGGGTTGTGGTGCATCCAGCAATCGTGATGTTCACCGGTTCCCTAGGTCGCACAGTACGTTGGCACTTTTTCCCTTTCTACAACAAAAAACATAAAAAAAAACATCACAATAAATAATCACAATTCTGGAACCTGGACAAACTGGAATAAGCAAAATAATGTTGTTCAATGTTTAATGTTGATAAATGTAAAAACGAGTTCTAAGTAAGCAGTTCACAGGGAGTTCACAATGTTCTTACCTTGATGGCAGCAGTAACACCACAGTCCTGAATCTGGCAAAACCGTGTCTCTTTAACCAGACGACACTCAGGGTTTTCATTGGTGACTCGGCTGGAGATGCCAAAGCCACATGTGGCTGAGCACTCGGACCAGTCAGTGGTCTGTGGGAAACAGGAGGTCTGGGGGACTATCAGACGAGACACTGGGAGTGACAGCCAATCTATGGGAGAAGACAAAAATGAGATATATATCAATTAAAGCAACATATTAGCTATTAAACAATTAACAACTATGGGAAATATACAACTATGAATTCAAAACATTGGTTGTAATGCTATTCAACACAGAGCAAGCTTAATGGCTTAAAGGTCAGGTTAAAAATATAATATAATATAATATAATAAATAGATGCATGTTTACTTGTCATTGCTACACCTAATGCATATGATATGACGTAAGCGTGTCTTCCCTACCCTGAAAAGAGAGGCCGTTGTTAGAGTGTTGCTGTGTCGGGAGGTGCTTGCTTATGTGGTTTGTGGGGAGGGACGTATGCTCAGGCTCCCGCGGCTCCTCGCTGATGTGGTTACTGTCGTCACACACCCACTCCTGGCAGCAGCGGCCAGGCAGAGTGGCCAGACGAGGGCTGGCGCAGTGCCAGTCAGGCAGCGGCACCTGGTGAGGGCACAGGGGCATGCAGCCCACCACACCGTCCATGCAGCTGCACTGGTGCTGACAGCTGGGCTGGAAGTCCTCACCGTGCTGGTAAACGCGCCCACTGAACTCGCATGGTCGACCCTGGGCCTGGGCTAACGGGGAGAAAACAGAGGTCAAAGGTGAAAGGTCACATTAAAAAACATGCCCCCAACCTCCCCGACGCCATGACTCCTCTCACACTATGCACAAAGGGGCCATTCTAAACCCCCACCCCTCCCACCCCAACTCCTCTCACATCCCTCCTTCTCTTACCTCTGCATAGACCACGTTCGGGGTCGCCCCCAGCCCCCAGGTGGCAGTGCAGGCCCTTGATGTGGTCACAGGGCAGGTTGGGGCCGCAGTCCTGGTTGAACTGCTGTGCGCACACCCGGCAGCCACAGCCACAGGAGTCCGTCACCCAGCTCACGCCTACCGGGCAGGACGGCGGGGAGGGCAGGCAGGAACACTGAGTCGGGCAGCCGCCCTCCACCTACGAGTAGGACCACGCCTCAGGTTACTTAACTATGACGACGGCAAACATAAAGCCACCCTGGCTAGGGGTGACTGACTCATTCAGTGATATCATTCCACCATCTGAAAGCACTGAACTCTCTAACCTCTAAGTAAATATGAGAAGAAAACCATTACACATATTTCCTTTTACTAGTTTATGATACAAGCTGTTATTTGGAATCGATGCAACAAATTAACTATTAGGCACTGTGTGGTTTTCAGTGGGAGGGTTGGTAAAAAAACATGCAAGCTGTTATTTGGAATCGATGCAACAAATTAACTATTAGGCACTGTGTGGTTTTCAGTGGGAGGGTTGGTAAAAAAACATGCAACTTATGAAAAATAATCACAATAAACACTCCATGAGACTTTATACTGTTGTGTATAATTTTTGTGAACAGGTAATTTAAATAAACAGTAAGGGTTTATTGACTTTGTCACCTTTAGTGCAAAAAGACTAAAATGCACCCAGCTGCAGCAAACTATCATCATAGGAAAATGCGACTCTAATAGACAAGCATTGAATGTAAAAAACTCACCATCAGTGCTGAGCCGCAACACATCAGGAAAGCAATGATGAGTGCCTTCCTCATTAAATTCTCCATGGAAAACATTCCTGTTTGCTTGATGCCGGAAAAAAATATAATAATTTTCCAGTAGTAGATGTAGAGATCCAAGTGATAGCCTCTGTTGTGAATTGATATGTTGAAGAATAAAAAAATCCACTGCAATTCAACAGTTTTACTAAAGCTCTAATAATATCCAAAAAAATCAATCTCAGAAAAAAAGCCCCTCTCAACTGTCGGCTAACAGTGTCTTTTCACTGTGCGTCTGCACCTATTTTTTTTGTCTATCAGTATGTGTGTGTGGAGCCGGTCAGGAGTCTTGAGGGAGTGCACTGAGATGTGCACCAGTCAGCTTCTCTCTCTCTTTCTCTCTCTCTCTCTCTCTCTGGCTTCTCCCTAGTCCACAAGCTGAGCTCTCAGTGCCACCCAGCTCCTGTGAGATTGGTTGAGAGAATCTCCCGGCCAGCACCTCACCTTATAGAGGCTCTCAGACCCTCACCACACACACACACACACACACACACACTCCCCTTCAGCCCCCTCCGTGACATCACCACACCTCTCAGGAGGAAGAAGGGGAGGCAGGTTGCAGGGCTGGAGGAAGTGGCTGGTGAATTACAACCTGTCTCTGGACCACAGTGACAACAACGCGCGCAAAGTTGTTAGTGGGACAAGATAGTTACACATCATACAAGAGGGTGCACAACATAACAACTGAAAGTTTCAGCTATGTATGTAATAAAACTTATGAAGGAAACCCCAGTATGAGTAAAGGATTTTTTTTTTCAGACAAATAAGAGTGTACATCACTGCACGTACACACACATACTCTCTCTCTCTCTCACACACACACACATAATACCTCCTATCCAGAAACACCTTCTGCTTCAGACACTTCCTGGTGAGTACCAGTGTTGCCTGAAATCTTTCCTAACAGCAACATTCCAGGAAACCCAGACTGTTCACACAGGTTCCCATGTTTTCATAGGAAAAACTAAACATTCTCTTTGTCATCCCATAAGAACATGAAAAGTGTTTTTGTTCCTGGTCAGGAAGCCCTCACATTAGGCATTGGCTAAGAGTTATGAAACACATAACAGGAAAAGGAATTTTGCACTTTTCGTAGGGGCTGGTGTTCACATACTAACACAAACTAATATGTCAAGTTTTGCCTTTTTCTGTGTTTTGTGTCTAGAGATTGGACAACAGCAAACCAAAACATATTTGTTGAACAGTATTACAATATTTTGGGAGTACAAAAAGTGTGAGGCTTAATGAGAGATGCATTCTATCTGGGGATTAATGAGAGATGCATTCTATTTAATCCAAAAGAAAATAAATTGACTTGAGCTAACTGTATTACAGGTGTTATTGCTATGCAGTGTTGACCCAGGCAGTTTAATAACCCCTAGGTTAAAATCACCATTTGATCAAAACATTTCTTGTAGTGGGAACAACCTATAAAGTTTATCTTAAGGCTGTAAAGGTGTAAAAATGATGAAGAGGTACTGCACACACACACACACACACACACACACACATCCACTCTAAACATGCACAGCAGAAACACATGTATACAAGCATACACACAGGACACACACACAAATTACTTTACATAGGCATGCAGATAGAAAGTAGGATAAGATCGACTACAGTCTTGGAGATGTTTGGGAGCAGCCGGAGCACCTAGTCTTGGAAGGGGCGGAGGTAAAGAGAAGGAGGGCACACAGTCGGGATTCCTGGGATTCCTGGCCCACAAAGGCAGGATGTGTGCGCTGGCCATCTCACATTGAGCCCTGATGAGGAGGGGGTGTGTGTGTGTGGTGGGGGGATGGTGGGGGGGGGGGGGGGGGGGCGGGGATTGGCAAACGTCCGTCTGGCTCATTCCCAGCCATTGTTTGTCAGTCAGGCAAACATTTCCAGGAGAGAGTGCGTCTGTGTGCATGTGTGTGCGTGTGTGTGTGTGTGGGGGGGGGTGGGGTGGTTCTGGAGGTATCTATGAAGTAAGGTTATAGCCTATGGTTTCCCACTACAACCTGGAGCTCTGTCGGAGACAGAATATCCTTCCTGTTAGCAGAACCACAAGCAGCATGGCACCTTTGCTTTAACAGCTCATATTAATCTATAATCCTACATGAATTAAGTGGTAATAAACTGTCCTGATATCAAAATGGTTCAGTCCTGACAATTTTCAGTGTGTGTACATTGGCTGGGTGTTATTTTGTATGTTTATCCTTAAAAAAACCAACAAACATAAAAAACTAATATTCAGACATTTTAAGTGAGCTGCAGAATTCATTGGTCTGTCCTCACCTTGAGCTTGTGTGTGTGTGTGTGTGTGTTTGTGAGACAGAGAGAGAGGGAGAGAGAGAGAGAGAGAGAGAGAGAGCATACACATGATAAATAGCCATTGTTCACCTTTGCAGTCTTCATGGTTAATTAAATTAATTTAATTCATGCACCAGACTATCTCACAGCAAGACTGCACAAGTGCCTGCCACTTTAATGACTTGCTGATCGAGATTGAGTCAGCGCTAGGCTTTGAGAGGAATGTTGTTTGTATTTTTGGCATAACAACTCTTGGGGCAACATGTTTTGCATCTAATAAAGAATTAGTTCAGTGTCTATGCTGAGGCATGGGTAGGATAAGAGTCTTGATTGTTCACCAGAGCAAAGAAATACACAGCACATCAACTGATACACCAACTGATTCATATATAAGACTTTACCTTGATTTCCTTTCAGCCAGGCAGGCTATTATGTTGCAGCTTTTGTCTTACACAGAAATTTGTTCATTCTGCTGCTATATATCACACTGTGCATAGATGAAATAATGCAAATGCAAAACTGTACAGGGTATCATACATCATTTCTATGTACGTCATTGACCCATACAATCTATGAGAAAGTCTGCAAACCATTGAAGGTGCTGGCGTCATGACCACAAGGACGGCATGACTCAGGTAAATATTTATGCTTTGGTATCTGAAGCCCTTTGTTTTACATAGTAACGTTATTTAAAATGCAGTATACAGACAGTAGGCCTATGACGTCTGTTCCAAGTAGATCATTTGGCAGTTCCCTCGACTGTCTGGCTACGTGTGCTGCACACCACGCCAGCATTTGACGAGCCGCTCATCATGTTCTTCACACTTTGGTAATGGTGGGACGAAGAGAAGTGGATGGAATGTGTGGTTAGTCTAGGTTTGTTTTTTCCTTTATAGTGTGATGGAAGGGAGACTAAGTATCATTGACTGATTCAACAGGAGCTCGGCAGCGAACCAATGCAGATTGACGTGAGGGCTGGCCCATCTCCTCCAGTCTTGCAAGACTTGTAAAATTGTTTAATGTTCACCAAGACTTTTGATAGAGATAGAATGGCAAAAATACAAACTTGAGGCATTTATTTTTGTTGTAGCATAAAGAATCACAATCCCTCAGATGCATCCAATTTAACAGGACACAAGTCAATCTCCATTCCAGCCGATGGTGGCCAAATCTAAGTCACACTAGCATGATGGAGTAGTCCGTTTGTACGTGTGTGTGTGTAAGTGGGGCGAATGTGGAATCAGCTGCGTCTCTCTCACGCAGCCCCTTGGAGGTCAGAGAGCAGACGCATTCCTCATACGGCTGTCTCAGGGCACCTCCTCAGAACGTCAACATCAACAGGCACTCTGTGAAACATGTAGCTGCAATGGACCACGTATGAACACAGCAGGTTGCGTCAATGGGGGTGGTTGGGAGGTCAGAGGTCAGCACACGTGTGCCTGTGGCAGGCTAGGTTTTCATTTCTTTAGCAAATGCTGTAGGAAGTACGGACAGGCTAGGTTTTCATTTTAGCATTTAAAACATATTAAATGAGACATAGTGTGTTTCATAGTTTTGTAGTAACGAACATGTATTGCATCCAAAATGTATTTCCATTTCCTTTCTTTCCATGCTTACCAGCGGTCCAGCATTGGCCAGGTATTCTAAAAATCTTTCAACAGGCCTTAGCAATCCTTGATCAGCCCCATACTGATGCAGTAATGCAGGTGTATCTATGACTCATGCGGAGCCACAATAGGACTCATTTAAACAGCTCCGGCTCAATGGTGGCAAAGTGTGGTGGTGGGAAAGCATGGCGGCCACATTCCTGCACTCACCTTAATACATGTGATGAAAGCAACATGAGAGACCCCTTCCACAGTGAGGCCAATAACCTGCCTATTGTGTGCGAGCCGTGGACAGGTGTGCTGGCCGGGGGAGGCAGTATATAATATAATATATAACACCCTCCACATTCGCAAAGCTCATATTAAAACTGGTGCAGAAGGACAGGCATGTCAGTGAATATCACAGCCATGATAGCATGCATGTGTGTGTGTGTGTGTATGTACGTACACATGTTCACGCACCATGGAACATCTGTGTCAGCCATGATAATAACCTGAGTGTCAGCCATGATAATAACCTGAGTGTCCACACGAAACCAAGCCAAATGAGAACCTTCATTATCTAACATTTCACAGGCTTATTTCTGTGGTACAATTACCACAGGAAAAGTTCCAGTCGTCTACAACAAGAAAGGAAGGTCACCAGATAAGAAAGGAAAATAAAACAGAGAGACTTGATTAACTTGCTTATCAAAAGCCACGCTGTGAAGTGTATCACTAAAAAACAAAAATAAAATAAAACAAGAGTGAGAGTGAAGAAAAATTATCCTGTAAACAGACCATTGACACCCTATCTACAGGTGAATTTGAGGTTGCACCTCATGCAGTACCCAGCAGCCCAGCAATATACACAAATAAGAGAAATAACATTTAAAAAAAAGTGTTGGAGCTGCCTCTACAGAAGGCTTCACTCACACAGGACGTTCTGTTAGTGGAGAGGCAAGGAGGTGGGCGCCTGTATGGCTCCACTACAGAGCCTTGCCTGTGATTTCACAGGGAAAATGTTATCTCAGAAAGTTCCAGAATTATCCCATGGGGGAAAGTGACAAACAAACAAAATATAGTCCAACACACACTGGCATGACTGTATGAGGGAAACGCTGAAAAGCCTGCCTGTAAACGTTGCATTGACTCAGACATGGTCTCTATCAGAAATGTGGTGATGATTTGTGGTGCTATGCTGAAATTACAGTATCTTAAAAAAACCTCCTACCCCCTCAAAAAAAAAAAATAATAATAAAAATTACAGAGCCCTGTAAAACAGGAAATCTTGGCCAGGGAGATTCTTGTCGCACAGTTTTTAACATTCCTGGCACAAAGTGTTTGTTTAATGTGTCTAATTACAGTTGCATTGCTCAGATATTGCAGGCAGTTTCATTTTGTTTGTTTTGCAAAAAAAAAAAAAAAAAAAAAAACCCTGCAAAAGCCCCTAACCTTCCACCCAAGCCTCATGCCGCCTCAAATTAAACAAGTTGGTGGGCACCGGTAGTCACTTTTTCCCTGAGTCATTCCTGATCAAAAGGCAGCTTTATGCTTCAGTGAGGTTTTACACTTGGGAAATCGTACATGTAATTGGGTCAAACCAGTTAAAGATTGCACTTAGAGGCCGTCCACGCAGCAACGTTTTTCTGTTAAAACGGAGAAGTTTCTATGCGTTTTGCCTTGCATCCACACGGTGCGGGCGTTTTGGGTGACCTAAAACGAAGTTTTTTGAAAATGGGTTCCAGAGTGGAAAATTCTGAAAACGCAGTCTTTTCGTTGCTGTGTGGACAAGCAAAATGCAGCTTTTTGAAAACGATGACATCGCCAATCTGTCACTGACCAGAAGAGCAGTGAAGATCCCAGGCACACAACAAGCAGTGAAAACAACAATGGAGGACAACGGAGTTGTGTTTGTGCTCTACGCGCAAGCACTCTCTGGTGTTAGTGTGTCCAGTGGCTCTGGCTGTATCTGTTTACAGTGCCACATATAAATGTGAAATATGTATTACATCGTTTTCACTCAGTGTTTTGTTGTCGTGAGGACGTTAAAATTTGCACTCCAGCTCATGTATGGACACAGATTTTTTTCAACCCGCAAAAAAAAAAAAAACACGTTGTTGTGTGGACAGGGCTTTAAACACACTGCAGCATTTGAAGCAAAGGGTTGTGGCTGTGAGCACTGTAAGTAGAGGGTAGACTTGACAAGGGTAGACTTGACAATGTCAAAGTCGTCACTCAACATTCTAGGACCCGATTAACTGTCTGTAAACGTCATTGACACTTTTTAACATGCATCTTGACGTACGACTCCCGACAGATGATGAGGGCTTCTAACACTGGTCAAACAAACAGGTCTCAGCTGTTTGGGGTTTATAGGGTCCACATTAACGTGAGACCATCTGTTGCTATGGTAGAACACATCCTTTGGGAGGTCTCTCTGGAAATCTCTACTCGTTCCAGATGCTCTCTGTGCTTTCCTGCAACGATGACAGTTTACTCTCTGTTTTGGAAAAAGGGTGGGGCGTTTTTTTTTTCCAATTTGGATTGCACACTGTGTGGCTCAGTTGGATGTCCTCTGGCATTCAGACAGGACCTGGGTGTGAGAACTGACTTTTCCTCAGCTAACACAGCTGGCTGGCGGAGCAAGAACTCTGGTCCAGAGAGGAAACAGCCAGCCATCGGAGGGAATCCTGTACAATTACAAGCCAAAGGGCAGTCTCTCACAGTGCCATCATAGCTCAGGGCACCAAAAAATCTAAAGCAAATCAGACATAATTGAGTCTGAAAATTATAGGATTCATCAATGCATGCAGTTACTATGTTCACCTATACCAACATCATATCTACTGCAGTGCTGACTATTAGTGCTGAAGAGTGTAAGTAATGTGACAATGACAACATACATAGATATAAACATACAATATATTTTTTGATAACTCAGCTATTCAATCATGTGCTGTTCCTATTTAGTCTAATTTTTAAATACAAGTCCAGACCCAGACTGGAATAACGTGAAGACATTTCACATATGGTTTTATAGAATTGTGTTAACATCTACATCGCTATTTATATAAAAAGATAAAAAAGATAAAACATCAGCACAGAATGATCACCATCATGTTAATGGCAGGTCTTCACTTTATCATTTTCACTGCTTGTTGCTCCGTGGAGACATTCTTCGTTGGACTGCGCGGCTCGGTGGTGGTGCAGTGGGATCAAAGCAAAAGACCTCAGGCCCTGACTCTGCACTCTCCAAGTCTGCCCACTGCAGCTTTTTGTTGCTGCCAGGACTTTGGGAATCTGCTGGCATGATCTGGCAAGGCTGAGGCACTACTTCCTTACAGCTAGAGTTGTCCTTATCAGACTCTGAGTACGCTGCGTGTATTAGACGACAGTGGGAAAAAAAAAATGAAATGCAGAAAATGTCCATCAGTGAAAACCACCCATACAACATTCCACACAAGTAATGACAAGTATAAAAACAAATCTATACAATCTGTACTTTTAGAGAGAAAATGGGATAGCTGAGAATTGTAGACTGTAGGAAGCTGTGAAAAGCACTGAATTATTAGAATTAAGAATTATTTGTTTTTGTACCAAATGAGAGTGCATAAAGCCATCTGACCATCAATGTCTAGGCTGATAAAATTGGGGGATTATGACACAGCCTACTGATGGTAAGCTCACCTGTGTTGTCTCCAAGGAATTCCTCTGGCTGAAGTGGTTGAGGTGTCGAGGGAATAACACTGCCTGGTCCTTCCTCATCTCTGTCAAGGAGCTATGATAGACACATGATAGATGATAGACACACTATATGCTAATAGTGTAGTATCTCAAAAGGAATTGCATTCACAATGTGTTGGACAGCACACTTACATGGAATGGGTGTTGAAAATCTGGATTCAAAATGTGCTTGGATGACTGTTTAAGAATACTCCTAGTCTGGGATACTAATGGGCTGCTCTGCTGCTGAGGGAATGTCTTTCCTGCAGTATCTTCCATTCATTGTTGTATTGCAGGTCCCACAGGCATGAATGCACACACAAACAAACGCACATGCATAATTGCTGACTTAGTATTTCGTATTGTGGAATTTCAAGTGAAACTGTCACTATGCAGATTTAATGAAAATTAAAATGAAATCTGACCTTTCAAGACTGGATTCCTTTGGTGGGACACTACGATCTGAGGAATAGCGCTGAGGCCAAAGTGCTGTGGTGAGAGGGGTGCAGTAGCGCCCTCCGCAGGAAGAGCTTTGTCCTTGTTCATCTCTTGGTTGTTTGAGAGGTTATATTTTTTCCACAGGTAAGCCTGTGCTCTGAGATTTTGCCAGTCAACACCCTTCTCACCATTCTACATTGAATTTTAAACCACAGAATAAAGATGAATAAAAAAAGCACGCAGAACCCAAACACTTATTAATAAGAAACCTAAATAAATGAACCATGCACCTTGTAGTCCAGTTTATAGGTTATCTGGACATCACCAGGCACTTTCTTCTGCCTCTTTTCTTTGATGTCATGGAAGACCACAGGCTTGTTTCTGAGCATAAGCAGGTTTTCATCTTTGGTTCTGTAAGGTGCCAAACTGGGTCTCTGCTTGGCTGAGTTTGGGGCTTGCACGTCAGATGATGAAGAGGGCTGGGACTCTACCGTGGCTTGCCAGGAGCCAGCTGCGTGTCCAAGGACAGTGAATTGCTCTGGTGAAACTGAGGCCATCAGCGGCGAGATAGATGGGGAAAAAACCAGCTGGAACCGCACCCTCTTTTTCACGCCTGTTGTTTTCTTCCTGATCTAGGTGGAAAGAAAATGTTTTTCTTCATTGTAAAATGACAAAAATAAGCATGAAGGACAAACTCCAATTGAAGTGGCATTAAAACTAACAGGATTTGTATTAACAAGTCTACTTACATTAGATTTGATCAAAGTTTCTGAGGGAGGCAAACAGAAAATTTCTTTCACAGCCACATGAGGGGATTTAGGCCTTTCTTCACTAATGAGAGACAAAGCATAAATACATCTGACTACTGTGAGTTACACAATGTAATAAAATGCAATACATTCAATGAAAGGATTCGTTGTACATCATAAATGATCTTTTTTGATGAGCTACTAGTATTTACCTGTTCTGAGTGTGAGTAACAGGGGCGTGATCTGGATTAGGAACCCACATAGCAAGCATGTCTGAAGTGTGAGTTGGACAGCTGGCTAGAGGTTCAATCCACGCTGTGTTAAGCTACAAAAATATTACAATGAGAAACAGAAAAATGGTGAAACTGGCCAGAGAGTACTATGTATCCCCTTTTAAAACAAAAACTTGTCTGCTTGACAGATATTGAAATACAGAAACCATATCTTGTAACTTTTATACTGACATCTAAGCTATCTAAGTCTAAACTTTTGGGCCACATGAGGGTTACCTTGCCTATAGAATGACACACCTTAACCTGCGGCTTGCTCTGATAAGTAGAATCCAGACCGGTCAATGATGGAAGTTTAAGCGTTCTGTGTAAAGCAGAGATCTAAATCAATCAATCAATCAATCAAACAAACAAAAAACTAGTGAGTCTCTGTAACCTCAAAAATGTGCCACTATGTAACTGCCACTACACAAAATCTATACAGCTTCTTGTCAAATGAGAGATATACGGTAGGCTAAAACTCACCTCTCTGACTTTCTCTTTTGTTCCTTGAGAGGTCTTGAAGATTGACAAGACTGGCTGTGATGATTATCTGCACACATCAACCTATCTGTGCTGTTATTCTCATATAAAGGGATTTTTTTTTCTTTGACCTTGGTCCATTGTGAAACATCCACAACTGTCAATGTTGGGAACTCATCTACAGTAATAAAAGAAAAAAGGCTTACAGGGTCTGCTAATCATATATGATGACATGGTCACACAGATGACCTCACCATATTTCATAGAGAAGGCTATGTTACCGTTTATTGGGGCACATTCCCGAGAAGGCAGCTTCATTTCTTGAGGCAGAATGCCTTTAGCAAGCCTGCGCTCAGCCTCCCAGCAGCAGGGATGTTGACATGCTGCCCAGTAACAGTGAGGTCCATGAGAGTACCTCTCTGCGATGGTGCCCATATTGGGGAACACCTGAGGTTAAAGCCTAGATTTAATCATAACCTACTTAAACATATGTCTTCAGATAATAATTACAGCAAAATCTTAAATGTTTTAGTAAAATTAATATGTTTACTGACATAGCAGTTACATGCAGTTCACAAGCGTTTCGTAAGGCTACATAGCTAGATAGGGCAGCAATCAATGCATTAGCAATGAATGTGGATGAAAGTGACTTAATGTAACGCTGTCACTGTCACCAGGAAGTTAATTACCTCAGTGTTACATCTACTTTCTGTCGGAAATAAAACGATTATTGTTCTCCTTAATTCATAGAAGAAAGGCAGGGACCATCTCCCAAGCACTATTCTATGCTAAATCTATGCTAGATCTTTTCTGCTGTGCAACACAACACTGGACTAAACGAAGGCTGCTAAGCAACGCAGTTGATGCTCAATGGAGTTTCGTCGCCACCATGTGGAGAAACAATCACCAGAGGTGAGGGCACGATACTAAGCTGATTTACCGTCCCATAATAAAAATGAAATGACTGAAAGTTATATTGTGCGTAAATAAATGCGCATGTTTTAAACAATATTCAGTATAATAGTAGCACATTTACTTGCCAGAGTACTACAGTTGTATAATAATTAAAAGAAGGGTTGCATCCTTTTATGCAGAGATAAAAAGCTGATATGTTAAGTATAGATAAAGTCGTTTACATTTACATTTATGTATATAGCAGACGCCAGAGCGACTTACAAAAGAGGACAACGTTCTAGCTACCGCACAATAAAAACAACTAACAGAGGGCATATTGCTAACATTTTTTAGATTTGCAGTATTTTAGATTTTGCAGTATTTTAAGTTGAAAGTGCAATAGCGTAATAAAAGTGCAGTATGGAGAGAGATTAGGAAGAGAGAAGACAGATTATGTCATAAATAATAGCGAATTATAATAAATCAGCATTGTGTGCTTTCAGTGCCCCTTGCCAAGCATCAGGTGATGGGTCAGCTGATTTCAAGGGAAACAGGAAGCGATGTGATAGTTAGCTTGTTTAGCTCTCTGGCTACATTAGCAATGACCTGTGCATATTTGAGTACGTTTTGTCTGAAGAGTAAACCACGGTACCGTTAATCGATTGAAGGGTGTAAAACACCTTTATGTTTCTTCTGTATCTGAACAAAACATCCCAAAAGAATTATGTTCTCCATAGATGATGAGGATGGGGATTTTTTGTCTCCCACAGGAGGGTAAGTGTCTAGAGGCAATCTACCAGTAACAGGGGGCTAGCTAAAGCAATGTAGCACAGACCTAGCTTTGTTTTCGGTTTTTAATGCGGAATGCTTTAACATAATTGAGTACCATTCAACCATTCAACCATGACAGTGCCCGAGTATTACAGTTAATCATGTTTGCCATGTCGATTTTAGCCTTGTGCTGATGTTTATTTATGTTAACTTCATCAAACGATCTTAACTCTGCAATAGAAAGTTAAATGGCTGGGTCTACTCAGTTTTTTTTCTAATTTTCTGGTTGTTCAGTATTGAACGTAAGAGAAGCATAATTTAAGTGAACGTTATGGTCAGTCACTATAGAAGATCAGATGACAGCACGAAAGTGTGAAAAATGACAGTACATAACGCAGCAAACAGGCTCGAGCTATTTAATTAACGTTAGAAGTTTGTCTGGATGGCTCGTGAGGCTGGAAAACGTCCAAGTTGGTGAGACGAAAGCTTAAAACTACTTAAATTTACACGGATTTGTGAATGATTGGCATTGCTAACACCATATTTTCCGATTTTCACAACTTGACGTTTAAATGTGCTCACATGATACTGGGTTTTAGGGGCTCAGTGGATCATGTGAGTCAAAGGTTTTGATGTCCTGGCTTAAGGAAGGGGGTTGCAGTGCAAGTCTGGTGAATTGGACTAATGTCCTGCCTTGGCTGTGTAAATTCAAGGTGATGCAGGATATCAGAAGTGAAAAAGAAGGAGATGCGTCAAAGGTTAAAACAAATATTTTAGCTTTTGTAAACACACCTGACCCCTCTAGGTCAGCACCGTCTGCCAGCAATGCTATTGCTGCTGCAGCAGACCTTACTGATATATCAGGTGGAGAAACAATAGATCTGTTGTGCTTTCTAATAATTTCTTGGCATGGGTGAATGGTGTGGCATAAAATGCAATTTGGAGCCTGCCTGGTCAGGGACAAACATGGCCAAAACAAAATGGGTATGCCACGGATGGGAGGGTGGAGGTGGGGGCTGAATAATTCTTCTCACATGCTAGTGGTTATGGGAGGAGGTTACAGGCAAGGCTGGCCGGCTAGCGCCTGCTCAGCTGGCTGGAGCAGCTGAGTGAGGGCTTTAGTGTGTGTGGCTACTTCATGGAGGCTCATCAAGGCACTTGCCTGTGATTCCCCGCTAAATCTGCCACGAAGGTGTGACTCGTCACTGATGGCATCCAACCACGAGAGGAGAACCAGGGATAGTGAAAGAACTTGCATGAGGAAGATTGTTTGTGCGGAGGCACGCTCAAGCAACATTTTGTGCGGAGTGGTGTCCATCAACAGGTCTTGGGGACCAAGCCCTCAGGCAGACTCACGCCTCGGCCCTGACTGCACCAGCTTGTACTCATTACGGGATAATGACTACCAGTGGAGGGAAATCCATGGGTCAGCATGAGTTTATAGACGTGTGATAGGCAGATACAGGCCAGTGTGGGCGTGTCTCTTTTAATCGCTTGTCACTTTGCTTGATTGTTTCTTATGTACAGGTATCAGTCATTAGTTTTGCAGCCTGTATGTTATTACAGAACCTACAATTTTTAGTTGGTTTGCCAAAGGAAAGCTAGTTGTTTTATGAATGATTTGAGTGCCAGGGGAGTAATTCCTTTTCAGAGAAGTCAATGGCAGCCTTTGCTCTGCAACGAGAACAATGCATTGTACTGTAAAGTCCTTGAGCAGTGAAGGATTTGTGTGTGTGTGTGTGTATGTCTGTGTCTGTCTGTCTGTGATTTTTAGGGCAAAGTTGGCATCACTCTTTGGACTTGATCAGGCAACAAGTCAAGGCAATGAATCCTTCCAGTACACTGCTCCAAAACAACCAAGGAAGAGTTCAATGAACTCGGGTATGATCACAGACAACTGAGAACATTTAACCAAATTGACATTTACATTCTCCCACCCATAAACATATTCTTGGATTTTTCTTGAAGGTCCACCAACTCAGAAGCCCCCTCCACCAGCTGGAGCCCCTGCAGTGATTTTTGCAACAGCAGTTCATGCCTACAGATAGTAAGTCAGAATAACCAGAGAATTTATTGAACTGTACCTTCATAACAGATTGCTCTTCTGGCTGTAATATGTTGCACATGTTCATCCCTTCATTAGTGTGAATGGACAGTACATGAAACAAGGCAAACTTGGAGCTGCTGTGCTGGGAAGCCACACCACTAAAGAGGTGGGTATCGATACCAGCAGCAGGAGAAACCAATTATAGGTTGGCAGAATGACTGAGACCTAACAGAAGCACATCCTGTATCTGTATCTGTATCTGGGATTTAAGCCTGATTTGTTTTAAGATTTAAGATTTGTGCCTCTTGGATCAGTAGTAGCCATTACATTGCAAAGTCATCTGCCTGTTTTCAGTCTGAGTCAGTTGGAATGGTATTTATTATTATGGTAGGGGATTTAGTGGTTGAGTTCAAGTCTAGCTGAATGGGGTGGTGTGTTGCTGACGTGAGGGCCCTGTGCTGACAACTCATTGTTTGTGCTCTCTCATAGTACAAGTTGCTGCTGTATGCCAGTCAACAGAAACCAGTCACATCAGCCAAGATTCACACGGGCTTCGTCTTCACAGTGAGTCTGCAAATTTGACATGGCTGGACGATGCCTTACTCCCCACATTTGTGTCTCATATACAGTAGAATTGAACGCATTACCCCCTGTCTCTCTTCCTCAGGTTCAGCCAAGCAATTATTGCACATTCTACGATGACCAGCGACAGAACTGGTCAGTGATGTTTGAGTCTGAGAAAGCCACACTGGACTTTTGTAAAGAGGTAGGGGTGACCTCTCCCAGCTTGTTAGTGTGTGTTATGAATACTAATGTAACCTGAAATACCTTAGATTTCTTATTGTATAGAAAGCACTCGCTGAAACATGTATACAGTGTGTGGCAAAGTCATTTAGTAGGTTATATGGCCATAATCAAACCTGACTTTGCCTCTTGAGCAGTAATAGCATCATCATGTCCTGAGAAGAGCCTTTAATAAAGCGCCACATACCTTTGCATTGCAGGTGTGTTTATCAAAGGCCAACAGCACAGCTCAGTTGGATGCTGTGGTTGTGCAGGACCTGACACTAGGAGAGGGACAGGCAGTGGAGACTGGAGACTCTCTGGAGGTGGCCTACACTGGTTGGCTGCTGCAGAACCACACAACTGGACAGGTATGCACACCCTATGGGAGTGGAGTGTGCAGGTGAAGCCATTCTGCTCACAGTTGTTGAGGCACACCAGTCACTGTATTTCCACTGTGCTCCTTGCAGGTGTTTGACTCCAATCTCAATAAAGACAAGCTCCTTAGGCTGAAGCTAGGCGCTGGGAAAGTCATTAAGGTAAGTGAACATTAGTCTGGTGCTATGCTGTCTGGACAATCTCAATAAGCATACATTTACCTCATGGTGGGTGGGCAATGTGTTCGAACTTTAAACGTATTGGTTCTGCTAGAAAATCTAATTTGGGAATTTGAAGCCTTCTGAGAGATCCTTGGCGTAGTACTGTAGTTGAATACAATATTGATGAGCGGTACTATGGTGGCGCTAGCTTGGCTAAGGGAACACACTCTGGGCTCTCTCCACTTGTCATGGCTCCTTTTTTTGAACATATTGCCATGTTGGTACAAATCTCTCTGTACCAATTGTTCTCTCTCTCTCTTTCTCTCTTTCTTTTTCTCTTTTACTTTCCCTTTCTCTCCCTCAGGGCTGGGATGAGGGAATGGTGGGTATGAAGAAGGGTGGAAGGCGTCTTCTTGTGGTTCCTCCACAACAGGCGTACGGCTCGCAGGGCGTGCCTAATCGCGTGCCAGCAGACAGTACACTGATCTTTGAAGCAGAGATCAGAAGGGTGAGAACATTTGTGTGGAAAGAGGTGCAATATGTTGAGTACATTCTCTTGAATTGTGAAAGATGAAAACTGCTCAGATCTTGCTCGTTTAATTCCTGTGTTATCATATGCACAGACTTAGTTTCTTAGCATGATTGTTTGTCTGACCTAGTTTGTTCTGACTAATCAGTATGCAAAAGCAGTGAACTTAAAGTTCTTCATTTGTGCCCCTGTTCTCTCCAGGTGAAGTTTGCCAAGGATGGAGGCTCTGAGCGTGTCAGTATCGGCTCTCGGGACTCGGCCGCTCCCTCACCTGCTCCCAGCGTGGAGAGCCTGGGCCCAGAGCAGCCTCCCCCTGCTGCCTCAGCTCCGACTAAACAAGGGTAGGAACCACACACACAAACCTCCAGCAGTGTTGTTGAATTTATTAAATGCATCAGCATTTTTTTTGTTTTGTTTTTTGCATACCAAACATGCCATATGAAAACGCTTACATTTTCCTTGCATTGCATATGTTGTTTTTTTGTTGTTGCCTTACCTAGAGATCCTCCCCTGCGTGTGAAATCCAACTCTATAAGTGAACAGTTAACGGTGAGTTATATTACACTTAATCTCAACACCCTCTCTTTAGAGGACAATATTACTGCAGTTTCAGTTTAAAAAAACAATGAAATGGAAGTGTCAACCATTTGAAATGCAGCAATTAGGTATTCTTGGACCTGAAGAATACATAATTTCTTTTAATTCATCATTTTATTTTGTATAATAAGTTTCTAATTTGTGTCTAGTCTAGTATAGTGAAGCTGTTTTATTACCACAACAGTCTTACCTGTTTCTCTCCATTGCACCCAGAATCCTGACGTCACCAAAGCCAAACTCATCTCCCGCATGGCAAAGATGGGTCAGCCCATGCTGCCTTTCCTTGCTGGTCCAGCCTCGTCCCCGCATGCAGACTCCAGCGACTCAGAAATGGAGGTAAGGCACTCCTCAGCTGGGATGAGAAATGGGAAATAGAGAGGGGGGATGCATGAAGGGGGTTGATAAGTAAAGTGAAGCCAACCTTACGTCACGAACACCAGGTCTGAGTTTGTTGCACGTCATCACAGATTTATCTTGTCCTGTCATGTTTGACTAGGACCCGAATGCGTCTCGGGCGAAGGAGCGCCCTGTGGCCCCCTCTCCCCAGCCTGTGCAGATCACAACAGCCCCCCCGACCTCAGTGCATGGTGAGGCTCCTAACCCACATCTCCTCGTTCTGTCCCTTCACCCACTTAAAAAAGCCAGTGGAGACTAAGGAACACACTGTATAGCCTTTCGCTAGCTCTCACATACTTCCATGTCCTCCCCTGTAGTGACCTCACATCCACATGCCAGCCCTGCTGCAGCGCTGATGCCAGTCACCATGGCGACTGCCACCCCACAGCCCATGATGCCAGGTTCCTTACATGCTTTCCAGGTAGAGCACCATTCTCTCTGTCGGTGTCTTTGTTTGTTTGCGTCCTTGCTTGCTAGTATGTTCTGCTTCCATGTCCCATCTATGCCTCTTCTTTGTCACAGATGATTGGTGCAAGTTTCATCCATATTTTTGTTTTGTTTGATATTTTTTATCTAGCCATTTTTATTTGTCATGGTATGTGTTTGTTTATTTTTTTCATTCTGATATGCTTTCCCTCTTTTGCCTTGCTTCTCTTTATTTTTCTCAGCCGTACTCTTACCCACAGTCTCTGGCTCCCTCTCACTTGCAGCCTGTCAGTGAGATGTATGCAGGTCAGGCGGTACCGTACCAGGGTAAGTCCTGTTGGGGCTCTCTGAAGTTCCCCTAATTCCATTCTTCCTGCTCCAGGTTATTGCTCATCCGCCACAGTGCAGTGTGTCACCTTAACCTCTGGGTATCTATGTCCTTGGCTTTCACAAAGGACCCAGAGATGTGACGTCCTTCCTGATGACAGAGGCACGGCAGCACAACACAGAGATCCGATTGGCCGTTGGCAAAGTTGGAGATAAAGTCGACCAGCTGGCTGCTAAGGTTTGTGTGAACATTTTCCATAATTAATTGCTGCTATTATGGACTGAAGAGAAGAATTTACATGCTACTGTAAAACCTTTCTTCAAAAAGGCCTGTACTACACTATTAAGGGAACTCCGCCTGGTTTGAACACATAGATGTGTTGGTCAAGACCCAAAGACAAATGTCGTCAGCAGAAAAAAAAAGAAAATGTAGTAAAACTACAAGCTCTACTCTAGCTTCTGATACCAAACGCACCTAGGCCCCTATAATGCTAATCTCTCAGGGAAGCTTTTATATGTGCTTGTAGCCATATCAATACAAGACACTATGGCACATGTATTACTGAGTAGTTGTGGAAGAACAATGTGAAGCTTGTTTCTACAGCCAGTCACATACCTCTGTTCACTATGTGGAGTTCCCCTTTTAAAGTGAAAGAGATTTTTACAAAGCGCAGACTACTACAAACTTGTAGTCATTAGAGATCTGAGCATGTCCATTCACACTAATAATAATAAGGCAGAAGGTCAGCTCTGCTGCTCCCTGCTTGGGGTGTCTTCAGTGATGGCCAGGTGTGTCTGTCCAGGTGGAAGAGCTCCAGAAGCAGGGTGGACTCTCACATGGGTACTCCAATGTCTCCATGGAAACCTCAATGATCATGCACAACATCCAGAGAATAATACAGGTAAAATATCATCAAAGGTGTATTGGTCGTGTGAGTGGGTTTCAAATAACTGATCTAGTATATCATAATATCAGAATAAATTTACCTCATTGTTTCCCACAGGAAAATGAGTGTTTGAAGAAGGAGGTGTTTGACAAGAGCACACGCATCGAAGAGCAAAACCGCAAGATTGGAGAACTCATCAACCAAAACCAGAGGTCAGACCGAAAGAGCAATTAGAATTTCAGGAGAACAACATTAGCAATATGCTTGGCTGTGCACAAGGACATTTTACACATCCTGTCCCATTCCTGATTCTGGGCTTTCTTAACCTGGCATGCCTTGTTGCAGGTACATGGAACAAAGTAACCTCCTGATGGAGCAGAGAAATGACTCTCTGAAGAACTCCAGTGAGCAGAACCAGGCACGACTCCTGCAGGCAGAGCAAGACAAGGTTAGATCATGGTGTCCTCTGTACTGAGATGCTTCAGGTGTAGGCCTACTACTAAAGTCATATTCAGCAATATGTCCTAGGTTAGCCACGCCTGACTGACCTTGGGTTAAAACTCGGGTTAAATTAGCAACGTCTCTCAAGAACCGTTGTAAAATGCACAGCAGAATGTGTTGAGTACCGGTGTATTAAAAATTCATACACGTAATAATGTGCATTATAATTTTCCCCCTTAGTTGCTTACAAACATCAATGTGCTAATGCATCACTGGAAATTGTTTGAAGTTGAATTGTTTGAAATTGTTTGCGTAGAATTTCTCCTATGTGGTCATAAACTTGATGTGAAGTGAGGAAACTGCTGGTGTTTTGTTCTGTTTGTTTTGTTTTGTTTTGCTGATGCTGTGTAAAGCCAGGTTGAAGGTTGAAGCAATATTCAGAGATCTTTAGTAAAGCTGTTCCTCTTTTGATGTGCACAGGCAACCTTCTCAGTATAACCCATTCTTCCCCACCCAAAAGGCTTTATAAACTCTGTTAGTCCTCTGGTTCTAAGGGAAGTACTAAACACCCCTGTGTTCATCCTAGTTAACCCTTCTGTCTGATTGATTGTGGCCCTGTTCTGCACTACTGGTGTGTTGTCCTAGCTCTCTTGCTGACTTGGTCCCTTTAGTAGTGACTGCTTTCTCTTCCCAGCATGCATTGCCACCAGACATGGGTTTGGATCAGGTGAGGTTCAGAGTGCTCTCTTTCAGTCTCTCTATCAGTCTCACGTCACCATCATAATCACCTCTGCTCACTTTCCATTATCTCACTCCTTACTATGACCGACATCTTTGGAAATGTTGGTAGTGGCCTCTTAAAACGTTTTGATTTCAAGTTTTCATTTTTGTGTTTCCTCCCACCCCGCCCCAGTCATCATCTTCAGCCTGGTTCCATTACAGGAAGCTCATCACTGCCATGTAACAGCCCAGCATCCTAGGTCAATTAGAATTAGCATAGTGATTTTCATTTTCACATTTTTTTTTCCTGCACATTTGTACAGTGTGATTTTTACTTTTGTGTCATATGTTTTCATTTATCATTTAAATACAGTATTTATATACTACCGTAAATTCAGGGGTCACTCATTTTCTCTCTTTCTCTCTTTCCACCTCTCCCCCTCCCTCCATCCTCATCTCTCTGTCCCCCTCCACTGTGGCTCAGGCTCGTTTGACAGAGGAGCTGGCGAGCTCCACAACGCGAGTTTCGGAGCTGCAGCTTGAGGTGAGCTCCCAGCAGCAGAAAGCCAACGCCCTGCAGACCAAACTCAACACAGTGCTCCAGGAGCGAGACCAACATGCCAGCCAGCTCACCACCCTACAGACCCAACTGGAAGGTGTGTGTGTTTGTGTTTGGGGGGTGCCACCTGATATAACCAGGAAAAAACACACACACACACACAATGATGCTGAAGAAAGTATTGCTGCATAGCAGATATTGTGCAGAATGGAAATTATGCAAATGAGTTTGGTGTGTGATGTGTAGGTGTGTCATATGTTTGTAATGACTAGCAGGGTCCCTTCGCCACATCAGAATAGCTACCTCCAATAAGTATCTGTAGAAATACCCCAGCCAGCTTCATGATGGGTGGAGTAATATTTGAATATCATGCAGAGGTCAAGGAGACTGGGGAAAGAGTACATGCACAGTACAAGGCGGAGAAACAGAAGCGCAAGGAGGTGGAGCTGAAGCTGAGCAGTGTGGAGGAGGAGCTGCAGGATGTGACCACAGAAAAGGACAGCCTGGAGAGGGTGAGTGGCAGCACACGCTGTCGGCTCACTGTGGTGGTCAGTTGTGGATCACTCACAGACGTGTCTGTTTGTGACTTTCAGCTTTTCTGGCGTGGTTGATGTGTCTGATTCAGACAAGCAGAGAAACTTGACCTGACCTGAACAACACTAAGACATAATGGCAAAATGGTGTGTGTGCGTGTGTGTGTGTGTGAGAGAGAGAGAGAGAGACTGTGTGACTTTAGGGTCTTGTGTGTGAGGTGTATACTGAGAACAGGGAGCCAGTGTCAGATAAGCAGACCTGTAGACAGAAACCCAAACCTGTGTGTATGCATGTTGATTGTTGATGGAGTGACACTATCAGAATTCCTAAATGACAGGTGTGTGTGTTTTTGTGTGTGTGCGTGCGCGTGTGCATTTGTGTGTGTGTATGAGAGAGAGAGAGGACATGGTGTTCTGTTTGTGTTTCAATGGTGTGGAACAAAGTGTAGAAGAGGATGACTATGACGCATTTCAGACTTTGATCAAACATAAGATGGAGGCGTGAGGGATTTGATTGTTGATCAGTGATGGCAAGCTGATACGGTGTGTGTATGTGTCAGACTCTGGCAGACAGGAAGAGGAAGTGGCAAGTGGAGCGTGAGCGCTGTGACGAGGAGCTGGAAGAGGTGCGCAGGAATAGCCAACAGGAACTGGACAATCTGAGGAGCCAGTTACGCAAGGCCCGCACCAGCACTGACCACGCCGCCCAAGAACAGGTGTGTGTGTGTGTGTGTGTGTGTGTGTGTGTGTGTGTGTGTGTGTGTGTGTGTGTGTGTAAAAGTTAGTGGCCGATGCTGCCTTTGCATCTTAATGCTTTTGCATCTCTGCAGATTTAGCATTAAATACATGCTGGATACGTACTGGATTCAAAACATTCAACATCAACAGAACATTCGAAACTGTCTTCATCTCCTTGTACTCTTGTATTTTGTACCTTATGGATTGTTATTATGACTTTGGTGATTGAGCTGTATTAGTCAGTCTATATGTGTAAGTACTGTGTGTGTGTGTGTGTGTGTGTGTGTGTGTGTGTGTGTGTGCGTGTGCGTGTGCGCGTGTGCGTGTGCGTGTGCGTGCGCGTGCGCGTGCGTGTGCGTGTGCGTGTGCGTGTGGCGTGCGTTTGCAGCTGACCCAGCTGCAGGCTGAACTGGAGCAGGAGTGGCAGGCTAAGTTAGACCAGGCTCTGGCCTCAGCCAAGGAGCAGCAGTCTCGAGCGATCACAGAGCTCACCGAGCAGAGAGACAGTCTGGAGGTCAAACTCACTCAGCTGCAGGAGAAGGTACTGTTTTAAATATTTACCCACATAAACAAATAGCCACAGACACAGGTACACTTTCACAAATCTATACAAACCAAAAAACAGTCTGTAAACAGTCTGAATTCAGCTGTAATCATTGACACAGACACACGCACAAACGCACACACACACACAGGTCTTACGCTTAAGTTATGTGACTCCCACTTTTGCAGACTGGAACTATTCACGTCTGCTCTATCTTGGTTAGTATTCAATGATCTTTGTCTATAGTGATGATGAAGGTAAAAACACAGTCAAGGCACTTCATTTCTAAGGCATTGAAAAATGGGTTCTGTCTGCCGCCCACAGTTCACAGCACTGAAGCAGTCCCGGGAGTCTGAGGAGCAGAAACTCCTCCAGCAGCAGGATCAGAGCGAGGAACTGCAGGCCCTCAAAGACAAGGTGCTGACCCACATTCATATACACATCTGGGCCGATAATGATGAATCATGCATGCTACACATGTTCTTTACAAATGATGATGACCAAACATGCTCTTATATTGTTACTCTGGATCTTCTGGATATGCAAATCTGAGTGTTTTTAGAACATTCTTAAGAAACAATTCTTTTGGGATCCTTTTGGGAAACAAGATTTTCGTAATAGGGACTTAGGATGCTTTTGGAGCATCTGGTTCATTCACAACACTTAATTAACTGTAACCCATGCTATCCAACCACACACATTGATTGTTCGCTCCTTTGTTTTTGTACTCGGGTTTCACTTTCTTTTTGTATCTGTCTATTTTTCTCTACCGTCTCCCTTTTGGCCTTTCAGCACTCTGCTCTGGAGGGGCGGGCGGTGTCCATGAGGCAGCAGTATGAGACACGTGTGGCTGAGCTGGAGAGGCGTTTGGAGGAGCAGCAACCACAGGAGAGACCTGAGCAGACAGACACCGCAGAGGAGGTAGGGGAGACCAGGCCACCCCTTACGTCTGCAATGTTAGACCTGTACACAGTACAGATATGTTTGTCTAGAGATCAAAAGAGCTTCTGTAGGTCCCCCATCCTGAGACTTCAAGAGGCTCTTGATGTCTTAAGTTGTTGTTGCCTTTCTCTCTGTCTGCAGAGGGTTGTAGTCTGATCTCCTGGCCTTGGGATTGTTGTGTTTGCAGGTGAAGCGTGTGATGAATGGAGTTTTCCACTCACTGCGGGGGGAGTTTGACCTCCATGAGTCCTACACAGGCAGTGCCATTATTGGTGTTCTGGTCAACACCATCAAGGTATGGATGCATCCCCCTTCCCCCCTCTGTCCCTAGCGGATCTACATCCTGATGGTCAGAAATGATCTTTTTTCACAAGTGAAAGTATCAAGTTTAGTAGTGTGCCATACTTTATGCAGGACCCAATCACATAATGAGAACCTAATGTAATTTGGAGAAAAATTATGTATTAAATTACATTATGTATTATTCTGGCATCCTTCTCCAGAATGTAACCTTGCAACTTCTTGCAAAAAATGAGAGGACTTCTTCAGAACAAAGCCAGCAAGAGGAGGAAGAGGAAGATGAGGAGGAAGAAGAGCCTGAGGAAAAAGTGCCAGCGACCATGCAGATGAATGGCAAGAAGGAAGATGAGGATGACGAAGAAAAAGAGATCGATGAGAAGGATGTGGAGAAGACTGTGCAGAAGAGTACGCCTCCAGAGAGGGAGGAGCCAAAAGTGCCTGAAGCGACAGGAGATACCTTGGCAATGGAACAGCCAGAGAGAGCAGAAGAGGAAGTCATCCCAGAGAACAAGGAAGTGCCCGTTCACAAAGACCAGGAAGCAGAGCCCACAGAGGTTGTGACCAACCAGGTGATGCTGATGGACACCACAGCACCACCTGTCTGCCAGGAGACTGGAGACCCTAGCAAGGCCAAGCCCCAAGAGCCCTTAGTATCTGAGGAAGGGGTGAAGCCACAGCCTCCTACCGATGCAAGCCTTAAAAAGGAGGCCACGAAGCACGATGAGAACGTGGCGGATCCCCTAGGGGAAGCTGTTGTCACGGACACTAGAATTGGACCACCCACTCGGCCTCCACCACCACCACCAAATGTCACACATGCAAATACACAGGGCACCACACCCAACAGGTAAAGGAAGATTATCCAGCTCAGATATCAGTATTTAATCTGCAATTCCCAAAAGGTAGATGAGAAGAAAGTGAGGAAGAGCCTTGTAAATGAGCTTTATCAGTTCTGATGGAGGTTGATCCCCCATTGTATTTTATAACCTGAATGTAGGTTATAGTGTTTTTACATAGGTACTCTCTGGCTCATAATTTAATTTAAATTGATCATGTTCTAATCATCAGTTCAATCAATTCATTTCGTTGTAGTGTCTTTGGTCAATAATAATTAAAAAATAATCAGATAATCAGACCACTAACCCATCACAGTCTGAGCTGCATGCTGGCTTTAATTCTTAACAATGTCTAAATCCCACCCAGCTTCTTCACAGATTCTCTGTGTACTTACTGTGCACTACTGTGTCCTTCATGTATGTCTGTCCCTCCCTCCTCATGTTGGTCTGTCGGTCTGTCTGTCCTTCCTGCCCGTGTATCATGTCCACTGCGCTACTCACTCAGCCTGACTGAGGGAGTAGGGGAGGAAAATGGAGAGGAGCCATTTTTCAAGCCGTCAGCCCCGATCAAACCCCCACCCACCCCAGCAGAGGATGACGATGATGAATTGGTGAGGAAGAATCTGCCAGGGCCACCACGGACAGGCTCTTAGATTCCACACACACTAACCCGCCCCACCCCCCCCTCTTTTCCTTCTACCATCTGTTAACTCACTCAGTGCTAGTAGTAGTGACAAAATCAATGTTGATCATCCCCAAGATTTGCTTTAAAGATTTACTACTTAAAGGTTTACCTGTACCAAGTTTTATAACACTGTTAACGGTTTAGTCCTAGTTGGGAGGTAAAATGCTAACTATCTTCGTTGTTAGTGTGCAACTGCCCACTCACTAATGCTGCATGTCAATCTGCCGTGTTCTCAGAGTTTAAAGGGAAGACCTCCGCCCGCCCCACTGTTTGGTGATGATGACGACGAAGATGACCTGGATTGGCTTAGCTGAGCACAGAAATAAAAAAAAAAAACTGCCTGGAAAGAAGCTTGGATTCTAAGGTGTAGCAGCCATTTCCTTGGCAACTGAGATAAAGAGTGGAGTGGAGTGCAGCGGAGCAGGAGTCGAGACAAAGTCCTGCAGCCTGAATGTCACCAGGGATGGAAATCGCAAGCACAAGCCACAGGGCATGTCCTGTAATTAATTTCTGCTCAGATCAGAGGGAATGCAAACCATCTATGGCTCTCAGATCCTGAGCGTTGAACTGAAAGTCATACAGGGAAAGAGGGGACTTGACTGGTCTGCTGCTTTTTCAAAAGAAAAAGAAAAGAAAATCATGATCTTTCCCTTGGGACAGCTTGTGTTAATTCTTAAACATGTTCCCAATGTTAATGTTTCTTTTTTTCCCCACCAGCACCCAATGGCTTTTTTAAAAATGGATGATCATGGTTACTGTACAAAAGGCTGTATTATGTGTGACCACAAAGCCTTTTGTTATTACAGACTACATACTGTAGGAGAAAATCCTTAAACATTTACAAGACCTGTATGTGAATGAGAAGAAAAATAATTAAGTACAAAGCCTACACGGTTTAGCTGATTACTGGTCTCGCTTTTATTCTAAAGCCAAGATGTTAATTTTATGTGTTGATTCATACATCTTTTCTTTACTTTTTGTAAAGAGGATTCTTGAGATTCAACAAATACTTTTCAGCATTGTGATGATCTGAGCTTGCTGGCAATGGTAGGATTTTATAATGTTTCATTTTTTTGCTAACAGTACTTCATGTTCATTAATAAATAAAGTATTACATTTCTGAAGTCAGTATTTTATCACCATTTCCTCCTTGAACAATGGCAGTAAGATATTTTGTGTCTGAACAGAATTAAAGAGGCACTTTGCAAGAAATTACCATTCTTTGAAAAATATCACTCATCTCCTTTAATAGTAACAATTAGTGGATTATAAATAAAGATATGGAAAACACATGAGGGTCAATGATGGAAGTGACTATACAGTGATACAATCCCTAAGTAGAGGGAGTATTCTGAGGTTAAGTTTCCATCCCTGAGCTCCCAGTAGACAACATTTAAAGGATTTTTATTTGCTCTCGTATACATAAGTGCATCAGACAGGCCGATATGCCAACACAAGTTCCATCCCTATAAAACGCACTGACCCCCTGGCTTAAAATCATCTCCCCAATCCAGATTCTTGGAGTGCTAGTTGCCACAGAAAGTAAAAGAATAAAGTTAAACGGGGTTGTTCACTTCATTGCACTGTCTCATCGCAAGTCCAACATTGTGACTGTACCATCTGTGATAATGATATGGTTTCCCTCCTGTCAAAGCAAAGACAAATTTTTACAATTAAAATTAATGCATGAATTTAATAACCAAGAAACCAATTAAACTATACTGTATTTGAAACTCGAATGCAAAAAAAAGTTTTCGTATTTTGCAGAGAATTCAAAGAGATAGTGAGACTCACAGCAAAGAGCGGAGGGTGTTTGGAGTGTGGATGGAAGCCCTTTTGTTTACAGGTCGATATCTCCTCCATTCCATGGTCTGTCAGCCTGAAGTATCCCGTCCTGCCAGAAAAGCATGTCATGCAGTATTACAGTCAAGACTAGACAAATACTGAGGTTACTTGTTTTCTTTTTGTTTCATAGTGTACAATTTTCTATTCAAGCTAATACGCATATTGTATTGCATTCATGAAAATTAATAAAAAAAGAGACATCCTCCTAATCAAGGGAATATCTCCAATGCTCTGTGGGATCCGAACACAAGGTTGTCAGAACAGCGTTCATGGAAACACACAGGGAGAGGTGCATGAAATTCAAATAAATGTGAACAAACAGTTTCCATCAACTTAAGCCATATAATGCCCTATGCAAATGTGAGTTCATCCACCCCTCTAATCAGACTTTTATGAGGATTAGACATCTGGATGCAAACGTCAGGTTTTTCCGAGCTATTTAGTCAAATTGCTAAAAATGCACATTAACAACTTGGATGGAAACCCATGAATGCCACTGCTCATGAATGTCAGGGTGTGTTGGGACTCACTCATTGAACTTTGGGGAGCACACGATAGCAATGGCCTCTGGTAGCATTATTTGGTAGGAGCAGTGTGTGTGAAGATCAACGCTGGAGAGAAAAGCTGTTTGTGTTGGGTGCGTCTACAACACATAAAATTCACATAAATTACATTTTTCAATTTTACTAAAAGGTGTTGATACCAGAATTGAGGAATAAGTTAAAATGGTTTAAAAAAGAAAATCTGTATCATGCACGTTTGTGTGTCATGTTTGGTCAACTGGCTTGGATGCACACATCCATACACTTACATGAATCCAGCCCAGAGTAATGAGATCATACTGGCCCTGGACCAGGAAGAGCTCCTCCTCATTCTCAGTGTCACAGTAATCTGGGCCTCCACACTGCTTTGGCACGATCACATGGGTTATCGTGAACGCATTCCTGGTCTGGGAAAAACAGACGCTCTGTTTGTACATGTCAGTCTATTGGGCACTGAGTCAAGATAACAACCATCACTATGGAGGGATATTAAAACAGAGTTGAACTAGTAACTACTAACTGCTGCCAGAAATGGCATCTGATACAAAAAAGATAAATGTATATTTCTATTATACATTGAATATATTTCAGTGCTGGATATCTCAAAGTCTGTAGAAACCAAAGGTCGCAGATGACAGAAGGCAGGGAGTTTCTATAACATACCAGTTTGCCACAGAGAATCCCACAGGTTTCCACAGATCTGATAGTGTTGGCATTGGCTATTCTCAGGAACTCGCTGCAAAGCTCAGCTGGTACTGTCAGTTGCCTTAGCCCATCAATCAAGACATCTGTACCACAGAAAATAGAGAGATTAAAAAATAAAAAAAAACTATTGGCTGCTGTATATTAAGAACCTTCAAGTACTTATTGCCATTCATTACTGACCTTACAAATAACTCTACGAAGACATACAAAAAAAACAAAAAACAATTGAGATGCTTTACTGTTGTTAGTTGAGATGAGGGATCCTGGCTTGAGTGATCGGTCAAAAGCAGGAGGCGATACAGGCGTCTGAGCAGGTTCACCGGAGTGGTTGGTGCTGGGGTACACAGGACTCTGAGCAGGGGAAGGTGTGGGCAGGAATGGAAGCGGTGGGCCCTCGATCCCAGGTATGAGTGGCGCATCGGCACTGAGAGCGCTAGGGGACGGGGCGTTGAACTCCTGGAGGACACGCTTGCGCTCCTTCTCCAGCTCCTGACGACGGATCATCTCCTCAAAGGCACTGAACTGCTCCTGTTCGCGCTGACGCCGCTGCATCTCGGCCACTCGCTGCCTCTCCACCTCGAGCTCCCGCTGCCGGGTCAGGTGCTGGGTCATGTGCTGAGCCATGTTCGCTTCCTCCGCCTGCTGCATATACACACATACATACACACCTCTGTGTATAAGGCTTCAGACAGCACAGCAACAAGACCCCTCATTCCAAATCCACTGAACACACTTGCACCAAACAATCACGCTGGGCCATGCTTTTTGTTTACTGTCTGTAACTGCTATTTGCTGCTGTTTACGCTATGCTTCTCTGCACATTTGTTATACATCATCATCTAACAATTAAGCTTAGCTATTCACTCAACATCTCATCCACTTTCTTTTCAGAAATCCCTGCCCCTGACCTTAAAAATTAAACCACAGAAAAAAAGTTTATAACTGGTGTTAACCACATGGACCAGGACTTGGAATTTTTATTGAGGAGTACCAGTAGCTCATATATAGTCCATTTCCTGAAGCCATTCTTAGAATGTGGAACATGGCATTAAAGTCAACTACTGTATTGTTCAAGGAGAGGGGCAGGGAAAGAGCTTACCTTTCTGACAAGATAGTCTGCATACTCTCGCTCATATCTCCTCAAGATATGTTTCTTAAGCTCTTCTGCTTGAGGAAAAGCAACCTCCTTGAGTTTCTATTTTGGTGACAATACATCATGGATAAGAAAGCACACAACTCTAGATGTCATTATAAAAAGATGTATTCATCAAACAGAAGAAATAACATACAATACACACATCTAACATATTAAACTCACCTTTAAAGTGTCCTTTTTCTCTGGAATAGTTGAGTTCTTATACTCTGGATGCTTTGGCAGCTTTTCAATGAAAAGGCTAGAGAGATGTAAATGGCAACTTCATATGTCGTCTTGACTACTGCAATGCCCTCCTATCAGGTCTTCCAGCCTGTGCTGTGAGACCGCTACAGATGATCCAGAATGCAGCTGCACGTCTGGTTTTTAACCAGCCAAAAAGGGCACATGTCACACCTCTGTTCATTGAACTCCACTGGCTATCCTTGGCTGCTCGCATCAAATTCAAGGCACTAAAGGTGGCCTACAGGGTGACTGATGGCTCTGCTCCCATCTACCTGAATACTCGCCTGAAGCTCTATGTCACCCGCCGACCACTTCGCTCCTCTAAAGAACGTTATCTAGCACGGCCAACACCTTGCGCAGGTCAATCCTGACTCTTCTCATGTTTGGTTCCACGCTGGTTGAATGACTTTCCAAGTGCTACCAGATCAACTGATACCCTCTCCACCTTCAAGAAACTCTTCCAAGAATATCTCCTGGCCTAAATTTTCAGAATGCACTTAACATCTTATACTTAATTTCTCTTTTATACTGCACTTTTTATTACACTATTGCACTTTCCACTTAAAATAGTGCAGCTTTTATGTTAGCAATATGCACTCTCTTAGTTTCTTTCATTGTGTTGCAGCTTGAATGTTATCCTCTTTTTTAAGTCACTTTGGATAAAAGCGTCTGCTAAATGCATAAATGTAAAAGTAATGTAAATGTATATGACACTGTTTGACAAAAAATACATTTCATTAACTTCCTATGTTGCCTATGACATCCATGTACTGGAACTTGTGGATCACACATACATGGCAAACAAATCAACACCCCTCAGCACTTACGTGATGTATTTATTATATAGGATGAAAGCGTGCTCCGTATTGCCCTCCTCAGCATAGGTATGGGCCATCCGGATCATCTCCATGCCGGAGCGGAAGTAACGGCGGGCGGGCACATTTTCGTTGACGTCCACAGCGCTGCCCTTCTTGGTTAAGGCACGCACCCGCTCCTCAGGTGGAATACTTGGATCAGTGTGGTCCAACATAGCCCCCTTTCAGAGGAACGCCCACCAGGACACCTAAAATGCACAGCCCAAACAATAGAACATCGCCTTAACTAGCCTACATATCTAGATACATTCTGAACATTTTGAAATGAATACATCAATAATAGCTTAAAAGCGTAGTTGAGCAGTTTGTAAGGCAGACTGGCATTTATTCCCACTGCTTTCATACTACAACTTTTGACTTGTAAGAGTTTAGATGTCTGGCTGTGTTCGCATTTCAACTAACGTTACCACTATCTTCATGCAGAGCTATATTGCTCATAACAAGTAAGAATTAAAGAAGAATTCTAGTTATCTGTCAGAACTGTAGTGCCAGTTGTGTAATCAGTTTAGTTATATAACCTTGTTAATGCGCTCTTTTCCATCATAAAGGATTGCCTCTGATAACTGCTACAGTGGTGATAAAATGCTGTTGCTCAATACTATTCAGAGAAAATGGGCCAAGCATCTTCTCTGTGCATTCCACGACATGGACAGGTAATGTTAACACCAGCAGTTACACACGATTCGAGGTACTGTGTTGACAGCCGTCACCTGGGGAGTCCTATTTTGTGCTTGAACAATGCAACAATTCATTGACATGAAGCCTGTTGTGGCACGTCATCTAATGTTAATCGGTGTGTCGGTGGCTGAGTTTAGTCGGACTAAATTTTTAGTCAGAAACTATTCGGTTAAACACAGTATATCAACAAATTTAGCCAGCTGACTAGCAAGCGCTAGGACATAAGTAACGTTAGCTGGTCACCAGGCTGAGTGACCAAATCTCAGCTCTCTCAACAGTCCTTACTGTGCAACCAATATTTGAAATTCTTCAGTGTTTTTTTCCCAATCCCTCGTCTTCTACGCTAACAATAACGTCAAACAGTTTGACTTTACAGATAACTTAGTATATGAATACAGAAAACATCCTTACCTGGTTGCTGAAGTAACGTTAATGTTAGATCACAGTAGCCTATCGCAGACCTGATCAGGTAAGTGAGTTCATTTCAGTGAGATGCAACAACTGTTTCACCAGCGAGAATAAATCGTGACAATTTAGATCTATTCAACTGAATACTGGACAATATACCTAATGTTATTTAATCGGAACAAGCAAGATAGAATCGAACGTGGCTCAATTTGAGCTGAACACGAATGGACAACAGCAGTTTGCGGAAGAACCCCGAACCGGAAATACGTAACCATGCACCCACGCTCAGAATCTATAGCACCTCTCCAGTCTATATTCCACAATGCACTCCACTCCTCATTCAACTCATCAGCAGTAGCAGCGGCATAGACAGCAGCTTTCTGATATTACTCATTCACATAATAATTTAAAAGAACCTGTAAAATATCACGGAATTTGTCACAATTATGTTGCTGCCCAGTCAGGCTGTCTAATAAAATTAGCTAGGCATAAATGTCACAAGTTTCTGTTTGATGAGTGCAACCTCCAATTAAACCATCTCTAGTGCAGCCTAACGTTACCCTAACAACAAATGAGGGAAAATACTTATATCAAAACAATTGTTTATTTTAAACCTGTCCATCCAAGATTATTTCTAAAGGCCTAAATACTGCCTGCACATCATTAAATTCAATATTCTGCAGGTGATTAAGAAATAATCTACCAATGGTAACAAAAGTAAAATATATCATTTGGGTCATAAAAGTACTTTAAAAAAATCTTACATTTTAAAGTAAAAGTAGCAAATGCCTAAACTACACAAATCTTTATAAGGCATTGGACTAATATTTTCCCCTTGAAAAACAATGTTGCTGCTCTAATATCTCCCTGTGCTGTAACAGTCAGATGTGCCTCCATCACAGGAAAGACACTTCAGGGTTGCAGTCCTGTAGGCTTTCCACACAATGGGGTCTTGGAGGCAAACGGTTCCTCCACCTCTCTTCTCCTCTGCCTCATTGCGGTTGATGTCCCCCACGCAGATCCAGCCACCTGTGCCTCCAGCCGCAGCTGTAGTGCTGACTGCCCACTTAGAGTGGTCCTCTGTGGCCTCGAAGGTGAATGTCTGCCCTGGGGAAAGCTGCTGGATATTCAGCACCTTCCAGCTTGGGGAGCAGTCTGAGGGCAGAATTCCGGTGGACCGCTGCCAGAACTGAACTAGCAGGTCTGACTGAAGAGTAGGGGCCACCCAGGAGTGATAGAGGTCTGCATACAAAATGAACAAAATATCAATGAAAGGCAGAAAATATCAAAGAACATCAGAAATAAAGTCACATATCCATATTAAATAACATATTCCTCCATAGACCATACTTGGTATTTGTTAAATGACAAACACACCACATTTGTAACCTGGTCTTACATCGTTATTTACCATTTGCAAAGGATGCTCCTTTTGCAAAGTCAATGAACGTAGTCCCGCCCAGTGAAGTGAGTGGTACACTGCGATTGGAGATTATGCCATCATATAGAAGACTGGCATTGCCTCTGTCTCCCTGACTGTGTTTACATAGCTTGACCATGGACTGTACAGACGAGGCAAGGGAATCAGGAATATGGCAGTCGAAGATGTGTGGATGATTAATCTGTAGTTGTTCCCCTAAGGGACATCAAACAAAGCACTCAGTCTCTACTCTACTTTCAAAGTCTGTAAAAAAAATAATATTTACCCTTTTTCATGTTTTACTGTTATTTTGTTAAGAGCTACACAGATTTGCTAAGTGAATGCCTTAATTTACGGTTAAGGTACAGGATAAACAGCACTTGCCATTAACATTCTCAAAATGGTTTCAGAGGTTTCTTAAAAGTTTATTTGCCGTCACAATGTTAAAGTATACTTACAGATGACTCTTACAGAGAGGGAATGGGGAGACCTTACCTATTGTCTGGAAGCGATCCAGGGGGTAGGTGACACAGATGAAGTTCTGACCATTCACAACACCAGTGTCTGGGTATGAAAACTGTCCGACTTCCTTGGGTGGTGGAAAATGTGGTGTGCTGTGGACCAACCAATACCCTTGTTTTTTGTCAAATAAGACAACACCTAACAAAGGGAAAACAGGATTCTTACAAAACTGTCAAAGCACATGAGGATATGAAAGCAGGAACCAAAACCAAAGCATGTGCTATAAAAAAACAACGCAGGACAAAAATGATTCAAAATAATAAGAATGACAATTAATGATTAAATCAACTGTAAGCCTTTTATTTTTAGCTGTAAGTCTCATACCTTTGGTATGACCCCCACCTCTACCAACATTCTCAGTAGCTCCCGTCCGATGCACTGGTGCGGGTGGCTGGTCATTGTACAGTATGTAGCCCTGCTCATTGCTCTATAAAAACAATGATTGTCATTGTAACATATAAAGTGAACAAATTTATAATATGGAAAACAGTAAATACAGAAGTATCAACTGCTTTCGTGAGAAAAATAAGTTTGCCAAATGCCATGTAACCGTGTATAGCTGTCCAACAGTACTTCCTAAGGCTCCCGTGCTGTCATTCACCAGGCCTTTTCCATCTTCCCATCCCTCGCTCACTTTGTTCATGAATAGATACTTCAGGCCCTCAAAATGAGACTTATGATGAGGGAGTTTATAGAGATAAAACCTGTATTAAAGTATGCATGTGTTAATACAATTAAATATATATATTAAAGGCTCCTTACTAGTTTTATTATTTTAAAATGTCATAATACATGTTTTAATATTATGTTGTTTGCGCCTTACTCAACATCCAGAATTATTTTCAATTTCTTTGTTTTTTTGACCTTGCCATACTGACCAGTCCACAGCTTTTCCCGAGTCATCGTAGCACGAAATAGGTCCTGCACTCCCCTCTAGCGTTTGATAATGTAGTAGCAGCAGGGCGAGAGCAACACCGACCATGACCAACTGGAGAAGGAAAACTACTATTTTAAGAAAGTAATATTATTAATGTTAGGAAGAGGATGAGTACATGACCCTGCGAATCCTAATTAACGCTGCCGCATGACATTGCTTATCGAACAAATATATGTGACCGCCGAACAATCCTCTGAACCCAACCAGTGCGAGCAATCACTGCTTCTCGAAGATCATGTAGGCTTTAACTTACCTTTTCCAGTTACTTCAACCTATTGAAGACATTCGACATAAACTAGTCTTGATTGAGGCCAGACCATGCCCTGTTCGTTCTTTATGCTCATGGGAGTTGAATTGAAACTACTCATATCATTATTTTGAAGCTGCTCTCTTCCGTAAACGAAGTCATGTGACCCGATTGCTCACATGCATTGCACTTTGGTAAAACCCTTAGGAAGTGAGAATCATTTACAACTGTTTGTCTAGAAATATTTTAAAAATATTAAAGAATGAACGGTTATGAACCAACTATAATGCAGACATCTTCATGGACAAAAAATAGTTTGACAATTTTATAACTAAAATACATTTTATTTTGAGTATGCTCTAAGAAACTGCTTACAGTAGCACACCATTAATTTTTGAAATGTACATAACCCTTATAATATGTTCCTAGTTATTTGTATTTATGACATCAGAATGGTGAATATCAATATTAATGAACTACAGTAAGACGACTGAATGAAACCTAGTCTGGTAATAAAACCAGGTCCTCGTTTTTTTACATAGGGTCTGGACATTCATGAGTGAGATTCAATTGCTTGCTTGAGGTGTTTAAGTTTAAAAATATTGGATCAGCCCCTGACTTAACGGCTCCCCCTCTGTTCATTAATTGAACAGGTTAAAATTCCTGGTGAGACAAGCTCAGTGGGATCAAACCCAGACTAGCACTGTAGGAAGATGATAATCAAGCAGAAGTGCTAGGAAGGCATGGCCAGGCTAACTGAAACCCATAGTTAGATGGTAATGAGTGTCTATGGTTATTTCGGGAACAGCTTGGTACATCACTTGCTATTGTCTAGAAGCTATCCAGGGGGTTGGTGACAGATGAAGCTCTGACTATTCACAACACCAGTGTCTGGGTATGAAAACTGTCTGACTTCCTTGGGTGGTGAAAAATGTGGTGTGCTGTGGACCAACCAATACCCTTGTTTTTTGACTATATATGTATATCTGTCAGACAACATCTGAGGAAGGGAAAACAGGATTCAGGAGGAGGATATGAAAGCAGGAAAATCAAAGCATGTGCTATTAAAAAAACAACACAAGACAAAAATGATTTAAAATAAAAATGAATCAACTGTAAGCCTTTTACTTTTTGCTGTAAGACTCACACCTTTGGTATGACCCCCACCTCTAGCTTAAAATGCCTCCTGAGACAACAAGCTCAATGCTATCAAACCCAGGCTAGCGCTGTAGGGAGATGATAATTAAGCGCAAGGGCTAGGAATATATGGCCAGGCTAAATGAAACCCATAGTAAGATGGTAATGAGTGGTAAAGCATGTACGCTGGTGGTATGGCCATTACATAAATGCAGCCACTTCTTGAGCACTGAGCCTATAAACAGAACTTATATACTTGTATATATATATATATATATATATATATATATATATATATATATATTGCATATACAATCTCATCGCATGTACGCTGGTGGTATGGCCATTACATAAATGCAGCCACTTCTTGAGCACTGAGCCTATAAACAGAACTTATATACTTATATATATATATAATATATATTTAATATATATATATTTATATATATTGCATATACAATCTCATACTACTGTATTGTAAAGAACATTTGTGCATTGTGACTTATGTTGTGCAAAGTGCTTCAGAGATTATGTTACTCACTTCCAAGAGTGCTATTTAATAGTTGCACAATAAATAATTTGAGGCAAAGAGTAAGTAACATTTAGATCCTCTGGGGAAAAAAACTGAAGAACAAACTGCAGGACTGTAGCATGGAAGACGATACATGCCATATCTTTCTTGTCCTGGGACTACAAAATACCCCAGGTAACTGCTGCTGATGAGAGCAGCCTCTGAGGCCTTCATTGAACTATGTAGCAGGCAGAGGCTGGGAGGAAAGGACAGGAAACATGGCTGCTAAGTGTGAGCGACAGGAATGTCTTTCATAATCATGGGCCCACTCAGTTCAGCCTTTGGCACCCTGTTCCACTTCTTCTTCTTCATCCTTAACCTGAAAGGGGAAACGACATTTTAAATGAGGTACTACAACCATGCAATGGAACAAATGCAGGATCCTGACATCACAGAAGTATTGGTACAGATTTTAATAATTCCAGCTTTCTTCTTAAAACTCTCACATATGCAACTTCACACTCTTAAACTTATGAATTGAATGATTGCTTTTACCACTCCTGGATTCACAAGGTAAGCAGAACAAATGTGATTATAGAACTAATCAAGGGTACAAGGGTCATTATCATCATAGGATCATTAAAGTCCATTCTACATCCAATGAATATCTTAATGTCAATTACAAAATAAAAGATCTGCTATTGCACATATGGGAAAAACATGCCTTCATCAATAATGAATGGACAAAAGCATCACTGTATCAAAACAAATTGAGGTTTATTGCAAAAAAATGAGCAGTATTTGACAGAATTTACCTGCTCGACTCCCTCCACCTCTGGGACATAGAATTGAAGCATATTTTGGATCCCGCTCTTGAGAGTGACAATGGAGCTTGGACAGCTGGTGCAGGAGCCCTGTAATTTTAGCTTCACAATGCCGTCATCAAACCCTCTATACAACACATCACCTCCGTCCTCCTGCACTGTTGGCCTGTGGGGCAAAAGACAAGCAGTTTCAGTTTGGACATCGGTCACTATTCTATGAACATCTCACTGTTGCTTGCAGTGGCTTTTAGTTACTTGTCTCAATGCATTTTGATATGAGCTGATTGTGTTGCATCTCACCTGATACGAGTGTCCAGAAGTTCTTTTATCATTGCAACTACCTCATCATCATCATCCGATGGGGCTGTTTGAGAATAAACAGTGTAACTCAAACAATGCCAGTCACAGTGTGGGATCTGTTCTTTCAAGGTGTCAACTTCTGCTCTTCTACTCCTACACCTATCTATTCCTACTACAAAACAGCCTCAAACCTGTATCTGCTTGTGGTGTGGCTTCCTCATTCAGCACTGGAAGTCCAGTAGTAAAGAAGTCCATGATTGTTGCGAAGACGTCAGGCTTGATTACTTTCCACTCCAAATTATCATCAGCCTAATGAATTTAAATGGTGAACTGATCAATATATACCACTCGCATTCCAGACTCTGTATTGCATATAACTGTAAAGTATAACTGCAAGTTCATACCTTGGTGATTGTTATGAAATCTGGGCCCAGGAAAACACTCTTTACACCATCAATTCTGAACAGATGCCTACAAAATACAAGCATTTTAGTCAATTAATTGTGAGAGAATTTTAACCATGCGGCCATATATATGCAGTGTGGCACAGTCAAGCAACATAAGTCAGTCTGCAAACAATTAAGTATGCATGTAGGGGAGTAATGCACCTGGCCAGGGGGGAGCAATATGCATCACGAGGCCCAGCAAAATCCATCGTTCCAGACTCCAGCACCATGCGACCTGGGAGGAACTTTAGACTATTTGGGTTTGGAGTGTCTTGGGTCTGTATGAACATGTTCCTCGCTGGTTAAAAAACAAACAAAGTAAGGATTAATCTGGTGATGTTTCTTCACCGTGATCGAAGATGACGGAGAAACGCTCACCAAATAAATGGTTTGTGGTTGGTGGCAGTGGTCGTCTTGTAATGGCATTTTTTGCTGGGGGTCTGTTCAGTACAGCAACATAATTACGAACAGTGTACCTGTAAAGATATTCAAGACTGTAATGTGTTGTTGACACCTGCCTTGAACAGAAATGTCGCAAGTACAGCACATGCTGTATCTGGCTTCACGTAAATTGAACTGGAACTTATTAGCTAACTACTTATCCGTTGCACATGGCCATAACATGGAATCTTTTTCATACCACGCATTAAATGCAATTGTTTCATATTACAAAGCTGACACTATCTTCATTAGGTTGCAAGCTAAACGATTAACGTTATCTGAGTTTAAGAAAGTCTTAAATGAAGACAAATCTGTGTAAGAACTTGCGACTAACGTTACAGCTAGCTCACAGAGATTATGAAACGATCAAGTCAGAAAGTTACATAATCGTCAAAATAAACTGACATAAGTGGCATTATAAAGGGTTAATAAAATAAGCCTTTCAATTATCAATTCATTCAAGGGCAACTCACGGTCTTGCTATTAGTGCAGAAATACACCACAACCTCCCGATACGACCGTAGGATGCCATGTTTACAGAATTCTCTTCGTCTTGGAGAATGCGCATTTTGCTGAGCCTGTGACCTGTACTGCCGCCCTCAGTCTGGAAGTGAAAAAGCATAGCATGCTCAGCTAATTTCCTTTTTTTTCTTTTAGCATTACAATGAATTGTTTTTAGTATCATTATCGATTAAAGGTTAATGAATTTTAATGAATGATTACTAGATCATATTAATGCTATAATGCAAGATACTAAAAAAATAATGATAAACGAAAAAGTCTCTGTCTACTAACAAACACTAGGGGCAGCAATCTTCCGGGAGCGTGTGCTCTGCAGGAGCAGACACACTACTAGAGAACTCACGGATTTGCACGAACCACAAACCCAGGAAGAGAGAAAAATGGTTGCTGATGTTAAGGAATGATGAAAATCAGTCTCTAGCTCAAGATAAAATTCTTTGGAATGGACTTGGGTTTTTACACTGTCGCAGTTTGCGGTTGTTGTGGTGCATTGCTGTAAGTAATGCTCAAGGTAGATAAATGAACGTTAAATCTTAATAACGTTAGGTTATTTTGTTTTTGCTGTGGACTAATTAGCCAGCTAACATTACTGCTGATTATGTTGAGGGGTCCCTGTGTATAATCCGTCAGCAAGTAATGTTACTACTAACCACCAGTCTTTGAAAGCAGCGTTGTCGTAATGTTTGTAGTCGGATGTGTCAACACTGCTGAACCAGTGGGTAGAAAAGGTTTTCATGTTCTGCCATGATTTCCACAGCTTGCTACATTAGCTAGCTGACAACCCATTCATATGCAGTCTGGTCAACTGTGCTTCTTAATTAGTCAGGTGGTCTTGGACGTAATCCCAAAGCCACAGCAGAACGGTAACCAAGAAGAGCACTTGATAGAGTATTGTGCATGTACAGAAGTTCTCCGTGTGTAAGGTATTGTACAGTACAGCAGTTATTATTGCATTGACTAACGTGAAGCAACATGTTTGTGTCTTTTTTCTGCAGGGGCTTGTTAATGAAAACAGGCGTTCAAATATGATTTGGAGTGCTGCTGACAGTTGACTTCAAGTTCAAAAACCAAATCAAACGTTGCATTATGGAACACTAAATTTTGTCACTCCTGTTTTGCTGTGGACAAATGTGCTCATCACCAATGTTATTCACAGTAAAAGCTGTCTCTTAATCAAAAAATAGACCTTTAGTCACTACACCAAAGTCTGGTTCTGTCAAAATGCTGTCTGCACTGAAAAAGTTGGTTGGCTCAGAGCCTGTGCCACCAAAAGAGAAGAACATTCCTGCAGGCCTTCAATCCATGAACCAAAGTTTACAAAGGCGCTTTGCAAAGGGTGTTCAGTACAACAGTAAGTACCTCTGCTCTACAACTCTGGCATTCACCTGAACATATTCATGTGAAATTATTCATAGTGCTGATGAGGTTATTTAAAAAGAACATTTATAGGGGAGCTGTGTTTCATACCACATCTTTTTGTCCTTTTCAAGTGAAAATTGTTATTCGTGGAGACAGAAACACAGGAAAGAGCACCTTGTGGCAGCGACTTCAGGGGCAGAAGTTTGTGGAGGAGTACATCCCTACACAGGAGATCCAGGTCACAAGCATCCACTGGAGTTACAAAAGTAAGTGGGCCTGCTGCCTGACACTTCAAATACCATCAAAATCTTTATGATTTATTTTTTTACTTTTCTGTAACTTCTATGGTTCTGATGAGTTCAATAAACATTCTCAGACCATTTCATTCTTTTAATAGATGTGTGGTTTTTTGTTGTTGTTATTGTTGGCTATATTGGACTTCTCTTAGTGTGCAACTCCTTCTCACCCATTTTTAATAGTCAGTGATGGTGTCATTTTTTTCTGTTACTTTTACTTGCTTTAGTTTGTATTTTGTGATCATAGTTATTCACTTTTACTTGTTTTATTTTGGTTTTTTAAAATTGTCATTAACTTATCAAATTACATCCAAATTAGGTGACAACAAAGGTAAATCATTTAAAGAAAACTATAGCAGTAGGTAGTGTTATTTAGTGTCCTCCATAGCAATACCAATAATTCTTGATCTGTAATAGTAGTAATGTAAGCTATTTGTGTGTTTGTCAGATGCTTACTATAGAGCTGACACTATAGATATAAAAAATAGCTATAATTTATCTGCAAAAATAGAGACAGCTCTTGCAGCTCTCAGCTCTTTTGTATTTGATCAGTAGTAGCAAATAGTTAGTTTAAAGCCACTTTTAGCTCTTGAGATGCTCTTGGTTAGACGTGTGGTATTAGAAATCAAATAGGCTGTTATTTTCTGGGCACATGTCATCCCCTAGTGCATGTGACTAGACCAAGGAATCCATGGAATTCCAGCCCCTCGGGGGCAAAGTAATACTTTGATCGTCCTTACAAATTCAATGCAACATACTAACTTTAACATTTCATAATTTTCACCCATTGTACCCATTTCTCTGTCTTCCAGCAACTGACGACGTGGTCAAGGTGGAAGTATGGGATGTGGTGGACAAAGGTGAGTTTGTGAAAGAAAATATTCCCTAGGAGAGGAGACAGAGTGCTTCTCTCTGTCATTTGCCTTTTAAAAGACAGTGGAGTCTGGTTTTAATGATGGGCAAACTGCAAAGTAGCACGATGAACAAGGTCTCTAATGCTTGAACTAAAACTGTTGTGTGGCGTGTGGGAACTCTGAGCTGACCCATTGATATTTGCATTTGAGATCTTGCCCACAGCATTAAATTAGATTTCACCATAATCGTAAAGTAGGTTTCATTAGACTTTGTACTCCCACCATTTTAATTAAGGCCCATTGTGTGGTTGTTCTGCTAATGTTCAGGACTGTTATAACCATTTCACTTATTTCTGATTCTGACCTAAAAACTACTGGTAGATGTTGTAGAAAAACCTGTACCATTAATGATTACATTTTTTTTCTTCCTTTGCCTAAATGCATAACTCATCAAGGCCAAAAATATCCTCTTCCTGAAGGTGTAGGTGAGAGTAACTTTAGCTTGTAGAGGTTTGATTGCTGAGCTAACCATGTTCAGTGGGTGTGTGTTGCTGTGTGCTAACATTATCTCACTGCATATATACACTGACTGTTCACAGACTGGGCACAGTTAAAGTGCAGACACTTGTTTGGACTTTCTGTTCAAAGTGGTTTAAACAGCATTCACCAGTTGTGTTTGACACCTTACTTTCCTTTGAGCAAGATGCTTTACGGATGCTTCATTTGAATTCACCCTCACACAGCGTCAATTCCTGAATCAGGAGTTTAGTGACACAGTTTGTTTTCCCATGGATCTTCCACTTCAAAACACTGAGCATACTTTTGTTTTCTGAATAAGGCTTTGACATTGACTACATTTGGTTAACTAATATTGGCACTTAATATTAACAGTATGCATTAATGTCTGGTTAATGCTGTGTTTAATGGCTCAATCACTCTCCTAACTGCTTCATATAAGGCCAGGCGCCTAAGCAGCTTTATCAATTCCTACTAAAATGCGTAACTGTTTTGCTGTCCATTGTAAGTATGGACATAAAAAAAATAGATGTGTTCCTTACCTTTAAATTGCTGGAAGTGAAATAGAGATGTACTAACACAATATTAGTTCTCATAATGGTTCTACCTATCTTGTTTTGCCATATTTTTGAAGTAATAGGTGAAATGAGTCTAAGGCTTTATTCCCTGAATTGCAGACTTGTTGTGCACATGTTTGTTGTAATTGAGGTTCTACTTCAAGGTTTGGGGATTTTCCCATACCTGTGTCTATATGTATATATACTAGAGATTTGGAATGACCTTTACTCCTTTTGTTTTTGTATTTCGAACTCCAAAGGGAAAGGAAAAAAGAAAGGTGATAACCTGAAAATAGAGAATGAGCCACAAGAGGCAAGTTTAAGAAACTTTGAATACTCTTAATGCCTGTTTAACGTTATCTCATAAATATCAGTAAAAATTATGCATTTGTCAGTAGTTAATATCCGAATCGATTTTGTTCTGTCATTTTTATTACAGCAACAGTCAGACAATGAAGTGGCTTTGGATGCAGAATTTCTGGATGTTTACAAGAACTGCAATGGTGTGATAATGATGTTTGACATCACCAAACAATGGTAATGATGCATATTGTATATATGGTAAACTGTATATACATGCATGTGTTTGTGTGTATGTACTGTATATATACATATACATACTCCGTATATGCATATGTATGTAAACACACCCTGCCAGTTGTGCACATTGTAATTATAGTCACACGTCTGTGTGCTTCCTCTTTGCAGGACATACAACTATATTTTACGTGAGCTCCCGAAGGTGCCCCTTCATGTACCGGTGTGCGTCCTTGGCAACCACCGTGACATGGGTGAACACCGCATTGTTCTGCCAGATGACATCCGTGATTTCATTGCGGGTCTCAACAGGTATGGTGAAGGACGTATCTGTGGCAAAGCTCTAAGGTAACCTGAGTTTGGAGCGTGTCGGCAGGTTTCATGTGAGCACTTGTCTGTTCACAGGCCACTCGGCTCGTCTTACATCCATTATGCCGAGTCCTCTATGAAGAATGGATTTGGCTTGAAATACCTACACAGATTTTTCAACATTCCTTTTTTACAGCTACAGGTAAGCCCTCCCAGTACCCCAATCTATATATTCACAGCTGGACAAATCCCACATCTAATTTTTAGTCTTTCAAAGTATATTTTTGAGTGGAATTTTGTTGAACATATACCCCATTATGGTCACTTGAGCTGTGTCATAAAGGTCCAGCTAGTCTCAAGGTTTCCTTTATTATTGATTGAGTTGGAGTGGAAAACAACACAGGTGATAGATTATCCTGCAGTAAGCCTAGACATGATTGTGTGTGTGTGTGTGGTGTGTGTGTGTGTGTGTAGAGCCACGTGCTGGGAAGATGAAACCAGCAGCGAGTCTATCACAGCCCTCCTTATGTGTCAGAGCTAGTTATTTAATATGCTAGTGTGGATCCACTGGCTCTTGCACTGATGGCTTTTGACTGAGGCAGTGCAGGGAGTGAGCAAGCGAGCAGTGAACGGCTGCCCTGGGGCACAGTCACTTGATTGTTCTTACGGCTGCTGTTGTTGGCTCTGCGCAGAGGGAGACTTTGCTGCGGCAGCTTGAGACCAATCAGCTGGACATTGACGCCACGCTGGAGGAGCTGAGCGTCCAGCAGGAGACCGAGGATCAGAACTACGAGATGTAATAACTTATCTATATGTGTTGTGCTGTGTTATTTCTGCTTCAGTTCATTTTAGGGGAAGAGCTCTGCAGAGCTTTGGTAAAGCAAAATAATGGTGAATTTCCACAAGCTCATAGTGATGTTTTCTTTTGAATGGCAGTTAAATGATGTTGCTATAATGGAGCTTTAAGTGAATGGAGTGCTCTTGTCTTTTTACTGATGGCAACTTGTTGATGTTGTCTATGCTGTGGCTTGACAGTTTTCTAGAGATGATGGACTCCCGCAGTAAAGGGTACAGCTCCCCTGGCCATGCCAATGGACAGAGCCCCTCCTCTGGATCCCAGTCCCCGGTCGTCCCCCCCAGCAGAGACTCCACTGACAGCTCCAGCCCTGGTACTCCGCAGCCCCCCATCCTGGTCCAGGCGCAGCAGTCTCCCCCGACCTCCTCTCCATCCTCCCCACCCGAGCCCCCCAGTGCAGCGGCGTCACCCCCTCCCCCAACCAACCTCCAGTCTCCTGTACGGTCAGCGCCTGCTCCTTCCACCTCCTCTGCAGCACCTGCCGAACCTGCGGCCGCACCTCCCCAGAAGCGTGGCATCATATCCCGGCTGTTTGGGTCGGCCCCCGCCCCAGAGCCCCCTGCTGCTAAACCAGGTGAGGCAGGTGGCAGTTTGCAAAAATCTTGCAAACTGCTAAAGGTTAACAGCTTAGAGCTTGTGAATGTAGTTTAAAATGCGTTTTTTAGGGTTAGGCAACTTTTAGTTAATAGTAAGTAGTGTAAGATGTATTTGCGAGACATTTTTTTCGTATTGCAGTGTGTAAAATATTGTTCACTATTGCAGAGGATTTGCACTGAGAAGCACAAGAACTTCAAAGGGACTGCAGTAGTTTTCATGGTTCTCTTGGCTACATTGTGGAACTTGCAGAGAGGGGGGTGATAAGCTACTTGTAGTTCTGAGTCAGGTGTTTTCAGCCAGCAGAGGTTTGCCTTCTTTTTGCCTTCGAGAACTGTCAGCAGACCGCCAATCAATGGAAGCCATTATACCAGTAGTGCTTTTAAAGGAGAGGTTTGAGAAGTGGCTTTCATTTTGAAATGATGACTAGCTTTCCAGTTGGATGTCTGAATTTGGCGTACCTCTCTGAAAACCTGATCCTTACATACAAGGACACAAGGAAAGTTGCTCACAAGTATGCTCACTTGCATATAGTGAAAAATGCAGTGAAATTTTGTCTGTAGGAAAGGGGTGGGATAAAGTGCATGAATTGGGGAGGGATTTGGGGGGTGGGGGTTATGGTTGCATAGAGATGAGAGGGGGGTGATGTAAAGGTGATGAATGGTGTGTGTGTGTGGGGGGGGGGGGGGGTGTAGCTAAGCGTGAGAAATGAGAACTAAAGTGCATGGAATTAATTCAGTTTAATAAATTCAGTTATATTTGTACAGCAGCAAATTACAGTAAGATTGTCTCTCACATTTTACCCTGAAACCCTGAATTAATTTTACCCTGAAAATATATGAGGTGAGATAGTAAATCAGACTGCGAGAGTGTGTCTTTCATTTGTTGAATTGTTAGGGATGGAAATCAAGAACCAGGTAGCAAGTAGAATTGAATCTAATGATTCAAACTACTAGAATTGTATCAATTCCTCTTGTCAATGCCAGCATGTTTTTGGGATCATGGAAATGGGTCTTTCTGAAAGAACATGTCTACATGTTTTTTTTTTTCAAAGTTCAAAAGTTCAAAGTTCCTTTTATTGTCAATTTCTTCATGTGTACTTGACATGTAAAGAAATCGAAATTATGTTTCCCACTATCTCATTCTAATAAGCTGTTATGGCCACCATAGTAGGGTAGACAACATTATACTGTAGGCTTTTGTGTTGATACTGAAAACCTGTGCAGACTACCTTCTTCAATGCAAGGATTTATTAAGACAATAAACAGGATCAACAATGGCATCAATATTGAGTTCTATCAATTCATATCTGTATGAATTGAGCTGTAAATTTTGTTTGATTCTTGTCTTCAGAGCCTCCTTCTCCAGCATGTCCAGAGAAGGTGCAGAGTGTGGATGACTTTGTGCCAGATGAGGGCCTGGACCGGAGCTTCCTGGAGGAGAGTGTCCCACCCAAAGCTAGCGTGGCTCCCCCACCCGCAGCTCCAGCGGACAGCGACAGGTATGGAGCTTTGTGGATTCAGTAAGTTTCTGATGATGCAGGACTTCACTGCTGGCTCTGACCGACTAAGTGTAAAAGTACTAAAGTACTAAAATCTACAGTATTCTTGTGAGTTTCAAATAAATTTATAAAAAAAAACAAGGTGACTAACAGAGTTAATCTCAGTTGAGTCAACTGACTGTACAAAGAGTTAAGAGCAATGCTTAACAACCTTTGTTATCTTGGCTATTTAAAAGCTACTCATTGTTAGTGTAATTTTGAACCATCGCAACACGGTACATTGCAAACTTGCTCATGCTCAACTGCGAATAATGGCATATTCAGTTGAAAATCAGTGGGATTGAGTTGGAGCTGTCAAATTGGCTGTGTATATTCAGATATATGTTTTTGTTCCTGCTAAAGTGATGAAGGCGGCCAAGGAGGAAACCCAATGGTGGCAGGGTTTCAGGATGAGCTCGACCTTGAGGACCAGGAGGCCTCACCCCTCCCACCCCCTAAGGTCTCAATTCCCAGAAAAGACATCACATTATCTAGTGACGAGGATGAACCACAGCCCAAAGTCACTGTGGCTTTGGACGAGGATATCGAACCAGAGCCCCAAAATCAAATGTAAGCCCCATATTCAAAATCCACCACACTTTTATTAACTGAAGAATTTGTGGTCCGTTCTTACTGTCATTCATTCTTTAAATCAACAATGCGCCCACCTACTTTTTAATAGAGAGGACTTGAGTTCACTGAGTCTTCACAGCCAGAGCACAGGCCCAGAGGTTTTACCAACCACCCACACTGAGGATATCATGGACATTCAGGCCCCCGAGCCAGCCATCCTTGTGCCAACCTCAGCAGCATTGACTCAGCCAATCAAGCCGAGCAAGAGGAAAGAGGAGAAAAAGGCGCCCGCCCAGGCTGAGTCCTCGGATACAGACGGAGATGCTCCCGTGGCCAAACAGATGCTCTCCTTTGTCATGGATGATCCTGACTTTGAGAGTGAAGAGTCAGACTCCCAGAAAGCAGCCAAGGTGAGCGGAGATCAACTCTATGCAACTTATTAGTGGTGTCAGTACTCCAAGTAGAAGGAGCTACGTGTAAGATGTAGCACCCTCTAGTGTTTCACACTGGCTCGCATGCTGCCATGTTAAGGCCCACACTAAACTCTATGAAAATATTTCATCATGTCATGTTTTAGTAATACAGTGACAAACATTTGCATAACAATGCCTTGGCTTTCTGACCTCACTCACACTTCTCACACTACAAAAAGCCAAAGCATGCCTACAGCAGTGTATTTAAAGATTTCAGACTTGCATTCCATCAATATTAGTTCTTAGGCTATAAGAGTAGGCTGTCCCTTTTAAGTAGCCTAATGTGAACCACCGGTAGTCACTCAAAGCAAAACTTCAGGCAGGCAACCTGCATTTTAGACCATCTCTGCTTCATATCCCTGAGCTATCATGCACTTGGCTGGATTAGAATCCACCTTGTAGGCTACCTTCCCTTCAGTATCTAACATCCCTTCAGTAACAATGTAGGCCTACATGCACAGCATAGCCTACTCCAATATTCCTGGCCAGATTATTGACTGCATGAGGGTCATGTAGCCTAAACTCCCCATTCCGATTGTCATGGCCTATTCCGAATTTCTGGTTTCTAAAACCCAGAACATTCCCGACAAGTCTATGCCTGTATTAACTGGATGGAATGTGTTGCACCTGAGACAATAACTTTATCCCATCTTCATGTTTCACGTTATGTCCCAAGCAGCCCACACAGTTCAGAACAGCCTACCGAGCATGTACACCAGAAAATTCCCACAGCCCCCCTTTTCACCATCTTTCTGTAATCAAAATATTGTAGCCTATGCTGTGCATGTAAAGTTTGTGTAGACTAAGTGAACAGACTTAAAATAAGTTTGTGATTGTAGAACCTTCACTCGAGTTTAAAATGTCTGCGATGTTTAGGCTACAGTGTTTTTTTTTCATCTTAGTATCACTGTACAGATTATTTTCAATAGATCTAATAGTATTAACTACATAGATAGGCTAACAATTCCGAAAATAAAAGCCAACTTCTCCAATGATTCCATTCCAGACGCTAGCGCATTTAACAATACTGGCAACCAATTTTCTAGCGGTGTCATTGCAAAAACCCAAAACAAAAACAGGGCTGCAAATGCTAATTTCAGCAGTGGATTTACAGTCTATACCGTTGTTATATTTGAGAATAATATTTTAAGACTGATTCCACAACACCTGATGTATCAAGGGCATTTTTTTAAAAGGATCCTCATTAAGACGTTGTTTTTATTAAAATTTAGAAAAATTTAGTGGAAAATGTATGCTAACAGTAGGGTACTGATGGTAGTGGAGCTTTAGATAGGTAATGCAGCTTAGAGGTGTGGTTATAAAATACTCATGATTTCTAAATTTAATGTTGTTTGTAGAACATGACCTCAGTGAGATCCTTGTGGTCATACTATTAATGCCAGGTGTAAATGCCGGATGAATTTCAAACTTAGGCCCTGTTTACACGTGTTTACTAAATTTTTATGAACTTGTATTTTTTTATCAATTTGGGACTTTTGTTTAGATGTAAACAGAGTTTTAGCCACCTCAAATCGATATTTTTTAAAATGACCTCCAAAGTGGAGATTTTTGGATTCCACTGGCTAGGTGTAAACGCAATTAAAAAAATTAACGGATAAAACAAATATCCATTTATAAAAATATCTAGATACGTATAAACAGGGCCTTAGACAAATGTGCCCTACACTTTGCTCTGTCCAACGTTGTGGTTCTTTGACTTGTTCACAGGAGTCATTTCCGGTCAGGAATGACCTCTCTGACCTTTCCGATGATGACTTCATTCCCGCCAAAATGCCTGAGCCCATGAAACCTACTGTGCTGTCTTTCAAAACCAAGAATGAGAACGACCTCTTTGGCTTAGGAATTGAAGAAAAAATAGTCCAAAACAAAAACAGCAGTGATGAAGACGGTAAGTCCTGGTTTAACTTTACACTAAATGATGACCATGTCAGGTATTTTTTAATACATGTTACGTTCACTAATTTATTTAATGCTTACATCTGATGTTTGGATCAATTCTTATAGTAAAAGAAAGCAAGCATTCCACCAAAGAGAAGAAGAAAAAGAAGAAGAAAAGTAAAGAGGTATTGAATCACATTCACATGACAAAAGTATCTGTACCAAGTAATGCATTTTTCATCACTTTCGCAGTCATTTGAGTCAGTGGCTGTTTGTGTGTGTGTGTGTGTGTGTGTGTGTGTGTGCGCGTCAGTCATATTTTTCACACCGCCTTCTGCTTTCATTTCAGGAGGAGGATAAATCCAGCAAGAAGAAGCACAAGCACAAGCAGAAGAAAGAGAAAGAGGAAGCCGGAACAGCAGATGAGAAAGAGAAGAGGAAGAAAAAGTCTCGGACCAAGAAAAGTAGCGACTTGGACGATCTGGAGTCCTTCTTGGCCGGAGGTGAGGAGTCCACGAACAGAGATGGGGGTGACTATGAGGAGCTGTAGAAGCCCATCCACTACAGTGAGATGATTAAGAGATTGAGTTGCATTTGGATCTCCCCATCCACAGATGGGGGAGGTTGGGAGGGGTGGCTCGCAAATGAGTAAACACCTCCAACTTTCTCCTGCAGAACTGTGGACAGCACTGGTCAGTCTTGCATGGTGTTCCCACCAATGCCATTGAGCCAAGAAACGGTGCAGATAAAACACCTAGCTCCCTGGTCGGGCACAGATTGCAATAAAGACAGATGCTACTGAAAGATGCTACATCTTATCCTGGCTAGCTGGCTTTTTTAAACCTGAAACCAGAACAGCTGATTTTTCTATGCTGATACTCTTACCACTTTAAGACACACCACTCCGATTTTAAGTTTGGTCTTGCTGTTGTAGGCAGTGCTGTAATGCATGCCTTACAGTTAGCCTTTGTTATTGAATATTTCTCTTGTTTTTCTGTTTGTGTAGATATGCATTTTTTTATCAATATAAGAGTCAATTTTTTTCCTTGGATATGTGTATATTTGTTGTGAAAGGATGACATGACTCCATATTGAATTTCTGACATTAGATGGTGAACAATAGTACGCAACCTGTTTGAATAATGCCTTAAGAAAAATCACAGCAAAAAAATGCATGATTAGGCTTTCTCCATTTTTGAAGTGGTCTTATTATTGTATGTATTATCATGTAAAGTTGATGAATTGTAATTGTGTTACAGCAGTGTTTCACAAGACGCCTTATGGTCTTAAGTCAGTCTGTTGAGCTAATGGAATGGGCGGCTTACATTTTCCATGAATACCAGACCAGTTTGTTTTAGATGCTGTCATCAAGATTCTTATTTGCCAATGGGTTCAGTAAGATAGTTTGGCAAATTGAATTATACACTTTTATTAAATTATAAGGTAGTGCAAAGGTAATTAAATAAAGCAAGAACACTGTACATTTCAAAGGTTATTTTTGTTTTTCTTATAAAGATCCTGTCAATAGATTTGGCAATCTAAAATGGACTACAGGTATAGATTTGGTTGAAGTCAGTTCTGATTGTCTCATTTTGTACTGAAAACTACATTCTCCTGTAACTCCACAGAACACTGTTGTAGGAAAAATGTAATTTCCTTTCACTCAACACTTGTAGTTTGACATGACAAAACTACAATTTATAGATTTTTATCACATATTATTTTTGTCAGGTATAAGACATATGCTTTTCATGTGGGGGCTATGCATCACTGTCTCTTGCCAAGAGACTGCAATTAATTAAATTTAATATGAATAGTGCTCCCTGCAGCCAAACCTGTGTGTGTGTGTGAGACACAGGCTATGTGTTTTTTTTTTTTTTTTTTTTTTAATAGAAAAGAGCAGTGTGGGTTGCACCACTCAGATTTAAACTCTACGTTGGGCTTTATGTCAGTCTTGGTGAAGGGGACAAAGTGTTGTAGGTACCTGAAACTCTATTCTCGTATGAAAGTGTAATGATGAATTGTCCTTCCATTTCATGTATCTTTGTCTTAACTTTTTTTTACCTGTGTGTGTTGTTCTGTGTGAGTCTGAAACGTAGAGATGGCGTTCCATGTTGTCCTCCAAAAGTTATACTTCTGTTGCATGCTTATTCATAATGTACACTGTGTTGGTTCCAACAAATAGACCAACGAGAGGCACATGGTTAATGGCAAACACATATGGCTTATAAAGACAACTATCTGCATCTCGGCTCCTTGCAATAGACCTCAATTCTCTTTGGGCACCAACAGATGGCAATATTCTCTTTCATTTCCTCTGTGTTGAAGCTATGCATCAGTCTGAATAGCAGTATGCATTTGTGTCTCTGAGCACCACTAAAAGGCAATTGGTAGTTAATGCACTATCCTCCTCTGTGGTGCATTTGTTACTTACAACAGACACAGACAAATCTTTGGAAGTTGAGCCTAATGTTTATTCATCTTTCATCATTCAATATGCGTATGCACTTGTGAAATAAATGCCAGCATTTTTTACAGACACAAAAATCTTTGTTGTATAATGCCTGAATGAATGAGGAACATAAGGCCTAACAAATAAGGAAGTAAAGGAAGGTACTTAAAATTAATGAAGACACATATGCATACAATGAGAGTTGTAAAGGTTCAGCTTTAGAAAGTAAAAGTCCAAACACGTATTTGTTTCAACTGTTCACTAAACCAGCTGATTCTATTCAGCAAAACTCCTTTGTTAGGTAGACCAGGTAAACTAGTGCCTAACTGGGCAAGACTTTTTTTCATTGGGCAAAAGCCTATACTGTAAACATTACAACTTTTGCCCAATGACAAAGCTTAGTGCCCCCTAGAATGCATTGCTTTAAGAAAGACAGCCAAGTCAAATCAGTGAGATCACCTATAGAGGTAAAACAAAAACATGGTATGACTTTTACTACTATGTACAATTTGACTTTTCGGATGTTTTCTGAACACAGTTCACATGTAGCCCAAGTCTCTGGAAAAAAAAAGTCTTTGACAAAACAGTCAGTGATGTTGATTCTGATGTTGAACAGCCACTCGGGCTTTATTCTGTCACTCCTCAGTGACAGTGTCACCAGTGCCTCTGATTACATGCAAGGGGATCTCAGCATATGCCCCATCCTCCACCTAAAAGAGAGGTTAAGTGGTGATATCAGAAATAAAAATTGATTCCCAGATAATCCCAGAATAGTCAGCTAACATACCTCTTCTTTCTTGGCCGTTCCTATAGTGACAAAATGAGGGAAGAGATCAAATGTGTGTTTATATTTATTCTCTTGATTTATAACATTATATAATGCAATTATAAAGCTAGATATATTCCACTGAAACTTTTTGTCACGGCCATAACGGCAATAAAATACCTTGGCATATGTATGATGTGAGTGATTACAGCCAAAAACAGCAAATGCTGAAATTTCATGTAATCATTCACACCACACCATACAAATTGTATTGTATTGCATCATGGACATGACAAAAAAGTGAATTTGGAATTGCCCATATGCTGCATACTTACTACGTGAAAGCAAACATGTACTGAAGGATATCAATGGGAGCAGGGGGAAAAGAATCCAGCGTAAGAGACTCCACACACACAATGAAGATTCTGAAACTTCTGACACTGCTGAAAGTCATAAGGTGTCAAACATCTGCTTGGTCATAGCGTCATTAGTATTGCAAAAACAGAATGTGAAGACCACATTAATTTCTTGTCTTTTTTTCTTGAGGCATAAAAATAACATGACACATACCTGCTGAAAAATATTTCTCTGCCAGTTTCATGATTGTCTGATTCTCAAACATCAGTCCACACCAGTACACCCCATCTCCGTGATTCAGGTTTTGCACAATGACTGTGAAAGCAGTTGCTGTGTCATTGGTTATTTCCACGCTTCCACTGTCAATGGACCTTATTCTCTTTCCAAAAGCAAACCCTGTGCAGCACTCCTCGGAGTCTTTCTTGCACCACACCCTCTTCAAATATGCATACTGTGGCTCAAAGTGACAGACTAAAGTCTGACTCTCCTCCGCGTTACATTTGTCTGACTCTGAGGGATGTGAATAATTGAATCAATGTTAAACTTCAGATGCAATACTTTGAAGATCCTTAAATTGCAAAAAGTTTAATTGGAAAATCTATGCTTAAACTATGGAGAGGCCCAAACCTTACACTATTTCACATATCTCTGATTCATTATATTAGATTAAAATTACATTTTTGTTTATGTAACCATAGGTATCATATTTATGACTTAACTCCAATACATTTTGACCACACATTACATTAAAATACCAGCAGCATCCTGTGATGAAATAGATAGAGAACCAGGAAGAGGGGAAAAAAGGCCTCTAACCCCCCCCCCCCCCCCCCTCCCAACTCCCAAAATAGAAATGACAGATTTGATAATTTGCATATAGGGCCTACAAAATACATATTTCCACTGATTCTTAAACGACAAGATATATCAGAATTTGTTCCATATATGCTGAGAGTCAGTGTCTGGATTCTTGCCTGTTTCACCATTATTTTACTGTCTATGGTTTCACCAAATGGAAGTGCTTATTTCCATTATGTTAAAAGATACAGCTTTCATGTAATGGCGACAGTTATGACTTTCTGGGAAAATGCATTACTATGAATTTGGAATGACATCTGACAGTCACCAATGATATCTTTAAATGTTTATTAAATTACACACAATTTGTATTCTAGATTGTAAAGCATTTTTTTGTAAATAGGGGATATACAAATACATTACAATTACAAAATAATGCATCCAAAGTTTTGTTTATGGCAATTTTATTTATTTAAAAATGTTTTTGATGTTTGGTTAAGGACCTAAGGGTCAGGTACCAACCAAATGATGTCAGTTTTATTTCAGTAGTGACACTATTATTGACTATCTTGCAGTAGCCTACAAAAACCAGTTGTAACTCAAGTAAACTTTAGAAAATATGACCAACTTCACTTGAGCAAAAGAATTCTGTTACCATGAAGAGATATGTAGCATACAACATGGTTCACATAATGAAGAGCATAAAGTGCAAGTAACCAGTGCATTAGGCTACTGAAAACATAATCTGTTGCTATACAAAATCTAGAATAAATTATCTATCTACATGCACTCGATTACAGTTGACTAGTTATACAAGCACACTCATTCATTTAAAAATGAAGAAGAAAACAAAGAGAAATGTGAAAAAGAATTTACCTGCCAGAATGAGCAAAATTATGAGTACAAAATGCATTTCACTCAGACTGCTGCACCAGGACCTTTACTATACTTCGAGAAGAGAAAAAGATTTTATCACCTCAAAATTGTAGGAAGTTGAAGTAAGAGGAAATGGCCAGCCTCACATTCAAAAAAAAAAAAAAAAAAAAGACGTAGTCAGCTCTCTTCTCGTTCCCATCTACATTCTTCATATGGAAATTGATGTCTCCATGTAAACACAAAACTGTGTGCACATGTTGCTGAAAATAAAATATTGAAGATGTTAATGTTACATAACTTAAAGTAGCCTTGTATATTTTCTGGCAACTTAAGTTATTGTGGCACATAGAAGGTTTATGGCTCTTATCAGTGTATCCAAATATCTGTAGGGTTGCCAGTTAGATCTGCACTGATAAGATTTTAATATGGTTTGAGTATGGTTTGGTATTAGAATTGTATATATAAATATGTATTTGTACCCTTTAAAAATAACCAAAAACACATTAGACATCATCACCTCCCTCAATATTTTACATCTTTTTACTGTTTACCATTGTCATGTCAGCTAGATGACTATAACCATGTCACAAGGCATTGGCGAAAAAAATAAAATAAAAATAATAAATAAATAAATCTTGTCCAGAAATCCGATATATTAAGTATGAAACTTTTTTCAATATTTAAAATGATTTTTTGGTAGCCATCAGAATTGTGGAACTTTTAATATTTTACACTGTTGTTTTGAAATGTGTGTAAAATGTGTCTGGTATTGTTTGCGCAATCTTATTGGCTGTTAGTGTGGTCCAGTCACAATCGTTGTTATTCACACGATGCGGCACATGTGAAAAGGAGTAGGTACACAATCAACGACAAAATGGTAGGTGTCTTTGTAAACTATTTATCATTATTTGAGTTATACTGTTATATTGCGAACTACAGGAAGTATATTAAGAAAACAGCAAAAATTCACATTTCACATGATATGCTTTTAAGTAACATCGTACCGTGTTAGATGGCCTGCTAGTTTGCTAATGTTAGCCACTTCATTAAAGTTCTCGGTTAACGTTAATGAAAAGACGCTTTACTCCTTGAAGCCAAGGGTTGAACCCTAACTCTAAATAAACACTTACATGTTTTGAAACAGGAGACTTTTTTATTTAAATGTTGACACACGTTCTATGTGTAGACAGGACAAAATCACCAAATTCGTGATACATGTCGCTATCATTCTTTTCTCAAATGATTGTTTTTTTTTTTTTTTTTTTGCTAGAATCCATTTCTGTTTGGGACATTTGCATGAAGTACACAAGGAAATGTTATGTACCATTTGTAGCTCAAGTTGACTTCAACTTTTGGCATGTACCAAGAGCATAGTAAAACAGAAAAACTCTTTCAAGTTGTCTACAATGTGTCATATTGTAGGCTAATATTATGCTGTCTTTCCAAGGCGGTATAACTCGCTGTTTTGGTGAATTTTAAGGGCTTGTAGGTTTTCCATGAGAGAAAATACCATTTCCTGATGTAATCCAGGTTTGTAAAGTGTTTTAATTGAATGCTCTAAGAAATCAAATTCTCTTAAAACAGTAATTTCCTGCAAAACATTTACTGCATTTCTGTCAGTGAACAGAACATCACTGGTGTAACCAGACCAGTCAATCAGATCAATGTCATGGCAGAAATCAGCAAAATACTACACTAGGGTGCACATTTTCTGCCAAAACATTTTTGTGGTTGAGGGTAGAGAACTATTTTACTACAAAAATGCTTCTGGCAGAAATGGATTCTGAGCAAAAAAATAACAGAATCATCAGAGAGAGGTTTGGGAGTGACCTTTATCCTGTTGGAGTGATTTTGCCCTGTCTAGTGTTACACGATACATGATCATATTTATTTAAAATACTATTGTGATATATTATTGCCTGCAACTAGAATTATTGTTGTATTTTTATTGTTTTTTATCTCTAGTTGCGAAGAGAGGTAAGATTGCGACGAGAATATCTCTACAGGAAGGCGCAAGAGGACAGGCTACGAACCATTGAAGAGAAAAAACAGAAGCTGAAAAGCTCACTTGATGGTAGACACATTGATTAGCTCTGTATTTTAACTTTGTGTATTCATGATATGCAGACAGTTATGTTTCATCGATGTTTGCATATAAGGTGTATAGAGGTGGATTCTTACTGTTATTACTGCTGTTGATGTTAAATGATGATCAATGGGCCTCTTTCACCAACCAATCTTATGAAGAAATTTGTTCATAAAACCCACTTAAGCAGTTTTCAAGAAGATTTGTATTCATTAGTGCAGGTTTCAAATGGGACCTTAAAAACAAATTTAAGAAAATTCTTAGGAAGATATTAATGAACGAGGCTCCTATGTTTTTAACATGGTGAAATATACATGCAATGCAAGATATAGACACTGATTTTGGGAGCGGTTTCTTTTCTTTCTCTCAACAGAAAATAAACTCATTCCAACTGAAGTACGCAAAGAGGCCTTGCAGTTGCAGAAATTGTTGGAGTACGATGATGAGGGTGCTGAAGGTAAAGGAAATGGCAGGGTTGCTATGTTTTCATTCCTTCCTTTGGACTTCCTTTTTATTCTGTGGCTTTCATGATGTTGACAGGTGTCAGTTCTCATATGGATGATGAGTACAAGTGGGCTGGCGTGGAGGACCCGAAGGTCATGGTCACAACCTCTAGAGACCCCAGTTCCAGATTGAAGATGTTTGCCAAAGTGAGTCTTGTTCTACATGTCACAAGAATCGCCTTTGGTGCACAACAGTGATCAATTGCAACTGATTGTACTGGAATGTGGTTTTAACTGAAGGAAGTGAAGCTGCTGTTTCCTGGTGCACAACGCATGAACAGAGGAAACCATGAAGTGAAGGCGCTGGTCCATGCCTGCAAAGCCAACAGCGTCACAGACCTCGTCATAGTTCACGAGACCAGAGGACAGCCAGGTGTGTTTGAATTATAGGTGCCTGCTGTTTACAGTTGTGGTTAATATGTCACATTTTTAGGTCATACATTCTTTTCAAAATAGTTTAATGTAAATAAATATGAATAATGAACCCTCTATTTTGTAGATGGACTGGTAGTATGCCACCTACCATTTGGACCAACAGCATACTTCACTTTATACAATGTGGTGATGAGACATGATGTCCCAGACATTGGTACAATGTCGGAGGCCTATCCACATCTCATCTTTCACAATTTCACGTCACGACTTGGAAAAAGGGTGAGGCATATTGGAACTGCTCTCTGTCTGGTCAAAAGAATGTTAAATGATGTTAAAGGAAAACTCACTGAGTGCTATCAAAAAAAGAATGAGAAAATGTTACATTACATTACATTTATGCATTTAGCAGACGCTTTTATCCAAAGCGACTTACGTTTGTCAACTATCAATTGTTTAGGGCCAGTCTCCCCTAGAGCAACTTTGGTTAAGTGCCTTGCTCAGGGGCACAACGGTGGTGGCGGGGATTTGAACCCACAAATTTTCAGGCTACTTGCATGCGGGCCATGTTGAGAAGAGTGATTATTATTGTCTTTTTGTACGTGTGAATTCAGGTATCGAATATCCTCAAGTACCTGTTTCCAGTACCAAAAGATGACAGCAAACGTGTGATTACCTTTGCCAATAACGATGATTATATCTCATTCAGGTGAGAGAGGAATGGCAAAAGAATGCAATGTAGTATATTGGAAACATGGCCTGGTATTTCTAAAATATTTGATGTTTATGTAGCTTTATATTCTTTTATTTTCAGACACCATACATATAAAAAAACAGACCACAAGAATGTTGAGTTGACAGAAGTGGGACCCAGATTTGAAATGAAGTGTAAGTTTTTACTAATCGATTTCATTCCCCCTCTTGTAGATATTGCACTGCCACTATTAAGTTGTTATATTACACACACTGTGCTATATGTTGTGTTGTAATAATAAATGTTCTCTTGTCAGTGTACATGATCAAGCTTGGCACTCTGGAAAATGAGACTACAGCAGATGTTGAGTGGCGTCACCATGCATATGTACGCACTGCCAAGAAGAGGAAATTTTTAAGCGTGGAGTGACGGAGATTACAACAACAAACAATGTACTTGTGATCTTTTTTGAATAAGAGGTATCCAAAAGCTACCAATTGGATTTGGAAGACTAGGCCTACTGTGTTCAAAGACTCCTTCAGTTTAAAGGAGGGTAGAAAAACTTAGACAATTTCCTCTTGTCCATGGAAAGGCAACTAATCCCTTAACTACAAGGACTTTTCCATTTCACAGGAGCTTGCATCTTCCTTTAAGCTGTTGAGTCTGATGAATCCTTGCACCTTCTAAAAACATCTATATTTTGTATTATTGTACAAGTAATATTGTGTTTATTTGTACTGGGATGAGCTACTCTATAATAAACAATAAATATCCGTTCTTCATTCAGTGAGTTCGAAATCATATCCATAGTCTGTGAAATCGGCATGGATTTGAGTGAATCAAATTTATGGAGAGTAGATGAACTGCCAGGTGGAGTAATTTGAAGACTACAACAGTAATGAGCTTCTATGTGAAATGATCAGTAGTGATGGGGAGGAGACCGCTTATGGCGAGACTGAGACCGTTGCTTTTTAAATGCAGTCAAGACCATCAAAACAAGTCAGTTTTCATAACCATGATTTAATATCACCTCAGTTAATAATCAACAGTTGGACCTACAGACCAAGCTACACTGTGAATAAAGGGATAAAAGAGTCTGCTAAATGCTTAAATGTAGGCTAATGGAAATGATGATGCAAATCCAGACCTGCGTGTAGAAAGATGTATCAGGTCTGGCCCTGACAACATGTTAAGCCCACCTTGACTTTAAATCATAGTTAGGACCTGAAGAGCAAATTCATATCTGCAAGTAGTATGTCTAGATTAGTATATACTGCATACAAACATTTTTCTAAAATTTTATCATTTTGACAATACACTATAATATAATATTAAACATCTTTTGAAACTATGTTCTTTCTTAATGAGTACAATTAAACAATGTTCATAACTACAACATGGGGACCCAGATCAGGTTAACAACTACAGCACAATTATGTAAACTGATTTGTAACGGTTGATAAATTGATATATGAACATGGAAATCTGAAATTACGAGCCCTTCTCCTAAACCAGTGGGCCGAGACCGATTCAAGATCGAGTCTTTGAAGGGTAAAGTCCCAGACGCGATCAAGAAAGAAAAAAATATTCTTGAGACCGGACTCGATTCTTATAACACTAATGATCAGCCACACTTTGATATTTCGGAATCCATCCAAGAGCTTTACAAAGGGATGGTCTGCACTTGTCTTGCCCTCCAAGGCTAACAGGTTCTGCCTAAATGTAATACATGTAACTTGTGTGAAGCGTGTACATTACCCTGCCTTTGGGCTGTATGAGGATTTGCGTGCATTCTGTGAGCAATGCATATATATTTTTACATTTAAGAGAAAATGCAGCAGACGAGTTGTGTAGTGGTAGCACCCGCCTCTCATAACTTGGTTGTGATGGACTAGGTTTGTATAGGGGATTGGACCAATGAGGGTGCGTTCAGAAGGTGTTCCGCTTTCCCTGAAATTCTTTACTGATCCGACTTGTTAGAATTCAAGATGGCTGCCTCAGGTGAGTTATTTATCTCATAAATCACACTGTAAAATATGTAGAGTTGAGATCAAGATTTGTTTGGTGTTACATCCTCTGCTTGACTAAGACGTTTCTTGTGGCCGTTTTATTTTGGTTTGTATGGAATATCAATATGTGAACTGTTGAGTAAATAGCTAGCTAACATTAGCACTGCTACTTGCGTTAGCTTCCTAACAGTTGGCTAGCTGGCCATCTAATCCCTTTCCGCCTCATGAAAATAGCATTCCCTCCTTTCGAACGCTCAAAAGCACCTGACGGGAATTAAGAAACTATAAATAACTGCAGAAACATTCAACGGGTCTTGGAATTTATCGAAATAATACACCGTACAGACGATTAAGCGACAGACCGGAGAGGTATTTGGCCTCCACTGTAAATATTAATGAGTACTCAAATCCCCCTTAGCTGTACAGTTTGCTAGCTAGCGTGCTAAGTTAACCTTGCCGACACAAGAGTATTCTACCTAGGACTCATTTTGGAACTGGGCATTGGCATCTGAGATGCAACCAAGATCTTTTATTTTGTTGCCACACTTTTGTATCAGTACTGTGAGTTGCTGTCTCGAGTTTCAGAATGATTAAAACTTAGCTGGATTGCTCGCTACCTTGTCAGTCATATCGAGCTGGTAACGTTGGATTGCAGGCTTACTCAGATAAATGGTATCAACGCCAGTTTTCTGACATGTCATCTACTACTTAAATGGGTGTACAAATATCACCCCTGTGCTGGTTGAATTTGTACTGTCGTGGAATAACGTTACTACCGAAACATTTTGGGACTCGGAAGTTTGGTTCAAGTGACGCTGAGCCAGCTAGCTCGATGACGGGACAAGTTCTGTACATTATTCGTCTCTTCACGGGTCGCTCAGGTAGAGGAAGTGCTGCTGTGTTAAGTCACACGAAGGTTTGTTACAACGTAGCCTTGACTTTCCTTGATACGTAACATTAGTGGACGTGCAGTGTTGTCCAGATGGAAAGTCATGGAAAGTAGCATACATATCTGTGGCTAGTAGACAGCTGGTAGCTGGTAGATGTCAAAAACAATGTACATAAAATATCAGGTAAGATTTTGCTGGCACTGACTTGCACATCTGATAGATAGATGTTGTAGTGGGTTGTTGTAGTGACGTGTTCACGAATTAAGGTGCAGGATGAGGATTCATTAAATAGAGTGGCCACTTGTACACGTGTAATGAACAATGTGGTTAGCCAGTTGTTTCATATAGCTATGTTTTTTCTATCTGACATTTAAGCCTAATCGTGTTTTAGGCAGTACCGCTGTAATAGAAATGTAAGGATGTTATTGTCGTGTGCATTTTTGGTGTTCATGAGCAATGGAAAGGATGAGGTGACGGTGAAATGGCAACCTTCTGATTCTTAAACGTATTATATAATGAGTGAATAATTGTTTTCTGTCCTGCAAATATGGATCGGTGTCTTGAATTAAAATCTAAGCATAAGAAGTTTAAATGCCAACTAGGCAAGGTCTGAGTGATTTAGATTGTATTTAGATTATCAGTGAGCTTTCACTGGAAGAGAAAGATCACATCCTGCTGTTACCATATTAAAGCATTCGTTCTTGTACCAAATGGCCCAGTTATTTAGCAAATAGGCTAGGTCACTGTCTCCCATCACTTTGTATAATTCTCAAAAAAAAATAGGTCTCCACATAGACTGTTAGTGGATGGCATTAATCCCACACAAAATGAAATGTCAGTCACTGACTGGTAAAAAAGACAGTAGATGGGACCCAGTAGGTCAGCTCATGTTTGCATGCCGTTAACTTTACTATTTTCAGAATTGTGTGTGTGTGTGTTTGGGGGGGTGCTAGCTTACATGGTTCATATTTTTTTACGGTGCTGTAAGTGTCTGCCAGTCATCTAACATGAGACTGCATGTGTACCAGGTTGTAGGTGAGGGCTCTTACCTCCTGTGCCCCAGTGGATGACGCTCTCTCGCAGCTGAAGTCTGCACTCACTGCTGCCCCTCCCCCTCCTGTCTGCATTGAACATTACAACATGTCCTCCTCGTCCTCCTGCTCTTCCTCAGGGGAGACCAGCCCTGAAGATGTACCCCGTGGTGGGGGTACCATCCGCGTCTACCTCCCCAACAAGCAACGGACAGTGGTGAGGAGATTTTGGATCTCGTCCTAGTTTATGCAGCCAGTCTGTTTGCGTGGGTATACTGCTGATTTTATTACGCAAGGTTGTGATTAAAAAAAAAAACTCTTGGCAAGCATGTTCAAAATGTTGGGTTTAAGCTCACAGATAGCTCATCAGTGATTTTTCTGAAACAGAGAAAGAATGAGCTTATGTCTGCTTTTGATGTGCACTGTGTTTGCATTGGTAGCCAATTGCATTGGTGGCTTGGCTGCCCCCCACTGTTTTGGTTGTAATGAGTGCTGCTCTGTGATGTGTGACCATCCAGGTGAACGTCCGGGCGGGGCAGACTGTCTATGATAGCTTAGACAAGGCCCTGAAAGTGCGTGGCCTGAGCCAGGACTGTTGTGCTGTTTTTCGGCTCCTGGAGGGGTAAGTGGACCCATCACACGCTCACAGTGCAAACCACAGTGTAGAAAGCAGTGTGGTTTACTTTCTTTCTTTTCTTTACTTTCTTTGAGCATATGAGTAGGTATTTTTAAACAGTTCTCTAGTAGTAATATAGAGTATATGTACTGTGTGTGTGAGCACAGTATGCATTTGGATCCAATGCATTATATCATTGGCGTTCTACACTGGAAATACATTTTCCTCTGAAGTTAGTGTACATCACACTGTGCATGGAATGCTTGACGCTAGTAGGGTAAGAGATGAAGTTAGTTTGATTTTAGTGTTGTGATTGATTTTTTTTTTTGATTGACTTCCAGTCGTAAGAGGCTGACTGAGTGGAACACAGACATTACCCCACTGGTAGGGGAAGAACTGCTGGTGGAAGTGCTAGATGATGTCCCTCTCACCATGCACAACTATGTAAGTTAATCAGGTTGCCTCTTCGCCCATGTAGTCAGTTAAGTCTCTTTTGACCCACTACTTACTAAAGCTGTTGTGTCATTTCAGGTCCGGAAAACATTTTTCAAGTTAGCATATTGTGACTTTTGTCACAAGTTTCTGTTCAATGGGTTCAGGTGTCAGACGTGCGGCTACAAGTTTCACCAACACTGCAGCAGCAAAGTCCCGACTGTGTGTGTCGACATGGATACCATGACAAAACGGTAAGTCAACTCAGCAGTACAGAGACAGACCATTTGGAACCCTTTCCAGACACTGTGACTCTTATCAAACTTGAGTTAATGATAGTATTATCACAGAGAGTTCATGGTCCATGCTTGTGGCTCATGTAAACAGGTCAGTCTCCACCAGTTACACGGACAGCAATTACACAGACGAGTGCCCTCAGATATCTATACTGATGATGCCAGACAACTCCATATCACAGAGTGATATAGCCTTAACGCCTGAGCCTACTGGGTAAGTAGTGTTTTTTTTTTTTTTTTAATATGCTGTGTAAATCCCCATTCCCATCCCTCTGCACCAGTGCAGTCTGTTTTATACCAGTGTGAGGCACACAGCCTTAATTGGGTCCCTTCTGACACCCAGGCTGAGCCTCCTGTCCCCCACCTCTGCCTTCCGCTTTCCCCTGCCCGGGGCCGATGGCCAGTCCCTGCAGCGGCACCGTTCCACCTCCACGCCCAACGTCCACATGGTCAGCACCGTCGGGCCTGCCGGCACCAGCATCATAGAGGTGAGAGGTCGCTGCCACAGCAACAGTGCCACATTACAAGCCTCTCAGGGCTACTCTCACCGTCACTGTCCCCTAACCCCCCCCAAATCCCCATTCATATTACATGTCCACTGTGTTCGTGTTCTTAATGTTTTCCTGTCCCTGTTGACTTAGTTTTTTTGTGTTTACACTGTCATGTCATGGGTTTTTGAGTTGTTTTCATTGTTTTATTTTCATTTTTGTGTTCTCATAGGATGCAATAAAAATGAACTGCACAGTGGGTGAGTTTTTGCTTTTGATCATCACACTCTGTTTAGTTAGCCATCAATCTCCATACGTGTCATGACACATTTGACATCAGAGTTGTCAAATATGTTTTTTTTCTCTCTTTTTTTTTTTTTGCTGTGCTTCTTTCACAAGCCAATCCCTAGAGCTTCATAGCTAACTAGAACATGTCTAACCCTTTTAGATCTGCTTTCATTTCAAATTATTAGGAACACATTTTAGGAACTAATTTTGCTAAAACATAATGCAAATCCCCTGAACAACTGCAAGAACAGTGACTTGAACTAGGAATGTTCTCACGGTTCACAACCTGTCTCACTATTGTAGTTTCTTGTTTTGAGCACGTAAGTATGAGGTTAGCACTTCTGTGGTCTGTGTGTGTGTGTGTGTGTGTGTGTGTGTGTTTTGAAACTTGTTCCTATATGTGTCAGGACCAGAGACATCCCCCAAGCCCTCCACTAGCCCCCCTTCCCTGGGCTCTCCTGGCCGACGACCTCCCAAATCCCCCTCAGAGCACAAGGAGCGCAAACCGTCCTCGTCCGACGACAAAAAGAAAGTGGTGAGTGTCTTGCGTGATCGATCAGTATTTCACTCCCCCTAGCCCGCTGCCGCTAACGCATCTCACAGTTCTTCTGTGGCTTTGATGCTAATCTTGGTTCACTTGAATGGTTGGCTGCAGCACCGCGGAGGCTACAGGGACTCCAGTTATTACTGGGAGGTGCAGTCGCGGGAAGTGAACATCCAGAAGCGGATCGGTGCAGGCTCATTTGGGACAGTCTTCAAGGGCAAGTGGCATGGTGATGTGGCCATTAAGATCCTCAAGGTGACGGAACCCACACCTGAGCAGCTGCAGGCCTTCAAGAACGAGATGCAGGTCTTACGGTGAGAACCATACCCCACCCCCCCCCACCCCACCCCCTCATCCATCCATCCATCCTCATAAATTGTTTAGTATGAGAGAAACTAATCAGATGTGTCAGATGTGGGTGAGGAAGTAAAGCTGTGTGAAATTCAGTCATCTTTTGGGCAATCACCTTTTGATGATGCAGAAATGCCTGCACATGCCTGCAGTGTTGACAGTGCTGTTGAACATCATTTGTCATGGTAAACATCATAGGGGTGCGCAGGAAAACAGGGGAAACAGTGGTTGTATGTCTAAGTTTGGCAAATAGTTGTCTTAGTTCAGTTCACTTCACTTTTGTCTGCCCCTTGAAAGGAAGTTTGACCTTTGGAAATATGACCCTTAGTCATCATCTCTGTTTGTTTCGTTCTTTCTTTCTCTCCCTCCCACTGTCTCTCTGTCCTTCTTGGCTGACCTTCACAGAAAGACGCGCCATGTCAACATCCTGTTGTTCATGGGCTTCATGACTAAGCCTCACTTTGCCATCATCACACAATGGTGCGAGGGCAGCAGCCTCTACCGCCACCTGCACGTCCTCGAGACCAAATTCGACACCATGCGCCGCATCGATGTGGCGCGCCAGACGGCACAGGGCATGGAGTAAGTGGGAGTTACATAGACACATTGGAATAGAGATGGAAGTCTAGTTTGTAACAGTGAACGATACAATATGCTGTAGCCTTGGACCACATTTGGGTCCTAAGGTTCCTGTGGATTCCAGGTTGAATCCAACCTGACGTCATTTTTTTGATGAGATGAGATCTGATCTGATGCCACCTCTTCTGCTGGCATCATGTCACTCTTAACATGTCACATCTGGTTAAAGCTAGAAAACTGTAAAAAAATGTAAGTGCATTCCACAGAATTTGTAAACCTAGTTTTATATTGTTGTCTGATGTTAATGTGGAGTAGAATTCAAGTCTAGTCTAGAGTAGTATTCTAGTCTAGTCAGACTTGCCTGTATTTAAGCCATGTAGCTGCAGGGATTTTAATGTTTTAACATGACTCTTTCTTTTTTCCATTCAGTTATTTGCATGCTAAGAATATCATTCATCGGGACCTGAAATCCAACAGTATCCTCTCATTGGTTGACACTTTCATAATGTTATCTGTGTGAGGAAATTATTTTGTTTAGTGTATTTGGACTAACTTGCAACTTTAGGTTCAACGAACTTGGACAATGCTTCAGGCCAATAAGGACAAAGTTCAAGGGACATTTACTCAAATTAGGGGAAAATTGGGGAAACTAGTCTCAAAAGAAGGAGAAAGTTGTTCGATTGTAAGCCAGGTGCTGCTAGTCGATCTTTTTAAGTTATGCACCACTAGCTGGGTGTATAGATCCCCTCCCCCCTCTGCTGTGCTGCCCTTTGTCCTTAACTCCTGTGCCAGACATCTTCTTGCATGAGGGCTGGACAGTGAAGATCGGTGACTTTGGCCTGGCTACAGTCAAGTCTCGCTGGAGCGGATCGCAACAGGTGGAGCAGCCCAGCGGCTCTATCCTGTGGATGGTGAGTCCTGCTGAACAGCAGGCAATGCACATAGTGCAAGCCATGGCCCAAATAAGAAGGGGCTGTGTCAGGTTATCCCAGCATTGGGGTAACCATGCTAACATCAGTCTCCTTTTGATTGGTAAACGACTGTCAGACAGTGTTTCTTACAGCCTCAGATTCCAGGTTGCTGGTGATAAGGTTTTCCCTTGTGGCACATGCAGGACAACGTGTTTGTTTTCCTCAGGCGCCGGAGGTGATCCGGATGCAGGACAGCAACCCTTACACCTTCCAGTCAGACGTGTACGGTTACGGCGTGGTCCTGTTTGAGCTGATGTCCGGCACACTGCCTTACTCCAACATCAACAACCGGGATCAGGTGAGCCACAGCTAGACTTACCACAGGTGGAGACCTGACTTGGAGCTTGTAGGGCTAAATACAAGTGCAGTGTATGATTTGGAAAGCTGATTTGGGTGTAGATATTTCTCTGATTTGCTTGTCGATATAATTTTTTTGTTTGTCGTTTTTGTTGAAGGATAATGTTGCCACTTGGCACTGTTTAATGCTTACTGTTTACTGCTGGATCGGATCAGATGAGGTGTTTTCTTAAATCTTAAAGTAACGGTAATCCCAACCTAACATTTTGGCTATTTTGGGAGAATGCGCATTCAGAATGCTATTTTGTCTCAGGCTAGACTTAATCCCTGTCTGGGAAGCTTGCCCTGCGAGTGCTTGTGTTTCTGTTTTCTTGCTGGTGCTGGCACCACATGGTGTACTCTTGTGTGCTTTCCAGTCCCGTATTTGTTCCAAATTCCTAAATTTATGATGACACCCCCCCCCCCACCGCCCTTCACATTATGAGCTCTTTGGGCACAGTCTGCCCCAGGAACTGGAGATGGTCTTGAAAATGTACTTGGATTTACTTTCAAGAAATTTGAAAGCCTTTTTTAAATTCTTTATATCATCACAGAGTTTTTCACTTCTCACTGATCCAGAACTTGCTTCTCCTCTGTAGTCTAGCTATCCATCTACCTGCCCTCCATTAAAAGAAGTCTTTAAATAAAGATATTTCTCTTTGTCTCTTCCACCAAGATCATCTTCATGGTCGGCCGAGGATACCTCTCGCCAGACCTCAGTAAACTATATGGAAACTGCCCCAAGTCCATGAAGAGGCTCATTGTTGACTGTCTCAAATTCAAGCGTGACGAGCGACCTCTATTCCCACAGGTGAGTCCCCGGCCCACCTCACACTACAAACACACGCACTGAGCTCTGTGAAGATTTCTAAACGAGATAAAGCTGTTATGTAGTAACGATGGATGTGAACACACTCATAACGTTGAGTGCTAGTAAGTGAGCAGATGAGATGCTAATCTAAATGGTTTGGCCCAGACCAGTTACTGTCATTACTCTGTTTCAAAAGTTGTAACTTGTGGTTCAGCTAGTCAGTTAACCTCCAGTATGATTGACCCAGATTACTCGGAAACATCATGTGCTATAAGAAACTTGACTCCTGTTTTGTGTGTGTGTGTGTGTGTCCGTTTCCTACAGATCCTGGTGGCCATTGAGCAGGTCCAGGACCTGTTGCCAAAAATTGAGAGGAGTGCCTCGGAGCCCTCCCTGCACCGGGCTGTGCACGCCGAGGACCTGAACCCGCTGCTGTTCCACACAACCAGGCTCATGCCCTTGTGATGAGGGCACTATGCCATGTCATGGCCAGAGGGTGCCAGATATACATGAGAGAGAGAAAGAATGAAAGATGGAGAAAGAAAAGGAGAAAGAGAACAAGCAGCCTTCCAGCCCTCACATTCTCTCTGGAGCTTGACTGTTGCTGCTGATACCCCGCCCCCTCTTTGAGCTGTACTAAGGTGTTGGTCTCAGCAAACATGTGCACACGCACGCACGCATGCACGCACACACACTCACACACGCATGCGCATTTGGGAATACACTTGCACACACAACCCTTTGTAATTCTCAAAGGCACATCTGGCCAAACTCTGTATGTTTTAGCAGGGGATTCCTAGGTGCTGCTGCAGCACAGCAGGCCTCCCTTGGCTTATAGGCAGCAGTGAAGAGTTGCTTTAGGTTGGCTAGAGGCAAGCAATCTTGTGGCACTCTCTGGAATTCAATGGTGTGCTGGCGTCATGCTGGCTGAGTAACCCCCCCCCCCCTTTTTGTCTGTTGTTTTGGAAAATACTTCTGTAGAGAAGACGCACACACACACACACACACACACACACACACACACACACACACACACACAAGAGAAAGAGAAAAACCCACTAAAAACTTCAGGGACAACTTGAGTGTTTTCTTATGTGGAGATGAGTGATTTCATTTCAGTTCCTGGCTGGCTTGCTGATTTGTTTTTGTCCTTATTTTGTTACTTTTATACAGCAGAATGTAAATATTATCAGTCGAGAGTTTGAATTAGTCCTTTAACATCAGCTAGCTTTTTAACATCAATCAGTTTTTACATAATCATGTCATTCTGAGCTGCCGTGTTCTCTTCTTTGCTCAAGCACACGCGGACGAATCCCCCCCCCCCCTTTTTTTTATTTATTTATTTTCTTCTGGGGTCTGTTTCTTTCTTTCTTTGACTAGCTAGACCAAGACTATTCCAAGCTCTGTTTTCTGTTTTCATTCCATTTCAAGACCAATTGTATCCTCATTGCCATTAGCTGCTAATTTGTAAAAGCACTGTGGCTATACACTTTGTCATTCAAAAAGTGATTGTAAAGGAGAGCTGGTCTGTATAGAGGCATTGTACCCCTGGGTCTTAGCATGTGTGAGCAACCAAGCTAATGGTTAATAGTCATTGTCTTCCTTTCATGTCAAGCATTTACTATTTTAGACTGCGTGATGCTAAGAATATGCGTCTGACCAGAACAACAACTTTTCTGTGTGAACATTGGTTCAGGTAACAGTGCAGAAGGGAAAAAAATCACTGTTGGCGAGTTAGACTGAGCCATCTCTCTCTCTCTTTCTCTCCCTCTCTTTCTTTCTTTCTTTCTCTTTAAGTACAAAAGAGGCATTCCAAAACCACACTAATGTCCATTAATTTCTATCTCTTAATGTGCATGTCTTGTGCAAGCCTACTTCAAAAGTTCTGACACAGCTGTGGAAATGCATAGAGACTCTGGGGGACCTGAAATGGATGTAGAATAGCAGCAGACCTTCTCACCTGATGCACCCCCTCACTCTTTGCCAGCAGCAACAACAGCTGCTGGGGCTGCAGGGTCGTGCAGAGACGCAGGTTCCACGGCAGATGTTGCAGCTTGTCTTTCGCTGCGTGTCTCTCTGGCTCTCTGGTTCTGCGTGTTGCAAAATCTGTCTGGCTAAGTGTTTTTTTTGTTTGTTTTTTTCCAAGTTTTGATATATTTTTTAGTTACAGTTTGCTGCCACTTTGCACCACACATAAAGATAGGCCACTTATATTGCATGGACAGCACCAAGAATGCACTAACTCACAAATAAATGTTTTGGCCCGTTCTAACAAACTTTTGAACGTGTTCTGTTTAACTGTAATATGGAAGAATGGTTCGTGGGATTTATGCTTGGTTTAAGGCTGTGGCATCTGGAGATATTTGTTTCAAGTGCTTTTGATTATTCTGTGTTTGGCTAACGGTTACGAGGTCATGTCTGTTGACTTTTTTCAGTGTCGGTATGTGTGTGAGCAGTTTCTGTTCTCTGTGTTCATAGGGCCTCGGTTCTCTTGGCTTCCATCTTGTGCAGCAGCCTGTCAGTTTGGGCAGGCTGCACCATGTCAACTTCTCAACCGCCACTTTATTAAGACAGCCAAGTTGGCTAGCACAGTGGTTTCAGAGACCAACAGCACAGCACATAAAAACCTGTTGTTTTTGTTGTTCAGGTCGTTGTAGCAACAGACCTGTTGCACAGAACCAATGATCAAACTAGGAAAGAGGGTTTGTCTTTTGCGTCTGTCGAAGAAGAAGGAAAATTCGAAAAAGAATATGATGGCACTTGTTTGCGACCACAGTTTTGGTAGGCCTCTATTTTTAACTGCAGGCAGCTGATAGCCACAAGAGGGCACGGTTGTGAGCATGACTTGACATGGTAAAACCTTGATGTTGACTTGAGTTGGACCACACGCATGTGGGTCACATATCTAATGCCTGTGGGCGTTTGTGTTAACCACATAAAAAAAGTCAACAGAGGAGAATTTTTTTTTGGTTTTGTTTGACATAGGCCTCGAACGAGGGATGGGGGGCTGAAATGGGTATCTCCGTGCATAATTTATTGGCTAAAATGTTACAGATCAAACAACTGACATTTAATTTTATTGTAAAAATTTTGGTTGTAGTCTAGTTTCTTTTTGTATTTGAAATGGGGCTGGGTACCCCTATATAAATTTTTTTTTAGAAGGCTGTTTTGATCGATGATGAATGGCATACATTTTTCCAGGGCATCAGAAGGTGTCCACAGGAAAAAAAAATAGAGTCCAGTACTATTTATTAGCTGAAGTCTGCAATCAGGCGATCTATTACCTGTTGTGTGATTTCTGTTGGCTGGAGACAAACAGGCACAGAGTAAATCTGAGCTGGCAGGATAAGGCTTTACTGACATGATGTGTTTGGGGGTCAGAAGGTGTGTGCGTCAGTGCATGTCGGTTCGTTTGTGTGTCTCAAACTGTAACACCCCCTCTTTCTTCTTTTTTTTTTTTTTTTCTTTTCATTTGGTGGTAAAGAATCTCCAAAGAATCCAGCATGGAATTCATTGGAGTTCATGCATATAAGAAGGGTGCAGTTTTTTGCATGATGGTCCGAAATCACGCTCCAGCTAGAAACAAATATGCACAAGATTGAACTCCCAATATCATGAATCTTGCACATTTAACCTTTAGTGTACTGTATAATGTTTTTAATATTTAATCATTCCGTTACGAGGAAATAGTTCACTGGCCTATACAGAGTAGATGGAAATATTTGTCTCTGTAAAAAGGATGGTGTTAAACTTTTGCTGTATAAAAAGCAAACAAAAAATGTTGATGGCATTTCCTCAAGAGAAAGCCATTCATGTTGTTCCCCACATGACCTTAACACCAACTAAAGAGCTCCCAAACGAATTAAATTTCACGTTGATGTAATTTCTCTCCCACATGGGTCAGATGAGATAATATTTTCTTTCTTTTTTTCCTTTTTGAGCAGAGAAGAGAATGGTTGATTAATTAATGTGTTGTCATAGTTTTGCGTTCCTTTAGGCAAATTGCAAGAATTTTGTGTGTATAGTATATAGAATTTTCTGGGGTGTTCTGTGTGGAATAAAAGTTGTACTCTGCTGTGTACAGTTACATTTTTTTTAATTATGAAATTGTACTTGTTTCTATTTTTTGTGTGATGGTTTAAAAAAAGAACAAAATTATTTTAAAATGTAAAGGAAAATCTTAGTATTTTTTTAGTTTTCTTTCTCTTTTTTTCGGTCCTAAAATATGGAGGAGACAGGATTTTATTCTTGAAATAAAACTGTCAACTGCTGATGTAGCTTGTGTCTTCACTTTGTGGGTGTGGGTGTCCATACAATGCATGTTCAAAATGTCAGGATGTTCAAAAATGGTATGGCACCTCAAAGCAAGACACACATGATGCATGTCACAAACTAGTCATCACTGGCCTTTTATAGAATGAAAGTTCAAAATGAGAGTTAAATAACTGAACCTCTGGAAGCTCATCCCCACAACTTTTATGCTTGCATTGCGTGGCGCAATTTAAAATTTACGTGGTAATAAAGCGTTCTATTGGTATCTCAAGGTAGGGACATTTTTGCCTGCACACTGCTCTGCTGCAGAGCACTTCCTGTTGAAGCCGCAGCCATTCTAAGAACTGAAACAATGTTGAGTGGTAAAAATAAAGAAGTGAGCGCCCCACATAGGCGAAATGGCAGAATATATGACAAAAAAGGAAGTTATTTACATGCCATTATGTGTGTAGCAGGGTCATAGGGTCTTTGAGATCTGAAAAAAAAGGTTGATTTCTCTAAAACGCAGTTGTGAGGGTTAGAAAGAGAGCAGAGAAAGGTCTGCAATTGAATCACAATGGGACAGGAGACTTCCTGGTGGTAGGCCAGTCATATTTTACTTAATGTACTTAATGTCAACAAGAGCCTGAATTGTAGGCATGGCAGATGCAGTCAACATTAAAATGCTTTAGTCGGTTTAATGATGACACCACTGTAATTGGTTTGATTAGCAACAACGATGGAACAGCCTACAGGAGAGAAGTTAAAAACTTAACACACTGGTGTCTCTGAGTGTGGTAAAGACCAAAGAGCTAATTGTAAACTTCAGGAGGGAAGAAGACCGGTTTGACCCCACTGCCATCAAGTCAACTGGGTCAACTACTAAACTACTAAAGTTCCTTAGTGTTAACATCATATAAGACCTTACCTGGGATGGTCACACTGACCAGATGGTTAAAAAAGCTCAACAGCGTCTCTTCCACCTCAAACGACTAAGGTCTGGTATGAGATCTAAGATCCTAAGATAAGGCTTTTTTCAGAGGAACTATAGAGAGCATCCTGACTGGAGGCATCAATGAGTGGTTTGGAAGTTTATCTGCAGCAAAATGAAAAGCACCACAAAGAGTTGTGCCAACAGCACAAGGCATCTGTAGATCTGACCTCAATTCAGGACTTATTCAACAGGTGATGCAGAAAGGCCAAAAGAATCAGATACCCCCAGTCTTAAGGCTTGGACCGACACCCCCCCCCACACACACACACACTCACACACACACACACTCACACTTAACATACTATTTATTTTATTTTTTTTGAGGAGCAAAAAACACAAGAATTTTACTTTCTTATACTAGTATAATGACATGTAATTAAACAATCTTGAATCAAGGCAGTATTATGGGATTTGCTGAGAAAAACCCACTATGGCATTGAAAATGATTTCTGGTAAAATATATATGTACTATTTATATACAGGATAAATGGCTTGACTAACAACATAAACTGAAAATGTCTGAATACATGTTAAACATTGAATACATTTTCAGCGCTGACTAATTGGTGATGCTGCAGTGATGATATTGTTCTTTGGATAATTGGGAGTAGATTGTAACCCACTTTCAGGGGTTTATAAGTCTCTATCATTGCTGACCACCAAACAGATAGTATGTACTCCTGACTGTATGCAATACAGTAGATAATGGGATCTAAGCAGAAATCTATCAATCAAAATTTGGAGAGTAAAAGCCTGTTTCAGTTGAACTTGCATTTCAAGTTTGGCTCAAGATATTGAATCCAGTTTTTTATTTGCACAACCCCTTAGACATGTAGACTGCTCTCATCCATTTCAACCAGGTCTTCAGATTTTATACCCCAGTCCAGAACGACTTATGTGGCAGAACAGAGTCATTGAGAAGCACATACCCAAGACCTAAAAGCAGAGAGGTCATGAGAACCACAACCCCATCCAGCCCCCATTCAGTGATATCATTTTCAAATTAAAACAATTACATTCCGACAGCTGCAAAGCCATTCATGACATGTGAACAAGTTCTACTAAACAGACCAAGGGAACAAAATCATAGTTCTTAATAACCTTGTTACTGCTGGTGTCACTGTCAATTTATTAAGTGGCTATTGTATATTACTCGAAAAATGTAAGAAATTCTGGGGAAAAATGTAACAAATAGTCATCTGATTTTACCTCAATGCTGCAGATGACAATCACACCAATACCAGTGTTGAGCAGGTTATCTTCAAACCAGCTCTTCATCTTATTGTAGCATCCCTGGCATGAACAAATCAAAATGTTGGGATGGTAATTTACAGTGTCAGGATCTCTTGTACAATTGTATTACCTAACAACACGTTCACACACATCATTACAATTGATATGTTCAGGTGAACAGGTGTTGACCATTTATCAGGGCACCCATACACAGAGCACTGACACATCATCATGTCTCAATTTAACCCAAGGAGAAAAAAATGTAGCTTAAGCTAGGAACAGACATCCTGATTATTTACCCCTACGGTAATATCATGGTACGTCCATGACAATCATGGATGATCCAAGGTAATCAACAGCGGTGAGAGTAACAGATTTGAAATGTGATTCTTTCCATTGTTGATGAAATTCAGATTGATTCAAACATGTTTGATATCATCTTGACATTATCATGAATTATGGCAGCCAGCAACTGAATCATTAGGTTTGTTCAATTGTTCCAGAGTTGCTCTGTAAGTTTGGCCTGCTCAATATCATTCTAATCCTAATAATAAGACTGAAATAGTTGAGAGCTCTGTTCCAAGCTTTATTCTAATTAATGGTCCCATACCTCTTCAACATAGTAGTGAGGGCATGTGTATTTTGTGCCATTTTTAAGCATGTCCGTTTTACAACATGACGGTGGTTGATAGTCTCTCCAGTCTGTCACATTTTTCACTCCACAGCATTTAAACTGTAAGCAAAGAAGCACATAGGAGCACATCACTCAGAGACATGCCTGTATATCAAACAAACCAGACAGAGAAGTACAGAGCAGTGATTCAAGAAAATTACTATTAGATGCTAGAATACTTTATGCTATTAGAATACTGTGCAATAGTGTCCTGAGATAACATGAAGCTGAAGAAATTTTATAAAAGGCTCACTGTTTTCTGAAAGAGGTCCCAGTCATCACTGACAGCGGTGTCTGATGTATTACGAGAAGCTATGGCCTCTGTCAGGCTTTGGTTGAGGTCCCTCTCGATTAGTGTATCAATCTGTGAAGCAAAGGACATGGCTGAACTGTTACCGTACACTGTGGGATGTTTTTAGTTAAAACATTGGGGGTTTTCTCTCCGAGTCCTTAGAGGAACTGTGCAGTAAACCTTCATATGTCCAGAGCCCACAATGATTTTTAAAAAACAAGAAAGCTGACCGCTACAGGCAGCATTCCATTAGAATAATACTATGTCCATTTTGGCTGTAGGAATGCTTACATCTTTTTCATAGATGAGAAGGATACAGGCTCCAGCCAGCTCTACCAGCATCACAATGAACAAGAGCATGAAAAACTAGGAGCAAGAGAAAGGGATAGAGAGAGAGAGAGAGAGAGAGAGAGAATCATTTGCCAGTTCTCCACGTTCCATCATTATCAGAAACAACACAAACCAGTTCAACAACAATTGGATATTGAACTGTAAAAGTGTCATACACCATACAAATAATCAAGGTAAAGACACTCAGTAATTCAGAGAAAGAAATGCGCTCCATTCCCTTCTGAACTATAATCCATCTGGTTAAGGATGTCAGTCTGTGTGTTTTGGAGGATGCCTTCTAGTCACCGTGATCAAGAGGCAGCGGTTCTCCTTGTAGGCACCCAGAAATCCGAGGAAAGAGACGCAGGTGATTACAATGCCAGTGATGATGAGGATATTTGTGACGCTCATGAATGGCAGGGAGGGGAGCAGCGCAGAAAACCTGGTCTGTGTCAGCATGAATATCCCAAAGCCAAGTAATGCAGCCCCACATACCTAACAGAACAGGATGGCACACAGGGAGATGTTACATACCAGATAGCACCACACATTTAAAAACTTTAACTAACTCTGAAGTATCAATTTCAAGCACTTAAAACAGCTGTTGACACAAATGCTACTTTTACTATGTCCTTCTATCCCTGTTAGTGGTAGAGTAATGTTAGCATGATATATATATATATATACATATATATATATATGGTAGGCTATATTTTATTTAATTTAAATACTTTCACAAGAGAAATTGTGTCTAAATAATCTGAAATTCTGATATGAGAATAAGAAGTTTAAGGATACATACAAAAAATAAGAAGTTGGCCACACACATTGTGTATTTCAAACACTTAAGGCAAGACATCTTGATTTGTTTGGCTCTATAAGATGGGAGGAAAAGACTCACATCAGCTGTTGGCAAATAGTCAAGTACATCCTGCTCTGCCACCTGACACAAAAATGTTTGTAGCTATTCAAACACACACACACACACTGCATACATGGCATTGTTCAAAAATAAATGTACGATTTTAATGACTCAGACATTCAGCTTCCTCATTTTCTTGAAAAAGGCTTGAGCTAGTATAACTTCAGTCTGGGGCCCTCACCCTGAGCCCTGTTGTTTCCTGTGAGCACCTACAGACGACGAAAAATGACGCATGTATTTAAATATTTTCTTCTACATACCCATGAGGACTTATGTAAAAAAGGTTAATCATTTGAGATTGTGCCAAAACATACTAAAACAAACATTACTGGCAGTTTTTCTGGTCTTTCTGATAGTTGTGTTTCAATTAAATTTGAAAAAAGAAATAAATCCTTTTAAATAGAGTAACACAGCATTTAGAGCTTTAGGTGTTCTTTTCATGTTCAATCAATCAAGATATACTTTCTGCGATCACAAACAAAGAAATAATAATATATGGTATATCAGCTAAACTGTATATTTCTATATGGACCTAAAGCACAGAAAACCTCTATTGGTAATCACATCAGGTGTAAACACCATCAATACACAACTGAGATACAGCAAGCATTATAAAATTTAAAAAAGAGGACGAATACCACACATACACACACAAAGAAAATGAAAATTGCGAAATATTACATGTTCGTACCTCCTCGGCTAAAGTGTTTTGTAATCCACAGAAGCAGACAAGGAGAACTGTTGTTGAGCGAACAGTAAAATGTCTTCCTTCACTTTGCTGGTCACACTGCGTTTAGTCAATGTTCAGAGCGTCACCATGCATCATCAGCTCACTTCCTTCACAAGGGGAAGAGACCGGATGGTTGCGTAGAAATAGAAACCAAAGTCTTTCAAAGGTGATAAGAATAAAAAGAACCTGCTACTCAAAGCGAGAGAGATGTATTGAGCAATTGTCCAAGTTCCTCTTTCATAAAAAGACGTTGGGGAATCAGAAAAAGAAGGAAGAGAAAGACTCTGAATACCGTGTTTGAGTTTTATTTTTAATTTTTTTCCTCCTACAAGTATTTTATAAACTCTCAAAGGAAAAAAATCTGTGATTATTTGGCAATACATCAATACCAAAATTATTTGTACATCAGATAAATGGGCACAAAATATCAGTTTGATTTAAGTTGAAGTGCCTTAAATGTATCTTGCAGTCTACTATAAATACAATTTAGAGTTCACTCAAATACTTACACACTTTCACATACTATGACATAATTCTGTGTAACATGATGACTAACAATAGGAAGAAGTAAAGGGAACTGTAAAGTACTCTTCCTTTGGTGGTTCTAGGACAGAGTACTCTTGACACACACTGTAACAAACTCGAACAAGACTGTACTCCGTTTACCACAGTTTAAATTATTAACTTGCACTAATCTTGTTAACCTTGTTGGCATGAATTTAACAAAAACAGTCAGCCTAGTAGCCTGGTGAACCAGACTTTCACTTCGCTTCACACTGTGCAAAGAGTCTGAACACTCTTGATAGACATAGGTTTACTTTGTGGTGAGTGGACATTTGTTTGACCTTTAAACTTATTGGTTCTGCCTTCAATTTCTGTTCACTAATTGGTTGCTAGAGTGTCTAGTGGGGGAATCTGAAGTCTTAGGGGAGTGCCCTGACCTAGTACTGTAGTGATGTTCTATGGTGGTGCTTGCCTGGCTAACAACCTAGTTGACATGACACAATATGACAGACTTTTATAGTTATACCAACACTTGAACATTGAAATGAAATGTGTTCAGAAAAAAATATAAGCATTCATTTAAACTAACTGAACTGAGGAAATCACAAAGCAGCTTAAGGGCTTTTATCACATATATCCCCGTCCTGTCATCCGGAAGTTGCACATGATTGGACAAGAGAAGCACAAGACAAGTGCCTGTAATGAGGGGGAAAAAATCACGTCATGGAGGATCTTGTAGATTATTACATTGTTTACACCTACTGGGTAGGTACAGTAGCAACATTTCATATTTGGCACATACTGAATGGCTAGAGACACAGAATGGCTAGAGACACTACTCCCGCACCTATGCTCAGAAAATTCATTTTAAACCAGGCCCTCAACTTCCCAAAACAGCCCTAGAATCAGGGTGGGGGTTGGGTGTGTGTGGGGGGTGGATGAATATGGGGAAACATAGACAATATTCTACTTACATGACATTAGACAGCAAGAGCAGGCCAGAACAAATACAGGGTAATGAAGACAAACAAAAACAAGCATAATGTGTAGAGTCAGACAATCTTACCTCCTGCCATGGGATGATGGGAAAAATGTTAGAGGGGTCTTGAATGCAGCATGATATAGGAGGATGGCCATCCCAGTCTGATGGCCCATAGACCCCACAGCAGTCAAACTAGACAAAACGGAAACAGAGGGACAAACTAATGTAGGCAATAATCATGAGTGACGTCAGACCCTTTGACTGGCTGGGTGTCTAGTGATGAACGCTTACTGTGGCCTGAATGGAATGAAACTCGTCTTTCAATGTCTGGTTTCCATTGTCAGTTGATTGTTTGTATGCATCCAGAGCATGTGTGAAACCATCCTCAACGTACTTGTCGATCTGGCAGAGCGTAGACAGCATTCATCTCATGGCAGTGAGACACATACATTGACCTCTTCCCTCTACACATAGGGTAATTAATCACACCACAAACTCTGTGGTGTAATGAAAGTAGAGCAGACTCTCACCTCTCTCTCCACTACCAGAAAGATGCAGGCCATGGCCAGCTCCACCAGCATCAAGAGGAACAGCACAATATAAAACTGTCACACAAAAACACAACCCGAAGTCCATATCAAACATACAGTACACTACATGCATTGAATGCATTGAAGTTACACAACATGTCATAAGTGAACTTATGTAGCATAAAGCAGAGCAGGTAGTAAGGGTCAATAGGATGTAGCAAACTAAATATGGAAAATAAACTGTGATGAAACCTGTTCACATTTAGAGGCTGTGACAGCATGTACCATATGTGTGGGTGTGCGTTAAGGTACTTTGTTTATCTTTGGGAAAGGAGATTTGTTCTCTGCAAATTTACCTGGGGTAATTATTGTCAGTTGTGGGAATGAGCGAGTGTGAAGTCATCACAGAAGTGATATGCAACACTTGAGACAGCAAGCAGCCCACCAAGTGTGAGTTTCACTTCATAGCGTTGCATACAAATGGAAGCCTCTTTCCTGTTGACAAAGTTGTTACCATGACACCATGGCAATGAGTCACCCACAGACCAGACTAATCAAACCCAGAGTAGCGGGTAGCTGTGTGCACGCTCTGGTGGAACAGGCTAGGTCATACTCACAGAGATGAGCATACAGTGGTTCTCTCTCAGGGAGCCAAGAATCCCCAGGTAACACACACAGCAGACAATGGCCCCTGTCACAATCAGGCAGTTGGAGGCATAGTGCGGTTTGAAGGTGTTGATGATTGAGCCATACTGGGATTTAAACATCCCAAATATGCCAAAGGCCTGGATAAAAGCTCCACTGGTCTATAACATACAAACAGAGATACTGTATATGACAAAAATTAAATGTCAAAAATGGACAGAGTATTATGAAAGTGTTACACTTTTTGGACGAAGCACTAAAAAACTCAATCTGCGCCCCAATTATTATATTGCTGTTGGTTTGACAAATAATTTATCTCTATACACAATGTCTGAGTATCACCTTAAATCACAGATAACCAATGATGTCTGTGTTTCACGGTTTAGTTTAACATCTTGTCATTTTATTTATTTATTTATTTAATTTATTTGTACATTTAATTTATTATTACGATTTATGCAACCATCTACAAAACACAAAAAGGTTAAATAAACAAACTATATCACATAATGATATTCTTTTTTTTTTTAAATGGCCAAAAGAATGTCACCTACCCAGCAAAGCAAGTGGAGAAAAACCATATAGGTATATAACCATATATAACCGTATAACCATAAAGGTAACACAGGTGCGATTCATAGTTCCGCAGGCAACTCGTGTCTATTCCTTCTTGTTTTATCTGAAGGGTTTGTTGATGCAGTCTTCTCTGGTGTGATGGAGGGGATAGTATTTACCATACAGAACACTTTGATATGGAAACACAGGGCCAATGGTGGCTAAATGCAGTTTAACTCAGGTCAAAAAGGTACTTTTCCACAAATAGTAAATGGAATCATTTATTTCTACTTGCAGTAAATTTTAGGTTTTCTGTTGTTTTTTATCTTCCACAACCACAGCAGGCAATAAGGAAAAAACATAATTGATACTTGTGAAAGTGGGTCTAAATTTATTCTTTAATTGAAATAAGTGCAAACTTTACTAAATTCAAAACTGCAATTTTGCACCAATACACTTTTTTTTGCTCAATAGTATTTTGCTACACTATGTTTACAGTTAAATGGTTAACACCTGGGGAATGCAGACAAAAAATTGACTAGATTTAAACTTATATTAATTGCAAGCATATTATTTACTTACTGAGTGTAGACTTTAGACAGTAGCCTTAGTTGCCTAGAGTTCTTATGTATTCCTTTTCAAGCATATAGACAGTAATGTCTGTTACAGGTGGTTCTACTTGGCCTTTATGTCTATATAAAAATATATCTGACTACAAACAGACTCTGTCTGACCACAAACAAGACACACACCAGACACTCTGTGTTTTACCCCTCACCTGCACAATCTTCTCTCTACCTGAAAGTTGCCTCTGGTCAGAGCTCTCATCACTTCCTCTGAAAATAAATAAGGAACATGAAAACAAACTGACCCTTCATTTGGCCCATTGAATCTCTAAGCAGACAGACAGAACAGAGGGTCTGTTCTAATTCAGCAAGCAGAGGCAAAAGGCTTGATTCTCAACAGATCACTAATCTTACTTTGTAACAGACCTTATTGATTTACCTAGATAGCATTTGCGCTTACAGTGCATTCTGCCCCCATTCTCCCCTCCACCCACCCCTAAACTAAACCAACTTTTGTTAAAGCTCTGGCCATGTGAATTTGAAACACTGAAAAGTTTGGGATGCACAACTTAATTCAGCCTTATGAATAGCTGTCCACTGAAAATCAATCTGTTTTAGTGCTACTGAAATACATTACAGAATTATGCGTAGTCCATAGTATGGAGTAAGAAGTCATTATTTAATGTCTATTTAGTCACTGTTTTAAAAAGATAGACTACTTAAAATAGTTTATGGTGCTTTCCCTTAAAGTATTGGCCAAAATGTATCACCATGTGGGCTTGTACTAAAGATTTGTGAACCATAATCAGACCCTCAAAAGAAAAAAAATGGGTTTCTTGGAATGAGGTGCCCTAAAGATGATCTGGCCTGCAGAATACAAGGATTAAAGCACATACACAAATCACAAACTCACAAAGAGCAGCCCATCTAATTTACATATAAATAGTGTGTGGGTTTTCAGAAGTGTGAACAGAAGACCATCTTACAACACATTAGGGTTTCTTTCAGTGTTCCAATGTTACATACAGACAGTGGTAAAGGAACATCTCTGACACCACCAACAAGGAATCATTGATATCACATTGATTGACATCATTTATATTTTACCTCTATGTTACAAGAACAAGTCAGAACAGAAAAGTCTGAAGTACTGAGTACAAGTGTGGAAAATCAGCCATAAAATTTTATTTAGAGGACCTGACAAAAGAGAACAAGTGGAACCCAACCTCTTCTCATAAACACAGAACATGACAGAACAACATTTATTTAAAGATTCTCAGACTTTTGTTACACAATGGCGCTAACAAACTGAAACCAATTGGCAAAACATTTCTGCTTCAGTAAGGTTTATACAAATTGCCATTATTTTAGCGATGAATGAAAACAACAATGTTGGATATGTCTATGGGTCTTGTCAATAACCACAAACATAATTTGAGCAGCAAAGGGCATTATGTGGAGGTAAAAGACCTGGTGTTGTTAAGAATCAAGTGTCTCCACAGTGCTTTCCTGAAGGTGACAAGATGCAGAGTAACGTAATGTAAGGCATCTGACATTAAGAGCAATAGTGGTTCAGTAACACACAAATCATTAAAAAAAAAAATATGTGTCAAAGGAACATAAAATGAGATGTTCAGATGTAATCTGATTGTTATTTTCATCAACTAAGGTACATGGTTTGAGCACAAAATAATAAAAAAAAAAAAACAGCGCAAATCACAGGTCTGGTTTTGGCCAACATTTCATTAAAATGTAGATCTGAATAGATATAAAGTAATCAATTTGTTCTTTGATTTGAATGTAAACAGCCAGACACTAGATTTAGACAATTATGTTGGACCAGCTTAAACAACAACACTGAGAATCCACGGATTTGACTTCAAAATCAAGTAGGTAGACAAAGGGCAACCTTCTAAGACAGTTATTTGATCAGTGTCAATTCTAACACACAAACACACACACTTACGGGGACATGAAACACAACTGTACTCAATCTGATTAACTGATAAATAAGACATCAGCCTTGTCAATCAAGCTCTCTCTCTCTCACACACAGACACACGTACGAACAGATGAACAGACAGACAGACACACACACACACAACCTCTTCACGTTAAAGATGATTTCGTACAGTGAGCACAATGATGCTGTTGGCAACGCGTCTTAACACACATTTCACATTCACTACACACACATACAAACACACATACATACAAAGAAGGAAAAGACTTTGGAGAAGTAGAGCAACATGCTGTCACACACAGCCCACAAAGGGGTTGAGTTCGTTAGTAGAAAAGACAACAGGGGCTTTATAAAATGTTTTGGTGAGCTTCGCCTTCTTCAGACTCTTCTGATCTGCTGTAAAAGTACTGAATATCAGTGCAGAATCAATTCCATGCCTCCCAATGGACCACAAACAGTCTAAGTCCAGTGCATTAATGCAGCATTCACAGAGCCACTCAAAGGGGAAAGAAACTTGGTAAAGGTCCAATGATCGATCTGGTTGTAGTCACAGTTCAATACTCTTCACAAGAAGACTTGGGGAGGGCTCCGAATGGTTTGATCAGCTAAGTCCAAGTGGCACGGTCACATGTTCTGCTGGCTCTGAGGATGAGGCACTGCAAAGGCTTCAGGGTGGAGCAAAGTCTTGGATGGGATGGGTGGATGGTTAGGGTTACCAGTCAGCAGTCACAGCAAACACACCACTGATGCTCACAGTCATCCTCCAGTATTTTTCTTCTCTCTCTCTTTCTCTCTCTCTCTCACTCTCTCCCTCACACACACTCTCTCACTCATTTTCTCTCTCTCTCTCACACATACACACACACACACACTCTCGTCTCATACAAACACACTTGGTAGATTTATGCCACTGTCTCAGTAGAAGCGCTTGCGGCTCCTATCCTTCCAGCGGCCGTACAGCACAACGCCCACCACAGCCAGCACACACAGCCCCAGCACGGAGATCAGGAAGGCAAAGAAGCGGCCCACGGGGCCCATGCCCTCTTCTTCCTCAACCTCCACTGCAAATAGGGAGACACAACATAACATTGGTGTGTGCCATGAGCACCGCCCGTCCACATGAATTCACTGTATTCCCGAAAAGACTTGGTGAATCCCAAAGCCCACCCCATGTGCCCTAAAAACCTTAAAGTCCTAATTGGCATGAACTGACTTGATGGGTGAGTGGGTCGATAGGTACCCAGAGCTTTGCTATGTTTTAAGAAAGAAGAACCAGAAATTTTGATACAACATGGACCAAGACGGCAGCTAAAATTAACTGAATGGGGCATAGGAAAATAAAACTGAAAGTGAGCTTCTGTGCCCCACCTGGTTAGTGTTAGTTGCAAATTTGCTATTAGTCCAACATTGCATTAAATATTCTGGTTATTTTTTTTTACTGACAGCACTCAGTAGCCTTAAGAAATAGGGCTATGAATTGATTCCCACCAGATTTCTCCTTTAAGGCACTGATGTGGTGAGACAGTGGGTCTGTAGGTCTGTGGGCACCACCAATGAGGTGGCAGTCGGAAGGACTAAAACAGAGAGCTGTTGCTATCTAATCCACCCTCCTCCATCTTACCTTTGGGAAAGGCCATGAGGTCAACGCTAGGGATGGTCACTTCCTGCTGGTCGTCCTCCTCCTCCTCAGTGGTTCGCTGCACGGTCAGCTGGTAGAGCTTCATGGATATCAGATCATGGTTATCTGCCAACAATGAAGATTGGATTGTTTTGGTAAGTTTGAAATAAAAAAATAATAAAGAAAGTTTGCCACAAACCTATAGTATAACCCGCCTGTTTCAGCAGTATCAACAAACTGAGGATGGCTTATTCATGACAGGGTGTAAATTGGTAGTTGGGGAGGACAGCACGCAAGATGACAAAAAGGCTCTCAGGCCAATGCATAAAGACAGTGTAGATACATGGCAAAACTTTTACTATCTGGGGCTTGTCCACATGCTCTTTCAACTCTTATGGGGAGACAATCATGAAGTCGATTCATGCCAGTTACGTCTTTAAGGCCTTTGAACTTACTGATGGGATTGCACCAAAAGAGTACCTGATAAATCTCCTGTTAAAGAGGAGGCCCCAAAGTAGTATCCCCGTGGCATATGCACCCCTGAGACATCCAGGCACTCACGCCACTCTCGCTTTCCTTCAATGTCCGTCATCAACTGCAAAAAAATGCATAGTACAGCAGTCTTGTACAGCAGCTACAGCAGCATCTTGCTGAAATCTGTTGATCATAAATTCTGAAAATCAAGAATTGTCAAGTACTTTAGGGCTAGTCTCCCCAAGTGTAGCTAAGGGTTAAAGGAGAAATGTGAATCAATGAGCAATTGTCCTTTTGTTTGAGGTTGCTGAGAACTGTTGGTAGGTATAAGAATGAGAAATTTTGGTGCAGCGTAGACCAAATAGCAAAACGGCAGGTAATGCTAACTGATTTTAATTTCTTCTTTAAAGTGCCTTGCTCAAGGGTACAACAGCCAAGATTTGAACCCACAATCTTCAGGCTACTAGCATGTACTAGCATGTCTTCACCCCTGTGCTACCACCAGCCCAAAAAAGCCCATCAAGCTTAACTTGCCAAACTGTACAACTACTGCTTGCCACATATCTAAAATAATAATGCTGAATGTGTGAAAAGTGTGTAATGTCTTACAGTCAATCTGCTTTTCATGTATCGGAGGAGGATGATTGTGTCGTGGTTGACATTGCGCACAAGGGCTGTGCATCCACCCAGCTCTGTAGGCCTTCCATCGCGGTCATGATCATATGCTAAAGTACCATTTCCCACCATCACAGAAATGTATGGAAACACTCTCTGGAAAGAGAAGAGGGAGAGAAAGAGAAAGAGGTGGGTAAATTACATAAATATCTCTTGCATCTTAATATGCTTGATGATTGTACAAGCACATACTTAAAGTGCCCATGGTACCGTATTGGCCCGGATTTAAGACAACGTTTTTTTCCCCTGTAAATACCTCTGGGAAAAAAGGTGGTTCGTCTTATATTTGTGGACAAAAACATGAGGAAGATATAGACGGTGCCAAAAATTATTACAAAACTGGCAACATTTCTTAGGCCTACAACAGCCAAACATGACTGAGAGGTAAGAGATTGTCTCAAATTCAAAATTAGCCTTAAGTGGTGTGAAAGAATGACTGGGTTTTCCTGCACGTCAGTATCCCTTGACCTGGTGTTGATAACTTATTATATATTCAGTATCGTCTTATATTCGGACCAATACAGAAAAAGGTTAATGACGTAAAAGGAAAACTCTTGTACATTTCAGCATAGGTCTTGTTAGAGGGCTTCACGTACCTTCATTTAGTACAAAAATAGTAAGAAGAATATGTTCAGAAATGAGAAATGAAAACCTATGAATGAAGGGGCGATGGGGGCAAAGGAGGTAGAGGTGCCGCTTGGCAACTGTAGGGTTGCAGGTTCAAGCCCCACTCTGCCTGACCCCATCAAAGTGTCCTTGACCAAGATACTGAACTCCAAATTGCTCCCAGTGGCAGGTTGGCACCTTGCATGGCAGCCTCCGCCACCGGTGTTTGAATGCATGTGTGTGAACGGGTGAATGTGAGGCATACATTGTAAAGCGCTTTGAGTACCACTGGGTGCTTGTAGGACTAGAAAAGCAGTATATAAATGCAGTCCATTTACCATTTACCATCTTCTGATATAGCTGTTTTGTAGTGCTTAAATTATGTTATATTTCTGAACAGATTTTCTCAACATTTTTGTGCCAAATGAAATTTACTACTTATATATACTTATATATAACGTGCCACACGTCTCCTTTAAGTAGAGCAGTACACCAAAATGCCAAAAATACTATTTTTTTCCTTCAAAAAATAGCCTAAAGCATGTGCAATATCTACATACTATGCATTCTGAATAACAAACATAATAACATCACATGACCTCACATAACACCCCACATACATGTACTAGCCTAATGACCCACTTTATGTCTACCACAAAGACAGTCTAGTGCAACTAGAACAGGTGGAAGAATGCAGGAGAGAATACGAGCAAACTGACTCGGAGATGAACTTCCTGTGCCCCAAGTAAGGCTATCTGTGGCACAAGAGAGAGCAGCACAGGTGCATCTCAAAGGGTTAATGGAAACGATTAACTGCTCGCCCATATTATTGGACTGTTTAGAACTTTCTGAAGAACTTTCAGCATCAGCAGGTAAATTTTAGTGAAAACTAATTTTACATGTTCCGATTAGATTGTGTGGTTGACTGGGAATATTTCTCAGAATGATGCCCTATGTATGTTCACTTCCGTATTATCGTCACAGCCATTTAAGAAAAAACACATCCAGCATCAATATCTATAAATAAAGCCACCAACAAATGTTTGCAGATAGTTGGTTGGTCATTCCTTCCTAACAACATTCACTTGGGGCTCTACACTGGGCTAAACAGCACTCTCCAGTGGTCTTTTCAAATATGGTTCATGTGACAGGCCTTATCACTGTGCAAATCACCTCCTGTCCCTACAGAGAGGTCAAAGTGGCCAGCCTAATGCAATCACCACAGAGCCGACATAGAAAAGCCAGACATACCTCATGACTCTTGTCCTCGTTGGGGTAGGTGTCTATGAATACACCAATCCCAGTAAAGTGGTTCATATTCCCAAACACCGGACCTGCGATAAAAAGTACTTTGTTAGTACTTGTAATCTTAATGAATGTCTCCAGAGTAAGTCAGAAATTGGCAAATTTCTGGTTTCTCAATCTTCAAGCAATCGATACATTACTTCAAAAAGCTTCTGAACCTGTCCCCCAATACTGCCATATGAAGAAATCAAGCTCACTTTATATTCACATTGTTAAACACACAACCCCCTCTAAAATAATGAGATGATTTAAGAAGGCAGTGGAAATCTCAAAGGTGGCTGAGGCCACCTTACCATGCTGCATTCTTTCTTTGGTTAGCCACAGAGCTAGCCCATCACCATTCAGGTTCTTCTTGCCCTGGCCATGGATTTTAAAATGTACATGTAGCTCCCAGTCACGCAGGTAAAAGGGCTGTGGAAACAGGCACAGTGGAATAAGAGGTCACATTAGATATTGTTTTAAGTTTTTTTTCCATCAGTTTCAGATGAAACAGGACACAGTAGGAGAGCATATTAAAAATCCACGATCAGTAGTAGCATTAAGCATACATCACATATCGGGATGTAACAATGAACCGCCAACTTGACTTATTTTAAAAACAGCCACACTTACAGTAAGCTACGCCTACTTTCTATAGGTCTAAAGAGAGAGATACAGCCAGAGTAAGCAAAGCAAACCTGGACATAGGCAACAACTCCTGTTCAGTTTGTATGAACACCTGCCATCACTGCATAATGTTAACCAGACATATTTTACTTTGACTCTTTATATACTATTCATTTTTTAATCTTTATAGATCTATAGACCCTTTATAGATTAGGCTACCATTTTAGCGGCTGCTCTAATAAAAAGGCAAATATTTTTTAATCATTACTTGTCTGCATTTAAAAAAGATCCCAGTATTGTATCGTACTGTGACCTTAATATCATGAATCGAATTACATCGTAGTTCACGAGTTCATTCTTCAGCATCGTCTTTTTCTGGCAACATCAAGTTAGCATTTGTCTGTAAAATGGCCTGTTTGTAAACTAACATAACAAATTCATAGATGAGTCAACAAGCAGACTGTTTGAGGTGATGTTGCAATACAAAAGTTCCAACATTGGGCACACTGATGCCTGTAACGAAAACCATGACACAGCTGATGGTCTGGTTGGACTTGATTTTTTTTTGTCGCAGGTTAACGTAATATTATGTGTATTGGGAAAGACTGTGTGGTAACTGTCTTTTCTTTTTTGCTTTGTACTACTCACCAATCGACTCCATACTGCTCCCATTCTGCTTTGCAGGTCTGGGGTGAGCCTCACATGTTCAGGTGTAACCATTGCCGTACCCATCAGGTCCCAGTGGGACGAACTGAAAGACCCCACACCTGAGAACAATAAAGATGACGTGTTTTAAGGTTGTAACTCGAACGAATGGATGAGTGATTGGTACAGATGAAAAACAACTTTAACGTTACCTTATGTGGATTCTTGCCCAGAGTGACATTATAATGAATTGATTATTAAAACCAGGCAGGAAAATAAAAATAAATAGCCGACCTCAACAAAGCCAACGTTAATTCAGAGAAACAGCCATTGAAGGCATTTTAGCATCACGAACATGAAGAGGTAACGTTATCCGAGTCCTCCTGAGATTATGAACCTTAATGGCATAAAACCGGATAATAACAACTTGCTCTGCTGTCATTTCTCTAGCATATCACACTGAACTCCCGGAAGCCGAGTGTTAAATCAGAAAAAAGACTTGCGAAATGACAGCCCAACCTGACACTTCAGACTGGCCGGTTAGCTAGAATGTGTCTACCGCTAACATACAGATAGCTCAGAGTTGACCAGTTAGCTAACTTAGCTAGCTGAATGTATTTAATCGAGAGCGGAGTTTTGTTGTATGAGAAATTACTAACTTGTAAGCTGCTATATGTCTGTTACCAACAAATGAATCTATTTTGTGGCATCTAACTGTCACAGCGATATGTCTTGTGACATTATGTTAGTTCCACAATAACGCTAGCTGAGTTCTGCTTGTGATTAGCTAAAGTTAGCTAGCTACTTGGCTAACTAGCTAGAACAAATAACTTACCTTGATAGGGTTTTGTCAGTGAATATTCCCTCTTAAGAAATTCATCCATCTCATAGCCATCCTCACCCTGACATCGACTCGTCAGAAAGAGTAAACACGTAACTAGAAAGATTTTCATAGCAGCATTATTCATGCTAAAAACTATATTTGGCACGGGACAACTACTCAGCTGAAAGTTGTTCAATGAGGCGGCCATGTTGCTGCTCCTCCTCCAAATCTTGGGAGTGTTCTCGACCTCAGAAACAAATGGGCATTCGTAAATCGCGCCGACATCGATGTGAATACTTTACGAAACTGCAATAATCGTTGAGATGCAAATGCTTATTATTATACAAAGTGGAGCATACAAGCCCTAAGGAATGTAGCCCACGTGAATCATAGTATAGAAAATAAGCAATCTTGTTGGCGTTGAAATGTCAAGATAGTTCAGAACGAGTGGGTAAATCTAAATATCCTCATAAACACCAAATCCTGAATCTTCAAACACCTAGGCTTATCCGAGATGAATTAACTTCATGGTAGGCTGATTCATGCCAGGTAAGTCTTTAATGATTCTTGGCCTGGTGCTTAGGGGAGACAACTTACACTATACTCTGCCTGGCACAGAATCTTCACTGGAAATATACTTGCACAGACACTTTTATCTCCAGGGTTACCATAGCATCCTCCTGCACATTCCACACTACCTCCACGCCAAACATCTTAGTACCCTAATGGGCACATATAATAGGATTTTTTCTGTATTCTGTATTTTTATAATGTATGTATGCCATGTGTATCCCATGTTGTGGAAGCTTAAGGATACCAGAATTTCCTACAGGATAATAAAAGTATCTATCTATCTATGTTTGCCCTTTTAAAGTTCCACCCTGTTAAATTTTACATTTACATTTAGGAGTCTACGGGCCTAACAGGGTGGAATGTGGGATGTGAGATTCCGTTAGATTTCTAAGCGCTCCACCCTGTTAGTCAAATAACTATTCATTTTTGAATCAACGAGTTTGACAACATGTAATCTTAATATAGTTAAAGTTAAATATGTTAAATATGCTATCATTTGTATAAAACACATACAAAATATTTTCATGTTATAAAAATCCAAAATGTTTCCACAAAAATATAAAATAAGCAATGTGTTGTCTGCATTGTGTTGTCTTGCAAGTTACCACAGCCCAGTTTCCAGAAACTTGATTGTTGGTCATCTAGCCTGGAGGTCCAGACACACTGCTGGCAAAGTTGAATGTGCTCTGCAATTCCTTCTGGCCAGTAATCTGGAAAACCCAGGCTGGCAGTCACTGGTCAGTGCCTGTTGGTCAGTACAAGATGCCTGTTGGAAACCCAATTCCATTCATAACTGCTGGACAATGAATGCAAAATGAGAAATTAAGAAATCACACATCTGGTTCAGTCAGGTTAGAAAAATACTGGCATAATGTCAATTAAAAATAGCATAGTCTAAATAGAATGTCTTCTATTTGAATTAACACAGTCAAAACTGGTTAGAGTTCATGTTATGTTAAGGCATCAGATGCTAACAGAAAAAATACATACACGTATATGCACACATTTTATGCAGAACCACAGAGCAATCAATAATAACGGACAGTCCTGTTTGTTGATGTTGCTGTTCAAAACGTCATTTGACTAATACGGTTTAGAAATTTACCATATCTTGGTGTTTTGCTGCATTTGTCACAATATACCAACTTTACACAATACAATACAACTTTCTAGTTGTTAGTCTTGTCTTCTTTCCTCTCAGATTGTGGTGACTGGCTGGTATCATGCTCCCTGACAGTTCTGTGAAACTGTATACAGTGGCATGACACCTCTGAGTCTCAGACAGTATGTCTGACTGCAGTATGGCATTGATTTTGATGGCCTCTTTAGGGCGATAATGATGTTCATCTGTTCACGCCCAAGCTGTCACGGCTGATTATGCCGTAGACAATGAATCTATTCACACTAGTTCAAGTTACCTTTCTACCTCAGTTTTCACTTATTTTTCCCACGCTCTACACAGTGCGTCTCTGGCACAGAATTCACATTCACATATTTCTCCACTATTAAGTAACATATAACTGTTTTGGCTTTTCTAAGTTTCTAAGTTATTTTTTTTTTCTGCCACGTCCACTCTGATGTGATTTTTGCCAATGTAATATAAAATGATGGTGAGTATTGCAGTTATTTGTACACACATACTCTAGAGGGCATCACAGTAGTGCATTTCTGATATTGGCAACTTATCTTTAGTGTCTTCATTTCAGAAATATTGCAATTACCTAAAATAATTTCTGGTGAGAAAAAAATACTTTATTACATGACCCTTCATTATATAACTTTTATCAGAAAATGCCTAAAGAGGTTAGTGAAGCAGCTGAAAAGAAATCCACACAGTTTACAACATTTTATAGTTGTTCTCAGACAATGTTTTGGCACTCAGATGTTCATCATGGGTTTAAATTGTGCTGGGCAAACTGTTTTTATGTAAGCGGTATTACACAAATAAGAGTGGGGTTGGTGATGGAAATCGCCATGGCTGTGGTTTAGCCAGTAGTTTGACCAGACCTAGCATATATAAAGCATAATAATTGATTAGGCAGACTGTAGACTGATCATCATCAATATCATTGGCTGAAAAATTCTAAGATATAGTTATAATGTCTACAATACTGTATAGTAGATTATACTCTCCTTCACATGCATTAAACATGTCCATGATATTGTCTACAAACACCTTTGTTCAGGATCAGAATAAATGACTCATGTGGGGTAAACAACACACACATCATCATATGTCGCCTTTGAAGAGACTTTTTGCGTCCTGCATCTATATCTTCTTGCCACAGGCTGCATTATAGGGACATGAATTGTGTGTAATTATGAAGACAGAACAAGACAAGCACTTCCTTCCCGATCCATACCTCCTCCCCTCCCTGCATGCTGTTTAATCTGCAGAGAGGGCGAAGCCGGACCTCTGTGATAAATGAACAAGGCTATTGACTGCTAATTGGCGCCACAGGCTTTCACTGATACTCCTGGGAGGACTAACAACAAGTCCAGTTTACCCAGCCTTGGTGCTTATTGCTCCCTGTGGAGAGCTGGCTATGGAGGGGGCAGAGAAAAGCTAAGGAGGTGCAAAGCCCCCTGTAGATCATGCGTTTTGGATGGGCCAAGTTTCGTTTTTGTCACCAGCATTTCCGTTAGTTTGACAGATGTCCCGTGGGAGGAGATTGCTTACATTGGGGAGGGGGAGTCAGGGACTTTGACAAGACAGCTGTAATTCGAAACACCCTGTAGGCAGACGCTGCTGGGTACTCTGTCTGTGGTGCCAGTGGCCCCTGTGTCTTTCACCCTCTTCATTTACAGGGGAAGGAGTCTGTTTAGTCAGTGTGAAAGTACAATTGTTATTTGGTCTTCAACATTGTCTGTGCTTGCTTTACTGTTACATGTTTGTATGCTAGCTGCAGTCCTGCAATCATTTTCCTTTGCACTCATCTGCATCTGTTGTCTTTCCATGTGCATGACAAATGGTCATTTTATAGCATCACTGGTTTGATTGATGGCAGCAGAAAGCCTTTAACAGGGAGTTTTAAAGTCAAAACATTAAAGCTACAAAGATATTTAATCTGAAGTAATCCATTTTAAACACAGCTTTATTGTCAGGTTTTGTTATACTCTTGGCAGTCTGTTGGTAACTTTACTCAATAGGGCTTGATAAAATAGCCCCTAAATACCACCAAATAAATAGGTTTCCTGTTTCGGCATACACCACTCCAACTCAATGTCAATTATGAATTGAAATGACTAATTTAAACACCCACTTAAACACAGTCTTACACACACATACACACACACACATGCGTGCGTGCACACACACACACACACACACACACACACACACACACAAATAAACAAGCTGACCTGGGTGTTGTATTTTGTTTTTGCACCTTTCGCAGTTTGCTGAAATGAGCTCTATAAACAAAAGCAGTGCTTGTCAAGCAGCCTTAATTCACGCACCTCACATCTATCTATTATCCACCTGTAAATAATTAGATAATGAAGAGCCTCTAATGCTTTCCTTGGCAGATCAAGCCGCCTCAAATCCAGAGGCTCTTACAGTGGCAATAACTGTCCTGTTTATCTTATGAGAGACAGCAGACATTAAGAGCCGAGAAACACCTTTGGACATAAATATTCACACCGTTTCCAGATGGAGGCATTGAGCGAGTGAGGCTGGGATGGCGAAAGGAAAGACAAATAAGCGCCTCTTTGTGTAACGGCGTCCTTAATGTGTCTTCCCCTTCCGTTCCCTTTGTGCTGACAAAATTGTGAGGGTGCAAAAAAAAAAAGCCCAGGAAAAGCTTAATTTTCTTAATTGAACAGGACACTTCTTAACCAATCTCTATTAGTGCTGCTGCTGTTATTTGAGCTCCCAAATCAATATTTCACACCAGTACTTGTCCTTAACTAAAAACATTAAATGGTGGTTTCTTCATTGGCAACTGTAATCCTCTGAAGGCTTTTTGAGTTGCAGTGATTCCTTGATGTTAAAACATAGAAAACTCAAAGAACATTGGACCCTAAATGGTTGATGTCTAAGCATGCAGTTGTTAATTAACACCCTTTATGAAATTTCCACGTCGATTTCTGTTTTCTTCTTTTCTCAGTTGAATAAATTCACACATCTCGGACGTGTAGAGCTATGCACCCACAAGGATGAACTTGACTGAACTGAATGGTAAAGTGACAGTAACATGTTCAGCAGCCGAGGAACAGAGAACATATGAGCAGGACAAGCCTTGAATGTAAGTCATGTCCCAGCTCCTCTGTCTCACCATCATCCCCTCCAGTAGAAAAGAACAAAAAAAAACCTTATTCACTCATGACCTGATTTATTCTCCCCAAGGAAGCCTCCACTCACTCATTATCGGCCTGTCGATATTTACTGCTGCCTGCAATCAATAGGTCTCATTAACATTAAAGCTAACTTTGCTGGCCAATGCTGGGTTTTGATTCTCTCCATGCAGATTATTTATTTGCTCAATTTCCATCAGTGAGTGGAAGAGAGAAGGAGATGCTGAGTCTCTTGGCTGCCCCAAACGTGCCTCAGTTGATTCTAGTAGAGGGACCCACCTCTTTTCTACCTCCAGCCAAACAGTAGAGTGAAATGGAGACTTTGGATGTTTGTGCTTTAGGGGTCAAATCAGAGAACAGTGCAGCATAAGATAAAGTTAAACGACACCAATTTATAGAATTCAGCATAAATAAAGTAGAATTTAGATAGTACTTTATTGCTGTGAAAACAAACAAGCAAAATGAGAGTGTGCGGCTTTGGATGTGAAAATGATATCTTTACTGTCTGGAAAAATTCTGACCATCTCTTTAACACTACATGCATCTCATAACACATTAACAAAGCTTCCTGTTTTGATATGACTCACCAGAGAAAATGTGAAAAGTGAGTACAGAGCTGCTTACAAGTTAACATAACGTAAGTTAAAAGGTTGGTAAGTCCCTGCAATACAGAAAAGTCCCTCTGTGTGTGTTAATATAGCCAGGAAACACTAATGCGCCATTCACGTAGCTTACACAAAAAACACCTATTACGTTCAGTTTACATGTCAGAGTCTTCAAATCTAAACTGTTTCATAGCATGTGCCTCATGACCGAGTGTGAAGCATATCTGAAAGAAGTGAATGTGTCTGTGTAGTGGTTGTCAATACTGTGAAAGAGGTCCAAGCATTGATTCGCAGGCATGTTTATCTGTAAATCCTCTCTCAAAATAGGAGTGCCTTGACAACATTTGATTCCAGAGAACCGTGGCCCTGTGGACTCTGGTGGTGTGCCGAACAATCCTGGCATCAATTTTTCATCCTGTCTTGTAAGACATTAAATACCGCAAAGTGTGTCACGTAAGGCGATACCCAGGGCCTGAGCCGTTTCAAGTGGCTCCTCAGTGTTGACTGTTGCGGTGAACGCTCCCACACCAGCTCTGAGAAGACAGTTCAGAGACACACAATCACTGATGACTCTAGAACAGATCTGTCCCAAATAGAACACACTTACTTTGAAGGTCTAAAAGACCTTCCTTTATTTCCCATTGGATAAATCAAGTAAGTCCATCTGTATATGAATGCAATGTAGGACGCAAGTATAGAATGCAATATATACAGTAGAAAGATGCACATTAGTTGATAAAGTCATTTTTTTTTCTCGATGAGGGTTCTTGATGAATATATTTTCCCCAAACATTTAAGAAAAAGGTTTTAGTGTTCACAGGGCTGGCCACACAAGTCTCTGGTCTAGAAAGACAATATCGATATTTGTGTGCAGTGAAAATGTACTTGTGTAGATTGGGAGGCATGAGTCAGACTCAGTAAAGTGCGATGAAAAGCTCAGCAAGCACTCCTCTGAGTATTAAACAGGAATCAAGGGAATGAAGCCATAGACTGAGGGAAATAAACTGGCTTTTGTTTAAATTAGGTATCCTTTCAAAGTGTTAGTCACAGCACTACATAGTCTTTATACGTTTACTGTGTTTCTTTTCTGCATATTCACATTTTCGGTGTGGTGGTGGCTGGGGGAATTTTTTTTTACTCTTTTGGATGATTTCATTACATATTTACTGTATATATGGCAGTTGAGAATTTCCGGGAAACAAATTTCATCTGTAAGCCTATTTTCAGATAACTGTTATAATGATAGAATGACATATAACACAAAATATTGCCACACATAACCAACAGAACTGAAATTGAGGCACCTTAATGATGCACTAAAGGTAAAATCTACTATTTTGCACATAGACTTTCTTCATCAACATCTGTTTTCCAAAAAAATTATTCGCTATTAAAATATTCACCTTTTGATATTCACAGGCCCAAATATAATCAGTAATAAATGCATCACTATATAAACTTAGACTATGAAAACCAGCCCTGTTCTTCATGGCTAATTTGTCATGAATGTCTCAATAAGCTAATAGTTCTAATGTGTGAAAATTGATTTCCTTCCTCCTCTTCCCTTTTTTCAGATTTGTTTCTGTTTTCTGCCTCCTCCTTGAGCTTGTGTGATTTATGCTCATGTTGCTATTGATAAGCTGAAATTGATTTGGCTGTGCAATAAAGTCTGTCATTGGACTGTACCTCTGTCTGACTCACTGGACATAGTATGAGCATATACCAGAAGCAAACATGGAAGCCAACAGCTGCGGCTAATGCATTCACTTTGTGAATTCATCTATGCTTTTTAACTTTTTAAAAATAGCATTTCAATTAGCAATGTCATCTTTATACTGTAGGCCACTTTACTTGTAGGCTACTTAGCAATACAATACAATAAACACAAACACAAATATAATTCAGCCATGTATCCAACAGGAGAGGTGCAGTCATAAAGAGCAGATGCTTTGAGACATTATCCTTTACATTAGGTGATCATATAGACACAATTGCTATTTTTGACATTATTTTTTAGTATTCTTAAGCCTCCTATTGAAAAGGACTTGCCCTTTACAGAAAGTGAACTCCCCTTCAGGGGTGCGGGTAGCATTACAGCATGTCCTGTGGTGTGCACACATAATGGGAAAAAACATTTTCACAGCCAGGTCTTCTCACAGAATGGGCAGCGCTTAGGGTGGGTCTGTGTTACCATCCAATACACGCGCACACACAATCACACATACACAGTAGACACATTTTTCTAAATAAAGGGCAGACAGAAGTGTTAAAAGTGCTATGTGACAAAAGCTCTCTGTGTGTCTGTGACAAACAAATATTTTGCTTAATATCAGTCAAGCTCAATTTCTGTTTTTTCCAGCTGCCCTGAAAAGACATCTTTCCTCATCTGCTTGTAAATAGAAAACACTGTGCAGAGAGGGTATCCCAGAACCCAAAATAAATATTGATGGAAGAACCTGGAACTTTGGTCACACAGACAGACTCACCCAAGTGGCTAATGTACTTGTGTGATTGACAGCTTCGGAACCTGTACAGTTGTCATATCTGCTTACCCTGTCACCACACAGTTCTCTTCATAGTGTCTGGGTTGTACCCCCTCTGCCTCTCTCTGATATTGATGCCAGTCTTAATCTCGCTATGATCATCATGACCACACTTTCACACATGCGCTGATGCAAGCACATGTAACAGCCATCGAGGTGAGCAACAGATTAGTATCAACTTCTATCTGTGTTTTTTATTTGTCAGAAGGCGAAATTGTGTGTGTGTCCCTCGAAATGCTTTGGAGAAGATCATTGATGCTAGAATATTGCTGTCCAATGGATCTAAGGCTTGGGAAAATGTTTGGAATTTCTCATGTCTCTCTGTGAATGTGTTACCCAACCTGCAACTGCTTCCCAACACCCCATAACAGGACCAATGCCAGAGTCGCCTCCCTCATCCTATTTCATAAGGGGAGACAGAGATACACACGAAAATGTTCAGATAATGATACTAGTGTCTAACAGACCGAAGGAAAATTTTGACTAACTCTGAATGTGTTAAATGAGTTAGATTACTATTCCACCACAAGATTAGTACACCCAATTTGAAATCTAGATCTCACATTTGTCTCACAATTTAGCCCATTAGGGACCAGGCACATTCGATTAATCAAATTAGATCATAATAATGATATTCGAGAATGACAGAGCTGGTCTGAGAGTGAGTGATTGTGAGAATGCCCTGCAGTATGACTGACAAAGTGAGAACGTTTAGGCGTGCTATGAAACGAATCCCGACTTCAGCACTCACTCTGTCTTCACACCTTCCGACCACTGTTGTTTAACTACATTCCTCCCACCTCAAAAGTCCAGAGAGGTCCAGTCACACCAGCCTGTTAGCGGTGAGCTATTCATCAGTGCTCTGCTGTTCAAACACTGGAGGTGTCTGGGACATTGCATTGGTAACCTCTCCGACTACATTTTGAGGGCACTACAGTGTTGTGTGGGATCAAATTCTAGGATTGTAATTAACTGAGAGGCTTGTTATTGTAGCAGGTAAACAGAGATATATTACATATAATATTGTGTGGTTAAGCTTGTGAACAGAGCAAGCCACAAAATGTGAATATTCAAGAGTATGGAGCATAAACTTTTTTCTCTATAGTTTTTTCTTGTTTGTTTTTAAATTGTAAGTAAACCCTTTCTCACTAATTTGTTCTAGAACTATGGAGAGATGATGATGGTTATACTATTAGGTTGTTGTCACATATCCTTGAACAGCAGTGCTCTGTTCTGTCTCTGTTTGCCAGGTATGCAAATGAATAGCCTTTCACTCAGGCAGGAATCTGGCAGTGTAACTCTAGCGTGGTGAAGATGAGGGCAGCAACACCTCTGTGCTGTGCACCAGGTGACTGTCAGGAGACACCAGCATCCTCATGGCCAAACATGTCCAAGGACAAGACAGGTTTTTTTTTTTCTCCCTAACTCATTGGTGGCCATAATCGCTAGAGCACTAACACAGTTTAAATCCTACCATTCATCTGTGGCGATAAGTTTCACACGTAACCTAACAATACAACAGCCTTTTTTCTCCCCCATCTCTTGTGTCTCATTTCGGCCCGGGTCCTTTGAAGTGGTGCTGATTGGCAGGCAGGGTTTCCCCTTAGGCCCGTTCACCCGAATAAGGTCGGGCCATCAGGAGTTGGGCACACCACATATCTGCCCTAAGCCTTGTGTATGAAGCTCTCTTTACAAGATTCCGCCAGATAGCCAGCAGGCCGCAAATCATAAATCTTTTCCCCCCACAGGCTATTTTCAAGTTTCCCCAGGATAACTGTAAAGTTTGCCAACATTTTTATTTGCATTTTACAACAAAAATCCATCAATCCAAATAAAATATTACATTACCTAGATTAAAGTCTACACTGATGCATCAAGCATACTGATGCTTTACACCCAAATCAATCCGAGTTTGATGATAAACACAATGAAGGTCTTTCCGCTGTTATCAAGAGACCATAGAAGAAAATAAAGTTGCAGGAATTTCAGCTGTCAGAATTCCATAGCATGAATTCCAGCTGAGCGACAGTGCCCAGAATAGTGTCTTACTACACAACTCAATCATAACCCTAACCTGTCAAACAAAAGAGTACGTGTTTATTAACAGTGGTCTTTTCCTGGGAGGTGAGAGGGAGGAGGGATGAAGGAACTGGGATGCAGTGCTTGCTGCTGCTCTGATTGACGTGTACAGTGGCAAATGTAACCGAACACTTCCACACCACTTACGCTGTGTGTTTAACAGAGCCATGTGCTGGCAGGCATTTTCAATTGTATTACAGAAAGGAGTGGGTGAGGTGGGGGAAGGGGGTGTAGGGCTTGAAATGGGCAAACAAAGGTGATGCCAAACGTGAGAGGTTTTTGAAAAGAAAGGAATGCTGATGATACTGAACAGATGAGAACATCACGATATCAGTTATACTAAGTCAATCTCAAGTTCAGAGTTGCAATACACTTTCATAATAGCAGGTTCATCCTCACTGTCCTTTAGTTCTCTCTGTCCTGAGTTGTGTTCATACACAGACCCATCTCTGCACATGGGAAACAACAACAGTAGCTTGGACAAGACAAGGATGCCTCAAGAGTACAGAAGGCAAGAATGTCATTTCTTTGAAGTCAATTAGCGACGAGAATACAGAATTGTAGACTGTATTAAGTGGCTCCTTTCTGTGAATAACTTCTCTTTCATTTGGTCCATAGAAAATCAAATTTGACCTGTTACTATGGCTTGAGTGACAAGTGCCCTACAGTATTTATTTGCTTTCATGGCTACATGCTGTGAAATGCAATGGCACAGGTTAAAAGGAGTGGAGGAGCCTCGGTGCTGGAGCGCCTTGTGTCCTGAACCTGCTGCTCTCACTCAGGAAGCGGTTTTACGGTGACGTTCCCAGCCTGCCAAAAAGCGTCTCGGGCCAAACTCTGCATCAATAAAGGCCAGTAACTAAATACACAACTTAATCCTGCCTGGACAACCACTGGTATGCCCCCGGCACCATAGTACAGATTCCCCCCACAGACAGTCGCCCGTGTCGGGCTCATGTCACTGGACCGTCACAGTGGGAGCCCTGGAACTGCAGGGTTTTATGTGTGAACGAGAGGGGAGGGGGGATGAGGGCCAGCATTATCAGGCCATCTCCAGTGTAGCCCTTTACACTTATGAAACCTATGCCCAGTATCAAATTAAAACCAACATAGAATAAATCATACATTTTAATTCCAACTTAGTCTTCCAGTCACAAGCACTGTGTATTCTCAATTATATGTTACATTATAGACTAAAGCGTAAATCTCTGTGGAACATGTAAAACATGCAAGACCATATATTATATTTAAATCATCAGGTCAGTTGTAGTGGTAAACCAAAGTTAAGACATCTGGTTATCTTGCAACATGGCACCAGTTGAGCAGCATCAAGTCTTTGTTCAGAGTAGTCCCTGCTTATTTGTTCTGTCCTTTTCCAGTATCATTTGGGGCAGCCGAGGCCTACTCAGGCTTGAAGGGTGGCCGGTTCAATTCCTGACTAGTAGCAAAAATGTGGGCGGGGGAAGTGGTTGAACATTGCTATCCCGTCCATATCCACAGGTGAGGTTCCTTTGAGCAAGGCACCTAACCCTTCACCGCCACCTGGGCACCGCAGCAGCTGGCTGCCCACCACTCTGGGTTATTGTGTTTCAGGGGCGTTAGACACGGAGGTACAGAGTACCCCGACTTCTTTGAGCAGAGACTATTTCTTACATTATATCACGTACCCCCACTAAAAATATCCCCAGTACACCTCTTGTGTGTTTCACCTCACTGTGTGATGTGTATGTGTGTCGCTAATTTATCAATGGGATAAATGCAGAGACCAAATTTCCCTCACAGGATCAAAAGAGTATATATACTATATACTGTATGTATCATGCCATTACCAGATACTTTGATGGTTCAACCTCATTGTTTTGCTCCCATTGAGACACTAAACCAGTACTGCATAATAGCTGTAAATAAATGGCTTTCAGTGTGTGACTGTGACTAGGCATACATGTCAATTACAGCTAACGTAAACCACAAGGAAAATTGCAATTTCACATAGAAAGGTTGAGACATTGGTTGAGGCATTGGACAGGACTGAATGATTATATGATGATACAGCTTTGAAGTAAATTTTAAAATGATAACAATAATAAATGACTGGACATACTATGGGATCCTTTCTGCCATGCATTCTGGGATGATGTAGACATTCTGTATGTATTGGGTAATAGGTCTATAGAACTATAGAACAACTATAGAAAAAAAAATGTTTGTGCTTTAGAGTTTCTAGTTTACATTGGTTAAGATCACCCTATATCATCAACCAAATAACTAAAGGACCAAATAACTAAAACCAAAATGAATGTCATTCTCTGGTCTACGTTAGTGGTAACATGTTATGCAAAATATAATTCACTCTGATCAGTCAAAAAGAAAAACACACACATATTGTTTCCACTACCAAAATGACAAATTAGTTATGGTGTTTCAGATATAGTCATGCCTTTGCACATCTGACAACGGGGTCATGTAATGTCATGGCATTCCATGTAAAACTCTGCCAGCCTTGCCTATTTCTAAATTGAAAGGGCTTTCCCTGATTGAGCGTTAAGTGATTGACAGCTGAGCGGATGTTGTGGTGGCTTAGATGAGAGGAGGAGAGAAGGGAGGGGAGGAGGAGGAGTAATTCCAGTTAAAGCTGAAGTCGAACAGTACAGAATTTATTCACACCACATTAAAATGCCTACAGTTCCCCCATCTTTTCCTCCCAGTAATATAAATAAGGTCCTCTTTAGGATTGCACAGATGAATAAACTGCATGAATTAACTGTAGTCTGCAGAACAAAAAATAGGTCAAATCATGACAAACCCATAGGACATACATTAATAACGTGGCCTTAGATGCAAGTTTTCAAAATATATGCAATCCCTTTAAACCAAAGTATAAGAAACCTCTGTCAAACATGATGCCAACATGGTCGACAGCTACTTTTTTCAGCCTTTTAGATGATTCCACGTCTGGTTTGTGGCTTTTGAAAATGCTGACAGCATTTATTAAAGCTTCCCCCACTTAAACCACGCCCAGGATGATCCACAATTGGCCCGGTACGCGTGAAACAGTCTATCTTACAACTCAGAGCCAACTGTCTCATGCCCAGCACTGCCAAGTTGTCCATCCACTGAAGCGCTACGAATTACCTTTCGGTGAAAGACGTCTCCTTCAATGGATCTTGGATTTATTATAATGATCACTTTGTTTGGCATGTGCGAAGATGAAGACGGCGTAACAATTCGTTTCGCACCCAGATCAATAAGATCAGTCCGCTAGGACTGAACCGTCAAGTCAAAGTGTTTTGATAACTTCGTAAGGTCAAACGACACGATTGCGCAATGGAGTGTCCAAACATATAAGAAGGCGCGAAAGAATTTACATAAAAGTATTGATAATAACTGACTGAGTTACTCCAGCTCTGCCGGGTAATGTTTCTCTATTTTTTTTCTTAAAGTCTGTGTTTGATTAGTTTGAACTGAAAGCGTGTTTCTTCAATTAAAACAGGTTGGAGACGGAGTGCTTTGTGAAAAACTCTCGGTTGTTTCTCCGTAACAAGACTTTGAGAGAGAATGACTTACCACACACTTCCAGATTTTTCTATGAATGCAGTGCTGGGACAACCGTATCCATTCGTCCCAGTTGTTGGGTCTTTTCCGTGCGTACCAGGGAAACACACAGAGAACCAGATGGGTGTTTCGGAGACCTGCATCCAGCCGCCCTTCCGGATAGAAAGTGCTAAATCTGCGCATCTCATGAAAGTGAGAACACGTGAAACAGTGACTGATGTAGAGGATGATCCAGTAGTTCACATAGAAGCCAAAGATCTGTGGGAGAAATTCCATACATGTGGAACTGAAATGGTGATCACAAAATCCGGGAGGTAAATATTTTATATGACAATATATTTTAGTTCTACAATTATTTGTTTCAAGAAGTTACACCCAGTATGTTACTGTATAGACTAGTGTCATAAAAGCTTGCATGAAACAGGAAATATATTTATTTAGTGAAATAATCTAAGATTTAGATGTGTCACGTGTTTACTTACAGACGAATGTTCCCAGCATTTAAAGTGAGATGCTCGGGCTTTGATAAGAGCGCAAGCTATATTTTATTAATGGACATCGTGGCATCAGACGATTGCAGATACAAATTCCACAACTCTTGCTGGATGGTGGCTGGGAAAGCGGACCCGGAAATGCCCAAGAGAATGTATATTCATCCAGAAAGTCCAGCCACAGGAGAACACTGGATGTCCAAAACAATCAGTTTTCATAAACTGAAATTGACTAATAATATGTCTGACAAGCATGGATTTGTAAGTAGGCTATTTTTCCCAACTTGCAGTGAAGTGATTTGACTGGCCAGTAGACTATTTAATTTTATTTATTATAATATAGGCTATAATTTGTGGAAATAAGTTGTGGAACGCACTAGTTTTCTTTGAAGTCCAGTAGACTTCTTACACTAAAAACGTCTAATTTATACTTTTTTGTACCTTTTTCTTAAACAATATTTGGATGTAGCCTACATTTAATAACCATTGCTTATACATTCAACAGACGATCCTAAACTCTATGCACAAGTATCAGCCCAGATTTCATGTTGTGCGGGCAAATGACATCCTCAAACTTCCATACAGTACCTTCAGGACATATGTTTTTCCGGAGACAGAATTTATTGCTGTGACTGCATATCAAAACGACAAGGTATCCATTATTTGGCAGCATTTGCATTGCATTAAATGTTTCTGAATAAAATGTTATGTTTATCCTGATACCAATTCAATGGAGTGCCAATCATCAGAAAATTCTATAAACTGAACTCGAGAAATAAGAACCCCTCACAATGTTTATTTTATCTTTCAGATAACACAACTAAAGATTGATAACAATCCATTTGCTAAAGGATTTCGTGACACTGGAAATGGAAGAAGAGAGAAAAGGTTGGCTAGTTATCGAATAGGTCCAGTTCTGTTGATCTAAATTAGACCTGAATTCCCACACATACATTGCATCTCTTTGAAGCTCTGTTTTCCTCGCGTTTTCTTTCAGTATTTTGGTGTTAGTTTGCTGTTCCTTGTAGCTATTCTTCGATTTTTTTTCCAGGAAACAATTATTTTTGAAAATTGTGCGCTCAAATAATACGCCAAAAGACGAGGACGTCTCTGCAACATCTACTTCTCAGATCGGGCCTGTGGTCACATCAACGTTAAAAGGTAGAACGCATTTCTTTCACCGCCTGATTAACGGAAATAATACATTTAGGACATTTTATAATTTTTTCTGCATTTAACGATTACCATGTAAATGTTATGTTGTGATTTTTGGTTGATTTGAATAACCTACCTGTTTTGATTATTTATGCTATTCTGTTTTGTTTCTATCTTTTTGAAAGAAACCAGTGACAGCGATGCTGATAGCGATGAAGATGAAAAGGCTCTTACTGTCGAAGATGGTCCAGATCCGTTTGAAGTTTCCACAACCATAGACATCCCACATTATAATAATGAGCATACTCAAGACCTCTGCACCCAAAGATTTCAGTGTGAGACTAACTTTGAGAAATACGACGAAACTCGTGATGGTAAAGCCAAAACGGAGAAGTATTGGCCCATTCAAGAGGGGAGAGGATTCCAGAAAAATCATCTACAAGAACCCCATGTTATTTTTACGCCCGGTCCAATGGAACAACATTTTCTGAGCCCACTAAGTACTTCTAACAATTTTTTAATTCATCCAAACCCATTTTATTTCGGACGGAACCTCTCCAGTTTGATGTCTTCGGAGGGAAAGACCTTTGACACCACCAGACCGTTGCCTTCATCCCAGGGGAGAAATATCACAGCAGGATTACCTATTTATGTTCAACAACCGTCTTTTTCTTCACCACAGGTAAGGAGAAATATTTTAAATCAGGAGTGATGTGCTGGATATTTACGCAGTTGAAGAGGTGGTGCGTTTTTACGCACCGCTGTTACGTGGTTATTATTCTTATGTATTTCGGTTGTTTTCACTTGCTGTCCCTAAGATATGTCTATCCTCAATGGACAAAAAAGGAAGATTTTTTTAAACTGATAACAAGACACGCATGCATAAATAATTTTACCTATGTTCTCCAGGGTCTCGGGTTTCCTACCTGCGCAAGTTTTCTACCTTGCCCCTATGTGGCTACGGCTGCTGTCGCCTCGTCTTGGGTACATCGATTTCACCTGATGAATACAGTGGGACATCGCCTAAGGAACAAGCCCTATTATCTCCCAATAAAATTTCCCAGGTGTGCTACCCCTACAGCGACGTACAAAAAATCTGAACTTAACCTGGAAGACAAAGACTACACGATGAATCAAATATTGTTCCCTACATCAGTAGGAGAGGAGTCTACCGTTCAAATGACACCTGCAGAGGAAACTCCAGACTTTCCAAAGTGAATCCTCAGAGTGAAACTGTAAAGAAAAGTGACTTAGACAAGTTCTTTAATACTATTATAGCAGCTTATCATATTTTACAGTAAGGAATATTCGGATATAGCCTACATAGCTCACATTAAAACATGATTTTTCTCAATGCCAAGCGATAAATTAATGAGAACGAACTATCAAAGCACCAGGAAGTAAATGGAATGCATGAAAAGAAAATGAAAAAAAAAAAATAAAAATAGGCTACCTCATACTAGTACATCTTCAACATCGTACACAGGAATTACTCACAAAACACGTATCAGTTTGCACGATTTTTGTTGCAAAGAGACTACATGTCTTCCTTTTTTTACTTCAGGTTTTTTCAAGCTGTTTTTGAATCTCTACATTGTCCAAAACATCGTCCGTTGTATAACCATAAAGCCATAACGTATAGCCTTTTTAGGTTTACAGGGTTTTAGGCCTACTGACATGCACACATGCATGCAATCCTCCAGTTCTAATCATCATGGGAGTTAGGCTATTTTCTCTGTTGTTACTCTTCTAAGCACAGAATGAAATGAGAATGCAATATAGACCTTTTGTTTTATGTTGCACCATGCAGACGTCTGAATTATACTACTGTATGTTGTGAGACTTTACTGAAAGCTACTTGAAGGCTACGAAGGGTATTTTTTGTTACTGATCATTTTCCCTGAATGTATCTGAAGCAAGGGAGCAAAGATAAAAATTAGTCCTCAATAAATGTCTATGAAAACGATTAACTGTGTTTGGATATTGCAAATAATGTAATTGTTTATTGAATACCGAACTGACAGACATAAAGTGTAGGCCTACATAAAGTGAGTGGCTAAAATTGTAAACTAATTGTGCCATCAGTGTTTTTTTGTGTCAATTTGGTATAATTTAAAGGAGACATTGAATGAAAAACCAGTTTTACCTTGTTTTCATGAATTAGGAGAGGTTGTGCATGGCCAAAGAGCTATCATGAACATAAGGCATGTGCATAAGGCATAAGGCATTGTGCCCTCCTACTTGAACTTAGAAATAGCCGCTAAAACATTTGAGAGTATAACAAAGCAATTGTAGTTTAAATGTGGTTGCCAAAGAGGTTGCCATTTCAATACCCACCCTACATATAAGATATTAACTGAGCTTGAGAACAAGGTACAATACTCCATTCATCCATTACAACCCATTTAATGTCTATATTTCAGGTCAAAAGAAAAAAAACAATGGAGAAGGTAAGACAGTAGCAGTCGCAGCAGAAATGCAGTCAGCATCCTATAGGCTTAGGGTCTACAGTCTGCAGAATAGTTAATCTGAGTCGGATAGCATTCATAGACTGCATATAAGATAGCAGTTAGGAGAATCGGCCTCAAAGTTACGCCTGCGCTGGCAAAGCCATTGCCTTTGTGCGTCGTTCTGGAACTCGCCCCTTCTCCTCTAATGTAACGTCACCTCCGTACAGTGGCGTCACGAGGAAGCGATCTCCTTGCTAAATTGCTGGCATTATGCATTGTAGACTACCTACGTGCCATAGAAATTAATCGTATAATTTCTATTGTTGGAAATATGTGCTGATTTAAGATTATTTTCTGAAGTCGGTTCACCAATTCCATTTTTTTTGGTAGTACTGACCTGTAAGGCCAACTGCCATTGTTGTAACGCGAACGTTAGCCTAGCTAGCTAGCAAGACAACTAGCTTTAAAACCCTGTGTGATTTCCTTTTTTCAGTATGTGCCAATAATTGTAACACAATGTTTAGGATATCTGTCAGCTACATTTTACTCTGTGGACAATTTTTATTACTGTTAACGATCTTGTTGCTGCAATGTCTGGATGGAATCCACTCTCAGAATTCTTCTGACACTCCTGGGAATGGAGTTACGTTATCAGCAACAACCGCCTCATATGTGGACCAAGCTGACAATGTAACTAATGCTACTGTAGTGGAGGAACCTCTAAATGAACCGTATGAATACAATGGAGAATCACCAGTTGTCCTCTGTCGTTACTTGTAAGTAGCCTACACTGTAGCTTTATTTTGGCGACAACCACGTTAGCATTTGCTTGCTTGTTTGCTGCTACATTACCCTCTTTATTTTCTTTCTCTGCTGAAAGTGTGCTTTTCTTTCTTTCTTCAGACCTGACGAGTTTGTATATTGTCAAGAACCCGTCGACCACGCTGGTAATTACACAGCGTTTCAGGAACTTGGGCATGGATGCGTTAAGGTCGGTAATCTCTTCCTTTAGTTCAGTTGGTTGTCATCATGGTACGTCTACCACGCCAATCCAGATTTTAAGAAGGTGCTCATGTATCCACTTTAACTGTCAGAAAGAACTAAACCAGTGTTTTCACTTTTCATGTTGTAGTTTGGTGGCCAGGTGCACAAGGATGTCAATCATACTCCAGTTTGGTGCACTGCTTTGGATGAAATTGAATGTGCGGGACCCAGAGAGTTTCTGAGAGGAAATGAGCCATGCATCAAGTAAGGCCATCGGCAGATAAATCATAAGCTCTGACACATTCATATTTGATTCTATCCTACTTTTGTAACTGCTCAATTGCTGTGGGGACTTTCACAGACAGGTAAGTGCTGTGGCAGTTGTGATTTAAGCAAATACCTCTTTTCAAACAGGGCACTCTCAATGAATAAATGAAATATTTTTATTTATGGAAGTTCAAGGTGGTATGCTTGGTCATTTGGTGGCACTTATTAGATCTGCTCAGGAAGATGCTGCGAAAAGCTGCTGCAAAAGTTGCATAACCGCAGCTGTATAAGAAGTTCAGAGTTAAACTCACATTGCTGCCACAAAGAAAACAAGTAAGAGAAGGGAGCAGTAAAAAACTGTGTAAAACTCACTGTAACTGCAGACTGTGAAATTAAATAGCAGTGTTTGGGAGCAAGAGCTCATTGGTTTTCAGAATTAATGATGGACTGGTTTCCTGTGTGATCTTGTGATTTGTGACACACTATCACACATGGGGAGAACATTTACATTCACATTTACAGTGTTTAGACGAAGCGGTGAAGATGAAATAACCTAGCCTGTGTGTTTTTGTAACAGCTCAGAAAATATTTAGCTCTGCAGATATCACCATTAAAATTGACATTCATAATGTAGGTTTATGTTACTCTAGTTACATGTCTTGTTTGCTCTTAACCCAATGCATGCAGCAGCTTAATATTTCTGAGAATTCAAACATTATATCTGCATTTCAAAACAACCTATACTACAGTCCAGAAATGTAAAATCAAGCAAAGCAAGCTTTGCTTGATTAGCAAGTTTAACTTTATAGCTGAACTACTGAAAAAGTCATAGGAAGATCTTTGGCTGTTTAGTAGCCAGTTGTGTGAACACGAATACAACATAACTGATTTATTATTTTGTTAGCAATATTAACGTATTGGGAAACAGCATTGATCTTACAACTGCTCACTCTTTCATACCTTGGCTCTATATATATCTGTCCTCAACAATCTGGTGGTACAGTCTTGTCATACACTTAAGTATTAAAGACTAGGCTGGCAATACCAGAGATAAGAGATGCACAAAGGAAAATATAAAATGATAATGCATAAAAAAAGAAATGGATTAGGGTAGTAGTAAAAATAGATTTAGTGACTTCAAGTTACCACAGGGTGGCAGTGTGTACCCATCTAGGAAGAAATCTGCTGGCTCTTAATTACAAATGCCCTAAACCCAGCAGCACAGTGAGAGATTATAGAAACACTTTGTGATTATGAGACACTAATGTACATAAATGTTGGAATGGTTTAACCATTTATCACTTTTACGTAGAGGAAATGGAGTAGCATTGTACTGGAGGAGATAAGGTATTAAAGTCAGACCAGTTCTGCACAACTGGTTATATTGAGCCCTTCTCTCTCATGTGTGATCAGGTACACAGGACACTACTTCATTACCACACTGCTCTACTCTTTCTTCCTGGGCTGTTTTGGGGTCGACCGCTTCTGCCTCGGTCACACCGGCACAGCGGTTGGCAAGCTGCTCACCTTGGGCGGCCTTGGCATCTGGTGGTTCGTCGACCTGATTTTGCTGATCACAGGCGGTCTGATGCCAAGCGATAGCAGCAACTGGTGCACCTTCTACTGACATTGGGAAAGCAGCCCGACCCCAGGGTGGGGTTTAGCAGGAAGAGCAGAAGCACCGGGGGTGGGGTGGGTGGGGTGGGCGGGCTGGGGACTGGCACTGCTTGGATCACACCAATGACTGTCAAAATGTGTCTGCAGTACAATGTTTCTACTGTCATTGGGTTGCATCAAGGGAAGTTTATGGGGTATGTGCATGCAATAGTGCTGCTTTTAGGATGCGTCGTGTGGTTACTTCTGGTGACTTCTACCCCCTCATCACGCTTCTTGAAAAACTGACGAGAAGACAAGTGTTGGACACACTGATGTTTCAGAATATTTTCTGTCATGCAAATGATGTTGGCCCCTTACGCACATACTGTATATATTCTTAGTCTTATATAATTGTACCTTGTATGTCTGCCAAGGGATATTTTTTGTTTCTTTTTTCTGTGTTTGCTGCCAATTTGGTTGTCAATCCCCCTTCATTGCTTTTAAACCTGTGACACATTTTCAATCAGCGTTGGCTTTTGGGTATTGTCACCCTTCAATGGCGTTGGATCTGAATAGATAGATTCTTCTCAGGTATTTGTTTAAAATTCTCTCGCCAAATAGGATGAAAGTATTTGCATGTAATGCTGGAAGGCCTCCAGAGTAAACACTGCCTTCCTCAGCGGAACTGTTGTGTTTTCCATGAAGGACGAATGGAGCGTTCTGAAAATACAGCTGGATAACTACCGTCATTCGGCAAGTAAAAACCAGTGCTGTTTGACTGGGCTTTGTCTTCTGTGCTTAGCCGAGTATTTGCAGGTCATTCTGCCGGTAAGCAATGGTGGCTTTAGTGCATTTTAGGAAGTGTCTTCAAACTTCTGAAGCTTTTATTGCTTGATCCTCACAGATGATCTCAATTGAGAAATATCTTAAGTCTCATATAGTAACAGTCTACACTCAGAATGGCAAGAGTCTACTTCCATGCAGTTTACATTTGAATTAAAGGTGTAAATAAAATTGTACTTTTGGTGTACATTCTCTGGTGCAGTATATGGTATTGGAATGTTTTGTTGATAATAGATGACTTGGCCTTATGACTTGTTTATTGTACTATTTAACACAAATATTAAATTGACCTTATCTTTCACCAAATTGTGTCAATGTTAATGGTAAGGATGACTCAATATATTTGCTATATGTAATTGTTTAGGATAAATGTTCATGGTCTGTCATGGAATGGAACAGAATATAATATTAACAAAATTTCCCCCAAATTCCAGGTAACTTATTTTTTTCTATGTTTCAAACTAACAAATACTTAAGCTGCTCCAGAGTGTTTATGTTCTCTTTGTTTGATGTGATTCTGCTCTAATATGTTGGGAGGTTCTTAGTCCTTCAAAGGAAGAAAACATTAAAAATACATTTAATGAGCAAACAAACAAAACAAGCTGACCTCTTATGCCATGGGCCAAGGCCTACCACAATAATAATAACAATCACATCAATAATAATAAATAAATGTAATATAAGAGTAGTGATTGTCAAACAAACTATGATATGCCAATGCCCACCAAATGGTGGCATTCCTCTTGCAAAAAATGTCATGAAAAAATGCAGAAGATGTGTCTCAGCTGTGTGGCAGCTTTATTTGATATTTGTGCAATTCTTATAACTATTGTGTGTGTATACTGTCAGACAAGTCATAAATAATTCATGAACTGGCATGTTATTGGGGGTTGATAGACAGATATTTTTGCACTGTGATGGTCTTGTTGGATACCTCACGATTGTTTTGCTCAGAGATACAACATGACTGTGTAATCAGGTCTATCTTTCAGATAGCTCTTCAGTGTCCCATAACCTGTCATGGAACACAGCCAATTTTTTTGATGAAGGCATGTAAATGTCTAGCTCACATTACACAACATTGTTTGCATGTGCAGTGACTTACTTTTTAAAATGGTGCAGCTATTCAAATCACATCAGTATAGTAAAATCAATATGACATTGGCAATTCAATAATGTCACCTTAAGTTGACATAATCATAACCAAAGCAAATCATAACATCATGAAAGCACAACCTGAAGAGTGTTTTGTTGGCAAGTAATTCCTATATACCTTTCATCCAAACAGTAGACACACTGAGTTTTGTGTTTTGCAGTCCAGCCACTAGTTTTCTTAGTACTTCTTTAAACTGCTTCCCATGCATAGCCCACCACTAACCTGAAGTGTTGTATAAAGTACCCAAATGTCCCACTTGAGTAAAAGTACAGATACCCTGATGACAAAAAATGTAGAAATGCCCAATATAGAAATTGCAGAAGTTCAAGTCACCCACTAGCATGCTATTTAAGTTCAAGTCTAAAAGTATCTTGTATTTACTGTACTTAAGTACGATAAGCAATCTGTTATGAAATGCACTTAAGTAATACAAGTAAAAGTACAAATGGGCTTTTAAAAATTCTGGTTAAAACATGTATCTGACAGCAAACTTCAGAAAATTTTAAAAAAGCCTGGAAAAAAAATCACACAAACACACACAGCCAATTGAAAATAGAATAAAAGTATGCAATGAACTTGGGAAATGTAGTGAAATAAAAGTAAACGTTTTTACCAACTCAAGTAAAGTATAGATATTCCCAAAACCTACTTAAGTACTGTAGTGAAGTATTTTTACGTAGTTGCTAGACATCTCCGCTAACTATTCTTTATGGTAACAATTCTTTATGGTGTTTTCATACTGCAATACATATTGTGTTTGGTATGACGGAGAAACAACAACAAGAACAAGGCTCAAGTAGTACATACCACTGTGAGGGAGAAAAGGTTGGATGATTAAGAAGCAGAGTGGCATTTCTGCACTGTCATACACATACACACACACACACACTACATGGTGTGCCAGTAGGGTGAGGTTGAAGGTGGCGTGACTCAATTTTTCTTTTGATACCTGATTTACATATTATTACCAGATCTTTACTCTTATCACATGCAAACAGTGCACATGTACACCCTGGAGTTTTAGCGCCTTGAGCAAGGTCCAAACACTTTGACCTGACTTTGCTTGTGACTTTGTCATGAAAATAGTGTTGGGTCCTTATGCTTGCAGTTTGCCACATTCTTAGAACTCCCTTTAAAAATTTTAATCCAAGTGCATCTCTTTGCTTCACTTCACTGGACTATGACAGCATGAATCTATTGTCCAAGTAATGAATTTCTAGAACTGACATTTTCAATACCAATGGTTTCTGAAAAGAAATGATAAATTCTTCGCATCAGACACGATTCAATTAGAATTTTGGCAACATATCCTTCAACTGAATTAATTTTCTTCTACTAAACTACTATAGCATTCAAGTACCCACTGTGTGTCTGTGTATCTAATGAAAGAAAATTGACAAAGGTTGTGTAATATCTTCTTTCTGGTTTAATAATAAATGCCCATAAAATCCAGTTTACACATTTCAAATTCAGCACCAAAACACTCATACACCATTATCATAACCACAGATTTTGAAAACAAACCTAGACATTTAGTTAATTCATGTCTATGGACCAGATAGTCCTGAATAAGGATTCAGGGGATACACTGTAAAGGTGCCATATGTAAGAAGTTTAGATGAGTAATTGCATATGTATCCCTCCTATCTGGGGGCAGGCGCAAGACAAAGGTGCATAGCATAGTAGACAAAAGCAGAAGGAGAGTCTGCACACTTGAGCAGGCTAGAATCCGAAAATGTGCATTTTCGCTTAGTCTTAGAATTCCAGTATACATGCCTGAAAATAGCAACAAAATTAAAAGAACGTTTTGGTTTTTTATAACGTCATAATTTTCTGTGTTCTCTTGCCAAAAATATTCACTAATATTTACTATAGCTAATTCTATCCTAATGAGGCTATCACTGCTGTTGTACCTCTGCTCAATATTTTGATACTATGTCAGTACTCTTCAAAAGCTGTGGTATCTCTAACTAGGTTTCAGCAACCAATCAGCAAACAGAAATTGAGGGTAGAGCCAATAGGCAGTAGCCAATAGAATAAAGTTCAAATAAAGTGCCCACCTACCACAGAGTAAATGCATGCCTGTGAAGAGTGACCAGACTCTTTGCACACAATGAAGCAATATGAAGGAGTCTAGTCCACCAGGCTAATTCTGTTCCAGACCATCTCGTAACACCATTTTATACCATTTCAAGAGGCACTAATAAGTCATTGTAAAACAGCAGTGCAAACAGGAGTTGCCAGTTGCCACTAGTTCATGGTTTGAGATAACTGATCCTACATAGAGCACCTTTAAAGACATATCTTAGAGACAGAACGAGTAACATAAACAGCACACAAACAAAACTGTTCAAATAAACACCTTTACAGACCAATACAGCACAAATACACCCATACATTTGCACACCACATAGCTTACTGAGGCTTTCTAATGGAGTGGCATAATTTATTCTACTTCCTCGGGTACCACGGTTAAGATAACATCTCTGTTTTCCCGATGCACCACCACAGACAGTGGCTGCCCTGACTGTACAGCGTCACTCACATCGTCTGTGCTGTGTACAGGATGCCCGTTGATGCTGGTAATCACATCGTGGTTTTTGAGGCCAGCACTAGGAAACAATCATGACAAGTTTAGTCAGAATGGAGTAGGAAGGTGGTTACAAGATTGCACACCAGTGTACCCTTTCAACTTGATGGTGATTTTTGCAACTCTGGATCTCTTTAGAAAAAGGTGATGGCGCATTTGCTGTTCTGTTATTGTTATAGTTTAGAATCAGAGTTTGGATTGTGATCGCTTCTCAAAGGATCAAGGTCTGTTGGGAAATTAGTAAATGTCGGCAGTCACAACAAAACAAAAATAAAAGGAAGACATGCAGTATTTCACATCTAGACTGGCATAGACATTATACATTAAGTGTTAATCACAAACACAGACAATATTAGTTTCTCATGAATCCCGGATGTACAATTAATTTCCAGTTCTATCTGTGCATAGTGTGTGGTGATAACTACTTAAGCCGTAGTTATCAGAATAGATAATTTCAGTCACACCTTCTATATGTGAACCTAGTATTCATAAAGCATTATAAACACATTCATAAAGGGTTATATTGCATTCATAATATCAACAATATAATATAATATACAACTAATATCATTAGTGTTCATAACAGTTTATACATTGTCATGACTGAAGTTGTAAGGTATTATAACGTTATCTCATAAGCTTTTACAATTCATATCTCATAAGCCTTCACAAAGCATTATAAAGTGTAAAATTTGTAAATTGTCCTTGTCTATGCCCAATTCCTCACTTTATGACAGTTCAAGTTGTAAAGGCTTACATGATAACATGGTAATGCCCTACAAGTACAGTCATGAAAATGTATAAACCCTTTATGAATGCATTTCTGATGCTTTATGAATACTGAGTTCATAAAAAGTGTTACCACAATTTCTCTATTATGTAGGAAACAGTAGAATACACCTTTAATAGAACAATACACGTTTTTTTGTCCATGTGTGTGTTTGAGGTGCTGGTGGGTAGAGAGAGCTTCTAACATTGAAAGTTCTGCTGGGTAGATTGAGCACTGCAGACACCGGCATGTATTTCACTCCGATGGCCTTCAGAACCCGTAGGGTGTTCTGATCTAGTCCCTTTGAAAGTATCCTGTTGCATCCAAAGCCTCCTTTCGCTCAGCGCAACGGCCGCCAATCCATTTGGCAGGCAGGGGGGATCTCTTCAGGAGAGGCCTCCCACGGTGTAACCAGATGTGTCTCAGGTTGTGTCTCCTAGAGGCTTTTTATCTCTTGCCTGATGTAAGCATTTGCCTTGACTGGCTCAGCCCATACAAAGATGGGATCCATGATGAATTCCAAACATGTTGGATCCACTAACTCTGAACTGTGATTTGCATTTTAATTGATCTGGACGCGTGTGTTGTCAGGCATGTGGTTTTCTGCAGTCTGAACAACAGTTGGTTTTTCGTCTCTATATGGTTATGACATGGCCAGAAACTAAATAATAAATCCAACATCCATTTATTTATGCCTTTTTTTCATACAAATTTAAACTGCTTTCCTTTTACGCATGATTGGCCTGTCCATAAATAGCACAATTTCTAAATCCAAAAATATGACAAGAAAAAAAGCTGATACACAAAATAACTATATGGTTTATTGATAATGATGACAATTGAAGTGTGTCTTTTACCTGTCTGCAGCTGTGCCTGGTATAACCTCGTACACGTAGACGCCAGATGTCACATCTCGGAAATCTTTGTCACGCTCCTTCAGTTCTCTGATCAAACTGTCAGATGAGAGGCAATTTAGATTTTATCAGGATGCACTCATCTGCCATGTTGTGACAATTCTTATGGCAATCACAGGCTGTGAGAGACACTGTCGTATCATTTATTCTAATCAATGGCTGAAAAGCCAGTGATTTGTAATGCCTTATCGGTTGGATCTGAGAGTCACTCAGTGGAGATTAAGTAAAAGGGGAACATTTAATGCTTTATGCACCAGTCCCAACAAAAGATAAATATGACCTACGCAGGTAATAACTGAAGCATCCGTACTCCCATGTATCTCTTCTTTGGCATTGTCTTTCCTGAAATAGAAAGTTAGGCTTAGATATATATGAGGCGTCTTTTGGTGATAAACCCTGAATGCATTTCAAATACTTTTTTCTACAAAGCACTTGTGCAAGATTTATTGTGTAAGATCAAAGTACATAACATAATTACATTTGTAACCCCAGCAGCAAGAACAAAAGTACATGCTCTATATGATTTTAAATGCGGTCACTATTTATCATAGATGTTCAATTTCAGTCAAACATTATGGATTAAAACAATATCTTAAACGAGCCGCATGCATGGGTGTGCCTTGACGCTGAACACCATACATGATGTGATCAGCTCTGAAGCACATCTGCTCCTGGCACACATTCAAATGGACCGGAAATGATCAAAGTATTTATGACAACAGACTGCCTAAAGTGCTGGTCTGAGATATAGCCATCAGTACCTCTTCTTTGCCTGTCATAAGACTCTGTAAGGAACTGTCGGATTCTGTCGGAGGGGATGGCAAATGAAATTCCAGCGGTGACCTTTAACGTGTTTATGCCAATGACATCTCCATCCTGAAAAAAAACGCAAAGTATGAAGAAACAGAGAAGCGTAAATCTGTCATGTCATTTCAAACCGTATCACAAACAAAGATGCAGCCATTAAGGGACATAATTGGGGCATAATTGCAAAGAACATAACTAGAAACAAACACACTTTCTTTTCTCTTTCTTTCTTATTGCCATGTGCATCTGCGTCATATTATAAATGGTAATTTTCTAATTTTGGCACAAAGCTGAAACAATTAAGCATTGAAAGGGATGACCTTAAAAGGCAAATTTGAATGAATAATACCAGAAATATAACAGCCATCAAACGGCATTTCATTAAATCAGCAGAAAACTCTTAAAAAGCCAGCCAGAAAGATGCATGCATCTTCTAACCGTCTAATGGCCTTTCTAAAGAGCACAGTAGGGGTTTGTTCATGTTCGTTTTTGCTACTTCCTTCTCCTTCCTTCAATAAAGTGCTTTTGTTATGGATGGATATAATCAGATACAAGGGTGAACGTTTTTCAAGGGTGAGAGTTGTATTTTTCTCTTTCAAGATCAATAGTGGGAACATAAGAGGTTGCAGATCATCTGTTTGGGGGATGGTACGTTTCCACACATAGCTAGATGTAAAACCTTTAGAGACCTCACAGAAAAGCAGTGAAATCCAGAGAAAAACCTTGAGCTCAAAAGAGTATAAGGAATATCCACCCACTTCTCATTGTTTCTCATGGATATGAATGGGACATCATTGTGTGCAGTGCTAGTGGTTTATTGGTAAAATTGAGAGGGACACTTACCAAATTAACAAGTGGTCCTCCAGAGTTGCCATACTGCGAAAACAAACAAACGTTGACATATGCAATGGTTACAGTACAACATCAGGTGTATTGGACATGTGGATACATATTGTGATAAAGGTATATCAAAAATATGCTGAAACACAAAGGTACATTGATAATAGCATCAGTCTGAATGTACTCCATGTCTGAGTCCTGGAGGCCAAGCTCATGCCCGCCGCGCTGTGTGGTGCTGATGATGCCGGTAGTCACAGTGTTTTGCAGTGAGAACGGGCTGCCCACGGCCACCACAAACTCCCCGGGTCGAAGGTCCGATGAGCGACCCAACATAAGCACGGGCAGAGGGCTCTGCCCAGACAAACAAAATGGAAAGAAGAAACACAAAGTTAAAACATTGCCTCAAAGCTCTCTCCACCCTTGCCACTGCCGTCACCATCACCTCCAACACCCCCACATAAATTACTTATCTCACTCCTGTGGATGAAACCTTAAACTCAGCAATTCCTTTCGCTTGGCCTTGTTCATAAAGAATAATCCCTGGCGGTTCTTTCGACTGACTCACTGGAGAAGCTTGCTACTCCAACCAGGGGGGCCTTGCGATCGATCACGTCTCAACCTGTCACGGCCTGTTTCCCCCTACCTGCCCGCCCAAGGTAGGGCGCATTTTTATTGCATGGTTTATTGCCACCCCTTCAAGGGCATGACGCTGACTCCCATTAAAAAAAGGAGTCGGCATGCAACAACTGGGGCCTGATAGTCTGCACAGTGTGCAGGATTCCCATTTGATGTCACCGATCATTTCACTTTGCATTATCTGCTAGAGGTCTTTTTTGCACAAAAGGAGTTTTTGCTTGAATTAATGTGATTACCAGTCACCAAAATATATGTTACATCTCTGACCAGAGCTGGCAGCAGTTTTCTTGGAAATCCCCTAATAATACACGCTGGCCCTGTTTACCAACGAGGCTGTCACAGCTGTAACAGATGTGTTTGTCGCGATGGTGCTTTGCGAATGCTGAGACAAACTGGAATTTTGAATTTATAAGACCAGAACCAATTGCCCCAGAGGAAAATCTAATGACAAATTGACTGTGTCAAGAAGTGGAATCTAATTTTGGTCAGCAAAAGCCCTGCCTGCCATTCTCCAGGAACATCTGCTGGACTGTGTCCTGAGGACTAATTCATTCACTGCCACTTTGACGTTAGTCACTGATGACAGGCCAACTGCGCAGGGGGCATAAGCATAAATGTGAGCGATACTTGAGGAAAGTGAGCCCATGCGGGACCATTTCAGCATTTTAGCCAAGGCACTTACCTCTGACTCTATTTTAATTAGGGCAATGTCTATTTTTGGGTCTACATCCTTAACTGTCGCATCATAGTGAGCGCCATTTTGAAGTTCAGCTTTAATGCGCTGCTTGTTTGACAGCACATGAGCATTTGTGACTATCCAACCGTCTTCAGAAACGATAAACCCAGAGCCACTCGACACAGGAACCTCCTGATTGGAATATGGCAACCTGAGGGGAAACAAATACAGTCATTGCACACTTAAAGGAATATGCCAACTAATTTAGATACAGGCTCATTTTCAGTCTACCTCAGAATTAGATAAGATTGTACATTAGCATAAACACTGGAAGTGGATGGAAAAAAATATAACTACCCCTATAGGCTATCTAGTCCTTTCCATTTCCAGTCATTATGTTAAGCTAACAGGATCAGACTGGCCTTTGCATGTACTTTTAAGAGAAAAGAAATTTTCCTTTTGTCCAACACTATACTGTAAGTAAAAATCCTGAAACATGGGAATATCCAATTAATGTATGTTTTGAATGTATATTAGAGTTTAAAATGTTATGAATGTATATTAGAGTAAAAAATAAGATCTGAGATGCTTAACAAGGCAAAATACATACATAAAACATACAGGGTATTTGCTGGACTGCATACTCTTTCATCCCACCATAAAACAGGATGCCACCCACATATCCTTGCTTGCTCTTTAGCCCTTAATAGTTGAGTTAAGCCTATCAATTCCAGACTAAGCATGAAGTAGCGCATGACCTTTTCTTGGCCTCTACCAGTAATTTATTTCCTTGCCCATATGGCCAGGTCTAGTTTTTTTGCCCAGGTGTGAAGTTCGGAAGCTTAAGCAGCATGTGGTTAATAGAAATGTGGCTTCCTCCCAACAGCCATCAACTTGACTTACTTTGCAACCAAACAGTCCCTTAGTACTGATCCTCTACACACAGGATTAGACTCTCCTGCACATGCTGCTTTTGCTGTCTCTTTTTCCTCCAAAAGTCCCAATCAACTGACTGATTATGACATTCTGAACCATTTTAAAAATCAAGAGATGGACTGCAAAGTGTGTGATCCTGATGGCAAACAATTTCATGCAACTGAATGTGAAATCTAGCAAAAATGCAAAATATGTAGATCAATTCAATACAAAATGCACATAATTAAATCACTACTCTCTGCTTCCAGGAGACATTGGGGTGCTTATGAAGAAATGTCTTTCCATTCTCCCCACTTACTGCAGAGGTCTGTCTGCATATCAAAATAACTACCAGCCCATGGCCCTCAAATGTGTGTTCAGTAGGCAAGTGGACCCCTGAGGGCCCTCATTTTACCTGCGGAAAAGCTCTAGATGGACCACTGCAGGGGCTATCTTGTCCACCACATCTGCAATAAAGTTGAACTTGTATCGCATGCTGCTTGGATTCTGGGAACCTGGAAATAGACATAAGCTACAAAGGTTGCTTGATTGGAAACTGCAAAAAAAGTTTAACTGGTACCAATATTTCGAGAGAGGAAGATTATTGGTAGGAAAAATTGATGTGACTGTTTGGAGAGTTAATAACAAAGTGATAATGATGAGATAAATTATTATTATTATTAAACTGTATTGATGTTAAAAGGCATGCCAATTGTGTGTTTCCATCCAAGCAAATGTCCACAAATCACATTTAAATTTGATCAGCAGTGGTGGTGCATACTGTGGTTTTGTTTGTCTCAGGGACGATCACCTTGTGCCAGTTATATTTGTGTTGCTAAGGGACCAAGTGACAGGACTTTTTTCCCCCTCCCTGTTTTACATTTATGTGAGGTGCTTATCACCCGGCTAGTGCCAGCTGCAAGCAGGCTTGTTCCTCCAGGAGGTAATCGAGGCCTGGATACCAAAAGCCTTACCTTCCCTGAGGTGAGCAGCAGCAGCTAACCTCAACAGCATAATTCTCCTCCACACTCCTCCTGGGGAAATTCCCCTGGAACTCAACACAAATATCCCTCTAAAGTGTTTTAGCGCTAGACTGTAGATGTGTTCTCTTATATATTATGGCTGATCAAAACATTTCAAAGGTGCTCTAAGCTATGTTTAGCAGGTTTTGCTGCTGACAGGTAGAGCCAGTCAAGTCTTCTGCATAATGGGCTTTGTGGAAGAGGTAACAAAACTGTATCCGATAACTTTAAAGACATAAAATCTTGATTCGTGATGTGTGATTACAAGGTACTGATGCCAGTGAAGGTGCTTTGCATACAAGCCGCTTGAATGACCGGCTGTGGTTTGATTACTCTGGAAACAGACATACATGCCCTGGCAGATTGCTTCTAAAGAATGCTTTGGATACAAACCTGTTTACATTACCCGAAACCTTTTTTTTTTAATGGCGCATGTGAACTGGTTTAATCCATAGAAGCAGATTCATTCACGCTACCTCAATGACATGCAATCTTGTGTATGCAAAGTAGTGCAACAAGACAGGCAAAGAAGGAACCTGAGTCTTTTGGGATCTCAGATCAGCATGGAATAGGTTGTGGTATATGCTGTTTTGCTTCCTTTCAGGGGTGGTATCCCCTACGGCACACCTGTCAGAGCCAGATGGATGTGCTCAGCTTGGAAAGTAGCCAAAATATGAGAAACACGGTGCACTGAAAAGACAGGGGACTTAGAGAAAAGGAATGAAATGCTCCAGTGTAAAAAAATCCCCTTATTTTGTGGATGACATGACTTAGTGCTTTAACTACTGTAAGCTTATTGCAATACATGTCGGAATTTTCATAATTTTGCTTTGTGCATGGGTAGACGAATACTACAGTAGTAGTCAGCTTGACTAGCTTGAGAAATGAGAAATTACTGGCCTGGCTTGCATTTCAGACTGGTTATTTTTCTGTCAGATTTTTGACATGCTTCAACAAGCTTTCTAATCAAGGACCGATGATTAATATGTGTTCCTGTGGTGACAGTCCCAGCATTTCTCGCGTGTGCAGCAATTTTAGAATTTGGAAGACTCTGGCGTCACTGTGAAGTAATGAAATACAATCCCATGTAGAGATGTCCTGCCATGCACTGCAAATTCTCCCTTCTAATTACACGCTCTTCTCACTTGGTGAGCTACTCACTATGTGAGCTAAACTTCAGGACTCGAGTGATTAATCTTTCTAATCACCTCATTCTTTTATTGGTGTGCTACCCTTGCAGCGACATCATGCAGGGCTTTGAGCAAAAAACCCATGAGGTGGAGGCACAGACATGCTCTGGGTCTTTAAAGATAAGGGTAGGTTTTTCTCCCCTGCAGATATCTGTGATTCTGTGTCAGTTGCTCTGATGGCCCTGCATGTTAAGCATTAGTGTGAAATTATTTTAATTCTAATTTCTGTAGCCTAATGTTTATGGTCAATTCCAATAATAATAATAATTATTATTATTATTAGTAGTAGTAGCAGCAGCAGCAGCAGGAAAGTCCACCATTAATACAACACTAAATAAACTATTATTATTATTATTCACTATACAGTAAAATATACAGTACAATATACAGTATAAAGTATATCATTCCTTGACACATTAGGTCATAGAAATCTCTCTATGAAAGTGTGAAAGTCTCCTATTCCCATTTTGATATTACTGGAATTGTAGATTCATTTCCAGATATCCCTATCTTACGTGGGCTATCACTGTATGTAGTCAAGAAAATCTTAAACCGTTTTCCCTTCTTAGTGTTTTTTTTTATTATTATGTTTTTTATTGTTGTTTATCTCAGCAAGTGATCGAAACTATTTAGCCTTAGATCATGATGCTAGGTTGAGGTGAAGGGTCACCTTTACATGCACAAAGAGTGACAAAGAAATGTTACACACCTGTTCCACAAGGCCCCTTTTGAATCATAATTACTGAGGGGCTGCTACTGAGCTCTGCTCGTCGGTTTTCGGCTTTTAAACGGCAGATGCTTGGATACGTTCTCCCATCGCTACCGCACACTGATTCAGACCTGCTGCACACGCAGAAACCACGAGATTTGCGCTTTCCAGGTGAGTGTTCACAAGTCATTCCATCGCCGCAGACACCATGGCCTCCATCCCCGCAGATATCTCCTTCTCCGGCACCGCACACTGTGCAACATCCACAATAATCCTTCACAGCACCGTAGTAGCATGGCCGTGGTAGTGGGGGACAACGAGATGCATTGCACACTTCTGGGCATAAAGTCTGCCTCTTTCTCAAAGACCGAGAATGAGCTACCGCGGCGAGGTAAATCCACAATACCACTTTAAGTTTCAACATCTTTTATTTATGACAATACGGATGAAGTTAACGAAGTAAACGAATCCAGGAATGAGTTTTTCCCCCAACAAAATGTAGCCTATTTGAGCGGTGGGTATCCAGGGCAGTCCTCATCACATTTTGCGAAAAATAATAAAATCTCATGTAGGCTATCAAAAATCTCATAAGAATGAACTGACTTTCTGGGACGTTTAAGTTAAAGGCAAACACAGTCGACGCCTAAAAAGAAATACGCATATTTTTCCGAATGTCATTTTTAATTAGTCATAATCTGAAGGCGAAGTTGTTGACTAACTTGTGTGGAACTCAGTAGTCGAGTAGCGACTTCAGAACAGACTTTAGGAGGGGCAACTTAAACCCCCTCCAGTTAGAGTTGGCCAGTTGCAGATTTCTGGTGTGCGAGACATACTATTTACTGCCTCTAGAATACTACCTCAGCTGCTGTAGGGTTATATTGAATGCGTTAAGTTGTTATTTGTCATGCATTTTAACTACAGTGAATTTCATTATCTGCGTGTATGGTACAACAGGTAGGCAATAATAAGATCATTGCCATGAATCAGTGTGTCAGTGAATCCACAAAATTCAAATTACTCTATTTATATATATACTCCCCATTTATTTCTTAACATATCCTTTTAATTTGTTATAGTTTGTAGGATTGTGAACATCTCAGACGGCCTTCTCCATGGATCTGTCTCATCTTGCTCCTGTATCTTATTGACAGAGTGCTCTGAATATGGGCAGCGCTGTCAGTTTCTGGACATGAGTCTGCTATTTAAACAGAAAATACTTGATCAGCAGTTGTTCATGAATATATTGACAGACAGCACAGTGTATTAAATCAACTCTGAATGATTTCTGCAGCCCTTTCACATCAGTGAGTAACAGTTGGTATTATCATGATAACAAGTTTGACTTAGATAGCCTAACAAGATTTTCATAGTTTTATTTAACCATGTTTGTATACTTATTCATTGGATGCAGCAGAGAAGAGGTTAAATCAAAGTGAAATCCAACTGCTACACACCGAGCATGTAATTAGCTAAACAGATGGACAGGGAAAACAGGCATGTTTTTTAAAAGACTGTTTAATAAGCGTGGTCTATGAAAGTCGCATTGACTTCATGGCTGGTAATGAGAAATGCAGAATGGAGACACACACACACACACACACACACACACACAACCTAGAACCTCCATGTGATTATACTGTTGTCAGAAGCCTAATTTATGGCACCCTTCCAGTTCTGACATACTTTCTTCTTTCTTTTCAGCCTTCACATGCAGTTCTGAAGTACTTTCTGATGCAGCAATTATGTGCAGTCTGTGTTTGCATTCAGTCAGCAGACATAGCTGCAGATTAGGCACATCATGTCAACCTAATTTAGCAGTCAGAGTTGTTTTGAAATCATGGGAAGAAATTTGATAGCACACTAGATTTAACATTGAGGGAAACAGACAGACACATGTAGGCCTAAGTTTTGAGTCTTTGAAATTATGTCAAAATGTAACCCTGCTGAATCAGTTGCATAACTTGTGCATTGCAAATATCGGTTTCAGACAGGTCTAGTCTCTAGCCACCACTGAAGTCTTGTTTTTATTAAAAAGTGTAATCCAATACAGACAAAGTAGGAGCATATTATATTATACACAGAACAAGGCCACCAGCAGAATATTTGCTGTCCTTAAAGTAGGCAGGAGACCCTGTGGAAATTGCGTTTTCCATCCAACAGCTATGTGAATTATCAGAAATCTTGTGCAAAAGAACAGGGAACAGGGCAGCTAAGATGAGGTTGTTTACCGGGCTGTGATATTTGACATTTTTCCAAATCCATTATTCACAATGAGTCTACACAGAGTGTGAGCCTAGATGAAAGACATTTGAAGCATACATTCTTTTAGATGCTGCCTGACATATTGTCCTTAATGCATGTACATCACTGGTGCTAAGTTGAGTTGGCAGCAAGCATTTGATGAGAGGAGCTCATCTTAAGCTCTAATGAATGGCTTAACATCTGAAGATGTTGTTTAGACACAAACACGTCATACAGAACAGTCAAAAGCCCCCTATATGAAGGACAGCTTACAAAAATCGTCCATGGTTTTATAGCTTGGCAAGGAGCATGGATCATGGTCAGGTATGAATCTCATGAGTCAGATCCTTGTGGCAGCAATCCTCTTGACAATGTGTCAGATTTCGAAGGGCCACAGATGACCCCCCCCCCCCCCACACACACACACACACTCACACACACTCACACACACTATTTGGGCTTCCTGAGATTTTAAGGGCATTACTTTGTGCTGTTTTGGTCTTGTCTGGAGCTGTGAGGCTGTAAGCCCAGTAAGTTTACCCACTTGCAGATTCACACACTGCTCACATGTCTTCCACTGGCACTGCTGCAGGTGCAGAATCATCTTGGTTGCTTTTTTATGACCTGTTTTTCTACTTCCTGTTATTTTGGTGACCAGTAAAGGCTTTACAAAAAACTGTCTGGGGATTGGAAATGATGTGAAATAGGCCTTGTTGGCAGATTTTGCCCAGGAACAGCAAATACTTCAGTATAATGCAGTGTTCATAGTGCATAGATACAACCTGGTTTTAGACAGTTTTCAACGTGCATGCAGAGACAGAGTTGACATGATTTATTAGTAATCAGACCATGCATTTTCTATTTTGTGCTAGTGTTAAACAATTACATGCCAATACTAAGATCTAACCTCATCTTTTGTTAATACTGGATCTCAAATGTGGTTTATGCAATGATTAGGTTAATAGCTTCTGTCTCTAATGTGCTTCTTCCATCTGCTGTGTATTCTCCACAAAAATAGCAAACCATGTCACTAGTCTACACAGCATCAAAGAAACCATAAATCCTTGCATAAGGCATCTGTAGAATGAAAAGATGGTGGTCATTGAGAGATCAATGTAAGTGATAATTAATCTTAGTGACTGCAAAAAGCTTAAAGCAACTTGTTTTTACCTCATGTTCGCTCTTTCAGCTTGCTTCTGATGGTCCTCCTGAACTGCAGAGGTAATGCTTTAGTAAAACAAAACAGCAAATTAACACTCTCACAAAGGCCCCTCTACAGTAGCAAGTGATAATCCTGGACAAATATCATCTTAGGCGAATCCTGTGCTTTCTTCAAAACAGAAATTAGGAAAACTTGTGAAAGTATACAATTCATGATTGATATAATTTGCTAGATCTGTATAAGTCCTACATGTGACAAAGGAGAAATCTTACAAATTACAATGCAATTACAAATGTGCATGTCTCTCCCACATAAAAATAAAACTATCATGTCATGTAATTTATAAAGGAAGGACAAAAAAGGAGTCATGTGACCCACTCGTGAAGGTGAACTTCTGCTGCATAAGTGCATACGTTTTGACTTTACCATCAGTTCTCATTCTACTTCAACTTTATTATACCGCCTCTGAGTGCTCATAATTCATAAGCTCACCATAAAGTCAGTGAAATAATAAGCTCTAAGCCGCCTTGGTGCAATTTTCTGATCAGAGGTGGCCTACTTCTCAAAGTCCAGAACCGTTTGAAATGAACTTTCCCTTCTGAAGTAATTGCACCATGCATTCTTGCGGAGAAATGTGGTGTTTCACCCCACAGTCAGCGAACAGAGGAACTTGGTAGCGGAGAAGGTCTTCATAGAAAAACCCAATGCTAATACAATGTAGCCACACGCCACCTCTCCCTGTGAACTTCAAGAGCTAAAACTGATTTGCATGGAGTCAATCCATAGAGTCCAGGAGAGAGTTATGGGAACCCCAGACTTATGTTACCTGAGCTCAGCTGCTTTTTCTTATGTATGCTAGGCAATAAATTTTTCATTTACATTTACATTTTGTTATTATAGTATTATTAACAGTATTTGTCACCTACAGCGTCCTAAACCCTGTGGGCTTTTTTGCATGAGGCACCATTTTTTTATTAAACAAAGTTGAGTTGGATGTGATGTTGTTGGGGAAAGCAGTCATGCGAATAGGCAATATCACACAGTTATATGCGTTCTCCAATAAAAATTCAATGTATTTCATCAGAGAAAGTATGCAATGGCAGAGCAATCATTTCAGAGATGGAAACATCTTGGACCCCCCTCCCCCCCAGTATACTTCATCATGACCGTCTTTGTTCACCTGCACAGTCATGTGCAGTCTCCAATGTGTCCAAGCAGTGTTTCAACTCTGACAGTGAAATGACACATGGTGGCATTTTAATAGGTCATTTTAATAGTATTCTTTCACCAGGCACTTATTTTTTTTAATGATGTTTTTTTTTCTCTCCTCGGAAGCTTTCACAAGTTACTCAAACAGCTGGCAGTGTATCTAACAAATTAGCATTTGTGGTATCGTCTTGTCAGAGCTGCAGAGGTAAGTGCTACTTTTGAGCACTTTTTGTGACATTAACTGCCAGACACCTTACACAGAATGGAACAGTTGGGAAAGAAAGTCCTCCCTTCTCATGTCCATGAACCATGTTATGCTATTCAGCCCTTGCCAACCCCATTGCCCCCACATTCCAAAGCACCAGAACAACCGCTAGCATTTATCACGTCTTTATGTTCACAGGATCACATGGAATTGATGCTATGACCTTAACCTGGCCAGTGGCAGTTCTGTAGGTTGTACTGGATGAGCATACCAGAGTGTATTTCCTACAGAGGTGTTGCATAGACCATTATGGTCCCTGTAGTTTTTAAACTTATGTGTTCTTTGTGTTCACGCTTGGCCATTTTGGCACTCCAAAACTTCTGCATTTCCCCACTTAGACTCCATCAACAGCATAAATCTATATATTGCTTTTTCTGAGCCATATAACCTGCCCGCTATTACTGCTGAAAGGACTCACATTTGGTGAGTGGTGTCTACTCAGACACATCTCCCCTTTGTCGTGTGCCTGACAGTATTACATTTCTGTATGATTATCCTCCCTGCTTTTAGAGAATGGCACAATATGACACTGCCCGTGTAATTGAGGCCCGCTAGCCATACTATGGATTGACTCTGCTGCAACTGATGACTTTTCAAGGTGAGATCCTTTCTGTTGCCCTGCCAGATAGCTTTCACAGCTCATATCTTTCATCATTAAGAATGTATTCTTGAGATACCTTTTGCCATGGGTTTCCTGCGCCATGTTTTGTTATACATTACACTGCCCTAGCTGTAAATGCACTCACCAAGAGGATGAAATTGTGGCATCATCCTCTGTTGTGAAGCACCGGGCCAATCATAAACCAGTAGGGGGCATTGGTATTCCATGATGTTTTCCATTGCTTTCTAAGGCATGCTGAAGCGTGGGGAGCTTCAAGCAGCGACTGAGCATGTGTGCCTTGACTAGGGGCTGGCTGCACCTGTGCAAACAAATACCCCCGAAAGTGAGGGACGCCGGTTACCCCCAGGGGGATCCTCTCTCTCTCTCTCTCTCATATGATGCCAGTGATGAGGCCCCCGTCGACAGATTGTTGCTGCGACACCCACAAAGCAAAACCTGTGGACGTAATTAGAAATGACAGCTCACTATTGCCTTCCCCACTCCACCAAAGCTTTGGTGTGGAAGCGTATGTGGGGAGGGGGGACTTCATATTTGCAAATCCCCAAAATCAACATAGAAATCCAGCGAACATCAGGCCGAAGTGAAGTTTTTATATCACGCTATGTGAATTCCCCAAGGGGAATGTGAGGTTGTAAGGGGAGGTAGAAGCATCACTTTGCTCTCAAGGTTGTTTAAAAAATGGCATTGATTTCTTGTGTTGACGTTTTCTCATGCTGCGCATCTCTTCCATATATTTTCATTTAAGGGGCTCCCATGCCTGTGCTGTTATTGTTATATGGTGAATTAACCAAGGTAGCATGGCAACAACATCATAGAGGGACTGTAAAATAGTGGTGTTTTCAGGAGTATACATATTTTTTTAAAACACAGTATCATCTTTTAGCTGTATGCATCAGTGTTGTCTTGACGATGCCACTACAACTTGATGAGTTAATCATCAGCAAGTAAATGAAAAATTCTTATCAGCCATAAATGGCATCTTTTAACAGCTTTCTGACAAGCTGTGACTCTTGATTCATATCACTTTCAGTTCATGAGATTTAATTGCATTACCTGCCTCCAGGACATTGATTAGCAATGACTAAAATAACACAACATTGTTCATTGTAAGGTGCCATCAAATGATTTGATATTGGCACCACTGCAAGCTAGTGGAGGTTGAGGGCATCACACTTCAGCACGAGTACCACACAAAGGTGTTGGTTTTTTCACCAAATTAGGCACTGTTAGGCACTGAAAAGACGTGATTGCTGATTTTACTTTCATGTCATTTAAGTGTCAGTTTGAACCTTGGTGCTCTTCAAATTTGAACCATTTTCTTATGGGCTACTGGGCAGACACAGGGGCATTTTTAAAGATTTAATTGGCGTTGCGAAACTAATTAAAACTTTTTACACATAGATTGAACTCCTTCCCCTTCTTTTTTTTAATCACCTGCATTTTCACTTGATAGCTCATCCATATTAATGAGCATGTAAACAGGAATATTTACAAAAAATGAAGTGTTTTCAGCGTATGTGCAACATCTGCAGGAGTCAGGGGAGGATAGCGCTGTCACTGCAGGTCTGGTACAGGAGTCTGTGTATCTGTTATTTCACTCTGACCCCCACATGAACGCTCCAATCTGGCTGTTTTCTGCCGTCTGTTCTGTCAAGTGTCTGTGGGTTTTAATTCGCCTGCCGCATTCATGACGAGGGGGCGGAGAGGGCAAAGGGTGGTGGTGGTGATTTCTTTCCCTTTTTTCCCTACTCCAGTCTTAGCTTCTACACAGTCCTTGTGAGTGTGACTGTGTTTGCGTATGTGTGTTTGTGTGTGTACAAGCACACATGGAAGCAGAATGCCTGTTTAAAATGTGAAGAGCAACCAGTTGGGGGAAATCAAGGAGAAGACTGAATCTCCCAAGGCTTTCTGATAGTGAGTCCCAGGGACGCTGGCATGCTACTTAAACCAAAGCACAACAGGCTGCTCCAGACTGGGCACAGGCAGTTCCGTATGCACGCCCATGAATATTTCATGGCTCTCCAGCGAGTGACAGGTCTCAGTTGGTGAGACCTGTTACCTCTCTCAGCAAAGCTATATTGGAGCTTGGCTAAGTGTAGGTGTAATGTGAAGAGTCTCCCAAGTGTCGGTGGAAGTAAGCATGCAGGAAAGAGTTTTTGCTCCTTATTTTATCCATTTTGGGCCTGGGTGTCTATGTTGGGTATGCTGACGACCTGTAGTCTGGCTGTGGGGATATAATGATGACACCAGAATGCCAGGCTTTAGTTATTTGCTGGGACATACTGTATAACTCAGTCATACTGTATATGACAACAACTCATTAATCATCCACTGTACATCAATAGAAAGTCATTTTTTTCTCACAAGAGTCAATATTTCCATCAAAAACAAAAATCCGTCTTTGAAAGTCAATCTATTCTATGTATTAAAAGCCTGCTATGTATAGCCTCAGTGGTACTCAGTAGTAGCTGCAGTCATTTCTTACTTACTCCTCTTCATCCCCTTTGGGACATAAGGCTTCAATAAGATTTTACTTCATGTTGTACATGGTTTTGACATTCCGTTGCGCCAAAGCTGGTCTTCGTCTTTTGCCCAGGCAGCCACAATTATGCCTTCGTACAAAACTGAATAATTTCACTTCTCACTTCACTTCTCAATTCTTAATATTCTGAAGAAACATGCAAAGATAAAGGCATTATAACTGTGACCCTTACAACAAGAGATGCACTTAAATGTGTCAGATAACTGGAACATCTAGTTCCAACAGAGATCCTCCATAAGAGATGTCAGCCTCACTTGAGCATTGCTCCCGTTCTCACTCAGCACCACAGATCTCTATTGTAGCAGATCAAGGATCAGGGGCCAGACTCCATGGATGCCCAGATGCTGATGGAAGGCCTGTCCCATTAGACACTGAATACTGCTGGGAACAGTGGTATAGCAAGGAACCAGACAAATAATCCAAGTCCAAAGGTCCTGAGAGGTCTGAGCTGTGCTGGTGGGTCTTTCTGATTGCCTATGTGTAACTTCAGTCAGTTATCACAGACAACTTCTAGGGTCAGTTTTTCCACAAAGCACTACTCTGTCATTGTCCCTTTTCATTATGACCTGAAAAACTACCTTCCACCTTAGACCATCTTTATTCATTCTTCATTCTTTATAAAATTGTGTCAGGATTGTCTGTCGATCTGCTGAAGGAAAGGCATGAGTCAGTCTAGCTGTCAAATCCTTCTAGTAGTTGGAGTGGTAGTCATGTACAGCTCAAAGTAAGACAAAAGCAATGATTGGATTTATTGAATTTATCTCTAAGAACTGTGTGTGTTGTGTGTGTATAGTTATAGAACAGTGTGTGTGTGTGTGTGTGTGTGTGTGTGTGTGTGTGTGTGTGTGTGTGTGTGATGAAGATTCAGGGTCAGCAATGTAATCTGCCACATGCCAGCAAAGAGGAAGAGTTTATTACTAAAAGTGCAGACTTCTTTCATTAGCCAAGACATAAAGATCCCCTTCAGTTGAGAGTGTGGAGTGTCTGTATGATTTTGTTTGAACATCCATCAATGAGACACCTAGCCTTGTGAACCAAACTCTTTCACATTGTTTCGCTTTGTGCAAAAAGTCTAGCACCTCTAGACTTAGGCATATGTTAGCTTCCTTGTAGGTAGACACTTTCTGTGAATTTTAAAACTATTGGGCATGCCCTTGGCATTAGTTCAACCATTTACAACCATTTGGCCATGACATCACTTTCAGCCCTCTCTCTGTTTGTTGATTGGTCCTACATTTTTTTGGCTCAGGAAACCAAAGCCTTTGGATAGGTACCTGACTAGTACTGTAACAATGTGATATTGAGTGGAAGCACTAGGCGGTGCTAGCCTGGCTATGACACATCTGCCCTCTTGAAATAAAAGACCAGGTGGGTGTGTTGCCCCAGGTAGGATTACGCTGTCAGCCAGTTAACTTGGTAAAGTGTGATGGCTCCTTAACATCCTCACGTTTGAACTACACAAAGATCAAGTATGTGGTGGTGGCTGTCAAACAAACCTGCCTGGGCATGCCTTCACATCAGAATGAAAGGAAAAATAAGCCTGGTCAAAGGGGTAAGCCTGGTCAAAGGGGTAAATTATGATTAATTTCAGATTTAATTAGGCCCTGTTATATTTAGTATCCTAACAGTGGCCTCCAATCTTGTTTGCATCAAGCAAGTTTGTTTTTATAGTCTAGTTAGCTAACAAAAATGTAGGCTGACCTTATTAGCTTAATTATCATGCTTGATCTCTTAAGACTGTGTTTTGATGCTACAGACAGTCCTCTTTATTACCTATTCATGTATTCATGCATTATAATATATTCTCGCATAAGATGGGTAATAATGCAGCCATCCTCCACACCTACTCAGTGTAAACTGCAAACATTTTGACAGTCAGGGCTAATGTAGTAATGGAATAAAACAACAACAATAACAACAACAATACTGCTACTACTACTCTTACTACTACTGCTACTACTACTCTTACTACTACTGCTACTACTACTATTACTACTACTGCTACTACTACTATTACTACTACTGCTACTACTACTCTTACTACTACTGCTACTACTACTAATTTCTGGAACACATAAAACACACACACACACACATGCAGATGCCTGTTTGCCTCAAGCTTTATACATTGATCAGACAGTTCATAGTAGTTGGACAGGGATACTAGTTAATGTTGTCATGAAGTGCCATTTCTAAAATGGATAGCTCCAGTCCTTTATGATTGGCTGAATCATATTAGGTTATTGTAAAACTCTGTGCAGTCCTTCATGTTGACAGTTTCTACATATTTGTGTTGCTTGGTAACCATTCAGATACAAGTGTATTTCATTGCAGCAGAAAAAAATATTATTTATACTTTGTATTTATAAAGTCATTATTTTTCTCATTGCATCAGTAAGCTATATCTTGATGTTATGCCTGCGGTGTGTAGTAACCATTCTAGGGAAGCAATAAGACCAGTGAGTCTGTAGGTTAGGGGTTGTGTAGGTTTGTAAGTTATGAAAATGAATAAATGAAGTGTCTATCTCACACTTGATTTGTAGGCAACATCGCTTTGCAGAAAGAAACACATCAACTAAAAACCTAATTTAACCTCAGACAATTCTAAAAGGCTGAACACATGTGCCTGTATAACACTGTGTCCTAACTGCAAGGGAGAGTCAGATTATCGTGAAGCACTGAATGTTCTCTGTCTCTTAATATTCCATTCTGCTCGGAGAGATTCCCCATTCAAACTAGCCGAGCAATGTGACATGAGTGACAGAAATAGGAATGAGGCAAGCAAGAAAAGTTCTGCCAAAATGTTGTATTGTATCATCTACAGGTAGATATTCCAATTGAAAACAACATAATCAAACAGATTTTGCAACATTTTTTTTACATTGCTTGCATCACTTGCAGGACATGGTGTAAGTGAGGTAGCTAATTCCAGTGCATCCACAGGACAGTCAGACCATGTATAGACCCTTTTAAAAGGTAAAATAAAAACATTACCTGAACCTTCTGTTTCATTCCCAAATCATTTCTGCTACGTTCAACATCATTGGAAACCCTGTAGGAACAGCTATGACGTTAATAATCGAACTTCCTTGAAATTATTTATACAGTTTTCTGACAGGCGTTCTCTTCCTGCTGATATTCAGTCAATATTGCTGATATTTGGCATGTGTCAGTTAGACCCCTGGCTGTTCTCAGTTCAGTCTGCTGCATTGGTTAGCAAACTCTGCACTCCTTTGCTACTCACTGGGGATTCTCGTCTGCTTGATGTGCCGTGACACAGCAATGTCCATTTTGACACTTAATGCTGAAATCATCATACATGTAACTCAAGAAACCACAGCTGTTTCTGGCCCAGTGCAGCATGCGTTGGACTCTTCTCAGAGGGATGGGGTTCATGGTTGATTGGTGTGGTGAGGAAGGACCTGACAGGAAGTGCAGAAGCTGTGTGGTATTCTATGCTTCCTGTTACCTTGGTCACAGCCACACTGTGCCATTGATTTGCACTGTATTTAATCCTGTGCTATGGCAAAACAAAGAGAACTGCACTTTACACATATTTCAACCCTCACAAGGATATGAGATCTGACCCAACACAGTCTGAGATCTTACTGATACACAGATCTTGCTACCGAGATCTTGACCCAACCCTAGTGGGTGGATGCTTAGTAGGACACATCCATTGGGCTGTGGGTAACTTAGGGACTGAGTAATGCATTTTGGAAATACAACAGTGTTAGGCCTAGAGAGTATTCCAAGTAGGTGATTAAGTGGCAAACTTGGGTAAGTTAACCTGGAGATAGTCGTAAATCTTATAATAGATGAGCCTGGAGTCTTCATTATACTACTGAACTCTGTCCCCCACTGAACCTCACACTGCACTCTGCTGCTATAGCCCTTGGACTGCACATCTGTACATGTGTATATACTTAATACATCTGTACATAACTATCTATAGCACATCTGTATATTGCACATCTGTACATCTGTATATATTTCTGTACATCTGTATATACATAATACTTAATACATCTGTACATAACTATCTCTGTAGCACATCTGTACATTGCCCTTTATATTGAATCTATATAGCACATCTGTATATTACCCTCATTATCTCTTCACCTTACATGTAAGTTGCTCTTCTGCCTAATTATTATTCTGCCTATTTATTATTACTACTCTTATCTGAATATAATTTGCTCTTTAACTGTACATACTGCATATACTGTATATACTGCACTTGCTGCTCTTTGGACTTCTGATTAGATGCCAAACCGCATTTTGTTACCTGTATTTATACATGAGTAATGACAATAAAGTTGAATTTAATCTAATCTAATCATTCACTTAGACTAAATAAAGCAAACAGCCTACTCTATTAGCAGGTTTGCCACTTTAGGTTAACTTACTCAAGTTTATCACTTAACCACATACTTGGCATAGGTCTACCCTCCTGGTTGTCTGAACATTTTACCTGAAAAGGTAAGACCACTAATCTCTGTGCCCCCCATTGGTCCTTTATAGCTCTTGTTGGTGGCTCACTGTCTGTGTGAGAGAAAGTGTAAGCGAATGGGTGAGACAAAATAATTGTAACCAACAAACGGCAGCCGCAGCAGAGTTTGGTGCTAGAGGCCTTAAGAAGCATGTGTGTACATTGTATATTGGTTTGGCATTGCAATATTTTTTTGATGAGTGCCCTCTTCATCTCACTCAGTGTTTCTTCAGAGTCATCAAGGCACCAGCCCTCCGAGTCAGAGAGCGAAGAGGTTCAGGAATCTCAAAGTTCAAGCCAAGGAAGGCCAGCGCTGAAGATATGTGTGATACTTAAATTCAGTTTGTTTCTCAGCTTTACAAACACCCGTTCACTCTTCGATTGGGATTGGAGTGATGTGAACATTACATGAATTACATGGGAGCCAGCCATGTGGTATGATTACTCTGCAGTCAGATCTGCACTGACAAATGAGGGCCAATGATGTGTCTGTGGAAAGAGACATGACTGCGGGCTAGGGGAAACTTGCTAGGCTGAATAAAATGGGGAAACACTTTGTCTCTGCCTTGCAGATGTACAAAGTACTGATGAACACTAAAAATCATTAGGATAGATAAGAGACACATTCTTATGGACCGCAGCATAACAAGCTCCAGTCTTGTTGGGCTTTCAGTGGTAGGGGAGAAGGGAGAACAGTTAAGATCCCCACTGGCATTACTTTAAAATGGTACAGTGAACTGCCATTGGTGAAGGCTGTGTTTTCCTTGATCCTTTTCATCCAGTTCAACCGTAGTGGAGACAGTGGAAAAGGAAACTGCAGTTCATATTCCAGCATTATATAAAATTTCTTTTGAATCTACTCATTGGCCTGTCCAAGTGCATTGCATTCTATTTATTAACAAAAGCTCAGTTTGTTGTCACAGAGAACCAATTTGCTCCAGCAGTACAAACCATATTGTTACAGAATGTACTTAAAGCTAACAGCAGGACTACGCAGATCACCAGGATGGAGTCACCCAGTCTCTGTCAACCAGTCTCTGTCCCAGTCCTTTGTCCCACCCTGCTTGAAGTCCTACTATAATTCCCCTGCTCAAGAAACCCCACATTTCCAGCCTTAATGACTACCGGCCAGTAGCTGTCACTCCTGTAGTGATGAAGTGCTTTGAAAAGCTCAGGAGTCACATCACATCACTCCTGCCCCACAGTTTTGATCCCCACCAGTTTGCCTACAGATCAAAGAGATCCATAGAGGATGTGGTAGCCATAGCCCTCCATGCTGCACTGTCACACGTTGAGCAGCTGGGGAGCTATATGTGAGGATGTCTTTGTTGACTTAAACTTGCCATTCAACACTATCCTCCCCTACAAGCTGGTGGACAAGCTCGGGGACCTGGGTTCTCCACATGCCACCATCATGTGGATTAGAAGCTTCCTGTCAGAGAGTCAGAGTGGGCCACTACACATCTACTGCCCTCATCCTCAGCACTGGCTTCCCACAAGGCTGCATGCCAAGTCCCCTGCTCTTCACCCTGTACACTTACAACTGCACTTCTGTCCACCACAACAACACTATTGTATGGGGCTCATCTCAGGGGGGGAAGAGGCAGCATACAGGGGGCAGGTGGAGCAGCTGACGGTGTGGTGCAAGGAGAATAACCTGCTGCTTCTCACAAGCGACATCTCAAAGACCAAGAAGCTGATATTAGACTTAGACTAGACAAGGCAAAAGAAAATGAACATTCCACTACTTGTCCTCAGTGTGGAGAGGGTAGCTGACTCGCGCTTCTTGGTCACTCAATGTTTGAACTGTTACAGTCAGGCAGGCGGTACAGATCTGTCAGAGCAAGGAAAAACAGATTCAGACACAGCTTCTACCCCAGAGCTACAGTATAACCACACTTAACAAAGCCATAACCTAAGTCAATGTGCAATAAAGGATGGTGCAGTGTATGAGCTGTTAATGTGGCTGTTTGTGTATGTTTGAAAGGTTGTGAGTTTGAAATTTGTCTTGTTTATATTTATATATTTATGCTACTTTTTATACTGCTGCTTTTTTTTATTGATTGTTGCACTGAATGGGTGGGGTATGTTAAAATTTCATTGTGCTGGTTGCAATGACAATAAATGTGTTCTATTCTATTCTTAAACAGAAGAAGAGATATAAATGTGTCTTTTGTGTACACATTTGGTGTAAGACACTGTGCTATGACCCTAATTAGCTTCTTGAACATACACTCTTGACTTTCAGAGCTCATCAAAGTGAACTCTGGCCATGCTGGTAGTGTCTATCAGACCCAGATTGAGGAGGCTGGCTGGAGTGAGTGAGGCTGGGGTTTGGGGAGGGCACGCGGGTCATCGCTGCCATCCTCGGCTTCCACTGGCTCCAGCAACCGGAATAGCTCTCTCTGTGACAGTTACATTAAATCTGCCCGCGCACAGCCCTGTAATCCTCTTCACTGTAGCAATGCTTTTCCATGGATGCACGCAGCCAAGAACCTCCAGAACAAAGCGGCAAACCCCAGAGACGGTGTGTAGGCAGTGACAGACATGCATGGCACAAAAGGAAACCGGGAAATGTCTGCGTCCTGGCTTTTTATTTATTTATTTAAAAGAAGGGGTCTTGTCACACTGTCATGTCGGTGATTAAGCATATTGTGTGAACAGATTATATTTGGTTGAGAATTGACAGGCAACTCAACAGGAAGGGATGGAATGATGGAGAGGGAGACAGTCATGCATAAGATTGATGGGTGGCATGTTGATTGGGGGGGGGGGGGCAATGGCACTTTCATAGCTCCAACAGATGGGGAGTGATTTGGTGACTGTGCCTCACTCAAGATAGGTTAATTACACCGATAAGCAAAAATGTGTTCGATCCGGGGCCGTGATGCCAATCGCTTTAGAGCCGGTTTCTGTGACAAGTCACCATGCATCTTCTTCAGCCTTGGGATTATTTTTTTGTGTTGTTGGTGTTTGCAGCCTTTTCAAATCCATGGTTGCACCTAGCTAATGTGGTGCATGCTGTGTTTGGGTGAAAGAAATAGGCTCTTTAACAGAGCAAGAGGAGTGGGGCAAGGGAAGGTGGGGTGGGGGCGGTGATGATGACATGGTGACAGATTTGACAAAATGGGAGAGTTTTGATATTTTTACGCAGCGGGAAATCAGTGTGTTAGTGACGGATGAACAGCAATTACACGCTGGAGATTTATGCGTCAAGCCCTGGTGGTAACATAAAGGTGCTCTACTCCCCCACTCTCTCCCCATCAGGTGACTTTCATGGCCCATAAATGGTCCTATTCTTCGAAATCATCCAGATCTAGATCCAGAGACACAGAAAGGGTTCCACTTAGAAAACAACCAGAAAACACACACACATGCACATACACCTTTGTGTGCAGATAATAGTATGCTAGTGTTCTGGGAATTATCTGTGTCTAATGTGAGTGGTCTCTTCCTTTGTTGTCTAACTATGGGAAACATGGCAAACACCAACAACAGTACAACCAGTGCTGTTAGCTTGCTAACTGGAGTGGTTCAAGGCACATTTTTGCATGGGTAGTAAGGGGAAAAAACAGATGTGTCTATATGTCCTTCACATGAGTTTGTCCAGCAAGATGAAACCAAACTATCTTACTGTGTAAGGCTGTCCAATGCAAAGGGCAATAGCCTTATGTTATATGTATATATTTTGGACCAGCATGACACTTCTAGTAGTCATCAAAGTGGACGAAACACTTCATAGGCTTCTTATATGTTCTGGTCTCTATGCAGAAACGAGACTAAATCCAGCAAAACATGGCTCCTGGCTCCATAGCTCCTATAATGATGCTGATGTGTCATATTTGTGATGTGTCATATCAGCCGAGTTATGAAATTGATTCTGTAGCAGACTGTTACATTAGCTGTGTGTGTGTGTGTGTGTGTCTCTGTCTCTACCGCTGCAGCATGATCTATTCATTTTTCTTCCTAAGGACAGGATGTGGGAAGTTGTGTGGAATCAAGTGCTCCGCTAAGTACAGAGACACCAACTTGGGGCAGATTGAGTTAGAAAGAAACTAATCACCATGAGTTTTACAAGATAACGTGCTTTTGGTTGGGCCAGATAGATGTAGGAGCACCAAGTAAAAAATATGTATACAGCTCATGTGTCGGTAAAGATTCTAATTCATCAGGGTTATGGTAGGTGCTAAGTGCTAGGTTGTATACAACTGGACTTCTGGACTTTTTTAGAGCTTGAAGATGCCAAGTCATTATGTCATTATGATCTCAGAATAAATAGAGTGTGAACTACTGTGATGGTGAAGAGGCAGAATGTTATGTAGCCTGTATGCAGCTCATTTCAAGTTCAGTCTCAACAATTCTGTTGCTTTTGTCTTGCTGCTTCCCAGAACAGCATGGTAATGCAAACAAAAAAAAGAAAGTTGTCAGATTTCAGAATGTGAAAGGCACACAGTCATAAGTTTGGACTATATTTAGGACAAAAACCACCATGATGTAATAGTCAAGAGGATAGCTTGACACATATTGGTCCGGGCATAGCAATTCCTACTTAAGTGAACTGAGTTGTTTGTGGATGAATGACGTTCAATCATCATCCGTCCATGACAGCCTTCAATTAGCACACCAACTGAAAATTAGCAAGTCAGCTGATGATGATCAGGATATCCAGAGAGGAACATCACAGTAAGAATGAAATAGATTTAAGATTCAAGAGTTTTTATTACATCTCATTATATTTGTATAAGAGTAACATTTTTTGCTCCTTAAAAATAAAATAATCAATAGTGTTAAGAGAGAGAGAAATATTAACTACATTTACAATTACAGTTAACTACTGCTGTCAATCTCCAAAGTAGGTAAGTTGATTTGCATCGGACTGAAGCAATTTTTCATGAATGGGAGAGTTAAGATAAGTCTCAGCTTTTCAGTCAGCTCTGCGAAGTGTAACAAATTGTGTCAGCTTGATACAAAGCCTGTTGTGCCTTGCTTCATTATGTAGCACCTTTGGAGGATCTGAATAGAGCAAAATAAAGTGATGGCCCCTTTCGCTTGACTTGTAGGAAATGAAAACTTGTTCTGAAGCTGACATTAAATGTGAAAGAAGAGGATGGTGTCAGTAAATCTATCATTTGACATCGACACACAGTACTCCTACGACTGCTACTCTAATACACATGTACAAGCTCGTAGGAACTGTGGTGATTAATAGTGGAATGCGATGAGTGTTAATATACCCTTGGACATAGAGCTTTAAAATGTGAATTTAATATTTTGTTATTATTTTGGGTCTAACTGTCTAATAGAAATTAGAGTGTAATCTCTCTAAGTTAGGCATCGGTGGACTGTTACACAGTTAGTCCTCTCTGAGGAGTCCATCATTCCTCTATACTGTTTACATACAGAATCACCTTTCGTGCCACCTTGCCCTCTCAGGAATACATTCAGTACAGAAACTTCATCGCCTGTCTTCCATGTTGTCATCCATTGCTTGTCTCCAGTCTTCTCCACTTTTGATGAATTACACAGACTGACTCATGCATGTCTAGCTTCATCTCTTGATGACTACAATTGACTCCTCTTTGGTCCAAATTGCTACTGTGTGGCTAATCATTTGCCCAAGGAAGCATGCCCACAACTCTCTTGTTTTTTAGTCAGTCTCGTTGGCTTTCCTAGGAAGTATCTAATTCAAAAATCTCTTACACATCAGCTAAAACATTCACCAAGTACTTTGAGCTACCTCAAAGTCAAGAAGTAGCACTTACACATTTTGTCCTCCTACAGGTTTTTTAAAAATACATATATACAGGAATACAGGAATATGAAAGTGAATAATCATATGTGATGAGAAAACTGATGTGCCACCAAAAAGCTGGGGGATACATTGGCAGTGTCAGTTATATAATCAAGGGAGACAACATGTTCACTGAATCTCCTACTGTACTTTTAGTCCAGGGTCATTCATATTTGGAGTTTGTGGTGATGTGTTTTCTTCAGTTTGCACATCCACTTCCAAGAAAACACATTCCCTGCGTGTAGGAACTCTCAATCAATAGATAGAGAGAGACCACAGGGACACACAGTTGGAGCAGTAATCATTTTTCTCAACTGTTTTCAGCATCAAAGTACAGTTGCAGTCACCCTAATGCATCAGACATGGACATTTTAAAGTATATACAGTGCAGGATTTACCTCCAGTTACAGTACCAAATTTAATGGAGTTGTAAGACTGACTGACCTTGGTCCAGTTTCCCGATAACGCTAAGATTCTGAAGATATAACTTAACAAAGTTGTGTATTTTTCCTGTGCTCTTAACTATATCTGATAACTATATCAGGCTGAATTCATGTTTCTGGCATCGATTGTTGTATTTTTGTTGACTTTGGAAGAGTTAGACTTGGGCTTTTCTTTGAAAGTTGAGCATAAAAGTCATTAGTTTCAAGATTAGTTCATTTAACTAACTATAACTAAAAATTCTCAGAACAGAAGCATTCGTCAAAATTTTCATCTTAACCATTGTATTTCATCATAAATGATCAGAAAACTAGGCTCTAAATGTAAAAAACAAATGTGTTAAGGTGGAGGTGAACGTATAACTTAAGAGCAACTTAGCATTAAGAAGGCTTCGGGAAACCGGCCCTGGTGCATTACCTTACCAAACCTTACCAAAAGCATTTTTATTTAAAGAAATTATGTTAATTCCCAACACTTATTTACCTGAGGCACCAAACAAGGCCTTAAGCCTACTTTTGAAGGATGCTGACATAAACAGGAGTATGCAAATGAGCAGGGACAACAAGGCCAAGCAGAATATTTTAGCTGGGTAAGTGTTTTCATTCACTCAATTGAACTGCACTTGAACACACACACACATGCACACATAAGCACACTTTTACGCTCCAACACAGACACACATGCACATACAGACTTCCATAGATTTTAAAGCATGTTTTGCTGATAGGTCACCTCTGCAGAGGGGTTAAGCCGGAATGGGGGTTATCGCCAGGTCAGACGCCAGGAAGCAATATTCCCCAGTCTCTCCGTTGTTTGGGATTAAGAAAGGCAGGTCACCCATGTTATTTCTTAGCGAGTCGATGCTTGGCGGCATTAGTGCTTGTAATGAGGGCTAACAGGCCAGTGTCTTAATCCTTGAGAGGACCCTTAGAGCATCCTTATCCAAGTGCACTTAAGAGATGACTTATCACCGGTGGCTAGGGTTCCTCTTACTTTGTCCTTGACATGCAATAGCTCCAATACTTCACGTCTCAACAGACATTTAGCCTTCTGATGAATAACAGACAGTAATAGGACTTATAACATTTGTGCCTTGTTGAACCGGAAGGTCAACTTGGTTGTCACAGTTGCTTAATGGCTGAACATGTCAAAAACCATTATGGTGGGTAATGATTCTGTACAGATGTGTTTAGTCATAGCATATTCAGAACCAGGCAATATCATTATCCTTTGTGTATAGGAAAGAAGTTTATTTCCACTAGTTGGTAAGCTATATCAATTTAATTCAATTACATTACAGTATATTTATACATTTATAATAGAATTGTCTCGTGGCAGTTTACAGACATTAACAAGGAGCGCCCAAGAGCAACAGGGGCAAGGAAACACTTCCTTGTGGTAGTTATTCTAGGAAGAAACCTTGGGAAAATCCATGGCTCAACTGGGTCATGCAGGAAAAATACAACCAGTAGTTACCATAAGTGATAGACTTTTTTGACTGTGATTTTGGCTGTGCATCATAATTATCCCAAAATGTCAAGACATAGGTGGTTGTCTAAAATTCTGGCTGGACAGCGTAGTAACAGCTAGATGTAATGTTAAAGTCAGGTAGTGAGATCATGGGGGTAACATTGGGTGGAGTCCATTCTGACAAGTGCCATCATGAGAAGGGAGCTAGGAAGAAGAAGAGGAGGTGGTCCTGACATGAGTCATCCATGAAGTTGGTGGGAGACCTCTCAGTATATCATGCATATTATCGTTAACCGAAATGGATGGCATAATTTTCCTCCCCACATCAACAATCAACTTTTTACCTATAAGATTTTAAGCCTTGCATACACACTCGTAACACTGTGTTGTCAAATACACATGCTTTTTTATCCTCTAGGGGGGAGAGACACATTCACTTTGAATAATAATTGGCAGATCGGATACATTATTGATGTAGTGGAATTTATTACGTTGTGTTGCTCTCTCAGCTGTCAGAAATATGGCACTGATTTTCTTCATATTCCCCAGTGAGTTTTGGCTTGTAGAAAGTATCAGATTTTTCTGTCTCTTTCACATGCTGTTTACTGGTTTATGAGGTTGCTTGGCTCCTTTGTTTCACTGAGAAGCCACCAAAACACAAGAGTATCAGGCAGCTTTCTAACAGAAGAGCTAGCAGTTATTTTTTGTTAGTCAAAGCTAAATTTAAAATGACTTCAAAAGATGCTATCTTTTTTGCCTCCAAATGTGAATTTATTTATATGTTTGAGCTATACAAAAATACAATTCTGACAAAACAATTGTATATTGTATATTGTATATTTACACTAATTTATAACCACAGAGTTGAATACATTTTAAAGGTCTTCCTGTTTGGCTAGTCATTAATTAAACTGGATGCCTTAGGATTTTCCTACCATTGTTCTATAACATCAGCCAGTGTGGACTCAAAGCCCAAGGACAGGCTTCTACCTCATAATTTAATTTTTTACTCATTTGCATATTTTTCATTTTTCAGGCAAAGCACACACACTTTAGTTCTTGTCTCCCCTCTCCTTTGCTCTTTGCCGCTCAAGTAAAATGGCTAAATTGTTTGTGATTTGCAATCTGAGATAATTTTGCCTGTGTTTCGGCACTCAGACATCGTCATGGGAACTCATTGAAAATTAAGAGGAGTGTTCTGCACCATATTACCCACCTTAAATGAGAAATTCAGTGTGAACAGAGTGTTGTTGGTAGGAAAAACAATGAGAAAATTTGATACAACATAGCAAACACTAACCGATTGGGGCACAGAAACTCACTCAGTTTAATTTTCCTATGCCTCATTTAGTTAATATTAGCTGATGATTTGCTATTCAGTCTATGTTCTATCAATTTTTCTGGTTCTTTTTCCTATAGACAACAGTCAATGACCTCAAACAACAGGGCTATTGATTGATTAACACTGGACATCTCCTTTAAATGGTGCAGACACAGATATTAAGATATTATTGCTGTACTGTACAGTTTTTGACCTCAGTGCCCCAACCCCTTGACCACAGTTATTTCTTTATGCCATGTTTGTCTGAAACAAATCCAAGCAATGCTTACAGTAAATGCAAAATGTATTTTTTTAACTCCTTTCTTTCTACCTACCCCCCCCCAATTCCCTTCATTTTTGTTGTTTAGTTTGTCTAATCCAAATGTTCCCCCCGTCCTCCTGGTAGGTAGACAGGCTCCTCCATGTTGTCCTGCTGTCTCCTGATGGAGCGAATGATATTCTTGGGCACAAGCCCAGACTCTGGATCAATACGGGCAGCCAGTGAATCTTCTCAGGTGAATCAGCCTCGCTTACGGATGTATTACCCAACGCAGCATGGAGGCAGCCGCCTCTCGTAAAAATGTTGTGCACGCAGGAAGTGCTCTTTTTTTGGAGATGGCAGCTCAGCTTCTCAAGGTAAAACAGTTGTGTCATAGGTGTGGAGTGAATGCTTGGGATTATTATTATTGTGGACCATTATTAATAATTATAATCATAATTATTATTATGGTCCATAATGATGTCCTGTGATGTCCCTGTATTAAATTGGGTCAATGGGAGCTACATTTCATACATTTGTACGATTTGCAAAAAAACATCACAGGCATGGAAATGGCAGGCAATATTTTACACACTCCTCAGTAAATGGATTTTCTTCAGAGGTAATCCTAAATATCTGAACCCCCATTAATCAGTGTGGTGCACATTCAATTATGTGTATAACCCAGGCATGCATATAAGACTCATAGAAATGTGTGTTTCACCTTTTAAAATGATTGTGCCATTAAGCATTTGTTTGACAGTGTAACAACAGAAAGAGGAAAAATCACAGTGTATGGAACCAACTGCCTGCATATGTACAGTGTTGGACTACAGTTGAGATGAAGTAGCAGAGTACAGTCCCATGTGCATTACAAGATGAAGCACCCCAGAAAGCAGTATCAGAGGACAGTTTCATCATTCATGGATTCTGCTGTTTGTGTCTCAGCTTCAGTTAGCACATTAACATCACATTCATTCCTTTGTCATCTTTTGAGGTCACATAAAGATAAAAGAGTCATCTCTTTTTTTAAGCGCTTGTTTATTGTCATGTATTGTGCTAGCTGTGGAAATGACAAAATGACTTTGAATTTGACACCGGCAAACCGCTTGGCCACAAACCCAGATCAGTTCGTCCTCTTGATGTTGAAAACATCTGCTGACATTGCTTGATATTCCAAAGAAAGGCTGTTATTAAGCCCCCCAAATAGCATGCTTCATCAGTGTTATTAAATGTCTCAAGTAGCTTGTCTTACCAGTGTTATTAAATGCCACAAATAGCTTCAGTTTCTAGATCCAAGATGTCAGGCTTAAAGGCCGAGGCTTTCAAAGATGGCCCCCTTTCTCCTCAACATTTCCAGTTGGTGGACAGCTTAATAGTGCCAGAAGATGGGGGAAAAAACCCTCTGAGTGTCTGAATTGCTTCAGATGAGGTGTTCCTTTTCACCCCCATCCTGCAACAAAACTTAGGAGCTTCACTGCCTTGTCACACCCTTTGACTTAAATAATCTTTTGCCCTGGCCTTGACAGCTTGCATCAGAAGTAGTCCCGTTTTTTCTATGAGTAAAAATCCAGATATAGTAAACAACGTGTAACATTAGTTTCTTACTCAGACATGTCCACCCATAGTGGCTGTGCTCCACTAAACCAGAATGAACCGGGGCTGAATGCCATCCTCCAGATTTCACCCTCTCAAGTTCACAAGCGCCTCTATCTCATTACAAATGCTCAACAAAACCTCAAATTGAGCCCTGGTGTCTAAAGCCAGCTACTTAATCCTGCTGCAGATCATTCTCAATCCCATCCGTTTGCAGAGTGTTGACAGATATTCCCTGGTTATGCTGTATTGATTGCTGTTTTAACATCTAAAGGACTGACTTCTCTCCCCTGTCCTGCACGCTCAATATTTTGTTTCTGGCTTACAATTCACATTTAATTAACCTGCTCACCCCAGACATAAATCAATATGTAAATGGGGGAAAACTGGTTGTGGTTGGCAGAGAACAAGAAAAACATCTCACAACAGGTCTACTTTTGAAAAGGTTAAATTGACATATACATTTAAGATTAGACCAAGATTCATTAAAATACATCTGCGTCTTCATGCTCATGGTTTTGTTCCATTTTATGGTTGTTAAAAAAAGGAAACAGGATCAAACCTCCACATAGTCCTAACAGACAACAATACATTCATATATGGTTTGACCACTGTCTTCTTTGAGAGAAAAATAAACCTCTTAGTTTATATATATGGAAGGTACAGAGACAACCGAAAAAAAAAAAAAAAAATGACTTTGCTCAGCATCAGCCTCTTCCCATGGCACTTCCAGGACACATATGAAAGAACCTAGAATAGTGATGAAATGCTTAGGTCTCATTAAGAGCAGGGTTATTTAAAGAATGATGGTAACTCATTATAGCTTGGCCAAGATTATTATTGCTGTTGTGATTGAGCATTGCTCCCTTTTCCCATTGACAGGCGACCTATTTACCTAAGGTCTTTAACACTGATAATAAAGAGCCTTTTATGCAAGGGCAGTTGGCCTAAAAACAGAACTGAGGAAACTGGCTTTAACCCATATAGGAAGGTTTTTTTGGTTTGTTTTTGTAGTGGCAGTGAGCCATTGGTGATGCTTTTTAGAACTCCTCTGCACATTCAGTGAGATCTGGAACTAACAGAGTTGAATGAATTCAGATAAATTGCCTGTGAAAAATCACAAACCCTCCCCCTGCAGTTGCTGATAGATGATCTGTCTTCCTGTGTGAGATCCCTACAAAACAAACAGATGCCTTAGAAATGGGACCACAATAAGAATTATTTTACTCAACTATCCCAGTATTGTAGTGCATGTTTTACCACCTTCTGTTCATGAATAAAAAATGCATCTTCATGGACAACAAGCAACAGGAAACCATTAGACTATTTCTTCAGTATGATTATATTTGCTTTGACTACAAGTGTCCTGGAATGAAGCCTGTTTGAGCGAGTAGTTCTGGTCTTATTTTTGTTTTAAAATGGTTCTGTTGTACACTCTTCACTTTTTTGTTTATTTTAAAACAGGATATAGTGCCAACAGTGTGAGCCATATCAATTATGCTCTATTACATGTTTGCCATCCCTTGATGTCTTATCACCTCCAAAATATTTTGACAGAAATAGCTCCGATGCCAAACTGATGGTGGTGTCCTGTCTAATGCCAATGTTTATCCCTGACAGTATTATCAAAGTAGACATTTCTTGAGCAAAGGCTTTGAACACCATATCTGTAATGAAGTGAATTCATTCATGTCACATCCAGCCTTGGACACTGATTAGACAAGACAAACATCAACCAGAAGGAAACATTGCGGGCGGTCATGGTCCAAAGCCACTCTCCTCACTTGCCATTATCAAGTAAATATGGACTAATCCTGTTTCCGAGAAGTTCCTTCGACCTTGCACTCAGGGCATGTGCTTCCTACCACAACAGCAGTGTCCATTACCCTACACCTCACCAGTGCAGGCCCTGGCATTTCGTACCAATACAGGAACATGTGTTGTTGCTCATTTGAAAGGCTGTGATCACTTTTCACATATAAGGCTCTGCTAGAGGAACCTAGTCATCAAAGAAGCAAACCTGAGAACCTGAGAAGCAAATCCTTGAATTGCCATGCCGAAGAAATATTACCAAGTTTTAGAATGTGCCAAATACTTCAGGAGATGTTACCACTGCAAGCCTAAAGGGATTGCCTTAAAGAGTCTGAGAAACCTGGTCAGCATAAATTCTAAAGTTCATCATCAGCATAAAGAACTACCATGACCTGTTTTATGCTGCCATGATGTATGCACTTATTCAGATCCATGATAAAATAAAGCTATAGCAACTCTGATAACTGAATCACTGTCAGTAGTAGTCGATTAAGAAATTAATCCACCATATTTACATGTGCTAGTCTGACTGACAGCAGCAATATATGAAAAACAGATGAAAACAATATGAGTTTAAAACACTGAAGAACTGTGTTAATGCAGAAAGATCACAGTGATCTGTATGACAATACTGTATCCTATAAACAAGTTTCCTCATTTTAGATAGGGCTTTTCTGCCAAATGGTTTTGACAACTTTCAAGGTTTCCAAAGTTCTTGGGTGTTGGACAAAGAAATGAGGATTACAAAGCGATATATATGATTGTGATCTTTGTCATTTAACAAAGGCGATAGTGCATAGCTTACTTTATGCACCACTTATCCAGCGGTTCAAAGACAAGATAACAGTACATGTCCCTGATTCTGTTAAACATAAAATATTAAACAGGTTGGAAGACATACCAATATTTGCAATAGAAACCAAGGCTTAAATTTATATTTGTAACTCCTCTCTGTACACTGTGTTGTGTTTGCTATGCCAGACCAGTACAGTAAACACATCTACAACCTTTTGCTCTTGGCTGACATGGTACAATCTAAATGACTCACCTCAGACCGTGAAATATTATCAGAGGGCAAGTACATTTACAGACAGTGACAAACTGTATCTGCAATGCAGTGCAACACACCAATCAGTATTCATGATGTATTAGCTGAGAAGTGGATGTGCCCCTTAGCATCATAGCAAACTATACATCAGTCAGTCACATGCAGCCTCCGCTGGCCCCCACACTGACTATTTGCAGTCGCTCGCAGGCCTGATGTCTCAATAAATAGACTTTATCTTTCTCACTGCTGTCTCTCCTATTATTCATAACTACTCTGTTCTCCTGTAGAACGTCTCATGGGATACCTCCTGCTTAAGGTGTCGTCCACAATCAGGGTGCTGCTGCACCCTTTTGACACCATTTGCACCACATTTTGCTCCCACAGGTATGTGAGGATTGCCGACATCGAAAGAATACACAGGTCCACTTATATAGTTTTATATGTAAGAAGAGTAGAAGTTGCAGTCTCTTCATTGGTCTAGATCGTCATCTCATTCACTTTGTCAGATCACACTAATGGATAACTTGATAGGATGGTATTTCTCTCTCTCTCTCTCTCTTTCTCTCTCTCTTAATTTAAATTGATAGCCAAAGTCCTTTGATCTCCCAGGACTGTCATCTTCACAGAGTCCTGCTATGTTTTCGCTGATATAGGATTTCCAATAAAACTTGTTCTTTTGAAGTTTAATATCAGTGATGATGTTAACTTTACTGTGCTCATAAATATATGATGGCGGTTCAGTCAATTGATAATGCAATCGTCAACCAGGGGAAGTGTATCCATTCAACTAATGCCTACTATCTTTTGTCGGGTAAAGTGGGCTCACTGACATACAGGTGGTTGTGGTTGCTCTGGAATTAACACAAGGCTTAGTTGTTCCAGTGATTATTTTGCATTTAGTTTTTTTAACGTTAAATCCCATAATTGCACTACTTACAGTCAGGAGACCAAGCTGTTACGCAGACTGTTTCCACTGACTGGGTCAGTGGAGTTTGCTTCAGAATCAGCTCTTGGAAAAGGGAGATTGCTGGTCTCTGTGTTAGGTGTTAAACATGTTTATATCACCAATGTGGGTTTGAGCTCTGTTCTTTTCTGGTTCATCAGTGGTCTACAGCAACCTTATGATTATCTTAAAATTATGTTTTTATATTTCATTCATTTTATTTAGTTTAGTTGTTTTGCTTATTCACTGCTCATTGCCTTTATCTTAGTAAAGCACATTGAACTGCCTCTGTGTATGAAATGCGCTATATAAATAAACTTGCCTTGCCTTGCCTTACTGTAGAGATTTTCTGAGGTCTTGAGTTTAGCCAAGGAAGCAGTAGTAAATACTCAATCAATTGCTCTTGTTGTCATTCACACTTTTCTTTATAGTTAATTATAGACTCATTGTAAACCTATTTCATTTCCAATTTCATTTAGTCCCACTGATTTGGTGACTGTGTGGTGCACTGAATTACGACACATCAAACACATCTTTCTGGTTTCGGTGAGATACACACTTTTGTCTGAAGTCAAGTAAAAGAGTTGATCTGTCCTCCTCCCATAGGACAGCTTCATCAGCCTCTTACCTGAGCCATCCACTCATACTTGAAAGGCAAAAGTCTCTGTGTGCCATTATGCAAGGGAAGAAGGATGCACTTGGGGTCACAAAACCTGATGTATTCTCCCCATTTAATCTGTTTGAAGCCGAACCAATTATTTTTAAGAGCTACTCTTCCATATAGTCACTAAAAGCAGGTATTAGACTCCTGTTTGTGATGATGCATGGCTGTTGGAGGATTACTAGAGGAAAACTGCATAGCTAACTAAGTCCTTATAGTTCATAATTCAATCTTATCTTGACACATCCCCATAACAGATGATGCCTGTCAACCATTTAAGTGGTGCATTTTTTAGTTTTAAAAAACAAGAGAGGCAAAATAAATAAATAAATTTGGGCATATCACCTTTGTGTACTCTGCTATGCTCAGCTGAACCATATTTCAGAATGCAATCTGTAGAACAAACAGGGTGGAACTTTCCTGTTTTTTATTAAAGAAGCCCACAACCATTGCTGTGGGCACATTTACCAGGACCCCGAGTTATGCATGGATGTGTTTTTGACTTGGACCGCCATTCATGAATGTGAGCTGTGCTGCTAGTCTCCCCCAGAGGGTTAAATAAATAAACAAGAAAGGGAAACAGGAATGCATTACTTTTATGTTTTTAAAGATAAGAGAGAGAGAGATGGCTTTGGGTCAACTGAAGACCAACAGAAAACCTGATTAACATGCTTTTTTGGAATAGATTCTATGTTTTCCATGTTAATGTTGATGCCATCCGTGGTCTATCTGGAAATGTCCCTTAGAGCTGGGGGAAACATAAAACATAGGATATGAGGATTCTTTCACAGAGTAGGCTCCATCACGTCGGCAGTGTGGGATATAACAGTCAGAGTTCCCATGTGGTCTGCGTGCAAAAACTACAGCCGTGAATCCAGCCCCTTTCACTGTTGCCTCTGGTCCCAGTGGTGTAACAACACAACAAATAATACTCTATAATTTGTAATTCAGAGTCAACAAAATGATTTTCATTTCTTACTCAAGAAGCTGTGGGAATCCATGGGAAAATGGCAGCATTTCTACATCAGCTCATACAAGATTTTGAAGTCAGTTATCAGGTTTTGTGTTTTTTTTTTTAAGAAATGATGAATGAATTTTAATGTCTGTAAAATAATGTTTCACAGTTCAAGAATTGCATGTGATGACACCTTCCAAAGTAATATTTTTGAGACAAAACCCAACCATTAGCATAGATGGAACAAATTGCACACATGTTGTTAGAGCAAATTGCCAAGGTTATATTGACTGCCATTATGCAGTATGAAGTGAACTGCTGTTAAATTTAGAAACTGTTTTATCATTTACTGAAGACGGGAGAATGATAACCCCAAAGGAACATAAAGATAAGTATACACAGTTCATACTGTGAGGACTAGGTGACATTTTCAACTAATTGTCACACAGGCTCACAGCATAAGGGCACTGCTTGATAGCTGAACTTAGAACTCAGGGGGAGATAGCTTTTGAAATGTCACTTGCTATGACAATTACAGCTTCCACGTTCAAAAAAACGGCTTTGTGCCATGGCATATTCTCACAATAGACGTTGGCCTGAGGTGTTGTGGGTGTTTTGATGATAAAACATCTCAGACTCGAGATTGAAATGTGGATATGACAAGGAGGTTGAGGAGGCATCCAAAGAAGTTAAATTAGAGGGATCACAAAGCTCCATTCTTAACAACATGCTTTTACTGCAGCCCACTGCCAAGATTCATTCACTTCTCAAATGGAGGTCAGAATTCATCCTTCCAATATTCAGTTTTAAAACTGGATTAGATCAAGGACTGAACAGCGATAAGCTTTTGCGAAGAAATGATTTGAGCCAAAAAAAGAGCTTTTGCATTGCATGATGGAAAGTGTAAATGTTGCAGACTCCCTGCTGGTGCAATGTGCAAGGCATGGTGGACAAATGTGTTTCATTAAATGTGGGGTCTACTTGAGAGCAATTACATTTGTGCCCATGTTGGAATCCAGAAAAGCCTGGCACAAGCAGTTCGTTCATATAGTATGTACATTTCAATAGTATGTTAATTTAAATAGTGTACATTTAAATAGTGTAATGCATATGTACTGCTCTTCCATAGTGTAAGTCAAATATGTAAAATCAAAGAACCTCAACTCTTGAAACATTTGAAAAGAAAAAAGATGTGTTTTGACATCAGTCAGATCCTTAAGTAAGTTACATGGTCCTATCACAACCCACAGTCCTTTAGCATGAACATGTTCAAGCTTGGGTTTTTTAGATCAGTAACCTGTAATGCATGGTGGCTGTGTTTTCTGTGTTATACATTTTGGTACTGAAGAATCTCTTGACCTGGAGTGCTGACTGGTGCAACAGAAATTACACACTGAATAGTTTCTCTCATGGACACAAAGAGCATTATCGAAATTGTCTATTTATGTGGAGGACCCATAATTTGCTGCAATGTATTTGTGGACATTTCAAACGACCACACATCTAGCTTGTTTCAGGTGGGGTGGGATGGATTGGGTTGGGGGCTTTGAAGCATGTAAAAAAAATGTTGCTAAATGAAGACGTTTGTTACTCCTCTTTTCTGATGAGATGCTTGGTGATGTGTGTGTCCTTCCACATGGGCTGTTTCTTCGCCACCCCCCACCTGCAGCCCAAGTCTATCAACAGCTTCCCGCTGCTCAGCCTTTCTAGCTGCACGTGCCCCCCTCCCTCCCAAATCACCTGTCGGGGGCACTCAACAGGACCACATTCGCCTGTCATGTATTGCATGGAATGCTACACTTGTCGTCCTCTGCAGGGATGGCTCTCACGATTGTAGCCTTACTTGTTTGTAGTTCTGTTACCGTGAAGGGGAGCATGATTGGAGAAGTGCTACCTATGATTGGTTTCCCATGCTGCTTAGCATATCACAGCAGGTATTTCACACATTCAATTATGACACAAAACAAAGCTCCTGAACGTGTGCTGTTTTAAACGTTCATATGACACAAAGGTGACGAGTGCAGAGGAGGACGTTAGCTGGGCTTGCCTAGTGGTTTAGCCAAGGTGGACTCCCACTTTGTGATGTAAATAGGTTCCCATGCTGTGAACAGGAATGGGCTGCATTGCAATCAGAGCTATTTTCTTCAAGACTTCAGGCTGTTTTGTTCACTGTGAAAAAACATTTAAGTTAGTGTGATATGGTTGCAAACAAACAGCATAACAGTGTATAATTTAAAACTAGGTGCTCCAGTAATATTCTCAGCTTTTCTTAGAGTAGATGAAAACATTGTCAATGAGTTGATTTTCTATACCTTTGTGTGCAGTAAACATGACTTAAAAAAGAAATAGCTTTTAAAAGTGATTTTGAACGTACAGTACGTACAGCATCTCTCTGATTGGCTTCTGTGCTCTGTAAACACATTACTATGCCTGTTGTGAGACATGAAAGTGTGGCTAGCCTTTTTGCCAGGTTTGCACAGGATGAAGACCTGTTTTCGTGAGAATGTCTGTTATCCCTGCAATCCTTATTTGTGGGCTGCAACATGAGGATGTGGTTTTTAAACAGTATTTTGCAACCTTGCCTCAACCCCAGGGCTGTTTGTATTTACCCTGGGGAGGGGCAGGGAGGGGAGGAGGCCCTCTGTTATCTTCATGCCAGCATGTGACTGACTCCTCATTGTCCTTCTAGGTCTGGATTTGGTCACACAGAGTTATATTGCAATTCTGATTCTGTTTTTCTTTAAAATCTTTTTTTTTTTTAATAACAACACACACTTTCATATGAATGTGTGAAGTTATATGGTAAATTGGAGTTTTTATCAATTTCTGCTGCCAAATGAGAGGTTCAAAGCATTGACATTTGCATTATTGAACCATGCAATATGTTACGCTGAGTGGAAGTGACAACAGACCAAAACTGTTTCCTTTGAAGGGCACAAGTATTGTAAAACAAAGCAATACAGTCCTTCATTCCTTGCTTTTCCTCTGATGCACACAAGACTGTCTTAGGAAGGATCCATTTTGTTTTTTGTTGTTGTCACACAGTGAGGCTGAGGATTTAACCTGTATTATTTAAATGTATTGACATATAAAAGCTTGCACCTCTGCAACATGTCTGGCAAGAAAAGAGAGAGAAAAGACATCAGTGCTGACATTATTTGTACACAAGACCTTCACATCAAATGTTTGACTGATATTTTTTGACAGAAATGAAGAAGGGTAGGCTAATTGATGCTAATATTTTCTATACCGTGGTAGTATTTTGTATTGTGTTTCTCAATAGTGCGCTAACACAATTGCATTGATAGTGCATGAACACAGTCTTATTTAAATGCGATTAGAAAAGGTTGTCAGCATTAATTGCACGGGTCTTTAAACAACAGTGAACTATAAGGAAGACACACAGATTTTCTGCAGTGATGCCATGCTAAATAAAGCTAGTTATAATATCTGCTTTGTACTAAAATGTAGCTCTGCAGTCGGTCAAGCGAACACGATGCACGAGTCTACTTCCAGTTTTACCTGTAGATGCGGAAACCTGTTTTTGATAGCAGGTGTGGTCTACCTACTAACATAAATGTGTGCTAATGGCTGTACCTCTTTTAGCCGATTAGCTTATTTGATTTCCAAATACTTCGATACTTCACTGGATTTACCACTCAAGAGCCAAACTGCAAAATAGCCTATAGTCCAGTCTATTATTTCTCCAAGTCCTATTTTACTTATAAATGTCTGAAATAGCCAATATTTAATTTTTAAAAAGAATACACCAGTGGGCCTATTATTAATCATACCTTTTCCAAATACTATATACCATTCATGTAGCATCACATTCTGTAAACCAATTGGCTATGTGAATTTTAGCCTATCATAGAGATAATTGACTTATTTAGGAAGGCTGATAGTCATCATATATCTTAATTTAAGAAGTATGTTTAAGAAATTGAACAGCTGTAAATTAAGCTTGTTGTGGTGTTCAGAGCATTGAATAATGCCTTCCAAAACAGACTTCTGTTTTTTACATTAACCTCGATTAACTACATTGTTTTATGAGATTAATCTAAATCAGTAAGTCAGTTTTTGCAATTTGGTGTTGATTTTATTAATATGCCTGCAGTACCGCTTGTCCAGTTGGGCTGGCTATCTGTTCCACCCTTACTCATGATACCACACAACAACCATTTAAATGCTACTCATATCTTTGTCTAGTCTGGAGACATACAGAAGAAATAGAAAATGTATCCTGGTATTTTACCATGGTATCAGTGCGAATGTGCAAGGAAAGCAAAGCAGCTAAATCAGCCAGGGTATAATGCCGGTAGTCTGTGGATTTATCATGGGGCCTTAAGATAATGCACTCCAATAGTTGGGTGGCATGGAGGAAAACAAGGCCTTTTCAGTTAAAAGCAAGAACAAAATCCCCCTCCAGATGTGGTCCTTCCTGCTCTCAACTCTAACTGACATCCATTTCACTCAGAGAAGAGGCTCCAGGCATCGCCAGAAGGAAGAAAACCACCATTGATTCTCATCCAATTTGGGAAGGCTTGGCAGGTTGCAGACTCTAGCAACCACTGAACAAGACAAGGCCCCTGCATTTGAATTAGCATTCGGAGCCGTGCCGGAACTGTGCACAGCAGCATGCGGCTCTTGCGTTCGGGCAGAGATTAGCTTTATGGATCAAAGTTGGGCACGCGCATGACGCTTTGCCCCGCTGTCTGGGTTGATGCTGAGACCCAGGGCGCACATAAAATGGGGGGTTGTAATCCAGACGTCCCTCGGGAGACGTTCTGCAGAGTGAAGAAGGATTGACTTCCAGACATTAGCGATGCCTCGATAGGATAATAGTGGAGTGAAGAGACGTCTCATAAAACAGGGAAAATGTGTCCAGAGGATGTATCAGGCAGAACATGGAAGGAGTCCATTGTGACTGAATTACAGTACTGCTATGGGATAATAAATATGTGTTGTCATACCATACTGAATAACACAGAGGTAATATGAGATGTGAATAATATTTTATAAAATAACTGAGAGTACAAAGAGCAGTGCTAACCAATATAAAGAGGGTAGTTTAATATGGATTAACTGACATTGTGCAACGAATATTCTGGGGAATAAAGAAAGAAAACAAACAAAGCAATTCTAATATTCCTTTATGATGACAGTGAACACCTGGTAATTCACATTGCCTGGGCTTGAACTTTCCATTTCAGATGGTGCAAAAAAAGCTGCATGTGAAAACCAGCTGCAGCAGGAAAGGAAAACTTCACGTGTTCTCCTGACTAATTCTGCACACAGAGTCTGGAGGCTGGCACCCCGAATTCGGCCAGGAACAAATCCGCTCAGAACAAGCCAATTGTAAACTGTTGGCCATTTTCCTCCGATGCTCCCCCCCCTGCAAAAAAAAGCAGCTGCCAAGCTCTCACGTCTCAAAACACACTCGGCTCAAACATGTGGCTGTTTGGCATGTTTATATGACAGAGGATGCCGTGCAGAAATCCACGATAAGCTCCAGTGCCTGCAACCTGTCAACATTCGTTTCAGCTGTCAGTCAAACCTGCCAATCAGGCGTGGGGCTCTAAAGATGTATTTGTTGCGGAAGCCCAACTTCATAATTAAGTGTCGGGCAGGAGGTGGTGATATCATCGCCACCTCAGTCACCCAAAGCTCTCACAAAGGGCTATATCTGATGCCTTTGAGTGGCCTCAAAACATCTTGAATCATTTGATTTCCTCAATTAGCCATCTGATGTCGGTCACGAAGCGATGCCGTGGTCTTCCATTTGATCCCTCTGCCTTACTCTCCCAGAGTTTCTACCCCCCTGTCCTCTGCCTCGTCACTCTACCTAATTATGATGTTTTCACTCTTTTAGCCCAGTTGAATTCGGTGTGCTCCCGTTTGAGTGATAGTCTGTCAGGTGTCTGCAGATGATGCCATCAGACAGAGGGAGGCAGAGTGATCCTGGTGCAGAGGGGACAGATGCCGGCTGTTTGATCCCGAACGCGTCTCCCCTTACAGGTTCACCTGTGATTGATGCTGCCTGCCATGTGTTAAACAGATCTATTTTTCTCTTACGGCACAACACCATATGCGTATAAAAGCGAGAGGAGAGAGAGAGAGAGAGTGGGAAAAGGAGAGAGCGAGAGGAAAAAAATGTTAGTAAACATGATGTTGAGCTTAATGCTACCACCGCTGCTCTGCTTCTCTTCTCACCTTGATCAGCTCTGGCTCGGCCTGTTTGAAGTCAAGTCATGTGACATTCAAGCAAATGGTAATGCCACTTTTACTGGGAGCAAGGGTGACTCCACTGTCAGCAATTCTGTGCTTGCACTGCATACATTAGCGCAGGGGTAAACACTGAGAATTGAGGCACATGTAGTCTGGCTCACGGCTCAACATGCCAGTACAGTCTTGAGGCGACGTTTGAAAATTTTCTATATTGAAACCAACGCAAAGCCTCTACTAGGCAAAGCAAGCAAATGTAAAAAAATAAATAAATAAATAAATAAATAAATAAACAAACAGAAAAACAGAATGTGCTTTTCGGAATGAGTCTGCCTGCCTGATGTCACAATGTGGGGCTTTATTTGTTTATGCCACTGCTGGTTAATCCTCTCCAGTGTTTGACTGCTTCCATACTGAGTTATTCATGATGCATTGGATCCTCATTGCCGTGGCGACCACTATGCTTGGAGCTCTCTCGTTAGGAGCCGAGGGAGAGTAGGTGACATGGTGCTATGGCGGCTCACTCTGAGCTTGAACCCAGGTCAGGTTGTTAACACTCACGTCGGCCCCTAAGAATAGCACGCTATGCATTATGTACAACGTCGTGCTGTAAGCACCGCGGCTAACTGTGCTACTCTGATTCACTGAGCGATGTTTACGGCAGCAACGTATGCATTCTAGTGAGCCAGTTGATCTGCGCTGCATGGGTATAATTGCCAAGGTGAAATGCCGCACAGTAAAAATCCTCATTTATGCATATATGCATATTTTTTCTTTCTCTCTCTTTTTGTAATATTATGCTCTTCTGTTGCTCTGAGCTTTCCACCTTTGAACACACGTGGAGTTCTTCAGTCTTAATACAGTGAAACAGAATTAAACAGAACATTTATGCAGCCCATACAGCAATATAAAATAGGCAAATTATGACAGTGAATTCTTACATTATTATCTTGACCCTCTGGCTAGTATGTTGTGGTAACATTTGTAAATCATCACTAAACATAGTGCTTTGACAGTTGACCCTCACAGCCCTCTTGTCCTTGAGCGTCCTTAGTGTCCTTGTTTTCTTGTCTGTACCTCCATCTAGCAATGAACATACGGGTGCAAGCACACAGATTCATGTTCAGATTGAAAAGAAGTCATTCACCCCCGGTATCGGTTTTGATCGGAACTTGATCCCTCTCAGAATATTCAGAAAAATACTGAATCCTTGAATTAAAGTGAGAAACACTACATCATTAAAGTGAATGAAGGATTATCCTCATTTGTATTCTCCTAATTTGGGGTCTGCTGCAGTCAATGATTTTTTAATGGTTTTTGCATCTTGCAAGACCCATCCATTATCAACACATTTCAAAGGGCCATTGCAGCAACAGTCACCTAATGAATGAGAACCCAAAGTATTTCTCAGAACATTTGCATGTTTGTGGCTCACAAGACGATGAATACAACTGTCAGTTATAGCAACTATGCATGGATACACTGCAAAAATAATATTGGCCAGCAATTTCATTCATTTTTCACTGCAAGTGGGGGATCGGCGGGTAATCAGTTACAGCAGCTGTACATTAACCAGATTTTAATTGCATCATCAGAGATAAATAGACTCTATTCAAAAGCACTGCTCAATCAAAGCAACCATGCCAGCATTTAATCTAGCACAAGAAATAGCTATAGTTAATCATTCCCAAAGACAAAATGGTCCATTTGGAGATTCAAGACAATAGACAGGGAAATTGAATCAGGGGAGGCACACTTTTTATTCGTGAGAGAGAGCAGCTTTGGAGTTCTGTGAATCATGGGACTTGTTGCATTTGTAGTTGCTGTTGTGGTCTTGTGGGTCTGCTCTGCTGTGCGCCAAAAATCTGTTTAAAGAAGTGTTAATTTGTTTGAAAACTCTTGCTTTGTCTGCTAGTCTTCACTGGGTTTGTACCAACAGATTAGGAGTGGGAAGTCAACAAGGCAACACAGCAGCAAATGTAGATTGATTTTCATTGACAGGCAGTGACTGGATTACCTGTGTCTCTGATAGTTTAAGCAGTTGCTGTAATTTCCACACTTTAAGACTTTGAGACTGGGACCAGGTGTTGGTAGAATAACTATACAATTTGTATGGATAATGTAATGTGTATGAATTATAATGTAATTTGTGTTTGAAGTATCATAGTCCTGTAAGGTATTGTAACTCCTTTTTAACACAAGTCCACTAGTTGAAGGTGAAAGCTTATTTGACTTGCTTTATGGAACAGTTGTTTTCCAAAAAGAAACATAAAAATCACATGCACTCCATGTCAGATTATCCATGTATTTCAGTAGAAAGAATAACAAAAAAAATCTGATAAACACATGTCCATGGTCAAAACATTTTATGCTGTGGACCATAATAAATCCATACAGTGTTGGAAATCCTCAGTTGTTTGGACTGTGCTCAGGCTATTGACTGGAAAGCTCAGCTTTCCCAAGCACAATACACAGATGTATGTAACACAAAACAGCATTACATTTTTTTGTATTATGAGGTTAGTACCAGTTGTCATCAGATACAGCAGATCAGAAAGCAGTGAACACTGTTATTATTGACTGAGCCCTACTGAATTTATAAAGATACAGGTGGAAAAGACAGTACAGACACTGGGTAAAAGATAGCAAAGACATGTATCTCTGAAAGCAGATATCTCATGCAAGCAGTACTGATCTAAGGTGTATAAGGCATGAGAGATTTATAAAGAGCACATGGTGTATGTAAGAGAGAGTGTTACTGTCTGCCATATTTGCTGTAGACCTAAAAAAAGCATGAAGTATTCTTATCTCCTCTTCTAATCCCATACAGTACTTGGAAATAAGCCTCCTCTGATTAAACATTCGATGGTAATCTTGGCGCGGTGGCACGCTGGGCGTAAGAGTAGGGGCATCACCTCAGGTGCTCTCTGCCACTGCTGCTACCTCTGTTTGATGAAAGGATACAGCGTAGAAAGGGAGGAAAAAAACAGCCCCTTTCAAAGCGACTCTGAGCTGTGGGCAACAAAAATTACTTTGCCATTAGTGCAGCACAATGCACTTCAAACAGAACTCCGAGATTGAACTGCCAGAGCAGATAAGATGTGGGGGAGATCAAGCCATCTTGATTAGCTTTATCATTGGCACGGCTCCGTCCTGTAATTACTTGTGTGTGTCAGGCAGCCTGCCTCCTTGTTCCTCACAACAGCTGTGGACGATGGAAACAGAGCGACAGGTTGGCTCATGGTTGCTTAACCGCCGCAGCTAAGTGCACAACAATTCAGGTTAGATCTGCACTTGATCCGTTCATCTCTTGGATGTTGGCTGGGAAGTGTGTCTTGTGGAAAACTTGGAACATCCACAGTTTAAATGACTGTGTGTCTGTTTGCTGGGTTATTTGAAATACCTAAATCTTCTGCAAAGAATGGACAACAACAAACTATGAACTACACCAGCAAATGACTGCAACCCTGATTGAGACTAATCCTTACTGCCGTTTGGGGTTATGGAGGTTTGGTGATTCTCCTAACAAGCAGCACATTTTATCATCTACTCGAATACCCAGACTCGGAATGCATATGTACGAATGAAATGCTGCCTACTGTGCTTGAAAATGCCAGCCTAACTGAACTGATGTATTTGAAATACCACAGTAAATTGAGGACAACATGTAATTTCCATCAGACACGGGGAACAGTTATAGGCACAAAGGCTTGTTATTAATTGGAGCCAGTGAATTGGCTATGAGGGCGTTTTGACTTAATTACGATACACTCAGCTACACACCTCCCAATCTATGTTTATAGGAGCAAAAGTAACATTTTCAAGAGCTACACGAGCTGCACAAAGTTAACATATTCCTCTTTTATTTGTCCCTGGATTGGAACCGTGTATGTCTGGCTCTGGCACACTGTGAGAGCAGAGGCAGTGATCTCTGTGTTGTTTGTTTGTTTCAGGCAGGAATGGCCTCCCGCTGCTTGCAATACTGCTGCAGTGATTTGGTCCTTTGAGTAGAATCCTGCCTGACATTATGTATTCCCTTGCAAGACAAGGCGATTGGAACACAAGCATGCATTATTCTCGTTCTGGGCCGGGGTTAGGGCACTGTCTGGATAGGCCCAGGCTTTAGGGCTGTGTGAATCCTGCATGTCTTATGTGCCCATCATCTCAGAATACAAACATCTTCCATGTGCATTTATGTGGAGGATTTGAGTGACACAAAGTTCTTTATAGCCTATATGAACTACCACAACAGACTATACTGTCAGAGCTACATTCCTAAGCTGCTGACTAGTCCCATGTACTTTTACTGTACCTCAAAATTCCATTCCAATTTTAATCGTGAAACATTTCTCATGCACATGCACAACACTTTAGTGGTCATTCTTAACAACCTCATTCCCTTAACCCCCATTACCATTAAGTTTGACTAAAAAAATGAAGGTTGTCAAAGTCCAGTAGATCAAAAAATCATGTTTTAAAAGGTGTATATTCATAGTTGGGACCAGAGGAGGAGGCTACAGCAGTACCTTCCCATGGGCAGAGCACATTGAGCAGGCAGTGATTTATGTGATGCCAGGGTGGGGGACAGTCTCGCTGATGGTTAATTCAGGGGAGAGGGGCCTTCACAGTGAGTGGTCCGAGAGGGGGCCTGTTTGAAGCCAGGTCCCCTGGGGGCCGATGTGACATGTAAAGATGAGTACACTAAGGCAAAGAATTTAATCAGCCTACCAAACACTCTTGAGTTCTGCAGGGATTTTTTGACAGCAAATCTTCTGGTACGGGCAAGGCTCTGTGACAGACATGCGACAGATGGATGTAATATTCAGTACATAATTTAGACTTGCCAAAAAAAAAAATCAGAGAGGAGAGAGCACCATGTGGTTTGGAGACAGACTCCAATCAACCAGCAGAAACATTAGTATTACTCTGCTTTATCTAGTTACTTTCTTGTTCTAAATCAGTTACATTTCAAATAAAAGTCTTGCCACAGATGTTAATACTTCCACAATTTAGGTTTTCATAATCTAGTGAATGCTTTTTGTCTTTTTTTATTTTCTAAGCGTATATTTTTTTTAACTTTTAAACAGAGTGACAGGAAATTAGTGGGAGAGAGAGATGGGGGAAGTGTTGGAAAATTTACCTTAGGTCAGAATTGAACTCGGGTTAATGGTATGGATGCCTTAGCCAGCAGCACCACAATACCCATCCCCCCTCCCCCACCACCACCACCACCCACATCCCACACACACAATAAGGTTAAGAAATGGACACAAACATGACCAGCCACAGACCTTGTAAATGTACCATTGCAATGGGAATTAATAGGATTTTTGACATTGCAGCCGTTAAAACAATTGCCCCCTTAATGATACCACATAAATTTAAATAATAGTTTAATTAAAACTGCCTTCTGCACCATGTGTCTTACCTGTGTAGATGAACTGACTGCAAAGCAAATGAAATACCTAATTATTATGACGAGTGGGGATATCATTGCAATTGTGATTTAAAATTTAGAACGTTTAGTGTAACGCCTAGCTGGCTAATTGAACTTCATTAAAATACTTTTTGTATTTGCACTTGCCTGTTATGATTTCAGCAGTGGTTATGCAACCTCAAGTTGTTCCTCGTCTTCTAGGAACAATGCAGTAGACATTCGATTCAAACCTCCTAATCCTAAGCCTAATATTCTTAGAATAAGCTTAGAATAACATACCTGGGAGAGGCCTGATATGCTTTTGTGTTCCATGCACTCTAAAGTGATTTGTCTGAATGTTTTACTGAATTGAAAGTAAAGCTGTGACTGAAAGTCACACTGTGGCAAATTAAAGGAAATCTGGTTTCCATGTTGGTCTGGCTAGGTTGCACCACGTATGACTGTGACTTTGCATACAATAATGAGAACACAATGAGCAGTCCTCTTGCACTTGGCAAGTTGGGTCGCAAGCTGTCATGCTAGATTGTGAAGGAAAATTGCAGTTAGAACTCTAAAATGAACTACCCCCTCCCATTTGACTAGCTGGTGTTGAAGAGTGAACAAATTGAAGCATGAATACATCGTCGAGATTGCTGCAAAATGTTGTGAATAAGTTAACGCTGTTAGGGCTAATACATAGGTTCAGTAGTACCCAACATCTATTGCTGCAATTTACATATTCTGTAGTTATACTATTATTGCTTACAGTTTGCTAAGGTAGAGTACTGGTTCACACTGAATCAAACATAAATCTACACTATACACTCAGAGAGAACACTGGGCAGCCTTTCAGAACTATCGTGTCACTGTAAAGTCAAGTTCAAGTTCAGTCAGATGCTCATACTGATATTGAAAACATGGTGGTTCTTTTTTCCCCAGGGCTATGAACTCATCTGCAGACTGTATACAGTACAGCATAATAAAACCCTTGGAAATGGATCGTGCCTTTTATACAGAGCTGTTATTCTATGGCATCTATCCAGAGTGGCAGTGAAATCAAAGACAGACATCTTATAGTTAGGACTCAGTTGGGTTAGGTCTCAGTTCAGACCAAAAGGGAGTTACAAATGCTCACACCCAATGAATCATTTCTCCTCAATAATAATTAATAAGAATAACAGTTTTATGAAGAATAGACTATGATTATAATCATAAAATCATAAAATTCACATCAGAGATCATGACCACAGTGTGCATGCATAGGGGATAATACTTTAATTAGCCTGCTTATTAGGATATTTTTCCAAAAGGAATAAAGCAAGCAAACATACTGATGATTTTCCATGTCATTTGCATTTCTACAATGTCTTCATGCGTCTTTCATGGATCTAGTAGGTTCTTCGGTGTTAATGAAGACTTCAACATGTAGAAAGGCTGTTTGGTTAATGTAATGTAAAAGGAACCCCCTCTGTGAAGGGTCAAAGGCTATATGATCAGTTACAAAAGTTCTCACAGAGCTGCTGACCTTAAATTTGCGAGTACTCACTTGTCCATGCTCTTTACTTGTATCATCTGAAAAGTATGATCTCCAGCACACTTCAACAGTACATTCTCTGACATACCTTTATAAGTTATGAAAGCCTTTGGGCCTTCTGTAGGATAAGAGTTTGTTTCTATTCATCATATTGAATGTGTTCCTAAGATACATGAAGTATGAATTATAACCATGGTTATCTTAAGTATATGCATGCACTGTATCTGTAGGGTAATGTGGCATTGAAATGAATTGTTACCAAAAACTAAAACTCTTACTGATCAACTTTCAAGTTTGTGTAGAACTCTGAAGTTGAGCCACTGTCAAATAACTTGCCGTATGCGTGCTACAAAAAGATGCAACCCCAAATGTTGTATTTTTTACATGCCCTCCTCTTTGACTGAGGCTGTATATCAAATGTCAGTTGTCTGTGTCTGTTACTGAGGCTGTGACTTTTTGAAGGCTTGATGCCGGGTACTTTGAGAAACAAAGGCATCACAACATCAAAAATGCCTTTACCGTCTGCTGAGTTGCACAATGATCCACCGTCAGACTTTCCTCAAGCTTGTTAAAATGATCACAGGGCCCCGGCTTGAGGCTAACCACCCTGACATCAGTATGTCACTGTAGTTAGCCTCAAAATAATGTGTGGAAGTAAGATGAGGGAATGCGTCAGACACTCTGAGAGTCGACTCGATGCGATGTGCATCTTGCCTTGAAGTGTCGAAATGAAGGCTTTCAGACCGTAGGCAGTTTGATTAGCTCTTCACCATGATGACCCAGAATGCTTCACAGTCCGACAGAAGCCTTTGTGATGCCCAGAGCTGCTAGAATATATATATACTTCAAAGCAGAATCTCACCTTCTGGAGCCTCATAGTGCGATCAACAGGCGGGGAGAAATTGTGGAGGCACATGGCATCTTAAATGTAATTGAAACACCAATATCAGAACAAAAGTGATGCAGCCGTGGACTGAATTGCAGTCACGTCCGGCCTATTCTCTTGAGTGCTGTTCATGTCTGTCGGCACAAACTTTCTTTGTTCCCTTTGCTTTGTTATTTGAAATCACTATTAGGTGCTGAGGGAATGTTGAATACCTGATAAAATCAATTGTCCTTCAGTCTCTTCCAAACATCTACAAGCATTACTTTAATCAAATGGAACAGTAGAGAGAGAATGGGAGCTAAATGAAAGGCTGGTCCAATTGAGCAATACGACTTCATGTCTTTTTTAGCACTGTCTTTGGTGTAGCAGAAGTTTTTTTGTTAAGATTTCACTTCACATTATTTTCTCCCTATGTCTTTAGTAATTTAGTATGACCCAATTTCAGTTCAAACAGCTCTAATGTGCATTTTACAGTGTATTAATTAATGATGTATAATGTTAATTAAGCCTAGGCCCTAATTTAAGGTCAGGATTTTGGAATGTAAATGTACATGCACACTTAAGTACAGTGCGATGAATCTAATCTATCTAATCTGATCTATCAGATTCAGTGGCAGTTCATACATCTTTACATATCTGCTCCTTGTGGGTTAGATAACCCTAGACACTGCTTTACTGCTTTAATGACATATAAATGACATATTTTAAACTTAACCCTTTTGCTTGTACAGTTGTGATTCTGAGGACTGCATAACTTGGAGCTTGAGGGAAACTTGATAATAGCAAGTAAACAGTGCATTTTCCATATAACAACTAAATGCACATGCACTTGAAATGACAAATAAACAAGGTCTTTTTTTCACACACCTGGCTAGGAAGTGGAGAATGGCAGCAACAGCAATGGCGTTTAAAAAGAACCAAAAAAAAAAGCCTGTTCCTGAGGTCAGTGGCTGGTTACGTGGCAGAAAAACCTCAGTTTCCAGGTCACTGTGCACTGGAGCACAAATTCTAATTAGAAAGTGAGAGAGCACACATGGCTGCACTCACACTCTGCGAACTCTCTCACTCTCTCGCACGCTTATCATCTCATTATGATCATGGGCATAATGAGAAAAACGGGTAACCTTTTCCTGGGCCTGTTTTATGCAGATGTGTGTTTTCAAATGAGCCATCCAGGCACCATGTCATGCTTAATTCTTGTTTATGAGGATTCAGAGATGAAAGCACTGTAAAATTTCAATAGAAGTCCTTTACTGAGGGCTATATAAAAATCCTAGGTGTGCATACACACACACACACACACACACAGACAGAGACATAGCAAACAGAAGATTGACAAAATATGCTGGACTTAGGGGACAGTCTGCAGTGAACTGAATAAACCACAAACCATGTTTGATGCTGATGATGTCAAAGCAGCAACGTACTCTTATCAAGGTGGATCTTTTTTACAGCTGTGGATGACAGATTATTCAGAGAGAGTCTCTTCAATCCTTTAAATGCACCTCAATGTCATTCATTTATTGGCTGAGAAAATAGTGCGCCGTGTTGCCACATCAGGCTACCATGCATTTCAGTCACAGTCAGTGCCGAAATGCCCACGCTCAGATGAAGAAACAGGCCATTAATTGAGCTGGGCTGTGATTATTTACCAGGGTTCATAATTAGGGAGGCACAAGTGGTTTACACAGCATAATTGCAGGCATCTTGGCTCAGTGTTCGCCAGCACTTTGTGCTCTCCATTGTCAAATCATTGGGAGTGGGTCTAGTCCTTGTTGCTTGAAAATTAATTCTCAAGTGCGCCTGTTCAAAAGCATCACTCCTCGCAATTTTTTTTTTTGAGGATTTGCATCGTATGTGGAACAAATGACTCATCAGCAGGCTTTTTTTTGCCCTGCTTTTAATGTGGTTTTAGAGGTGGGGGGGAGGGGAGTCACTATGTGTTCTCTGTATTCTCTACTGATGAAGCTATGACTGACAGTGCGTGGTTTGCTGTTGATGGAATTAATGACTCTTCTTGAAAGCCTAACAAACAGACTGTGGAACTGCGCTTATAGACTGTACTCCATGGGGTAATTGAATTACATTTAACACCATTAACAGCATGAGGACAACAATGTGCATGAAATCATGAAAACATTTTCCAAGCCGAGTGTTTCAGCTGCAAACAAAAGCTAACCTGCTGCTGGCAATGCATAGCATACTCTGGAAAATTATATCAACAGTGAAAACAAAGTTGCCATTCCCAAAGAACACACACACACACACACACATACACACACACACGCACATACACACACACACACACACCGACACAGACACACACACGCACACACACCGACACAGACACAGACACACACACACACACACACAGAGAGACACAGACACAGACAGACATACACACACTTTCCTTAGATATTGTTTTTCCCCATCCCTCTCTGCTTTACGTTTATGAAGCCACAGGAGTGATATATTATTGTGGAATTTACAGAGCGGGAAAAAAGGGCAGCCTGGCTTACAGCAACACAATAAAATGCCGAGTTTGTAGACCTCAGGAATTAGAGGTGACATAAAAAAAGGTTTCCAGGGATTAGTCAGCCATGTCAAATATGTCTTGAGGTGAGAAGCCTCTACAGTGAGTAATCACTGCGGTAAAACTGGTTTCTGCGAGAATCACATTTAAGAGTATAAAATGCCCCTGATAGATTTTTATCTCGTTGAGGCTTGGGGTTTGTTAATGCTTGTTTGTCACTCATCTGCAGAAAGTGTAGTGGCTGGGACTTGGTCTTTGATGTGGGTTTTCTCTCTCTTTATCATCCAGCTTTCAACTTGTATTTACTTTCACTCTAGCGTTTGCTCCTTAAAGTTCAGGAGCTTATTAGTGTGCAGAGTACATCTCTACTTTTGAAGAAAAGCAGTTTGCTTTTGTTTGTGTTTGCAAATTAAATCAAGCAATGAGACCTCCTGCCTTATAGGTTGGAGATTTGGGGGGGAGGGAATCTAAAACCAAATGCAATCTTCTTTTTATTTGATTTAATTAAGAAACATCTCACTCTAGTAATGCACCGTTGTTAATAAAAAATGATTTAACTTTTTGCGCTGTGTTTCTGCTGGTGTCCTTGTCTGAGATATCATCTTGGCTCTGTGCAGTCTAGCATATGGTACCATGTGGTGTTTTTGAGGGGTCCCTTCATAGTGCAATACATTTACAATTTTTTTCCCCCTCCTCAACAAAGTATGCATCTATTTGGATTTGCATGATGTGTCACCCAGACCACATGGACACATTGCGGAGGAGTCTGCTCTTGATCTTCAGGATGATTTCAGCATCTGTTTTCGCCTGTAATGGTGCATAAGTAATTTTCTTTTGAACTTGACATAGAAGAAGAACAGCTTGTACCATAGTTGGTTCTACGGCAGATATTTTGAGCACTTCAGGAAGTCTATGATTATTGGAGAAGTTTGTTAATTTAACACTGATCAATAGCACATTCTCCCACACACCTTGGCCATGTTACTTCATAGGAGATTCAATTTTGTGCCAGTCACATATGCTGCATTACATATTAAGGCGTTCTAAATAGACGATGCCTTCCCATCCCTATATGCTGTGCTCATGGTAATGAAAAAAAGACAATTCCATGATGAATTGCTCAATTTATCAGAACTGAGAAATGTTTTGGGGTGGGCCGTGCTAGATTTGTTTTCATTTGTATTGATCGTTGCCTAAATATTTATACCTGCACATCCATATGAGTGTAGAGGTTATGCAGAGACCACAGTTTTCATCCACCCATAGGGCATGATAGAAGACTGTGTAATCACTGATAATACATCAAGGTAAATGTATTTTGCAGAGAATCTAACACTAAGCCTTTAAAAAACACTTTGTAGTCACACATACAATATTGCAATAAAGTTTTAGAAACAATGTCTGCTGTACATTCACTGATTTAATTGTAGCATTGATGCATGTGCTTGGAATGTCTCTATCATATTAAACCATTAAAGAAGCCCAGCAGGTCTCTCGTCACGTAGGCTATTCCTCACCACTGGCTGTGTGCACGGCTATGACTGGAGAGGTTGCCAGTTAGAAGACCCTTTGATGTTTTGATGCTAAAAACACCATTTTAACATCCAAGTGATGTGGAAGACTTGCGGCACCACTAAAGGGCCAGGTCTCCACCGGTGGCAAACAGCAATCCATTTCCCCCGAGGGAAGAATGAGAAGCTGCCTTTAGTTACAAGTCAGCAAAGTACAGTAGGCTTGTAAACCAGGGACTCCAGAGTGGCAATTTCTAAGTAAATATGATAATGAATGCAGAGAAACATGCTGATATAGGACTGCAGCCAGGCGCATTACCATTAAATTCCAGGTATTTTTCTGTGTTCTCCTCGGTCTGTGTTGGTGGAGGCTTGTGCCCTGTTGGCCTATTACTGGAAATCATCCCCGATATCTGTCACATGGACACTGGGTCTGCAAAGTTAATTTACGCGTTCAAAGCCTATAAGCTTACTATTTCAGCCACACGCTGAGACGGATGAGTTTTCCTAATTGGGAACATGCCAAGTGAGTGCACCAGGAAAAAAAAAAAATCAAAGAGTCTTAAAAATGCTCTGAAGTCCAAAAGTAGGACATGAAAAGCCTCATACAAATAAACATGTAGTTGGCTTAATCACATTTAACACTCATCACAAAGACCTATCGGACTTACTTAGCGGTGATGATTCATTAATACCATCATAGGTGTCATGCCTTATTACATAAATATTTACATCACATTGAAGTTCTAGTAAGAAATAACAGTCTGTTTTTCTACTTTTGTACAACAACTATGGCTTTGGCTGTAATGGAACAATAAGTTATGAAACTAGTGGCAGAGGTCTACATGCTTACCTCAGAAGCTTTTTAAACAGGAGGTTTGAAAGGGGGTGTGCTTATACCCACTCAGTGCAGCTGATATACGTTTGCCTGCTACCACATAATAGTAACCTGTGAGCAAATATGTATTTAACATAATGGCTACACATAAATAATGCACTCACACAGGAGCTATTACGTTTAGGTGAAAAAGCATTCCTCAGCCACATTATTGCATTAAACCTCCCTACATAGACACCACAGTTGATAAAGGGAACTCATTCAATCCTGCAGGGGTGGCAGGACAAAGTGAAATCATGGATATGTAAATAATAGACCCTCTGTTTGATTACAGCAATTCATCACCGTCCGGCTAGTTGTTATACACTCTGCTCTTTCCCTTTCCCTTTCATTCTCTCTCTCTCTCTCTCACCCACACACACACGCAGAAACACACAGACAGACAGACACACACACACACACACAGAGAGAGAGAGAGAGAGAGAGAGAGAGAGAGAGAAACACACAGACAAACAAGCACCAATGTGTAAGATCAGTTGTTTTAACAAATGTTACCTGGGGACACATTGTCTTCTAACTGTATTCTGACTGTCTGGCTTACGGTATATGATCATCATTACAATGCAGTGCAAAGGCTGTTTGTTGCTGTGTTGTTTGTTGTTCCTTCTGCTACTGAGAACAGTGAATGCACCTGAATGGACCCCGTTGAACATTTTGTTGACTAATCTATTTGACAATATTTTGTTGAACCACAAACATCTACGTAGTGATGCTTATCTAGATTGTTTAGAGTCTTTGCACAAAGATTAGACAAGACAAGGCTTGAGGACATAATTTCAGGCTTTAGGAAACACAGAATGACTGTATGATTTTTGACAATTTTCACTGACATTACACCAATGAAAAATCGATGAATATAATCATTATCTGCTGCCCCACTGTCCAAAACATTAACGGAAACTTGTTGACCTTCATGTGTCGTACACTTGTTTGACTTTCTCAAGAATTTCAGCCTGAATATTCATTCAAGTACACCTTAGTCAGCATCGTGACTAAGCTATACCTGATATGTTCTTAGCTAGCTAAGTACTTCCGAACATAGCCCTGTTTTTCGAGTTCGTAGTAGCTTTAACATACTGGGTCTCCCGAAAAGTGAATAGGCACAGCTTTCATGAAATTACTCACCATCAGTTACATCCTAGAGTATGATTTTGTTTTGTGGTGTGTAGGTCTCACAAAGGTGCACCCAAACCCATAAACACTCATTTGTGGTGTAGCGCCACCTGGTGAGAGACAAAAATGTCACCTCAGTCTCCAATGTCTTGTGACAAGAACATGCCAACTGCATGAAAATGTCTCCCCAATGTCTACCCCTCCCCCCTCTATCATTCACACACACACACACCAATGCACATGCACACGCATGTGTGTCAACATGTATTTATAGCTCATAGGCTCTTACATGTAAGAGTTGTGGTTCAAAAGACTAGGGGTGGTAATTCATTTTATTCCCAGCAATGCTGTGCAATGCTGTGCAGTACTGTGTGGTGGTCATATTATGTAGGCTACTGCTAGGCAGCGAAACTACAAAGTAGTTTATTATGCATTTTGCAGTTGCAACAGTGAACCACTTAGCATGCCACCCCCAACAACATTATCTGAGATTTGGAGATTGTCCTAGTTTCACTACTATTCTAAATGTGCATAAATAGATTTTAAAATATGCATGCTAAGAATTTGTAAAATGATAAATAATGCCATTGGATTTATTCTTACCCTTCCCAAGAATTGTCATAATTACTAATTACTGATGCTGTCCAGACGTTATGGTAGCTGTTAAGTGAACTCTTGAACCTTCACAGAGGAAAGTTTCCTTTTAGCTTTTTTTTTATGTAGAATATGGCTACAAATAAAGGCTTATGAAACAGCTGGTGTTGTGACTGAGCTACAGTACTTTTGCTGCTGGACTCTTGACCCTGTGCAGTTCCTATAGTCAATGCCTACTCTTACAGTCAGTCTGAAAAGAAATGAATTAGATGACAGGTGGGTGCAGAGATGTTTATTTTAAGAAATGCTATTGCGCATAACTATATTTTCAAAAAAATTGGTAAGGTGTAGTCTTTACAAGAGGATTGCACATAGTTGGTATATACCATATATATATACTGTTTCTGTGTCTGCTTATGGCTATCCTCACTATCATCAACCACAGTCCGAGTTTCTCTTTGTTACTTACTATTAGTTATTGTTATAGTTATATAGATATTAGTTATTAGTGCTTCTCAGCTCCTCTGCTACTTTCTGCAGCATTGGGAACACACAGTACAGCACCCCATACCCCAGTGCTTTCTGTACCACTCTGCTGGCCTTTCCTCCAAGTACATTCAAAGCAATTTGCTTCCTTTTGTCAGTGGTAAAACTAACTTGCTCCACAGTAACGTTTCCTCTGGCCTGAGTGAAAGCCTCTTGTGTCGCTCATCTCTTTGAAAGTCAGTTGTGTGAAAAAAAAACATGAAACAGCAGGGAAAACAGGCAAATGCAGAGATGAAGTAAGGGAATTCATCCCTCTTGTTTTTCTAATTTGCCCCAGAGATAGAGCATTAGACAGCTCCTGCAGCTGCTGATAACAACCTGCCCGCTTCTTCCAGTAATTGCCTAACCAAGCAGGAGGTGGTAATGTCTTAATTATGCAATTCAAAGATATCTTAAAGCTCATTATATTCTGATTTATAGCTTTAAATGAAGGGTTAGTGCAAGCAGATCATAGAGGCAATGTTATAGCAAGGTGAAGCAGTTTCTTACACTTATGGATGACTGCCGATAATCTGTTTAAAGCACTATAGTTTTATAATTACAGTTTCCCCCCAGAACAACAAACCCAAAGTCCATCTCTGCTAAACACTTGATAAGAATGTCTCGTCCCCTCTGAAGTGAGTTGTTTGCTTTGAAAGGAAGCACAAGCAGTAACTCCATTTCTTGTTTTATTTGGCCCCAAAACTAACATCTTGTTGCATTCTGTGAAACAGATTCTGTGTGCCACCGGTGTAATTCTCAACAGTGTTGCTTAATTCAGAGAAGATCAGTCTCTCTGCAGTCACTTTGATAATAACGTCACAACTAAGTAGCTGTCTTTTCCAGTGCCCTACAGCTAGTCTAAATTGAATTGAATTTACAGTGCTTCAGTTCTTGCTGTCCGTATTGTTTGAGAACGGTTCGTTCATCTTTAACTTAAACATCCCTCCGCCTCTGTCTCGTAAATCCATCTGAAACACTGACAGACCACAGACTTTTGCATTATTCTAAGAATAGACACTACTACTCCAGGTGGCAGGGCCTGTCCTATCAATTTCTTTTCCTTTGGTTAAATTTGCCTGTTTCTGTCAAGGACACTGACAGTTCTTCCGGTCTCAAAGGACTGCAGACGAGTGGGAGAGTTGTATGTCCGCCAGAATCACTGGCTTGCAGCAGGATTGTGACTTCAGTATAGTGAAGCAGCGGGTGAAGAGAGTTGGACCAACCCTGGAGTGGCGAGGACTGGAGGTAAATGATCCATATCTCTCCACGAAGATTCATGACTCCCAATCCCCCACCCCTTAGTTTCATTTAGTCTTTGGCCATCTTATTGTGTTGCAGCCTTACGTTTTCCAATCCCACTCTTTCCTCATCAAACACTCAGCCTCCCATTGTCTTCCATTCATTTATCTCTGGACTGCTGGACGCTGACAAATCATGATGTCAATCCTCCTCCTCTTCAACCGAGTGATTCTTCTCAGTCACAGTCACTGGTTCTATAATGGCCAGTGTTCTTGGTGACCAGTACAGCCTGTTGGTCCATCATGGCCATGAACATCCTCTTCATGTTGTCTTGCCTCATACAAATTTGATACTTTCCAAAATGATTGAAGCTTGAAGCCTCAACACACTTTAATTTGATCAGCTGTAGATCCTAGGTTGCACAAGGACAAGGTTACAGTTTGGCTTATCTGACAGTTAGATGCCAAGTAGTCATGGTTGGGTTTAACTGACAAATACTTGTTGAAATGTTGACATGTTTTGAAAATTTGTGTAAGAGCGTCTGACAGAAGGATTTTTGTTAGACATGGACTCTCCACATTCGGTGTTACCTAATTAAATACAGGTCTATGGCAATATGTCTGTACAAAAGACTGCAACTGGAAAACTTCATTAAATTCATTGTTCATGTCATGGATAAATACCTCCTGTACTCCAAGCATTCCTAAGACCTTTCTGGATTATTAGCTTGGTCATCTGGATTATTATCTTGATCATCTCACACAAAGCCATGAATATTGCAATATTCTAATAATATAGTACAACACCATCAGACATTGTTGCTGAGACAGAGAAATAAAAGACGGGGGGCATGCTTTGTGTGTGTGTGTGTGTGTGTGTGTGTGTGTATGCATTAGAGTGTGTGAGTGTGTCTGTGTCTTTCTGCGTGTGTCTGTCAATGCCAACACCAATGCAGCATAGAGAGAAAGGGAGAAAAAGAATTTTTGCAAGTTACTGTTTTTTCCATTTGTGTAGCTGTAGCATTTCAGTGCACTTTGGTGAAATGCTTTTGGGGCAGATTAAATATTGACCCAGCTAGGAGATGAAGTATTGACACAATCATGGATAATTTCCCCCACAATTCACTCAGTGAATAAATATATATTCACATATTTTCTATTGTGGCGTTTTGAAGCAGTAGAGTCAGCAGGCATCCGAACCCAACACACAGCCATTGTCATGCGAAGCAAAGCTTTGCCATTGTGGCTGAGGGGAGAGCCTGTATCAGCTATCTCCACTCACCTTGTTGTTGACATGTAATTTAGATTAACAATGACCACCATGAAAAGAAAGGCATATTGTGATTCTTCTGATTACTTGTTACATTTGAGTGTGTTTTTTCCTACCTTTTCCATGTCTGAATGCAGTAGATGGTAAGGTCCATTTGCTGTGAAAAAGCAATTCTGTTCTAGGCTGGTGTTTGGGCATCCTTCTTTTATGCACTTCTACATAGTTTTTGAAGCAATACAGAGAAAAAGCCCTGAAGGAAGCTGTGCTTTTCACTCCACCGATTGTCAATATTCATTTAAAATCGTATCACTCTTGTCTGTCTGAGTGAAAGTGCATGTGGAAGACAATGGAAGAAAGACATACAAAATCTGTTTGTCTTTTTTAATGATGTCTGCTAGAGTGCCTTTATGAGTTGGAGAATTACAGGCAATTGAAATCAGTATATTTTCCTCAGGATGTGGTCGTAAATTAGACAGGCTGCCAGCTCATAATTGAGACGTAACTGGAACCTTAGATCAAATTGATTTAAAATTAAATAAAAGCAGAGCCATGGTGATGTCATGCATCATGACGTTCCTTTTTTTAAATGGAGAAAAAGTATGATTCTCTTCTTTGCTATTAAAGTCTGTCCATGATTGATCACTAACAGCACTAATGTTCTATCCTGTTTGCACAACGTCCATTTCAAGGGGCCATGAAATCATTTGATTCAAGGGAATTATGTATGAAATTCTGGCGATGGTGACACATCTTAGCGGGTTAGCTGATTAAATGCAGAATGAATAGTCAACACAGCCAGTGACACTACTAAACTTGTGGATGTCCACTGGATGTTCATTAATCTCAGTATGTGAAATACTCACTTGGGTTAGTATATGATTCAGTAATATAAATACCATGTTGTATTTCTATGATGTAAATGATCATGCAATATTTTCACACTTTGTATGAACCCAGTATTCATAAATCATTATGAATGCATTCATGAGGGGTTATAATGCATTCATAATTCATAATGCATTATAACTAATGACATTAGTATTCATAACATGTTTATACATTTTCAAGACTGTACTCGTAAGGCATTATTATTATTACTTAGAGTGTGCATTGAGCGCTTGTAACCATGTAATCATTATTTGGCATGAGGAATTGGACATATAGAAGGAGGATTAACAAATTGAAGCTTTATAATGCTTTGTGATTCCTCAAGTTGTAAAGGTTTATTTGATCACATAATGATTTATGAGTCCAGTCATTAGAATGTATAAACAGTTATGAACACCAATGGCATTGCCTATAAGGGTTTATGAATGCATTGTAACCCTTTATAAATGTGTTTATAATGCTTTATTAATACTGGGTTCATAGAAAGTGTTACCGGCTATTGCTATGCACAGCCTATTCACACAAAAAATAAAGGGAATATGGAACAGGTGGGAAGCAGTGGGGAGTCAAAACCAGTGTGATGGTATATAAGCCTCAAGTAATGGGGAAGTTTTTGCACTAGGCTTGGCCACAATTCTCTAATGAAGGCAAAATCATCAATAACCACCCAGAGAACATGGTCTGCTCAATTTACTTTTTACTTTTATAAGACTTTAATTGACTTTATTAAGCAAACCAGATAACAGAAAACGCGGTTATTATTCCTGTGAAATCCAACTAAATTGAAACCCAGATATCATTCAAAATTTTCATTAAATAATTCTCTATGGTTTTGTCAGATATTTAGGTAGGCAGATGTGTCTTCATACTGAAATGAGATCTAGAAAGTTTCTCTGGTCACAGCTCATCTAATAGCGCTTGCACATCATCACTAAGCTTTTATGGAATTCAAAATGCTTTGTGCTGCATTAAGCAATGCCTAGCTTTTCTAAACTGGAACTGGAACTGGAACCTGGAACTGTAATTAGTTTATTTGACATAAACAATAGCATACAAAGTGTACAGTGTTCACTAATATTTGGTAGCTTACATTAAATTGAATTAAATACATTAAATTGAATTACAATGTAACAGAGTGCTACCATATAAGCCAATGCAGTTTTATCCTGTGCAGTACAAAATGTATACATCTCTTGTCATGAATGTATTAATACTGCCTAAATACCGTTTAACAAGACAGCATAATATTCAGATGCATCACTGTGCTTGATTCATTGGAAGTGACCTCTGATTATGTGCATCTTGTAGAAAATTTATCAGCAGGAAGCAGAGATAATTGTTCCTAATAGCATTGCAAGCACATGATATATGCTATAACCATTGTGAGTGAGTCAGTGTAATCTTATTTAGACAGAGTAACTCATTAATCTTCAGTCCTGCAATCTTGACCTGTGTTTTGAAATAGTGTAGAAGTCCCCGAAAGTATCATAAACAGAACAGTGCAATATAGTACCACTGCACCTTTCTATGTGAGTTTACCATTGGTTGTAGGGATTGTCAGGGCCACCAGTTCCATGTCATTGCACTCAGGTCATTTCAGTGGTGCCATACCATAGACAGCACCTATAGAGCCATCACAAGAAGGTCAATTGAATGCCTCTTGCTACCCGAAGGACACAGAGAATGAGTGTGCTGCTTTTGGCACCCAGGCAAAATCCCTGGGTCAGTCAGTTTGACATCTACGGCATAAGGCCTTTTGATGTGTGAATACTTGGCCATCACATCTCTTTTTTCACCCATTACCTGTCAGTGCAGTCAGCAGAATCGACCCCACTGGTGGGCATGCTGATTCAACTAAATACAAAAGTCACTTCATGGGTGCCTCATTGAACACAGCCTCACCGGAGTTGTGTGGTTCAGCTCAGCGTATTCACACGTGCACTGTGGAGTGTTCTACCATATTTTGAAGCTCTGACAACGATACACACCAATTTCATGTAGGCTTGTGCTAATTTTGAGGCAAAAAAGCTTAGCGTGTCTTCAGCTACATGAGGGTCCGTTTAAAAGCCTTTCATCAAAAGCCACAGCCAGGAACTGGTGATGGGGCGAGAGCTGTGTAATAACTGCAGGCAGTGGGGGAGATACAGCCTTCCATTTCTCTGGCTGTTTCCGAACAAACTTGCCCATTAAGCCAGCTCCATTGGAGTGGCTTGTTTTGAAGAAACTTTGTCTTCCTGCAGTGTATAATTGTATTTATGTAGACAAAAAGAGCAATAATTAGGTCACTAAACCTACTTTAAGAAATTGCTTAATAGCTTTCAATTGGTACAGTTAATATAAAAATAGGTTATTTTAGACAGGCTTTTATTTCACTTTTCACTTGTATGCTGGTTTGGATAAAATCATGTGACAAATAATAACAGCAATAATACCAATAATAATAAGAAAATAACAGGCTAATAATAACAATGAGTTCAACCTCTTTTGTTTCTATGTCCTGGTTTATCAAGTAGGTTGTCACACAATGACAAGTATTTGAACTAGTTATGGAGAGATGGAGTAAACAAAACAAAAGGCTAACTGATTGAAATCAGAATAATTTTCTGACCGCATATTGTATGCTAGAATCTCATGTAGCTGGGTCAATGTTGATAAATTACCTAACCTTTCATTTCTTTTTATCCAATGCGTATAAAGCAGCATGCTGTAGTTACACCTGCCTGTTTTTAGTTATCAGAAGAAATGATTTGAACCCAGGATTGTCTTGAAAGGCAGCAGCCTTTGCTTTCAGTAGGACAGAGAAGAGTAAGAGTAAGTAGTGGTTTAGTGTTGCTGTTGCTCTGAATTTTCCCACAAACACATTGCTTGGAAAAAGTATAGCGGTCAAAAACAACTCACAGAGTGAGCTGCCAGCCCTCAAGGGCTGTCTTAATGTGGACACAGGATACTTGACACTGACATCACAACACAGCATTTAAAATACTGTTGCAACATGCTGTTGTTGCTGTTGTTGTTGTTGTTATTGTCAACATAGTTTCGGAACACGCTCTCTGCAACCACAGCAACAGACTCAGAATCACTGGGGCTGGAAGCTAAGATATTACAAAAATAAAAATGGATGGAGACTCATTCTTCTGTCCAGCCAACCCACTACAGCAGTATTGCCTTTGAGAGACTCAAAATCCTTTCTCACCAATTACAGGAGCATGAGGCTACAAATGCACAAGGGTTAGGTTTTCCAGCCTGTGGGTTTTCAGACAAAATGGATTCTCCTGAGAGTGAGCATGCATTTGTGCAATACCTTGTACATAATCCTAACCACAAAGCCAATAGCAGCATTTGACATTTATAGCCTTAAGCAACTGAGTTATTAATTGCATTAACTGCCATTTCATTACTTTATGGGAAATACAAAAATATGCAAATAAAAGATAATGTATTGATATACAGTTTGACCGCACTGGCAGATATAAATGGACTACTCTGCTGTTAGAGGACATTATTCATGTTCGTACATTGCAAAAGAGAATTACATCCCATTTTAGGAAATGGCATATATCCACATATTAGTAATGGGATGGAATATGAACACTGACTTAAAATATGTCTTGGCCTAGCTCTATTAGTGGGCCCATGTAAATCATTGCTGTAGAGACATGTGCTTCTGTGCCTTCTCCTTACTGCTCTTCCTCTGCCTGTCCCTGTGTCTCACCATGGTGGCTAGTGTCAGTGATTTATCTGGTATGTTCAAGCATGCTAATTAAAATCCATACTCTTAATGAGTTTTAGCCCCTTTTATTTGTTAACATGATTGCCAAAGATAAGGGCAGTAAATTGGAATTCTTTTAATTAAGTCCAAGATTTACACTACCGTTTCTACTCTACTTAATGGTCACTATCTTAAGTTAAAGTCACTTAAGAAAGCTGGGGGTCTGTAGCATGTCTGTATCTATCTTTCTAAAAAGCCTTTGGATCTAGGACATTGTTTGATTTCAAAGGCTTTATATGTTTTGTGGCCTTTGTTTAAGGATATATCTTCATTAGTCATCCTCCACTAGTGAATAATTTCACCATTTTTATGCTTCACTTAAAGATACACTACATTGAATAAAGCCTCTACATGTGCTGTGACGCACTGTAGTGCACTGAGGAACACTTTTTTTTTGATTGTACCTTTTGAGAACTAGCTGTTGTGTCATAGTCTCATCACTCCGCAAACTGATGATGACAATGACGATGATGATGAAATATTTGGTTATATGTTGAACAAATATGTTTCCCACTCTGTTAAAGAAAGAAAAGGAGCTGTAACATTTCATTGAGAAAAAATCCTCCCATTCATGGCATCAGTTTTCTGGCCTTCTGTAGTCTTATCACAGGTCCGTAGGCTACAGCAGTCACAAACCCCAACTTGCAATTCATCCACAACCCACCCCACTCCACCTCCATCCCCCAAACTCCTTCTGCCCACAATGGTGGGTAATTGCCTGTCTCAGAGGAGTTATTCATACAGTGGATTGAATCATTTGACCTTGGGAGTGGAGAAGGCCCATTTGCAGCATGGCCAGTCAGAGCATGGCTTCTGGTGGTTCAAATGGTGTGGCACTAAGCTAATTGTTACACTGACGTTTAGTGCCCACTAGGCACCCGATATATCCATTGTGTACTGTGCTGTGGCAGAAAAAAACAGGTCTGCAATGTTTTGTGCTATGCATTTAAATTGTCCCCCTGAGAAACTACCTTTTATTCATTTTGCACACCTAGTACTGTTCTATTTTGTAGTGATTTGAACGCTCTGAAGGGTCTCAAAGAGGCTGTTGTGATTTCAATTTCCTGTGAGCATGTTTCTTAATAGTCATCTAGACAGCTGGAAGTCATACTTGCTTTCCAACTGTGCTTTGACCAGCCCCTTTCTTGAACATACAAAAGGGGCTTTTAATATATATTTTTCATGGTAGGCTACATTTTCCTTTTCTCTCCTTAATTGATATGGCAGGCAAGCCCAAATTGCATCAAAAAAACATTTTTTTTCTTTATCAGACAATAATGGCTATGTAAAAATGAGATCTTATCTTGTAATAAAAAATATAATTTGTTTTCATTTTAACAGCCTAAATCCATTATGTCTAATATATGCATTTCCCTGCTTTCTGCCATAATAGCATGCAAAACAATAAATATGTTGATTGGAGATGGTGGCCTAAGTCAGCCGTTGATGTACACAACGATAATAGTTTTTGAGATAGAGAAAATAAAAAATATCCACTTTAAAAAGCATTTCCTCTGTAATATCCTTCACCGCCTCATAATTGTTGTGTTGATCACCAACACAATAGCCTTACTATGGAATTATAAATAACATAGAAAAACAACACAATCAACACAATCACAGCTATCTCTAAGCTATCCACAGCAACAACACAACTTTATCTCCCCCTACAAGCTTTCAGTGAGGCTGAAACTGAAAAAGCCAGGGGCAATGACTGTCCTGGGCAAAGCATATGACTACCACATCCATGGTTATGGGTGCCAATAACTCAGGTTTGGAGAAGCAAGTGGAGTGCAGCTAGGCTAATCTGACTGAATGCTCCAGTCTCCCTCAGAGTAGAATTCCCTACAGGCATGCACACGGTGACAATAGAAGCCGTGGCCATGAGTTTGATTGTCACCCTGGGTGAAGTCCATGGCGCCATCAACCTTGACAGACCATAATGGCTTTTGTCTGCCCAATAGCCTGCGCTAGCTTGATGGTGCAGTGCACCACGATGATACATCATAGGACTCTGTCATTTGCCCAGTTCTGTATAGTTACACTGTTGTGTTATGTAGTACTCTGTGAAGTGGAGTTTTGCTAATGCGTCTCATCTCTAGGCATTCAGCTTTTGCACCATGGCTATCTCCTGTCTACATTGTGTAATCTCCTTGATTTTTTATTTGCATAACCTTCAGTGTGTACTGGACATGTGAATGGAAAACTTAAATACCCCTTTTTGATGGCTAAGGGGTTTATTACACTAATAAAACACACAGTGATTTGATATCGACTTTGTCTCCTTCAAGTACGGACAGCCATTGCCAATAAACAGACATAGATTAAAAAGCCCTGAGCAACAAATGCATAATCTGTTTTTAGGGTGTATTTATTTAATGAGAAAATTGCTTACAGATAGAAAGAACAAATGCACATGTGAGTGATATATATTATACATATTTTCTCTTTCTCTTTCTCTCTCTCTCTCTTTCACACACACACACACACACACAAATACACACACACCCTCTCTCTCTCCCTCAGTAATATCTATAGTGAAGCCAGAAGCTAATTCAAAGCAGGCTCAGATTACCTTTGAACACTCTTCTGGAGTCTCGTCTCTGGAGATCCTCAAGCCCAATTAGAACACATGGGCTTTCAGCACCCCACCAGAACACTACTGGAGGCTAGTCTAAAAAGAAAAAGACAGAAATAAGAAATAACAAGTAGTCACATCATGAAGCTACAGTACCTTCCTAACAAAGATGCCATGGACACACTCAATAAACCTCTGTGTTAAAAAATAAATAAATAAAATAATAATAATAATAATAATGATTATACTACTACTACTAATATTACTACTACTACTACTAATAATAATAAAGGTAAATCTTGCCCATTCACATGTTCAAGGTAATGCACATCTAATTGTACTCCCCTTTTTCTAGGTTATTGTGTGATCATTCTTCCCTTCCAAGGCATTAATTTGTGTTTGTCAGGATACTCATTCCATAGGTCAATGTTCAAAACACTTAGGTGGTGGTTGTCAGCTCTTAATGCCCATTTTATTGGTTGTTTGCTAGAAAAGCATGATATTTTCATCCTTGCTGATGCTGCAGATGCAGATGCCAGGACACTACAACACACGTCAACTCCAACTCTTCACCTCCCCAGAACATAAAGTGACAAGTACCCATCAACATTGTCCGCGGTGTGTGCAGCGTTGCTGTCAGAAGTCGAAAAATAAAAATAACATCATCATCATCAACAACAACACAAATCCTCTGTCTATACATTTTTTTCCTTTTAGAATGTTTGCATACAACACTTGGAGATTCTTGTTTATAAAGGCTTTTCCATGAGTTTGTGTGTGTGTGTGTGTGTGTGTGTATCTTATGGTTGGCTGGTCTGCCCTCAGAGGAAATCTGTCTCTCAAAGTATCAACATACAGAGAGGAAGACTCTCGACTCAATTTCACAGTTGTTCACATCTCCTACAGCAAGCAGATAGCTGTCAATACACTGCCAATTCAATGAACCTCAAAGCTTGGTTCTAATAGCATTAGCATCAACCACACTGACTTGATTCAGACCTCTGATTCATTGGCTGACTGTTGTTGATTCCATCAGTAATGCAGATAAATCCTCGGCACCGTGCACACCGCCACAGCAGTGGCAGACAGCTGCTACTGTGAGAAGATGGATCATTCATTGTTGCCAAATAACTTTTTCAATTCATCACCCTTGCGTTTAATAGAGAGAATGTGCTTTTATGGGTCAACACCCCACAACATACTGCAAAGGTATTGTCACTGCCAAATGTGTGTGCTTTTACTGTGGCAGGTTTACAGCACCTCAGTGTGAGTTGAGTGAAAATACTGAACACGTTTTTATGGTAACTCTGTTTCATCTCTGTCATCTCATATGCTAAAACTCATGACATACTATCAGCTGATGGCTCCTTCCTATGAGTTGGAAAACCAGAAAGGAATTAGTGTAATGCCTTGATTCCTGACACATTCACTATGTGACCAGAATCTCATTGTGAATAAATGAGCTTGAAAACTGTGAAATGTCTGGACCTGACATGAGCAAATTAGTGACCTTTAGCATCGGCTTCCTCATCTGAATTTTCTGCTCGAAATTAAAATTCAAAACATTAAAATAGAACCTTTCCATATATGTTGAGACATTCTTAAAATGCATGCAGTGTGTTACTCATTTGCACTTTGTGATGTTAGTGAACGTGACACACTCAAATTAAGATGACAGATAAATCATGGCATATTTGGCACATAAGTCCGTAATTACTAGTTTACAACAAAAAGATATATTAGCCTAAGTAGTGGTAAATAGTATTAGAAGCTGTTATGGAAGAGAATTACAAAATAAATGTACCATGCACCTCAAAAATATACTAAAAAGACTTTTGTAGCTGAAACAGGTTCTCGGAAGCCCTTCAAAAAAGGATTTTCAGAAAATTTTAGTCTGTGGAAATAGTGAGTGTCTGCCCATTCATTCCCGAAGAGCATTTGTGAGCTCAAGAACCTTTGGCCTGTACTCTGTATAGTATAGTATATACTGTATGCACTCTTTTGATCCCATGAGAGAAATTTGGTCCCTGCAAATACATTAACCCAGAGCAGTGGCCTGCCTGCTACAGTGGCGCCTGGGGAAGGTTAGGTACCTTGCCCAAGGGCACTTCAGCCGTGGATGTACTGGTCAGGGATCGAAGCACCAGTCCTTTGGTTTCAATCCCGAAGCCCTAACCAGGAGGCCACGGCTACCCTTGTGCACCACTCAAGTTCTTTTACACCAAACTCACCCACCACTATGTTGTATAGAAATTGCTTTGTGTTCTGGGGTACAGTCAGGTTTAACTGAACAAATGCTTCCCAAAACGTTGGAAGCATAATTGTCCAAAAAAATTGTCTTGGCATGCTGAAGCGTTATGATTTCTCTTCATCAGCCCCCAAAGCATCCCCAGCCCAGCATCCACCAGCATAAAAGGACACACTGCACTAAAACAAGGTCCATAAAGATATTTTGGTATGGGAGAACTTGACTGGCTTGGAGAGAACCCTAAGGTTGAACCAGAACACTAACCAGAACCAGAACCCTAAGGTTGAACCAGAACAGATATTGTGTACCAGACCCTCTTGTCCAACAACAGTGCCTGAATAACTCTTCTGAATGAATGGGCTAAAATGTCCATAGACACTCTAAATATTGTGGAAACCCTTCCCAAAATAGTGGAAGCTGGTGCACCTGTGCAGATCAAGTCAAAATGCATAATAATACCTAAACTTACAGAACCTACCTGAATTTAGAGAATATTATTGAATTTCCTGTGTGTGTCATGGCAGGCATCCCAGTATACCTCTGTCTGCAACGAATAACAAGAATGGCATAAAATAGAACCTTTGTTATTTGAATATTTTTTTTCCATATACATTCCTACAAAATGTACAGTGCCCTCATTTACTGAATGAATCACTAGTATTAAGTCTACCAAAGGACATTTTACTTTATTTATGCTGCACGTTCAATATCTGACCAGTTTGTGTCTGAAATGCTGTTGATATCTAATCCAGGTGCTAATCTAAGCCCTGAGCTGTATGTGAATAAATATTCATGTTCAATGCAGGTAATCAAGCTGAAACTCCCTTTGTCACATTTGAAGGCTGAGTATCAATCTGAGAGGGGTGGCTGGCTGGCCCTTAACTAATTTTAGCTGACTGAAGAAGCGAGAGGAAATAATAAAACTGTCTAGACATTGATTTAACAATGCTCATAACTTAGCCTGTCATATGGGCCAATGTTATAGCCATCTGTAATAGCTTTCACAGGTTTTCCAGTCATAACACAACAATATGACACATCTGTTTGCGGATGCCTTTACCATTACATTGCACATATCATACATAAAATGTCCTGTCCTTTTCAACATCTATATTTTAAAGTAGTTGCAGGCTCAAGTTAGAAAAAAAAAACTGAAGCCGATGGAAGATGGAATTGATAATAAATGAATGCCGTTAACAGAACATTTTAGACCCATGACGCTATGGAGGCTTTTAAAAAGTTTTTAATGATATAGTTAATGATTCAGAGCAATCAATACACTGCACTTCCTAGTTTATATGGATCACCTTCACTGAACATCACTAAAAATGCCTGAAAAGGCCATTACTTTCTCTTTAAAATGACATGAATTCAGCCAGATTTATGTTGGGTATGGGCATGTGAGCAGGCAGATGTCTTTTTCGTTTCAAAGCTTCTCCATTAACCAACAAACATAGGGCAAAATTTTTAGCCATGTAACATAAAGTCACCTTCCACACCACCTAGGTCTTTTCAGTATGTATGGTGAAGTCCCCAGGGCAGTGTGCCAAGACCCCAGTGTGAGAGCTAGACTTTGATTAATCACAAAACATGTCGAGCAAGGGGAGGGCTGCTCGGGGCAAGCTGGATGGATGAAGTTAAGATTCAATTACACCATGCTTGAGAACTGAGACATGGTATTGAGTGCAAGAAACCAGAACAAAACAAATGCCTATCTATGGAAACACAAATATGAGGTTGCCAGGGTAACAACATAGGAGTCACCACCCCTATGGGAGACAGGTATATTTAACTTTAACATTTCCCTGACCATAGATGTTATTATGAAAATTCTGACCTGTAAGATAACGCAAGTTCATTTTAAGGTTCTGCACACAGCAAATCTGACAGTGCCATTGAATTGTTTCAGATGCTTATTTTCATTAGGTGAGGAATATAAGAAGGTTATACAGTTCCTGACAGTGCTGTGTTTGGAATTCGCGAGAACAACTGCTATCAATTTCTGAGCCTAACCAAGTGTGCCATTTCTGAGCAATTCTTCAGCAGTGCAGTTTATTAGATTATGGGGTGACCCAAGTGACTATCAGTATTGGTATGTGTGTCTATGTACTGTAGGCGATGTGTGTGTCTATGCTGGATTTAGTAGCCTCACACAGCTGAGTGGGAGAGAGGGAGAGAAAAGGAGCACAGAGAGAATAAAGCAGATAAAGAGAGAAAATGCTTTGTGAAGATAAACAGACTCCAGCTACCTGTAACCTAAGGTGCGAGACACAGTGTATCCAGCAAATGCCTTTTTATTTCACTTAAATGCTTTGTGTGGAAGCATCACAGAGAACATACTTTAATAGTTTTCTGTGCAATTTTGGTTAAATACACCTGAAAAGGGTCCCCAACAGCAACTCAAATCAATTGAATAAACAACTTACAATTAGTGCAAAGGCATGTACAGAGTTTAATGGATTTTACTGAGTTCAAGCTAATCTCCAAATGTTAAATTAGTGTGTAAGAAGCTTCAGTCTACTCGTAGTTTTCTACACACTCAATTTCCCACATTAGCAATGCTTACAGTGCAGACGAGCAGTTGTCATTAACAATAAAATGTCTGAAGGAACTCAAGGAAAAAATGCCTTGCCATTGTATGCTTGGCACAGTCTTGAATTGCAGGGCTAGAATAGCAATCTGTGAGAGACAATGATCAGTCACAGGCTTACCCTCTCCCCAAGGTGCCCTTGGCCTGAGTTTTATCAGGCCGTATTCGTTTCATCCACTTGGATGAGCTTTGACTTTTAGCTATGAGGACACCTTCATCCAGCCAATGCATTGTGCATGTTGCTTCAGGACAGTCACATGGTGTAGTTTATGATGAGGACTCACTGATGCCCCAGTTATTGCACTACAGACCCTGATAGCCGGGGAGGGTGGAGTCAAAGCCAAATGTACAAATACCAATACATATATGCACATGCGCATAGACACACACACACACACACACACACACCGACAGGGTGCCAAATCATCAGCAACTAAAAATTCATGTTAATTTTCTTGAACGTAGTCTATTAAAGCTACCGTTTCCCAGGACAGCTGGTACAGTGATTTCTTTTGGATGCTCTCTGGGCGCTTGAAATGTTTGTTAAAATCAGTGCTGACAGCTGAAAATCCAGGGTCAGAGGCAGTTCTCCTCTGACATGTCCTTGTTAAACAAGAGGAGCACATGCCAAGTAAGAGGCTTACATGGTGAAGCAATTCTGACAGTTGGTGGCAAAGAGCTAAACAAACTGCATGGCGACGTTATAAATATTTCATGCATGGAGAAAAATATTTGTGTGCACGTGGGAGTGCTATTTGATGTTGTCATGATGCGTTCCAAGCCGAATGTTCTACTTTCAAACTGGGTGGCCCAGACTCCACACGTCCGTTGATAAAACTACTGTATCTCTCTCCTTAATATGGAAAGGGGCAAATGCTGTTTATACCCACTCGTGCACACACTGCAAAAAGTCCCTGGACAAATAAGATAAGAGCATGAATATCAGAGATTGTGCCACAGTAGCTGCTCCAAGGAAATGGATGGAATTAGGAATGTCCATGTGTATTAACCCTCCTGTTGTGTTCTGGTCAAATGTGACCAAAATCACATTTATTTTCTTTTCAAAAATGTACTTAATCTAACTGGATGGTCATGGGGCTCCATGACTTTGTTCATGCATGATATCTAAACACATAACCCAAATTTTAATCATTTACATCACAGTTTGGGTGTTTTATTCAACTTTGTTACACCTGTGGTGTTTTGGTCAAAAATGACCGGACTATAAGAAAATGAATGGGTGAGACCACTGGCTTTCCAATGTGCTGTAGGCCTACATTAGCCTAAACCTATCTGGCCATATTCTGTGCCCCTTGCACCACATTTTTTATTTCCCTCTGCATTGTATTCCATTATATTGACTAAGCATTTCCACATAAACAAGCAAGATGTACTGTAAAACAAGCAAGATGTACTGTAATACTGTAAAACTGTAAAAGAGGTTAATTTAGCCTGATTTTGTTTGTCGTTGCACAGGAGGAGTGGGAGTGTTTACATGGATTTTCATCAGATGCTTGTATGTGGCATGCGTAAGACCTGCCAGATGGATAAATGAGGTATATAAAGGTTTAACTGACACAAGTTCATTTTTAGCACCGCTGAGTTTTTGATACACATATTAAGACAACTTGTTGTTCTACCGTCTGCTCAGATATGAAATGCTCACCTTTTTTATCTGCCTGTAGAATTTACCACCATCGTTTCAACTGAGGTTTATACTCAGCAGAATGCTGACTTGGCAGCACTGCCGAATAAACAACATGATGTCAATAAAAAGTATGAGGTCACTTAAAACTTCAACATCTGTGAGTTGGGACACATCCAGTCCAACTTGTCCAACTAATGACTGCACTATGGTAAACCAGTGTCACCCCCTATCGAAAGACATAAATATAAGGTTTTACTAACAGGAGTTGGTGGACTTGATGTGGTGACTTACCTGATTAGGGAAAATGATCATAATTTTAGTCAAAAATGTTATGACTTTGGTACTTAATGAGTTTTGTTTTGTTTTTTTCTTTGCAGATAATTTACATAATTTCACAGATAATTACACACTAACTAAGGGATAATGAATGACACGGCATTGGTATATCAGAAAATATGTTTTGTCTATATTATGTTATATATGTGATATGTGCCTATATGTATATTGTTGTCTTAATTGTACATTATGTGTCTAGGACTTTTGAACACTAAATATATACTACTACATGTCTATTTGTTGTATGTATGGAGAGTTAACATCTATCAAAGTCAAATTTCCTTGTATATGTAAGTATACTTGGCCACAACACATAGTGGAGGTGTTCAGACACAGTTGTTGAGCTGTGTATACAACAAACACTCTTTGTAGCATCTATTTCTGCACTAGCAGACCAAGCAATCAATTATCTAGGTGCAGCCAGTTGCATGTCTATTTCACTCCTACACATTGCATAAATCAGACAGATTCCCTACTTAGGCATCAGCCACCAGCAGAACCAGGAGACACCCATGTTCAGATGGAACCTCCAGTTGTGCTGCTCAGTCTTCAGGTTGCTTTGATTTACTGCAACAGATTGTGGCCTTTTGAAGACCAGCGATATACAGGACAATATACAATGGCTTTTACAGACCCAACAAAAACAGTCCATATTGTCCCCAGTCAAAGGTTACAACTTAATAAGGTCAACCCTAGTAAAATCAACATCATGAGTGTACCCTTCAAATCTCAAAGTGAGTCACTGAATCCACACTCCCACAATAACCTGGATTGAGCCATTGATGAGAAAAAGCAAGGGATAAATAATAGAACAAATCCTGTAGGATGGTGGAGAGAGCACTATGACTTGGCCCTGAGAGGTCTGTAGGCGATAGTGGCGAACACCCTACTCTCTGATATTTTATAAATGCCAAGAGGGAGAATTCCACAAATGGACACAATTCTAAAGTCCTTTTTCACATTTGTTGAAGGTCAGTTCCCTGTTGAATTGAAGTGTATGGGGGTCGCCATGGGAAAGTCATATGAAATTCATGCTCAAGGCTGCTGCCATGTCAATCCAGTGCCTTTTGCATCCAGCAAGCCTCAAGAAGCAGCATGTGCTTGATCTCAAAGTCCTTGTAGGGAATCAGTAGTATATTTGGACTCTGATGTAACTGTCACCATATTCCATGCCAACCCTGCCATCTGTGTCCATACCAGTGTAAACCCCCTCCTCCAGTTTGCTGCCAATCCCATGGCAGGAACGAAGCCCTGGAAAGCAGGCGTTTTTCCCCGTGTTGAGGTGGATCTGATGAGCAGATGCTTTGCTTAGCTATATTATCACCACGAAAGAATTTACCACAACCCACTTTAGTTCGGAGTGTATGTTTGCTAATGTGTGCAGACTACAGAGTTAAAGTTTTCATTTGAGGTCCCTACTGCAATTATTTTGTGTTATTTCATTTGGGTAAATTATTTAAAAAACACTTGCTATAAAATATATCAACAGATCCAATCTTGGAATAAAAGAGCATTTATGTGTATGTACATTCATTAATCACTGCAGTGTTATTAGGATATTTGAAATGCACTATGCCTGGAGAGCTAATCATATTTTAATCAGTAAATCACATATCGTATAAGCTTTGCGCAGGTATTGCAGGCTGATGATATTTTTTGAGCTTTGTTATTGCTGTTTTTTTTCTCAAAACCTTTAAATGACTTTCGTGGCCTCAGTGTGTACCAGACTACAGTGTAGCCAGACTACTGACTAATGTGACATTAACCTGTCTGCATGGGTCTTTAACTTGCAGTAAGCTCCTTATCAATAAATGAGGATTTTATCAAGAATATTAGCCATGCCGGGTGATAAACAAGCCAATTAAAATAGATTTTCTTAAAGTCTGAGTGAGACTTGTTTTGTTGTTTCAGCACCTTCATTTCTGTCTCTGGAGCAATGACTCATCAGTTCTAAAAACTCATGTTTCAACACATCAACAGGATGAGCTTATATGGAATATTAATTTAATTCATAGCCTGTGTTCTTCTTTCTGCTGACTCTCGATAGAGCCACAAGGAAGTTTAAAACATATCTAATTTAAGTACCCAGCAGCAGTCAGTGTCTCAACTTAAAGGTGAAATTTTAATTAGAGACTGACATTTGCTCAGGCATTATATTCTATAAAATGCACATTGGTCAAAATTACTTCTAATTCTGAGCTGAAAGCCTCTCAGCATGACACACATTCACATGTATAGCTTGAATGTAAAACTGAAGGGCTTGGATCCATGTGTAGCTGGATTTGTGTACCACTGATTCATCTTGATTAGAATGAACCAACAGGATTCCACAGGGGCAACTAAAGGGTTAAAACATATGGAGCAATGTCTGCTTGAACGGGGCACTGATTCATAGGAGAGTGGTACTGTCTTTGCGGGCCTGTGAAGATTTATGACACAGGTACTATATAAAGTGAAATAGTTTATCTCGAGCTTAACACCGTGAAACTTGTAAATGTGACTGCCATTTTTCTTTTCAGAAGTCTCTGAGCATTCTCATTTTGCATTCTCTTAGAGAGAGGAAATTATACATTCAGGTGTGGGGATTTGGAGGATACACTCTCACAATCTCACACTCCCTTTTCCCCTCCCCTCACCTCTCTCTGTCTCTCTCTCTCACACCCACCCACACACACACACACACACACACAGGCAGACCCAACATTTTTTTTTGCCCTGTGCTTTGTCCAGAGTGTTGCGTGTCTGTGGGTGTTTTAGTTGTTATTTTTAAATCTAGCTAAAAAACCACTGTGTGTAAGCATGCAAGGGTAGTTTTGATTTGCTTTGCAAGAATTTTAGAGAATCTGTTATCACTTGGTAAATAAATCCTTCTGTCCTTCATATTTTGTATGTTTACTCCTTAATTGCATTTTTTCCCTCATTACAATGCGTTCAATTTCAGATTCCTGTGTATACACCCGACGCTATCACCAACCCAATCAATATAATCCTCAACTGCACAAAATGTGCATGTGCAAACACACCTGCTCGCATGAACAGGCATGCACACACACCTCCTACAAGCATTGCATTTCCTCACAACAAACCACTTGCGCATCTGTTCTATTTATTTGTCAGTTTACATTTGTCTTTTCAAAAAAAGCAAATAGGACTCATGGAGTGGAGTGTAGTCATTGCAGAAAATTTGAAACAGCATTATCTGATTATCCATCTTTTAGCAAAAAACAAGTTAAAAAAAAAAAAAAAACACCCAGAACCTAATGTTACCTCTGGCAGGTATCCATTTCTGGCGACATGGACTTCCGATATTGAATTTTCAGGGAAATGCTAGAATGGCCAGGATTGGGAATGAGAGGGCTCTCTAAATTGAATCAACGCTCACCCAATCCCCTAGACTTCTAAATGCAAATATTTTCTGAATTTCACCCCAGGCGTTTCTCAGCTGTCAGAGGTCACTCTGAATACTAACACGGTTAGGTAAATAACGGACCACGAGCAAATATTTAGTTGATGAGCTTTGACTCACACAGGATTTACAGTCAATGAAGAATTATAAGTAAAATGTAAAAAGTAGCTTTGCGTTACTAACACCAAGTCATGACTGGTCCATTTCCAAAGTGACTATTTAAATGGTTCTTTTCACACAATAACACAAGTTCTGTCAAATTCTACAGTGAAATTGGGTTTTCTTGGACAATCAATTCTTGTCCTTGTCCCCTTTTTATTTAGTGTAAAAAGAAAAGCCGACATGAACTGAACTTTTTTTTTCTCCATTTTGAACAGTGCAATATCTTGCTCGGTTAATTTTAATGCAGCCACTCTGGTGGCGATGATTTCCCATACACTGGGCTGTAAGACTGGCCTTGTGTGTGGGAGGAGTGGTGCAAAAGCCTCAATCAGAGAGCAGGTTGGCATTTCTGTAGCCACTGATTGCTAGGAGGGCACTGCACTGTGATTTATATCTCTGTTGGACTGCCAGGCGGTCAGAGGTGAGGGATGGCCGTCAATCACCCATGCCGTCTCTCTCTGACCTGTTATCACCAGAACTCGCCTAAATGCACACATAACACAGTTTATGCTCTTCATTTAAGAACTCTAGGCTGATTAGAGAGCAGTGGAGCTTGGGACATGTGAGTGCATGCATGATTAAGACCAAACCGCCAGTGTTAACGTGTGTTCATACCAAGAGCGATTAAAGCTGTAAAACTGGCAGAAGTAATATACTTTGTATAGACAACAGTGGCAAAAGCGACGGGCGACAAAACCTGCGTGACTAGAGCGGCTAAAAGATGTTAAAAACTGCTCAACGTTTTGCAAATTAGCTATGACACATTTCAGTTGTAAACAAAGTGTCAGTGGGCACATCATGAGTGATTAGAGCGGCAAGGGTGATCAAAGAAATTTAGCAGCTATTTTTATCAGCGACAAAAGCGATTTTACAGCTTTAGTAGCCTTTTAGTAGACCTTTTACTGAAAAATGCATAATAATAAATCATAAATATTTATCAAATACACAAAAATTATCTTTGTTTTTGAATGTAGAGATGCTAATATACTATCTAAATGATTCAATGTAAACTTCTGCTTTGGGCCTGAAGCACATTGCATTTTGGAACTTGTCGCACCATCAAAGACATTGGGCCGAAGGCTGCTATCTGCTTTAGATTTTGAGAATACCGAAAAACTGCAGGAGAGGAGTTGTTTTTTTCATATGTGCTGAATATATTTTTTCTAAACTCATTTTTGCTAGTTGGCAGTCTCAACTCGATGAAATATTGGAATTTTTTTTTTTTTAATTTATGTTTCATAAAATTACCAGGCATATCTATGTGCTAACTAGAAGCTAACGTTTTTTGGACTTTGATTAAACTTAACATTTTGTTGTAACCTACCAGTACTTTGCTCTGTCCACTTAAACTAATGTCAGTAATGTTATACAGGTGATTGTCTTTCACTGAAATAACATGTATCCATGTGTACATTAGCTAGATCGCTACATTGTTTCAGTTTTTAGTTCTGCTCTTCAGTCAAGAAAAGACCTTGTTATGAAATGTATCCAAACGTATTTATAGATTGTAGATAGATTGATAGATTTGTAAATAAGTTTGAACTTTAACTCTAAGGTCTACCTTTTTCTTTTAGTACATGTAGGCCTCCTCAGGTTGTAAATCAGCTACTTAAAATACTATGATTACCCTTGAAGCTGACCTAATCCAACCTTATTAAGCCAAAGACAATAATTAAAATGCTGCTTTAAAAACCCTTTAACCCTTCAGAATCCTGACCTGTACTGCGTTATTGCAATACAATAATATTAATGTCTAAAATGTTTACAGCAGTGAAACATGGTGAAGTGCAATCTCTTGCATGTTGAAATATTGCGTAGCATGTTTTGTGGTGGCCAACATAAGATGAACATGTGGAGAACCTCTGTCCTTCTTAATTAATTACTTGTTAGCTTGGTTTCTCAGAGAGTACATAAAACTTGATTCAAAGAGGTTAGAAAGAAATGAGACAAACAAAATTGAGCAATCGGGTTACTTGTAGGTGTGAAGAAAACAAATAAGTTGGTCATGCTACACCGAAATGTGAAGAATAAGTGAATTTGTATTCTTTGACGAAGCATAATCAATTATTCACAATATCTTTTATTTCAAGCAAAATGTCATGAATTAGACCTATGTCATAAGGCATATTTTCATCCAACAAAAATATCATTTTCTTATACAGCTATTTATAATGAAAATATATATCGCTATCAAAGTATATCAGATATGTTGTATTATGTCAGCTAGAAAAGGCTATGATCTGTCTCTTTTCACTTTGACTCATACATTTCCCAGAAGCACATTGCACAGCTGCTGCTGTATAACTTGGAAGTGTGGAAAATGACAGTCACATGGAAATGATGGCTTGATTTATGCCACAAAATGTGTTCGGTGTGACATTTGGGGAGAAAGGAATTGAAATAAGAAGCACACCGCCCTGTCGTGACCTTTGCTTGATTGTTCATTTCACGTCGGCTCGTAAGGCAGCTGTGCACGCATCAGGTGTCTGCCAAAGATAGACAGGCTTTTTGGGGTTGGAGTTTTAAAAGATATCTAAGTCAATCTGTGCCTGTCAACAATACACCTGGTTTTCATGATGACACCAGTACATTCACTCCAAACCACGGAATCAGCTTTTTTTTTGAGAGAAGGGGGGGGGGGCTTACAATTCACAGAGCCGTTGTTGATGTTGAGCCTGGTAGGATTACTCCTGTCAAAAATGAGATGATTAATCTGCATTTTTTGAGATGGAAGGAACACATCTGATGTGACACTAATCATATTGCATCATAATTGTCTGGGGGATGCAATGTCACAAATACATTTTCATATTGATGAGTGCTACTCCTTGCAGGCACATAAACTCGTGATTACTTGATAGTCTGTGTCAGTGATCATTTATGTATCCACAACATGAACGATGTGTGGCGAATTTGGACAGCACATAATCATGTCACTGTCTCCAACATGCAGCATAGAGCACACACCATGCCGGCAGGACTGTGTGTATCATCTTTTTGTTGGTTTGTCCTACATCGCTCAAAAAACTGTGACAGTGTACAGAACATCCACGCATGCCTGAACCGTCAAAGTAATCCTTGCTTTTCATACGTTTACTCTTGAGACAGATTCACAAATACACTAGCTCAATCAACCCTGGAAAAGAAGACAGTCGTACAAATTTAATGACAAGATATCGGGCACACACGCACAGCAATAAGACATCTGGCTTTTAATTGAAGCAGATTCCCCGAGGCAAAATGATCTCCCCACAACAACTTGAGAGAGAGTAGCTCAGACAAGGAGTGATAAGATCCAGCAAGGTGCTGAGGCACAAATGGTTCAGGTTGTGTCTCACCCAGTTCACACTGACTGTAGTCTTCATGCTCTTCTTGCTTAACGAGGCATTCAGGTGGGCTATTAAATGAAACAAAATGGTCAGAGGCTTAAATTGCACTAGTGAATGTAAAGCATAACTCGTAATTGAGCCATAATTGAACTTTGTCTTGGAGTTTTTTTTTTTTTTTAATCACAGGTGGCAAGAAAGGCCTGCACTCTACAACATAATCTATAGAAAATATAGAGTAAATTACAACAACAGACACATTGTACAATACCGTGAAAAAATAAACACGCTCACTAATATTGGCCAGGCCTCCAGGCAGATTGGCCCTGACATTTAATGTGGTCGCAGAACGTTCAAAATTGTCGAGGCACTTCCCCAGTCTGTTCTCAAGTGCTTGCCTCAGATGCTTGTAGAGCCTAGTGTCATTAGAATGTGTTTGGGAGCCATACTGTTGATTGTGGGTGAGAGAGTGCATCCTGGAGCCCTATGGAGTCATGAGGCATTTGCTCACGCATTAACAGCCACCCGATGAGCATTACAAGTGGGCTCCACTGTTCCTCAGCAACACAGGCAGTTTTATTGTGTATGTGTGTGTGTATATACACATTTGTGTACATGTTTGCGTCTATGTGTGTGTGTGTGTGTATTTGGGATTGGGGTGGTAGTGGTAGTAGTGGCGGTGGTGGTGTGGGGGGGTGGGGTGCTGTCTTTTATCAAAGGAGGGAGCCCTCAAATCCCACTGAGAAATTACTCAGCCTTTCAAAAAAGCAATTAAAAGAAGACATTCTCCTGGAATTTCACAAGGTTTCTTCCTGTCATATGTTACAGAAGATAAGAGGCTCAAAAGGCAAGTCCATTTTCCTGCCTCTTACAACATGCAGGGATTGAATACAGTGTCTCTTCCTGCATTCACGCAAACCATCACAGAGAAAATACATATTGCGGGATGATGGAAACTGGCTTATATGCCTTGTACTTGTGGCACTTCTGAAAGCCTTTGCATGTGTCATATTCAATATTGGAAAACACAGGGACTGCCTTTTAAGGCTAAAAAAGCAAAGACGAAGCATCCTCAGAAGCATACACTGATGCACCACACAGAGAGCCACTCTGACAAAACACCCATAGATCAAGCCTACTTGTTGCTGACAGAACATATTTCATACACCCACCATATGGGTTTCACTGAAATCTCAGAGACAATGTAAACGTACAAATTCAGTTTTCATATTAAGGAGCTATTGTTTACGATGAACATGTCTTTGTCACCCCTCTCTCCATTAAAAAAAAAAAACAATTAAAACAAGAGATGTTGAAAGTGTTATACTTTGTTTTTTTCTTGTGTGTGTGCCTGTTTTTTATGCATGTTTAGGTGCCTGAAAGTAATTACTCAAACTGCGACCTTGTTCAACAACAGCAGCCCAGTCCGCTTTCCTGGAAGAAAAATGTTTCGGTGTTGCTGTTGTAGTTACCAAACAAATACCAAAGCAGCTACGGGTCCTTGAAATGTTTACAGTTGTGAGGCAGACCACTCATTCATTGTCACCCTGTTATTCAGATGTGTGACCCTCAGCCTTTGCTGAAGTGACCCCTCCCTGCCTTCCCATAGAAATGACCACATTGCTGTGACCTTGGTGAAAAATTTATTTTGAATGACTTGAAATCAGTGTAATACACAATACACAGGCAGGCAGCACATATTTGCCTAGGATTAATATCTGAACAACAAATCGTAATAGCTGCTGGCAAAAATTGTGTGTAATGAGAAATCTGCCATGTCCCTAGAGCAGTTTGATTGGCAATTGTGATAAATTCATTTAATTACTCAGAGCCCGGGGGAGGTTTAAATCTGGTCTTTGGCACAAACATGATGACTTTTTGTGTATTTAAGAAGAAAAATTGCATTGCGGGCTGTGTCCTGTGGAGGCCATTACCATAGGTAGCACAGCTGGTTGAAGCGACTGAGAAATGGCTGCAGGACTTGACCATCCATCACAATCTGGTCTATTCCATCATGAGAGAATCCATCACGCAAAAGGGTTTGAACAGGAGCTACTCCCTTGCACAGGTAATCTGGCCTGCCCCAGGAAGTGATCCGGGGGAGGACAAATAGGTTGTCTCCCCAGGAACTGACCCTGGCATGTTTGACATGCTGTTGATATTCATATCAGATGTGTATTTCGATTTCTTTTACAAAAGCTTTTTTATTTCTCTTCTATCAAGCTTATGGCCTGTTTGCTCTTCATTTTGTGTTTTGACAGTCTCAGAAGAGACTGAGACTCAGAAAAGAGACTTTTTCACATCCTCTGGTGACTTGCACAGAATGTTAGCCTGCCTTTTCATCAAGTTAAAGGCAACTACATCTTTCTGTATCTTCCTCCCTTTGCAGTAGAACTTAGAGACTGAAATTGTGTGTTATGCCGTCTGCATCAGCTTTGTTTAACATTTGTTCCAAAGGATGATAATTCAATCTGAGGCTATTCTGAAAACCTATGATTTTGCAAAGTAGGCCTACCTGATATAACACAGTAACAAGATCACATGACCTTTACATTAAGACTCAATAAGCACAGTTCCATTAAAGGATAAGCTGCCATGACAGGCAGGGTAATGTTCACAATGTAAGATAAATCATCATTGAGACAAACAGTTAGGTGTACCTTTGTGAAATATGTTTATAGTTAATAATATGTAATACTAGCAAGTTCTGTGTAATATACAGAGTAATTAAGCTTTGTAATTAATTAACCTGTGTGTGTACATATTTCTATTTGGCTTACAGTGAAGGGGAAATTGGTAAATGAAGTACTACCAGCAACTAGGTTACAGAGTAATGGTCAGTTTTACCAGAGAGGGATGAGCATCACAAAATATTATATTGGGAGAAAGTAGTTGTGAAATTACCATGCAGCGTACTTTCCAAAATGTGGTGTTGACTTAGAGCCAGTAGAATCATCCAGAAACTCCAGACAGCACTGGGAAAGTTGTGAGATCTCAGCTGTCTCTTGAGATGCACCAGCCTAAAAGGAAGCTGTGGCCATGCCACATACGGGGGCTGTTAATATCTCCGATGGATGAATGGATGGATGGATAGATGGATGGCCGGGTGACATGGATAAAATGGCAGCCCTATGAGGGATTTGCACCTAAATCAGGGGAGACAGAGACCCAGAGGATGTCATGTTATATTCAGGGCCACAGTACCACCGTAGGTGAGAGCACTGCAGCACCTGGGCAGTCACAACAAGCTCTAGCATCTATTTCCTAAATGACAAGTCACTGTCCCCAGTAAAACCTGAAAAAACAATAGTTAGTGGATTCATTGATCATAAAGAGGAATATGTAGATAGTCCCCTCCGTCTGTGCAACTGATGGGAAAGAGAAAACCCCATAGAACTTGCTTTACACCAAATACTGTTTATTTGTACAATAGAAACCTTTACTTTTACACTTTGCTTGATGGGTGAACACATTCATAGCACCTCACATGAATGAATTCTTCATAATGCATTCATCACTGTTTCATAACAAATTCATACTCATACAATCAATTCATATCTCCTGCAGTGGCTGTGATACTCCTGATGGCTCTTTACATCTTTAGTCCTCCCAACCCCAGGCGCTTCAATACCTGGTAAAGAGACTGGACTTGGTTGAACTTTTATTTTGATAAGTCACTATTATTCCACCTTCCACATGGATATTCATTTTGACTCATGTCTTATGGAAAAGGCATGAATGCTTTGTGAAGAATTTTTGCTATGAATGTGTTCAATGTACTCACCTGTCAAGTAAAGTGTTACCTTTTTTTATAAGTGACGTGGTACATATACCCTAGTTTCACAAAGGCACAACGCAAGACTTTTAAATCACAGTGTATTGCAGCTCCCTTTTGCAGAGCCTCCATTTTGTCTAAGCTTTCTTGCACTTCTTTCTTGCTGTCTTGGTTCTGTGTCGGTTAGCTTTTGATCAGATTTTCTATGAGAAGGAAAAGGGAGAAAATGAACCCAAATGCTCTGAGATGAGCATCATTCAGTGGTTTTGGGGATGTCACAGTTATCAATATGGGAGGCTTTCTTCTGTATGAATCATCTTTTTCTCCCATCAATCTGTCAGGTCTCCGTTATTTACTACTCTTGAAAGTGTGTCTTGAAGATATCCTTCGGGAAAGCACAGAGTAAAGAAAAAAAACAAAAAAAAACCCATATATATATATACACAACAGGTCTTCAAAAGCATATGTGGATGATTGTGGATTCTGAGGAGGCAGTGGAATCAGGAAAGTCACCTCAGGTTGTCACACTGCTGGTGAATCAAATTATGAGTAAATTAATTAAATGATGGAAAAAATATGAAAAAATGCATAGTTTGTGCAGTATTTGTCAGCATGCCCATGTACCTTCACAGAAAATGAGGAGGACAGGGCTGATATCTGTTGTACTGAAAACAAACCGGTGCCTCTCAAACAGATCATCAACAGACTGACTGCCTGCTTAAGGTCCATCCAGAATAAATGAGAATATTAACAACTGACTCAACATTGCATGCCCAAACTCTGTCTATGCAACTGCAAAACAAAAGAATTATTTTGAGATACATAGAATGAATATGTTAAAGTGGTGACATTGTGAGCTAAATGGTGATGCAGAGTGTTCAACTGACCTGGCAATCCATTATGACTCCAAAGTTGTTTCTAGAACAGCATTGTATGCCCAGACTCTGACGATACTAGTGCAAAAAAAACACCTTTATTGGCATTCAGTGGGAATTGCCAAAAGCTGTTACGACAGATAAAGACAGTGAGGACTGGTGACTTGAGTGTGGCTAGGAAATGTGCTCATTTACCTTCCCTGACTCCATATCAGGGCCAGAGCAGCTTTGTCAAATGGAACATTCCCCTGCAAAACAGCCTCCAGTGTGTTTCTCTGTCCCACCACCCCTCTCTCATCTTCAAAACAGGTAGCGTTTTAGCTTATACATGAGAAAGTAGTATGTTTTGGTGGAGAACTTCAAAAATGCCAGAGTAAATTTGGACCAGAATGTGAACACTTTATCTACAGAATCCTTATTTCACTGAGATGGTGAAAGCGCTGGCTCCTTGACAACATTCCACATGCTTTTCCTTAGTGAGAGACTGCAAATATCACCCAACACTGTTGCAAAGGCACAATTAGCAAAACAGTGCTCGGTGCAGCAGTCTTACATGTGTGATGACTTAGAGGTGTTATGTGTAAGAACTTACACAGACTCTTGCATATTGCATGAATGCACATTGTTGCATGTGAAAATGAATGTACATGTACAATGTACTCTTTTTAACTGCAAGTCTTACAGGTTTGCCCCTATGAGGTCTACATACGTGTAAACACACACTTATAATACATACATGTTCATACTCTGAATTCCTTTATTGCTGAATTCCTTCTTTAACATAATGGTTTCTGTAATCAAGCACAAGGGGTGAAGAGATTCCTGGAGTCCAAAATAACTTGCATGCTTTTAGCCTTGTAGGGCTACATCCATAGATGGAATCAGTGATAATCACTGATGGTAATTGTCCAAAATGTTGTTATATTGGACTGTCAATGGGTGGCGCTACGCCATACATGGAAGGTCAAGGGCTTGTTGGATAAAGTTCATTGAGACGTATCTTCCACTAAAATTTTGTGGGTTTCAGTGACCCATGAATTGCTGATGAAAATCTGCTCACAAGAAAATAAATACACACACACAAACACACACACACACACACACCGGCACCGGTCATAAAAATTATATATTTTTTATAGTTCAAATTCACTGTTGTTTTCCAGTTAAAGTTCATGTTAACCAGATAGCCCTCACATAATTCTACAACTTCAAAAGGCATTATCTAGTATGAGTACCTGTACTGTGAAACAATAAAGCAAGCACTTAAATGAAGGTTGCAAGGGAATCCATGCCACAAATGCATGTCACAGCAATTATATCCTGGATCATCCTCAATGATCAAAACCTCCTTAGAGGGGACATAGAATAGAAAAACATTTTTACTTTGGCTTTGTTGAATTAGGAGAGGTTGTGCATGGTCACAGAACCATCATGAATGTGAAACACATGAAACACTACCCTCCATCATATGTAAACCTTGAACTTAAGGCCTACCCAGAAGATAGCTACACAATGAAACGTTACAGAGAGAAGTTGCAGCATTGTGAATCAAACATTGCATGATGTCAGTGCAAGCCTTTTAAAAACTGTCACTAAATATTCAACATGTCAAACTGCAGTTACAAGGTTTTAGAGCATTTTTACATCACAGCATTTCTGACATGTTGTCACTCCATTTAATTAGTCCATTACAGATGTCAAGTCAGAGTTTTGGTCAAAGTAGATGCAGAGAAATACTGACTGATTCTTTTCAATGAAACAGTAGTGTCTGCCCAACTTCGGTCCTAAGGATATGCTTACTTCAGTACAAAAATGAGTGGGTCCTTTTATATCGCTGTGACTGCAAAACAAATATGCCACTATGTTAACTAATTACGGTAATGGTGTAAACTGCGGTGGGAGATCTCAAGTTTCAAGTTTGTCAATTCAGACACTCTGTACATTAGTATCATTGTAAATTAATTCAATTCTAAAAAAAATATATAAAATATAAAATGCTTAAATTGTGGCAAACAAACACACACAGTATTACTGACACATCACTTGTAGAGTATGTCATGAAATTTACAGTCCATTTGCTCCTAGTTGTCAGAACAAACACTGCAAGCCACTATTTCCTCTGAATGATGCTGCAAGCACAAACCCAAGCACTGCAAAAACCTCACAGATGTCTGTAATAGCCTCTACATTCCTTCTGATTAGCAGTACTTTGTGGATGACTCATTTTGATAGATAAATATAGGGATTGAGCTTGAATTAGGGGTGAAAAACAAAAAAATCCCCACACAGCTGTAGACTCAACAAAAGCAATTCCCCTGACATTAGAGAGCAGGCACCACCACGCCCCAGCCTTTATTTTACCTCCCAGCTGGACAACTCTCCAGTCTCAACACAATGCCTGGCAAAAGAGGCCGAGAGAAATATTGCTCGGGTCTGGCCAATCCATCATCAAAATCGCCCCCACTATGAAATACAGGCCAGGTTTCTCCAACAATGAGCCCTATCTGGTATGTTAGCCCTCTTGCTTGTGTATTTATCACCTAACTGGCTGCACAATGCATGATTCATTGAGCAGTCGCCCTGATGAAACATGCTGACTGCATTCTCGGGCAGGATGCCGAGTCGCCTTCCCCTCACCTTCTCTCACTCTCTCTCTCTCACTTGGTGGTGGCTCTCCTTTCCCTGTCCAAGAAAATGCACAAAAGGACACTGTATGGTTTGTCTTTCGGGCTTTCCCCGGGTTTCAGACTGCACCGCATTTTATCATAGAATTTCCAAAGGCTTTTTTTTTTTTTTTTGGCTGTCATCTACCTCCTTTTCAATTTCGGATACTGCAGGTCCAGTGTTGCCACAAACCACACAAATGCCTCGTCTGGGAATTTCATTCACAGGATTCATCTCTTGTAGCTCACTGAATAGGACAAACCAATATGGTGCTGTTGGTGTGGGTATTGGGGTCTGTTAAGTAGATAAAATGCCATGTTCTGTATCTGCCCCATCAAAACTCCGTTTATTTATCTTCTGATTATAACTGACTTTTCCCACATCTCCCCCAGCATTCCGCAGACCTCCTGTGAAATGACAATGTATGATCAGCAGTCTGTGTGAATGTCTACCCTTGCATTCTGTGGCTGAACCATTATCACCTGACTCTGAAGTACTGCAGTATAGTCAGTTTCACTGTATATTTTATGCCATCCTGCTGATCTCATAAAAATTCAAGGTGTGTGTTGAGTTGTACCCTTTCATCTTATCACAGGTGTATGTTGTTGTGTATTTGCATGTTATCTAGTCTCATGAAATCGTGCTTTCCAGATGTTGAGGGATTCAGAACACACATCAATGCCTCAGCATGTGCTTGAGTGTGTAATTGTATGTGGTGTGTGGAGGGTGGGGGAGCTGGTGAAGCTCTTTTACACTTCAGTGGTTGGTAGGTCTGCTGTAGACTAATCTCATATTTGTGTTGTGTGTTGTGTGTTTATGATTCAGTGTGTGTGTTTGTGTGTGTGTGTGCATGCATGTGTGTGTGTAAGAACATGTAAGAACGAGTGTGTGTTTGTGTGTATTAAAATGTTTAGTTAAGATTGCAAGGTTGCTGTGAGCCCTGGGCATGGTCAACCTGTGAGAGAGAGGCGGCAGACATGCCTCTGCCATGTTTGTATTATGGAACTGTCCTTTTCAGAGTGAAAAGAGTGAGGCTTACAAGTGGAGGCTGACTGAAAAGCAGAATCTTTACTGGTTGAGTCCATAGCCTTCCTCTGTACTTTTTGCTCCCTGTTGTTTGCACAGTACTGATTTCCACAATAAAAGTTTATTTGTTCACAGACTCCCCATGTCCAAGGGTGTTGTGCCTGAAGGTGGAAAAAGCACTGGTACAATCCCTTAGTTACTTTGCAGAAAGTCTGACACAGAATTACACAACACAAGTTTTTCAATGTGTTCAATTGCATTCAGTGCAATAGAAGTTGGATGCCTGTTAAGTAATGGACCTCATCTGCAGCATAAATTCTCCCATAGTCAAAGCAGAGTGGTCGAGTGATTGAAAGCCACGCTCATAAATTCTGCCTTAACACCCAGAGAATGTAAAATATTTATAAGATCTATGGAGCTTTTATGCTTCTAGATGCCAACATTTACTCTTGTAAATGAAAGCGCATAGCTGTTTCTCTACCCCACAGTCTCCTTCATTACATGTTACTTCAATAACAACAATGGGCAGATTTGCACTCATACATAGCAATCTGTATACTGAGTCTGGCTACTGCTTTTCCCTTCCCCCTCCCCCCACCTTAAATACCAAGCCTCAAGGACAATTCAACATTTTTGACTACTATTCTCGAGAATGTCTGTGCCTACCGCTGGTCTGTGTGTTGCTTACCTTGTTCTAGTAAACAGAGCTTGCTCTCACGGCATTGGAACTGCACTGGCACACATATTGATCTTGCAATAAATGTGTGGGGAAACATCTGCCGAAGAGTCATTTATTATTACAGAGAGCCACGGAGCTATGAGTTCACCAATGTAATACTGTGCACCTTTGGCTGTTGCCCACAAAAAGAGCAAGAAGCAATCATTTTAGTGCTGAGGAAAGATTCTTTGGTGCTCTCGACAAAGTAATAGTGAACAAAAAAAAAAGTCACTCAAAAATTACCCATTGGCAGACATTTTATTGCAGTTGTTTCATGTTGAGTGGCACGAGATACACCTCCAACACCATCTTAAACAAGAGATATTGATATAGGACAATAATATATTTGGGACAATAACATGCCAACAACTAGCAAACATACCTGTTGTATTTTAGAGTAGTATTCTCTGGACAGAAGCCCTGAATTAAATAAAAGATGAGTCTGACACTGACAAGCATAGGTTATGGCAAAAACAATGTTTGTTGTGTCTATGGAATGTTTATTTATGTGTTTACTAGCAAAGAACGGCAAACTCACAGAGAAGTTTCTACTCTGTAGCCAAACAAAGGTTTTGAAAAACGCTGTTCAGATATCTAGGGCAATATCTTGCGATCACCAGAGCATTATGTCTCTAACCTAATGGGTATATCTCTGAGATTGAAGTTCACAAGCTTCATACTGTTATAAGCTTACAACTTAATTTAAAAGACCACCAATATCAAGTTAGTGTGTGTGTGGGGAGGGATATGAGTGTCAGACATCCCAAGGCTCCCGGATGCCCCAGTAGTCACCTGCATTTAGACAGTGGCTCACGTATGCCCGCAAGTGATATAAAATCTCCCGTAAGTCACACAATCGTGCAAATTTCATTTGTGAGTGGGAGCAGTCAGAACAAGTGACAGAAGCAGAGCAAGAGAGTGACAGTGAGACAGGGGGAGTGAGGGAGGGAGCAGGGGCGGTCCTAGCTTGTTTAGTGCGAACACCCCCTCCATCTCCAGCCCCACCATCTAATTGCCGTGAACAAACGCCCTCCCCCAACCCCCATGATTTTTTTTTTGCTGTCTCAATGCCATTTCTATGCAGTTCAAGGTGAATAGAGATGAATTATACTGTTTGCACTGGCTGCTTAAGGTTTCTCTGGAAGTCAACCTGTCTTGCCTGGCGTATGATGATTACCAAAAAGCTATGATCAACTCTGCTGCGTGTCACTATAAACAGTGAGGTCACAAAACATTTCAGAAATGAGCTACTTAGCTACTGTGCAGAGTTCAAAACAGATAAAGATATTTCCCCTGCTTAAATGTTTTTTGCAATGCAATTTTCAGAGCAGAATTTAACACCCTTACTCTCAAGCAAGTTTGTTACACCAAGTGACACCAATGAATGTGCACCTTCAATATCTCCATCCTAAGAGCAGATATACCCATACCACAGCTTCCGAAAGCTAATGAAGAAAAATTGTGTAGTCGTGTTTAAATGTGTTATTCATTTAAAGAAAACTTTTTAAAGCCTCTATGCCGCCCCGCCGAGATGCCGTCCTGAGCCACTGCCCAATTCACCCATATCAGAAACACTATTTTTTAATGTATAGGCTATTTTACAGTAGCTTAACTGTCTAGTTCCCAGTATAATAACATTAATATGAATATGATATAAAATAATACATAGAACACCAAGACACCTTCCTGAGATGAGTTTCTGCAGGTTGGGATGTATGTGTGTAGGTGTGGGAGTGTATGCCTTTAATAACTGATACAGGTAACAATTTTTAATGTGAAGGTCTCTGGAAGAGTGACATGAGCCTGTCATAAACATGACATGACATGACATGTATCATGAACATTAATTACACTTTATTAATGTTTATGACTGTTGTCATTAAGTGTAATATCTGCATCCCAAACACTGTGAACTTTACTTTACAAAAATCAAATAACACTTAATGACAATCGTCATAAACATTAATGAAGTGTCATTAATATTCATAATATATGTCATGTTTATGTCTGGCTCATGTCATTCTTATGTAGACACATTCAAGTAAATTGTTACCCTGATACCTTTTAAAATAAGAGATGTTCTGAAAGGAAGAGCAATTTTCACAAACCATTTCAAATAGACACCAAAATTTAAATGTCTCTCTGAAAAAATTATTCTGAATTCATGAGGTGATCCTCATCTTCCAACAGCCGGCATGACACAAACAGACCAAATATGCCCTTTACAAAAACAGTTTCAAACAATGTTTACCTGCCTGCTTCAAACAATGACACAATACAGCAACAAAGAATTGCTCTCAGGATCATGACCCTCTCTGAACACACACACACATGACCCTCTCCCAACACACACACACACAAACACACGCACACACACAGACAAGCACACCTCCCTTCACCTAGAACCACAGAATCTGAATTCTTCTGCATGAGTTGCACCAGAGTCTGCACATCAAGGCCAGGTCTTGCGTTCAGTCACCAGCACACATGCCTAAACTTAAAAGGACCTAGAGCCATCCATTGATCTTCACAAGCCAAAGAATATGTCACCTTCATGTGTCTGTGTGATCACTCACCAAGATTGCCTAGGAGGCGTTTGTGATGGCACGGCATGTGTCTCATGGCCTCATGAAAAGGTAAACAACCACCAGCGTCGTCTGCAAATTGATCAAGATCATCCAATTTCTTGAGCGTAATTTGGGAATGGTAATGCATCCACAGTGAGCAGATTTGTTCAGCACTGATGAAAGGTCTGTGAGGTCCAGCTGTGGTGTTTATGACCAAAAGTTGACATCACAACAGACTACTTGAGAGTTGGTTTTAAAGCAGGTTAGATTTTAAGGTAAGGAAAAGTGTACAGGTTTTGCTCTGTTTATTTCAAGCCCCCGAGCCAGATGCATTGCCCCAGTTTGTGTAGTTCAATCAGTGGGACTTTTTAAATCACATCTGCCATTTGTTCTGGGAGGGGATCTGAGGATCTGATCTTAAGAGATTTAGAACAAAATTGTTTAGTTTTTACTTGTGGTTCCCTGGTCTGAAAAGATAGTTCAGAGTCTTTACTAAGTTGTTCTTAACTATGTCTTAAGAGGCTGAATCCCCGTTTCATTCATTCGTTTAAGGTGTTAATCACTAGTTGCTGTGGTGAATGGTTCCCAAAGATAATTAACTTTAAAATTTAATATTCACATTCTGCGGCTCTGTGTCCGTGGACACCATTTGTGCAACAGCTCACCATGTCACCACGAATAAGCACATAAGCATGAGAACATAATGGATTCATTGGTATAAAGCATCTATACAATTAGTCATTTCTGAGTTATCCAATTTATGAAGCAATGCATGACACTAGAAAATTTTTTTTAAAAATGAAAAGCCACATTTATGTTAGTTCTTACTAAGTGCATTGATAGATATTTGTTAGCATTTATAGGCTTTAAGTAATACAAACTCATTGGCTTATTTAGATGTTACCATAATAAAGGAACATGATCATGATCAATAGGCTTATATCCTGAAGTGCTGAAAGGGGGTTCAAAGAAAGCATGTAGCAGTAATGGTGAGGCTTGATGAGTGCTCTACAAGTAGCCTTAATGGCCATTCACACCTGGAATTATAACTATAAAGATAACTGTAACTACTGTCAATATTTCCATCCACACTGACAAACGATAACTCAAGTCTGTCCTCATGTGAATGACATAATGTCTAAAATTCTGTGGTTTCTGATTGGCTGTCAACTTTTCACTCCTGGTTAGATCTGTTGCAAAATGGTGTCCTTACTAAGTGTCCCTTTACAACCAACTGTAGACATAGCCTATAGCTAACAGAAAGTTATTTAAAAATGTCCTAAGCATAAGTGGACTTGTGAACTAAGTGAACTAAGCTTTTAGTTCAGGGAATTCTTTTCTTTTTTGAACAACTGCACATAAACAGAAAATGAACATGTATTTTTAACATGGCTCTACAAGACTTGGAAGTTTATACCCAAGATAGATATGCCAAACATTAACATTGGCTAGCACAGTATTCATATATGCTGTAGGTTGAGCATAAAGCATGGTACTGTACCATGCTATTCATATGAGCATTTAACAGCCTAGTTTCATAGATATTATTTCTTACAAATATTTTCAAACAAAGCCTCAAGGCAATCGTGTATCTGCTCAAGGACTGTGACCAGTTTCTACTGACCATGGTCTGGGGAGGTTTTAGTTTGACCTTATAAGCAACAAAATAACAACCAGCACATTTCTCAAAATCTTTTCCATTAAATCAGACAGACCAACAATGGGAAAACAATGATGTTAAGTGTAAAGAACTAAAGGTCAGCCCAGGTTCTAGTGAACAACTGAAGAATGTGTATTTCAGCACATTTTTGCAGTGTGCATGGCTCTGCTGATATCTGATATAGTTTGACACCACATTTTACCTGTTGACAGCGGCGCCATTAGAAATTTTGGGCCCTATGACAGAAATTTTTTTTGGGCCTCCCAAACATTGATTATATTATGAAAATGTTCTCTAGGGCCCCCTATCAGTGCCAGGCCCTTGGAATCATCCTAACTTTCCCCCCCCTGAATTGGCAGCCAGTGATACTCTCCATCTTTGTTCAGAAGAATGATTATTTGCGACTTGATGATTTCTATGTTTGGTAGGATTTGTAATTGCTTTGTAAAACGTAGAAAGTTTCTCACAATATACTTAGCCAACACTAATACCTTATTGAGAGTGTGTCCAGATAATTAAAATAATAAATGCATATGTGACCCACTGAAGTGGTTAAGGGGGTCTTGACTGTAAGGTGCAGGACTACACCACTTGGGGCCTTTCACCACAAGATATGCTTTATACTCAGTTCAACCTTTTAACACATTATCTAAGACAAGTGGGTTCTCACACACAGATAAGTAAGTAAGGACAGAGGCATGTTTTCCAAAGGAAAATAAATATTTATTAATTGATAATTAAATTAAGGGAGTATTATTAAGTTATTTGTAACATGAAGCACTGGAAACATCCAACTCCAGGTGGCTAATGGGCACAAGTGGAGAGTAATGCCATCACAGATACAGGAAGTCAATCAAGAATGGCATTAAGTAAATCAGCTGGAGTAGGGGCTACCTGTTGTGGAAAAGTTTCTTGGAAAAACCCAAAGTAGCAGAGAAGTTTGTCTTGTTCAACCAAGTCTTTATTGCGTTCACCGAGAGAATGGTTACAACAGTGGTAATCCTCAACCATTCTAACCTTATACCTTATCTATCTATCTTAAATACTCCTGCCAGTAGATGATGTAGCTGGCACAGAGCCAATTCTACACGAGATCTCAGTCTCTGTCCTTTTACGATGATGCTCCAAACATGGTTTCAACATAGTTTTTAGAAGGAGTCTACTGTCATGCACATAAATCTCTTGTACATTCTTTTTATAGCACACACTCTACTGCATGTACTGTATACACTCAAACACACATATATTACTTGTTCTTACAGAATTTCCGACACTGTCCTGGAAGTAGAGTGACACACACACACACACACACGGCACTCTTGGTTCAGGTGCCTGTCTACACACAAACACGCACACACACAGATTGGCACAGATATTGGAAAAGGTGATCACAGCAAATGGTGAGGTGCACATTTCCACTACACATACAGTTTGCAGTACATGTATCCATCATGTAGAATACTCTCTGTCTTTAGCAGGGAAAAGAGGGATGGCCATAAGATAAGACTATGTAGCCAACACAAGGCCAATCACATGAAACATTGACAGTAAGTACCTGGAAAAGCCCAGATGCAGAAGACCCCATTTCTAATAATACAACAGTTACTTAGATTTGAGAACATGAAAGGATATGTTCATTCCTCCAAGGACCAAAATAACTAAGTCAGGATGTACATCAATGTAGTTAACTAGCATTATTAGCTTTATCTCACATCTGCCAGCCATTCTGATACTGAAAACAGGCCTATATGCCTTTGTTTCAATAGGACAGCTTATTAAACACATTTCACAAACCACATTATTTTCTCTGTGAAGTGCTTAATTGCCATGAAACTTGTGATTTGACAGTGGATGAACTTGTGTACGAAAACATGTTTCTAATGTAATTAGGATTGAGTGGAACACTAATTGGTCTATTTAGGGAAGCTACACACACACACACACACAAAAAAAAAACAATAGGCTAATCACAATGTGTCAAATTACTGTCTAAACTACTTTGACAATATATTTATGACATTCAATTTCAGATGCATCCTTTACGAGTATTAGTATATTTCCTTTATGAAGGCCTACACAGGGTAATAACACTGTTCAAGGATGTATTAATTTCACTGCTGTTGACTGGCTGAGAGGCAGGGAAAACAATCAGCAAATATAAATAGATAAGAGAAAGCTTCAAAGAGATGGCACATTGCCGTCCATAAAAGCAGGAGTCTATAAAGACACCACTGTAATTTTGTAATGCTTTGTAATGCTAAATTAAGGGACAGGAACAGAACTTGCCATGTATTGAAATGTCTGAATGAAGTCTCTACTGAAATTAATAAGAAGGCTATATGCCACTCTGAATCAATATAAGAATTAAAAGTAGTACTCTAGCTTGAACAAATAATGCTTCAAATCCTCCCATTGTGAAATACTATAACTGTGGTACCGTAATTTCCTGATCATCAACCGAGGTTAAGACATTGATTTTGCTAAATTTCTTCATCGATGGGGTTAATACATGGGTGAGGGCTATATACAGGATTGCATTTCTTTTCATCATTCTACTTGATCTGACTGTGGTTCAGTGGGTAATGTTTTCAGTGGGTTATACATGGTTTTGTTTTTTTAGTTTGCCTAAAACACTAACCTGAGGTTTATAAATGGTGCAGCATATATTCAGGAAGTGCAAGACCAAACTGTGCCACCTGAGTCAGTGATGTTGGACAAATAATGTTAATATTTGATTTTGAACTCACAAGCCAAATAAATATAACCTTTTCTTGAGGGCCACATCTTAAGTCAACCCCTCTACCAAATTCGTGGACGTAGACATTGCTAGGGCAAGGCCACAGTAAACAGCACATGGGTGTTGCCTGAGGGCCAAGCGCTTGACACAGGCAATAGAGATTATCTGACATTCTAGTCTCAGACAGCATGGATGCAGTTGTCTCTCTCATAGTTGAGGTATAGCCTAAACAATGTGTGGTAACACTTTATTTGAAGGGGTCTACATAAGGGTGACATGAGCCTGTTATAAACATGACATGACACATATCATAAACATTAATGACACCTATGTCATTAAGTCATTCAGTTTTTGTAAGGTCTGCTTCCCAAAGTCTGTGTTTCAACTGAATGACACTTAATGGCAATGAATTAAGTGTCATTAATGTTCATGATACATGTCATATCATGTTTATAACAGGCTCATATCACCCGTATGTAGAGCCCTTCAAATAAAGTGTTACCCAATATGTTGTCACAGTAAATGTCACCAAATGAAGGATAAGAAAACAAACAATCACACCATAAAACAATGTAGGGGGAAAAGTGTAATTTTCTTGCTTAGATTTTACAAAAGTAGTGTGATCAAAGAGAAAATTATAGATTTCTATCAGTTGAATCAACAAAGAAAGCTAATCTTCTGTAGCATTAAAAAAATAATCCCACTTTGCAAGAAAACTTGTCTTCTTAGATCTATGCTGTGAAGTTTTGGCATGTTAGCGTATCCACCCTCCTCCACCTCTACCTCTGTTACTTATTGTCTGGAAGTGTGTTGTGTAGTTTGGTAGAAAATAAACCCCATATTTATTTGTGGAAAAATGTGACAGTAATGGTAGTGAGATAGGTGTACTAATGTGGTTGTGTGCTCTTGATGAGAGCACATTCTGACACTAGCACCACTGCTGACATTGTTACACTAGAATCATATACTTACAGTGCTAGGTAGCAGGCACCTATGGACTTGTAAAATATATGAGCATCTTGGTAACTGGACGTTGTGGTACTTCTGTTGCCCATGGAGGCAACAGCCTGCCAGGCCATGACGGTGATATTATCCCTGCCCTGCAAGAGTCCAGTAAACTCAATTACCGACTGTACACGGGATATATAAGTTACTCTGAAAGAATATCTGTTTGTCATCTGTGGGGTACAACCCAAGACTGACCCGGGGGAGGTTTATGTATGGTGAAATGTAGTCCACAGCTACATGTTACTGAAAAAAATAAACCAAACAAACAAAAATATAAACATGAGCCATACCTGAGCACCTGCAGGTCAGAGAGAGTGGGCAGAGCAGGGTCACGATGGATCACAACTTCATTCTCCAGACAAAACAAAAACAGCCAGCCAGGCGCTGCTCACAGAAAATCCAACCCTCTCCACTATCCCTACACTATGGCATTTATCTAGAAGCAGGCACACTAATAGAAGGAAATGTCTCAGCAAAGTCATGACCAGGCTTTGACCAAAAAACCTGGTGGAATGGTCTCAATATTACTGATCAGCCTCGGGCTGTATGGAAGAAAAGGCATACCCATATCTGTATGTAATATTTTAGTGTGAATATCCCCCCAGTTCTTTAACAAGATGAGAGGCGTGACCAAAATACTGCCTCCTCACCAATCTTCGCTTATGACAGGCATAATGCCTCACAGAAAATGTTGCATAATGAGCTTACCCAACTTGGCCAGCCATTATGTGGGGGATTAATTCTTGGACGTGTACCTATCTACCCCTTGCTTTATCAATGGCCTCATGCCGCCTTCATACATCTACTGTGGCTAAGTCTGATAGTAACCTGTATAAGAGATGTATTCATCAAAGGCCACCGTGGTAGAGGGAGGCAGAACCAGTGTACCTCATGCCCATGTGATAAATGAAGGCACCAGGCCCGGGCTATCTTTTGCGATAAGGTTATTCTCTGCTCCCATCCATCATTCATGCACTGGCCCCTGTTAGAGACTCATCTCAATGAGCGGATGGCATGGCACCATTTTTGCTGCATTGTAAAAGGGTGATTTTATAAAAAAAAAAACAGGTCAGCCCTAGCAGGTAACCAAATATATTTACAAACAAATGCAGTGTCAAGTATGTGCTAAAAACCAACGAATATGGACTATGCCCTCCTCAAAAACTGGTGAACAGGGATGAGTATGAGGGAGAGTAGAGCAACTGATTACATGTATCCAAATTGCGCACTTACAGTAAATTACAAGAAAAAGGTCAAAAAAATTCTTGGTGCACAAACCAATCTCATTCAAATTATTATTATTATTTTTTTTTTTTTAAAGAAAACTAGAATGAAACATATAATGTTGTTTGCCATCTTTCTGTCACCTACATAGGATAGGCTTAATTCAACTGGCAACATGTTCTCACATTTTCAGTACGTTTTAAAAGGTTCCCATATGTTCATGATTTAGGATTTCCTATGTGGTCTGTCAGTATTATGTATGGTTAAATGCTTACATACAAGCACACAAAATAGCTATTAGATCATATGATATAAATCCATACACTATTGTTACGTGATCCATGTTTGCATCTGAAAACCATGCAGACATTCCCACAGCTCAAGCAGAAGAACAACACTGACTCTGATGGCACAGCATTTGCAGCAGAAACTGATTTTATGAAGCAACCAGAAACCATTTAAATGACCCCCCCACACACACACACCGGATAAACATAAATGAGGATTAATTGTTTAATATAACCTTGCTATGATGATGCCATAACCTCAATCGTGGAGAAATCAGTCCCGGAAATGGAAACAGATGTGAAAAAAAATATATAGACATGAGGTTCTGATGGCTTTTGAGTGACAGGCGAAGGGCATTTTCTAATAATGGATTGTATACACCCACTGCTTTCTCCACAAAAGAAAAAAAGACATGTGGGAGTGGGGGGGGGCTCTGCTTTCGTAAGTCTGAAGCTTATCATTTATTACATTCAGCACTACACCTTTTTCAAAATTCTGGGGTGCTGTGCTTTCTTCCTTTCTCTCTGTCTCTGTCTGCTTTTCTCTGTTATGGCCAGGTGTTGACTGTTCTGAGAACACCTGAGGAGCTCTCCTAATCCTGTGATGCTCTGCACCTGTCTGTTTTGTGAATGGTGAGTGCATTGAGTTGAACGGGAGCGTCATATCTGCAGCGCACCTCCGGTTTATGGGAAGAGAGTGATTGCACAGTGCAGGCTGTTTCTCTCCAGCTCCAGATGGAGTGAATGCAACTCTTGATTTACCTACATATGAGAGCCAAAGTCAATTAGCGAAGAGAACCATCTGAGCTTCTTTGAAGGGTGTCTCTATGCTGAAAATGTCACTGAAAATATTTCTTATATATAGCTTTTATGTTAACCCAGTATTCAAAATAGCTGTGTTGGAGGAAGCCTCACATGCAAAGAACTACTAATTGTTTTTAATGACTTTTAAACATGTCTATGGTTGGAAACTACAAAGACTTCCAGATTAAGATGAAAGGCTAGAATCTTCAAATATTCCAAATACTTTTTTTTCAACAGCAATGGGAGGAAATCTATAAGATGTGGGCTGTTCTTCTATGCTCAGCGTGATCATGCCGTTTTCAGCGAACAAGTCATGACACTACCGCAAGCAAAAAACAATGAATATTGTCAGTGCAAAAACAGGGCCGACCCAGATGTACATCCTATCAGTGGCGCGGGGCACATCCACAGCTGGAGGCTTTAGATCTGGCAGATGAGCCAGCTTTGGACTGGCTGTACAGGCGGCCCTTCACAGTGTGAACTCCCCATCAATACAGCCTGTGTTCCTTTCAAGTGACCCTTAAAGTGAGAAGCCAGAGCACAAACTGGGAGCGGGAGCTGATGACAGAGCGGCCCTTGAGGTCTCAGACTGAAAGCCACCATGAGCCAGGTTGCAATTTTCGTCCATGTTTTCAAATGCGGGAGTGATGTTTTATTTTTATTTTAATCTTTCGAAGTCCAGGCTAGCCATTTGCCTACTGGTTAGGGCTTTGGGCTTGGAACCAGAGGGTTGCCGTTTTGATCCCCGATTGGTGGACCATGATTGAAGTGTCCTTGAGCAAGGCACCTAGGCTTGGGCACCACTGTAGCAAGTAGCTCACTGCCCTGGGTTAGTGTGTGCTTCACCTCGCTGGGTGTTTCACAAATTCACAACTGGGACAAATGCTGAGACCAAATTCCTTGTGTGTGTAAGTACACTTAGCCAATAAGACTAATTCTTTATTCTATCTTTTCTATTTGCCTGTCTGAATCCTAAGAACAACCTGTACTTCCTACAATTACCTATTCTATATTATTTCCAGTGGCACGAGGCTGCATATTGTGTTTAATTTACATGCTTTAAGCTATTTGCTTGAGACCTATTCGATTCATATTCATGAATAGCACTGGGATCACTAAGTCAGTTTTGAAAAAAGAAATGGCAGGAATATTGTCTACAGCATATAGCACCTCTTAAGCCATCAGTGCAAATGTATTATGCCGATGATCCTCTGTAAAATCTATTTTACCAACAGAAAGTATTAATTTATAGCTGCAAATATTGAAATCATGAAATCATACATTGAACCATGAATTAGCATATGAATATAAAACTACATATAATTGCATTGTAATAGAATTTAAGTATATTGCAAACATCAGGCAAGAGAATATAAAGAAATTATTCAATGTGCACTGTCCTGAGCAAATAAGTCACAACTGCTATACTGGATAAGGAAGTAAAATAGATAAACAAGAAACCTTTTGAACAAGGTATCCATCACACTGATGCTGTACATTAGCACTGGTGTTGCATAGTGTGGTGTTGCTACCTTACACTCTCCAGAGACAGCGATTCAGGTGGCTACAAAGAGTTATGGCTCTCCAGATATTAATTTGTCTAAATCAAGGACAAGGCTTTCTATGGGGTTATAGGCTTTCACTTATCCTATTCATCAATCAAGACCTCTCTCCACAACACTGAATCAATCGATGAATCTATACGCTTCAATAGAGCCAGAGCCACAGATGTGCAGGCACACACTCTTTAGTCTTTATATAATGGGCTTGTCTTGCATTCAGAGGGTTCATATACTCCATTTCTTTTTTCTTTTCAAAGAGCAAATAGACACTATTTTATACAGTAAATGATGTATTGTGCTCAATTTTGCATTCCATCAAAATGCTTCAGGCTGATGTACAGTGGTTTTGTATTGTGTGCATAATTCCCCTGTTACCCTTGTCATTTTGCACCCTTCTCCCACACACTGCATCTTATAAGCAGCGATAAAGTGCCAGTGTACAACGACTGCTCCCAGCGTAATATTCCCTTTACTAGCATGAAAATGTATGTTTGCCCAATGAAAAGAAACACACATACACACACACACATACAGAGAGAGAGAGAGAAAGAGAGCAAGAACATCAGAGGTGTATGGATTTTTCACACCACCTTTGCATTTTCCAGCAATACAGGTTGGCATGACTGGGATGCTTTCACAGATCCACCTATTCCTCCACCTACTTCCTACTTAGTACATCTGGCACATTAAGGGGCATTAGACTCACTGGCTGAGTGCCAATTAACTATAATCCTTGTCATCCAGTGGTTGCACAGCTTGCTCTGAAACTGAGATATCTGTCATCAGAAAGATGTCTTTCAACTAAGACGGCAATTAATGTTGGATCGCTGACCCTCTGTAAGACTATACTTGTAATGACTTCCACAAGAATTTGGGTCAGGGCATGATTATTGTATTCCAACTGTATCTGTAAAAAGGAGGGGGGGGGGGGGGGGGGTTACGACTAGTGGCACAGGCGTTAGGCTATTATATCACTGTAGATATGTGAAGCATCTATCCCAAGATTTCTCTAGCCATTTTTTTCCCCTTTTCTTCATTTAATGAGTGGACCTGTGCTGAGTCATAGGTCAGTTAGATGTGCCCATTTTGGGGAATATGTCTACTCACATAAATAATTTTGTTGTGCCCTTCTGACCCCTGTGCCACAAGCATTTTGGGCTTATGCTGCTCTCTAAGTGTGGTGTCAGATATTTTGTGCGATTACGGTCTGCGGAAATTTTCTACTGTATAATTAATGGTTACTGTCAACAACGGACACCATGCACATCAATTTGGACGAGACAGCACATTTTAATAGCACTAAACTGTCTAATTGGTTTCATATATTAAAAAGTCGTTCTAGGCTTTATTAAAACCATACATTTTGAAGCTAGAATTTTGGAGCAATTCAGTCAAGCAGCAAGAAAATTCTTACCACGCATGCAAGTTACCATTGGTGAAACACCTAAGAGAATTAACTACCACCTCTTATGGTAACAGCAGATGCTCACATAAACCTCCCACTGACAAACACATAGACATGTGAAAATAAAGACCCAGACACAGCAATACAACAGGCCACAGCAAAGAGGTATAACTGATATGTAAAGGTAAAATGATATATTTATGACTTGCTCATCAACAGATGGTTACTGCTTTTCCTCTTGACTAAGAAAAGGGAAAGAAGCCTGTGAATTCTAATCTACTACCATGTTTCACTTGGCCAATGCTTTAGCTAAGCAATTCAAAACCAAACTGAAAGAGAAAAGCACATTGAACAAAAAGAAAGTAATTGAGAGGACAAAAGGGGGAACCATGTCAGATAAAACACATACCATACATCTGGATGTACTACAGCTGCCAGATGGAATGAATCAGAGGACAAACTGAACCTCTTAAAACAGGGGTGGTCAACAAAAATCAAAAAAACAAAAATCTAAGCTGCCAAGTGCCAATGCAAAATTAAGAGCACCAGTTTTCAACCAGGTTCAATTGAAAGAGTGACTGTGTTTTAGATGAGAACACCCATAGGCCGTCTAAAACTTTCTATATGATGATACATCTTAATGATACTATTGACAAACATGTCACACTTACTTTGATGAGCATGTTTTTTGAGCAAACTATCTTTTCATATCCATGGCAATGGATATTCAAAATCACTGTGACAGTACTGTAACTATGATGTGCGATGCACATACTGTATAATATTAGATAAAATGAACAATTTCATTTTATGTTTAGACTTCATGGTGGTCCGCCTGAATGAGAACAGAGGGCTGCAATTGGCCCCTGGGCCATAGTTTGTCCACCTCCCTCTGGACAACAAACAGCTACTGCAATTTCACTGCATGTTTTTGAAATCCACTGCATTCCATAAAGCAAATGTCCCCCCTATAAACAGAACTTTCCAGAATCTTCCACAAAATCTAGGCATTTACACATATTTGATTAAATGGAAACCTGCTGCGAACAGTTCAGATTTTTATTGTGAAAGGGAGATGGGGATAAACACCAGAGAAGCAGAAGCATGCCCCTCAGACAGCCAGATGGTAAGTTGCAGGAGCAGGAGCATTACATAGACTTTCAATTTTCCTGACTTCATTTTAGGTCCACTCTGGATGCCCCTGTAGATTAAGGGATTAAATTGTGTCATCCAGCAACACTATCACAAAAAAGAGTTTTTTATGGTTTTTAATTTTTTTTATTTTCGTTTTTATGTTGTTTGCCTGGGTACTTTGATGTGAATGGTCAATAGCAATATCATTTTGTCATTCTGTCCCCAAGCGATTTCGGTTAAGTGTAGAGACCTGCTTTTCTACTTCACCAAGAGGGCAGTGGGCACACTCTGGCACAAATAATTGACTGAGGGTATGATTAAGTCCCAATGGAACTGTAGCCGGGTAAACAAATATTATGCCACCTTTGCATTTCATCACGCCTCCTTATACCACTGATGAAATCTGTCAGTGTTCATTATGGAAGATTGTCATGAACTGCTGTGCGATAGGGTGAGATAGGAACTTTCTATTTACCCAGGCAGATAGGATGTAATGATAAATTCACTCTCAATAGCACAGTTATTACCTATTTCCTTATATCATTTTTTGCTTTCCCTGAAAGTAGATTTCATCAAAGCAGTGCAATATGATCTGGCTGACTGGTTTGTCAGCTCTGAAGTTCATAGCTAGTGTTCTGGCATGTCTGTGCTGAATTCTGCTTTGAACAAAATGAAATTACCTGCATTGCTTTGGCGCTTCTCATTCTAAAATTGACAGTTTGATAACACCCTTTTTGTAAGGAAGGGAAAAAAAATGAAAAGTGAACTGAAGAAGGCAGCCAGCCTCAAAACCATTGCTGGAGGAGAAAGAATGGCAGAGCCTCACATAGGTCAGGTTGAGCTGTTAAGAGAATCATTTCTTCAGGATTTTTGGCATCTCAGCAATGGTGTACAATGCCAAGAGTTTGAATTTCAGGTGGTTTAACAGTAACCAGAAATCTTCATAATTGAAGACAGTTTAAGAGTCCTTTCTCTGTTCTCTAATTATCAGGTTGAATTATGTGTCTCTTGAAACAACCTTCACAATAGAGCTGTAAAATGAAGTAGCTCTCAAAGCATATATAAAAAGCCAGCAACTTGAATGTAGCTAGTTTACATTGCTAGCTCCGCTAATGTTATGTGATTAGCCTTAAACCTAAGCCAGCCAAGAGACTTTCAGCTATACTTGTGCTTTTGATTACTTCGCAAGGTCAATGATACTTGAAAGCATGAATAGCATTTCTGTATGATTTAAGAACATTCACCCAATGAGATCAGGTTGTTTAAAGGGAAACTGAATTCACAAAAGAGGACCAATACACCTTTTGCAAACACTTGTAGCGCATAGGACTGCATTAAATCTAGAGGCCTGTCAATGCTAATGCTTAAACAAACACAATTACACAAAGATGGGTTTTTTGCTCTGACAGTATTTAAACCTCTATGTACACTGCCGTTAAACACAAAACCAACCTACCAGAGTCCATTTGATAGGAAAATATATCCAATATGCCCTGCTGTTTTGATGATATCTTGCAGCTGTGAATCACACTTCATTAACTTCATTACCGTTTCACTTTGGTGTTATGCTTGTTTATTTTAGAGCACGCCTGGACAAAATGACTGTGTCAATTATTTGCATTGGGTCTATTCATGCTCCTGTTAATTGTGTTTTGTTAATTCACACATTGATTTTATCTCACATCATCAGTTTTTCTTTTTTTTTTCCTTTTTTTTTGAGCACTCTTTTAAATGCCACACAAATGAATCCACAGTTTCTCAGAATCTAACAGCTGCTCAGTATGAACCCTCTTGTCCTCCCAAGATGGGGTACTTCTGTTACACAGCAGTAACATATAAGAACCATTAAGTATCCTCAAGAATGTTACCCTGCCTGCTGGAGACTGTCCACTGTTGCATGTGATATTTGCAACCAGTGGTGCTCCAATACAGCTGGCCTCACTCAGCTGTGGTATGAATGAGAATGGGATACTGCTTCTGATTCTGCTGGTTGAGATGCTCACTGAATGGCACTGTGGGCTGTGGAGAAGCATTAGTGTCTTTAACTCAGTAGGGAAGTTCCTGAGATGAACACAATATGTGGTGTTATTGAAGTCAAGCATTAGCACCACAACATGGTATGCTGACTAAGAATGCATCATATGTGATTCACTCTTTTTGTCCAAAAGGGAAAAAGGGGCAAAAGCCTGTATTGGACAAAAGTTCCTGGGAATTTATGAGTGAAATTAAACCGCTTACTGAAAAATGACTTGTTCCTCCCAGCTTTATATTGAATTTTCTTCACATTAAAGGCATAAATGTGAAAGATTTCCTGCAGGACCTTTCAAATATATGTGATTATATCACAAAGGAAAGGTATGGAGGATGAGATTTGATAAAAAGGATACCCGTGCAGTTGGGGGAGATTATCTTTTAATCAAGCATATATCAGAGATAGTTCCCTCTAAATGGGCAATCTAATCACCCTTCCAGTCTCTCAAGCAGTTGTTGGTGAGGACAAATTGCCTTGGGTTTGTGGCTCAACTGAGCTGTAGAGATGGAGATTTATTGACACTGAATAGGACTTTGTGAAAAATGATATCTATCTCAGTGACATAGGCACATCATCGTGGTATAATTCTCACTGATATGCAATCGTTAGTAACCCTCATGATTGATATTCTTGATATTCTTGATCCAGTAGCATTAGTCTTCTATTACCTTCCAAAAAATAGCCTGGGACCAGCTTTGCTGTTTGCCACCATCCCCCTCATTTCCTGATGTTTCAGAAAATCCTTATATGAAGTATAATATTAATAAATTACTACATTAGCTCAGACATAGATGAATTGGCAGCACTGGCATGAATGATTAAAAGTTATGTGCAATTATGCAGCAGTCATCTAATTATATTTTCCCTTCAATACACTCTTAATGAAATACTCTATTATGCTCATGTTAATGTAAATGCATAGGGGATAAAATGTATTGGCAGACCTGACAATGCTTCATTAAACCACAAAGTAATGTATCAGTGCTAGATAGCACTCCACTGAGATTAGAGAATTTCTTTATATGTCTCTAGTTGAGAGTGATGGACCTCTGTGCTAGATTAGGCATGCAGAGTATTCTCAGGAACATCTTCTAACGCCCAGAAATAAGCTAGTGACAAGCTGAAGCAGATATGAGCTGAAAACCACTGGTCAAAATTCTTAGATATTCTTAGATATTCACACAATCATTTACAAATTGCACTAACTACATTAATCATTTAAGTGCAACACATGGCTATTACACATTAACAATACATATAAGATGCATGCTTCTTATCTTTGATCTTCACAGATCTTTTCATTTATATTCTAACCATGATCCTCTCATCCCCAACCCAAAGAGTAACATGGCGTGACAAAGTAATACTCTACATCTGCCTCGCTGCGCATATTACGGCAATTATTAATACCAGTTCATTAACGTATGGTTTAAAACAGTTGGACAGCTTCCAAGACATCATGAGAAAGATTATGCAGAGAATGGCTACGCAAGAGAAATTAGGCGCCACAGTATTGAACATATAGCCTGCTCAGAATCATGGCCACCATTTGAACCAGTGGCCTGAAGATCACTCAGTTCTCCCATCGGTAAATCAACTAAATTTTCTGTTCTGCTTTAGGTGGTGACTCATTGATCTGTGATTTAAACAAATACGTTTATTTTGGGACAGATCTGTGATCATCATCATCAGATAGCCATTATTCAGAGTGAAGGCTAGCAAAAAAGAGAAACCTGCTGCCGGCCATTTCCATCTAAGAGAATGGATTGAACATACACAAAAAGCCACAACAATAGTCAGTATAACATAAAAAACGGAAATGTTTGTGGTAAGTTTTGATTGCTTACTTCTCTGCTTTTTGTTATAAGTTGTCTTCATGCCATCCATAAAATGCCCCCATGACCCATCTCATTCCTGATTGAGTTTGTCACTATGTCTGCCCGCTGCTACATTGTCCAGCCATAATTCCTGATAACCACCTATAGACTGACTACCATGTAATGTAAAAATGGGATAATACTCTATTATGAACTATTATGAACCTTAGCTAAAACCATAGGCAACTTCTAGTCTGTCATGGTTACTACTGATTGTAATTTTTCTCCATGACCCCTGGCAGTTGGGTTAGCCCCTTGAGTCGTGGATCTGCCCAAGGTTTCTTCCTAGATTAACTGAACATAAGGGAGTTTTTCCTTGCCCCTGTTGCTCTTGGGTGCTCCTTCTGTGAAGCGCCACAAGACAATACTATTGTAAAAGGCGCTGTATAAATAAAACTGAATTGAATTGAAAACTGAAAATGGTTTCAGCCAATGCAGAAATGGTCAAAAATTGTAGCACCACACTTATTGCGTGTTGCTTGGCAACAGGTAATGCATCGCAGACTGAAAGAGAAGTTCTGTTTCCCCTCTGAAGACTGTCACACATTGAGGTTATGAACATGTAAGGCAGTGAAAGCTGTTTTGATTGCAAAGGTTTAATTATTCAGATAAAGTAGACTCATATTCGAGGCTGGCTTATCACACCTTATAATGGGAAGATGTTCAGACTCAATTTCTGCAAGGAGGGATGACCATTATTGTGTTTGCAAAGAAATCCTCAGCAATCGTGTGTTATATTTCAGATTTCAAACTAGCAAACTAATAAGCAAGACATCTGAGCTGCCAAGGCTTTGATTTTTTTTTTTCTGCCTTGTTTGAACTAATGATTAAACACAGCAATTACAATGCATTTTTAACATCAAGAGAGTCTAAAAATGATTCAGTGTTTTTAATACTCTAAATACTCTGACACTTTCAGGTCATTTAAAAGGTATAATTTTCATTTGTTTCATATACTGCAGATCAGTTGCTGCCTGTAACAGTTAAATTAACACCTCAGCATTGCAATACAGGATGTGACAACTCCAAGAATTAGGTATATTATCGATTGTACTCTACTGAAACATTGCAGTGCAGCATATAGCCTTATGCAGTTTCATTGAATGATCTAAATATTGGATGAAGTGAGGTTTATTCAGACAGTCAAAATGTTTGTTTTCTTCCACCACTAGGGTTAATTTGATTTTGACCTGGCAATCTGTGCACACCATCTTGAGCTACAAGAGTGCCTCTTTACTGTGCTCGAGCATGTCAACCTCCCTTATGCCAAATCTGTTATGAATGCCACTGTATGTATTTTGAGCGCCAGGATTTGGAGCGCGTCCAACAGAGTAATTCACCATGGGGATCCACAGCCCTGCCGTACTGCGGCGACTGCAGGCTGAGACAATCTCTTAGCTTAAATGGAACCTGTCTCAGCTAGGGTAACTGCACCGCCTCACTCCCTCCCAGCACCTCATCGGTGGCCGGGGGCAAATTCAGCACTTTCTCACACCGCAAGAGTTAGACGCCACATGTGGAAAAAAAAAAAAAAAAAACAGTTCAGTTAGTCGCTTCCACTCAACAGAAGTCTGTGTGTGCTCAAACGCAAAGCTCATGTAAGGCTGTTTCTTGATGTTTTACCTTAGATTGTAAATGAGCAAGTAATTGATTTCGAGAAGCTATTCCTCAGGGGCCGCATATAGGAGCAATGGAACTCTTGTAATCTGTGTCTGGGATCAGAGGGGGGTGTCTGTCTGTGTGTGTGTGTGTGTGAGTGTGTGTGTGCACGCAGGAAAGAGAAATACTCTCTCAAAGTCAGATGATTAAATTGGCTGGGGATGTAGCACTGTCCAGGCAGCCCTAATGCTGCTCATCTGACCAATCGGAGTGCTCAAAGAGCAGCATTGTTCTTCACCCTGATTGATTCTTCCTCACAGAATACTCCACAAAGACAGTCCTCTAAAATCCAATCTACTATAAGTGGGTCGCAAGAGGTAGGCTTTATACTTCTCAGGCTTTTACTATTTGAAAATGCAATGAATAATGTAAGGACGGTTCCTGGTGTACTCTGTACCATGTATGTTTAATTCAGAAGATGTATATTATTCTATTGTTAGGCACAGTTTTTGCCATTTTAAGATATATTTATCGCTAAGAACCTGTTGTCATCTGTTCAGAGGCACAGCCACTCTTTGTAGCATCAAGCATGGAGCCTTGAGAGGAAGCAGCTAATCAGTCCCCAGAATGTCTGGAAAAAATGTCTTTTTCCCTAGACTTTCTTTCAAACCCACAGCCTTGGAGTTGTATCTATCACTTTGAGTGTGCTTGCATGTGCATGTTTGTGTGTGTGTGTGTGAGTGTGTGTGTGTGTGTGTGTGTGTGTGCGTATGCTTCATGCACATCTTAGAAATGTGGTCAGGTCAGGCCTTTATGTGTGGTGGAGGTCAAGTTGTTTTTTACATTTTATCTATACAAAGAAAGGGGAAATGGTATTTAACTTAAAGCACCTTTCAGATCTGTAAGATATATACATTAATAAGGCAGTTAAACAATACTGTCAAGTATCCCTTTGTCTTGTGGCCTGGATACTGAAACAATTGTCGATTACATGTCAAAATCGAATAGCCTTGTGGCAAGGTGTTTCCACAACTTGTGCCTCATAAAAAGAGCAAACCCCCAAGAAACCTTTAGACTGCCTGTGCGTAGCCACTGTGTCACATTTCATGATTATCATAATGGCTTCACTTGACAGCTGAATGTCATTGTTGAAGACTTACCGAGAGCAAAATACTTGGGGCACGTTTTGAGATGACAAAAACAGCCCTGCTTGTTTGCTTCACAGTGGCTGCACAAGACATAGCAAAACTCTCTCTCTCAGTGTGTGTTTGTGTGTATGTGTGTGTGTGTGTGTGTGTGTGTGTGTGTGTGTGTGTGTGTGTGTGTGCGTATGTGTGTGTGTCTGTGTGTTGTGGCAGGATATGCAATCAACAGCAGTCGGCACAACCCAAACCACACAACTGCAAATACCTTTGATTTAATACCAGCTGGGGTTAGAGGAGCTTCAATTTGGGCCAGCAACAAGTAGATAGATATAGAATCCATCCATGGAAATAGAATAGAACTGAATATGAAATATATAAAAAGAAATATAGCATTTGAAATTTGAGAAACAAGCTATTTCATGAAAAGGAAAAAGTATGGTTTGTACAGCTATTATGTGCACTGGGGGCCTCCGTAACCTTGATGTCTCTGCTCATTTCTTCCCCACTGTCTTGAAATACAAAATAAATAGATAAATAGATCAGTAAAGTCACATGAAGGTTCCACATATGCCACTGTAGAGTGTGTGGTGGTTTCACAGCTGGCCTGGCCAGGTGACAGCAGCACGGCTCTGCCAGAAACATCAAAACATTCGAATTGGCTCCTTAACATATTGAACATAGTCCTCCTTGCTGCTGGGGACACCGTGAGCACCATGTAATTCTCCAAGCATGGGTGCACAGGGAGCTCAAGAGGTATCATTTAGAGAAAAAGTGTGTAGAATGTTTAGGTCTGCATATGTGTAATTAGTAATGTGTGTGTGTGTGTGATTGTTGTGTCTGTGTTTGTATGTGTGTGTGTTTGTTGTGTGTGTGTGTGTGTTGTGTGTGTGTGTATTTGGTGATTAGTTATGCTGTACGCAAAAATAAAAGGAAAAGGGTCAAACCAAATGGTCAGAGCAATGACCACATCTTTGCACTGACCTATGGGGGTGCAAAGACGGATGACAAGTGCTAGTAATTTTCTTTTTCTCTCCCGAGATGAGCAAAATATATGTGTCTGGAAAAATTTGGCACATGCTCAAGTGCCATCTGTAAGATCACGCTGTGCCGCTTCTCCCTGATTCTGCCGACGAGTTCATCTGCAGATGGAGCCTTTATGGCCGTGGCAGTGCACTTGATTGCCCCCATAGCTTATGGGATCCCTGCTGAGTCATACACCCTGTTAACCCTTTGAATTTCGGCTCACAAATTGGGCGATTTTAATGAATGTGCCAATATGTTGAACCAGACAGGTGGGAGAGACATGCCCTGCGCACCCCCTTCCCCCTCAAATAGCCACATTGCTGGCTAGACAGGGCCCTTTTCACCCAAATCATTAGTGGGGGAATGTGAGGATGTGCTATGGAAGCCCTCCCATGCCATTAGAGAATAGTGTAGGTTTGTGCTCCCATGTGTTTGCATTCATATTGTTTCAGGTGACGAAATGTTTGCAGCTCCTTTACTCTTTATCATTGATTTCTACGTTATTTGTTACACTGGTTTTATGGCCTATTAGTTGCTTGTGTCTGTTTGGGAATGTGTCTGTTGTGTATCCTGGAAATGCACATCATACCCATGTTGATATACCTTTACACACCTTTTAAACAAATAAAGTATGATTGAGTATGTTGATGGTGTCTGCACAAACCTCAACATAAGCCTCAACCTCAACATCTCTCTGAAGTACTCAGAAAATAGCTGATGGTTTAGACAACAGAGCTCTAATTTGGAAGCTGCAGCAACACCTAACTGGAGTGTCTTGGCTAAAATGTTAACAGTTTAATTTAAAAAAAAAGTTACCCTGGCACCTAAGAATTCCTTTTCTATCTCACAAATATGTTTTGTTCATCTTCCCTTTTCAGTAGAGAACCATGGAGGCTATAGTATGGGTCAGGACAGCTCCAAGGTTGTCAGAATACCCTGAAGCATGCTGGCAAGCCATATTTTATGTGGTAAGTCCTTGTACTAATTAAAATTGTAGGCACATAATGGAGAGTTTCAAAGGTTGACATATTTCACCACAAAGTGTATAGAAATATTTTTAATTGCTTGTTAATATGTTTACCACATAATTCATTCATATAACTCATGTTTGCTGTTAAACACAAAATTAATTCTCAACTCATGAACAAAATAGTACAATATTTCATATAATTAATATACATATAACAAAATGTCTAATGAGCAACAACAATCCAGTGGAGGAGATAAATGTTGGGATAATGCTCTAATGTCCCTGTCCAAGGTGCTGAAAAGCATGCTGGACAAATTGGAAGACTTTGTAAAAGCAATGTCTGCATATCATGCTCACCTTTGGCATCCTTATCCTTACTATGCTGTCACATATATTACTACCATCTCCACATTATATGAATGCATCCAGTTCAACCTATTTTCTCTCTTGTGCATTAAGTGGAATCTGGAGTTCATCAGAGACATGTAATTATCTCTGAAAGTTGTCACCACTCTCGGGTTGTAGATTGGGTGAGGCTTGCCCCACAAGCTGCTTAAGGTAAGCAACACAATGAAGTTTATATTTCTTTGCTTTAATGTCTTGGTAGCATCCATGTATTTACCACCCATCCAATGGTAGTGACTCTGTCCATGACAATGTTTTGACAGAGGACCTGCCTGAGGGCTAGTTCTTCTGGCTAATACAGAATGAGACAAACTCTGCCTTTGAACTGCATGGAAATTACTCAAATTCCAAAAGTGATATCAGATTCAGAACTATCAAGGACAAAGGGGAGGCCTCTGCTTCTATGGTTGTAAAGGTAATGTCATAAAAATGTGCATGTATGTGACCAGTTGCTTTTGTTTAACTTTACACTAACTAAACATTCATCTTAGGAGGGCAAACCTGCAGCAGGTTTCTAACAGCTTTCTTTGAGTTTAACCAAGCTACATTTCAACGCTAGCTCTACATTTAAACACTATTTTTAGGGGACTAAGGGGCCCAGTGACCTGTAGTTGTTAGCGAGCTAACAACCAAGTTCTCCAAACAAGCCCTTGACAGCCTTGCTAATTGCCATCAACAGCTAATTAAGTTTATGACAAACCAGCTCCCACAACAACACCAAACAAGTCTGAAACCCAGGAACAATACAAGACGGTTAAAATCCAGTAGTAGATCAAACACTGGCTATTACAGATTTATTGTCTCAAAAGTGCATTTGCACAGTGCCTCAAAACATTTGCTGCTCATACTGCAGAGAGAATTACAGTCAGATCTCTGTGCGTAACTAGCCAGAACGGTGTCATTTTTAGCTTTTTTTGTCTCCCCTAGGCAAGACTCCCCATCAGAATGTCCCATCAGCATGACTTTGAGGATGTTGTTTTGTGGACAAAGAATTAGAATGCTTTTTTATCTCTACGAATGCCTGACCTCATAATTGTTCAAGTCTTACTCCTCATTGTCTAATTTCATTACTTGTAATGTACATCAGTGAGTTGGCATTAAGCACCCATATTTACTACATATTTATGTGCGGGTATCAAAGATAAACTGACAGATATTTTCTTTGTCTATATAATGCAGGTATCAACAGTATCCTGTGTGGCAAAATATGTTAATTTTGTTCATTGCATATCATTAATGTCTATGGTAATTCTGAGTTTATTTTCTTTTCATTGCTAATGAGAAAAACAGAACTCGGACTCAGTGAGATTTATAATAGTTCTGCAATGACTGTGAACAACAAATCCCTGTCAGTGCTTTTGGGGATCTTGAGCATTTACATAAAAAAGCTTTGCAAATTGCACTCAGAATTTCAACTAAGTAGCACTTGAACAACTTCATCTGAGCACTTTTTTATTTGCCTCAACCAAAACAAACACTTCCTGTCTTGTATTGATCTAAGTTCCACTTTTAAGCACTCTGCTTTCAAAAGTACATCTTGAAAACCAAGGCCTTAGGCCACCCAGAGGACCTAGACATTGCATTCAAACGCAGAATGCTGCATGTCCTTACCTGCTGTCTGAGACTATCTATTAACCAGCATTTATACGATTTATAGTTTATTCTTTCCTCAGTGGGGTGACAACACATTACATTCTTTTTGTATAGAATTGAGAATGTCTGAGACCCTGAGAATTCCACTTCTTTGTGCTTTTTTTATTTGACACGTTCAGTATTGTAACTCACATTTGTGCTACATGTGGTATTTATCATCAGCATACAAAACATACACAAAATATACACTAGCTAGGAAGCACAACACCAGTGGAGATACTTTACATGGGTCATTCTAACAAACACATGTCTGGCATTGGTAGCAGAGACATTTCAACATAATTTCCAGAATAACTCAGCCTGTATGGATTTTTTTTTTGCACCAGTTTCTACTTACACTACAACATGCAATATGTGTTGAAACTTGAGAAAAAGAGAAAAGCAGAAAATGTTTTAGTTCCAGAATGTTGTGGTTAAAAGTTCTAATCTAAGATGAGATACATGCTTTCCTCTGTACAATACATTGTGTTCAGATGGTGGGGCATTTTTAATGCTTTATCCACTTCTCTAGCTGCACAGTAATAAATTACACTAAAACATTAAATAGAAAAACATGAGTTCTCTCTTAGGAATTAGCATTCCTTACCATTGCAGTGGTACCTCATACCTTGTGGTGCAATTTTTTTGGTTCCCATGCAATAAAAATAAAACTGTCCGTGATGTACCTTTTTTACATAATTGGGTTTATGGCACAACAATTGCTCAGCGTGCCTCTAAACAAGGTTTTTTTTCTTTTAAAAGAGGAACTTACTTCAATGAACTGCACCATTTGAATTGCTTTCCCTGAAACGGAATAACCTCAAGGAGAGGTAATATTCCTCAGCTGAATTCAATTGTGGATTATGAGAGTAGCATACATCCAAAATATTCGTCAGGAGGAGGCAGTGAGGAGGCCACCTGATTATGGTCAGTGTAATCCTGTGGGGAACTGCATTACAGACATTTGCATGATTCCCAGTGAATTACTGCCTAACAAGTAATACCACATCTGTATGCAAGTGATCACCACATCATCTGTTTCACCTGGCCTCATGGGGAATAGAGTAATCTGCAGCTAGACCCAGTCTTCCCAGTCTGCCTGCTCTGGCTGCCTGTCACCTGTCCTCCTTTTGGGTCTTGCTCTGTAATTTTTAAAGCTCTCCAGAGAAAAGAATTTTACTTGAAAAAGCTCAAACGTGGCTGGTGTGAAAACATTTTCAGACATTCAGTCTGAAAATGATAGATGATGGCATTATGTAAGGTGCACAGGTAAGGGCCAATGCTTGTGTGTTACTGCATGTTACACATTAATCAGAGTTATGGTCAAGCCTAGTCCAGCTCACAATCACTTTTTGAAATTTAATAAAAACATTAATGAAACAAAGACCTCTTCCAGTGGATACAGTAATCAGCAGAGCAAGGATAATGTTCAGGTTCCAGGCAGTAATCACAGTGTCAGCCAATGTAAAATAAATGTATTTTATTGTGCAAGGGAATTAAATAAATAAGCACTTCATAGATCATACTTCTTAGATCATTATATATATTCATCATTATATATATATATAGTCTTAAACACATTAATTGACCTTTTGCAGTCAGAGTGTAGTTATGTAACTTAAAGCTTGTCTTTGAGGACATGGCCCCATTACTGAAGATATGCATAAAAGAAGGAGTCTGATGGACACCTATCGAACACCTACAGCCTGCCGTTCAGAAGAGTGAGAGTGATGCTGGAAGCGGAATCTCTTCTCTCCGCCCACTGCCATGGTTCCTTGTTCCCATTGGCTCAATGTGCTTGTAAATGTATGACATTGCAAGCGCTCAGGCACTGGAGAAAGACATTCGACTTGGGATGCGATACTAACCCGTAGTTATGGTGACTCAACTTAGGAGAAACGGAATGCTGCCTGTCTTTGATTCAGCATTAGCTCCTGCCAAGAAAGTCAAAGTCCTTTGTCGTGTTTCTTCGCCGTATGCACTAAATGCAGAGGAACTTGCTGTAAAGGGCTGAAAATGTCCTACGACTAAGATACGAGGATTTTGCCTCGTTTATTGTGCAAGAAGAGACGAGAGAAAGTCATGGGAATGCTTGAAAGAAGATTGCTCGTCGCTCTGGGCATCCTCGTGCTCCCCCTGCTCTGCTTTACGCGTACGACAAGTAAAGGTAAGCTGTGTGGAAAACGCATACTTTATTTTCATATACACCGTATATCGTGTCCCAGAGCTGTGTACTTTGAAAAGACCAGGCTGAACAACCGACTGTGTTCATCACAGGGAAGTTGATGTTGCGCCTTTTTGTTCACCGTTAGCGGCTTGTGTGCTGCCGTAAGCTTGCTCGCAATATGTTTTATTGTACAGGAGGCTACCGTATAAACTCACAACAGCATCCGCGTGAGTTGATGAAGCGGTATATTGGTACATTGCATTTTATGTTCTCACCCGGTGCGTGATAAATTACAGGTGTATTCCACCATAGTTTGTTCATATTCCTGGACCCTTTTATACAGGTGACATCACTTATTTAAAGAATTCAGTTCAGTTTTTTTCTCACCAAAAGTAACCCTATGCCACATCTAAAACATTGCCGTGCCAAGATTGCATATGTGCAACAGGCGCACACAGAGACTTCAGATTTGTCGTCGTCTCCACCGTTACCTAGCTTGTTTGTTTTTGCTTCATACTTTTAGTCTTTTTCAAATGCTTTCCCCACGAACTGCATTCGTTCTTCGTTTTGGGGAGGCCCGGGTGCTGCAACAGCATTTCGCACGGATGGAGTAGCCTGTCCGAAGCAGGTCCTGGGAGCAACTGAACCACACAAAGCAAAGAAAAAACGATCGGGTTTGAGACGGCTTAGAAAAATAATGGTACAGGAAAAGCGAGGTGCGAGAATGGCGCGGTAGCATATAACCATTTTACTTTCGCCATGAAGAGAATGCAACTCCGCAGCAACACATCAGTTAATTTATGTGTGAGCATAAGAATGGAGACTGGTATTATCACTGACTGGCCATTAATAAACCCCGATTTATTGAAAGCAGAGATTAATGAGAAAGCCACGATGTGGAGAGACTGAAATAGGACTATTATTGCTTTAAGCATGTGCCAGATGAAGTGAAACAAAAGCAAACTCATTTTGCGTTTTTGAATGACCATCACATTCTCTCACTGGACTTCAAGAGCTACAAGCGTGATTTTGCTTTGTCAGCACACTGTAGATGATCTGCAGTTTCGCTGTTGCTAATTATTTGGAGGAAAATCAATAACAAATTCTTGACATTATGTACAGTTTCAGAAACTGAACAGCATGATTGCTGTGAAGACATTGGCGGGTGAGGTCGACTACTGGGGGTTTGGGGTTTCTGTTGAACGTGCAATTGTAATCACTAGTAGGCTGGATGTTCTTCACACAACAACAGAATCACACATTATGCTGCACTAAAAAATGTGTGTTTATTCTTAGCAATTACTCAGCACACATTACTTCTATATTTATATCTAAATTTGGTGAATGGCAGCTTTACCATAGAGGGTTTCCTAAACCCTAACAATGGATTTCTGCCCCTGAAAGGTGAAACACGTCACATTCTAAATGAATAGGGTTTTTTGGATTGAAGTACTGCTCTGGGATCTCTGAGTGTGAACATGCTGTGTGTATGAAGAGAGGCAGAGAGAGACAGGAAGAAAAAAAAAAAAAAAACATACAACGTAAGGAAGTGAGGTACAGTTCTGCTCTTAGCAAGCCCATTGGGGCCTCTGTGAAACTTTAAAAGGGTTTCAGTGTGTTCACCATGGTGGGTGTTTTTGCAGCTTCAATCTAGCCTTTCCGCAGCACGCAATGGCTGGTGTTCTCTCGGTCTCACTTGAGGGCTCAAAGAAAAATATGTATGCCATCTTTTATGCATTATGCCTATCTCCAGATAAGAGCATTGCTATTTAAACATAAACATTAAATTGAGTAATGGGGTATGATAGGCAGTGATTTTATATTGTAACACAAAAATTGTGTGAATACCATAAAAATAATGGAATTGCATATTGAGGTATCTGATTTTTAAGTCTGGATTGTAATTTTACACAAGCACTTTTAAAATATATTTTAAACTCTTATCACAGATCTGTATCTAATTCTAAAATCTAATCTAAAATATCCTCAATATAGTAAAAGTATAAAAAATCAGCATCCATTTCCAACTTTGTCATTTGAATATTTCTTTTTTGCAAGTATGTGTCTGAATGGTTGACAAATTATACATGTCTTGGGTCATAATTGTCATGTGCTATTGTAAGGATTTAGTGTGGGTTAGAGATGTTTGTATGCATTTCCTTTAGATCACTGCTGTTAATGAAATAATCAATAGCTTTCAAGGTTAATTGCTTTAATCTCATAGATGATTGAGTGCAGTGTGGATGATACAACTAGCAATGCACAACAGATTATGAGATCTATAAACCTCAGCCATAGATTTGTATAGGTGACTGGTCTATTTAGAGGATCGTGCAACAGTTCCATCTGGGTGGGGATTCGTCCATGTTGGAGGTTGGTCCAAGTCTGTGAAGTGGAGTTGTGAAAGGGAGTTTTGATGGGGTGACTCAAGAGATGATGTTAAATTCCCCAAGTAGTCCCCTGGACCGTTTTTGTGAGTCACATGGCATTGCAGCTTGAGGGAGGAAATATTGCTGGAGCTAATTTCTGTTTAATGTCTATATAATTACACTCTGCACTGCACCCTCAGATTCACACAGTTTGCACAAACAGGTATGAGAAACTGGTTCCATCAACAACTGCATCCCTTTCTTGAAAGTATATAAAAACTTTAAACCTTTCATTTTCATTTTATTTTCTGTCATAATTATTTCAATCTTTAAGCTTGACTGACATGAATTTGTCATGAATTGCTGTTTATCAATTAACAATTCAAACCTAGAGGGTAAGCTACTGGAAAGTATTGTAGACCAACAAAATCTGTAGGAGTAATTTGGAAGTCTTAGCAAAAGATTAGTCTTTCATGAGCTCATCTTATTTGCTATCTTTCATAGAGGTTCTAATGTAACTTATGCACCCCTTGAATATATTTGTGTCACGTAATCTTGTTGTGTACAAGAAACAGTCACTGACAAGTGTCTTAATTAGGATACTGACTAGGATACTGAAGTGGTGGGAGTCCTGTCCATAAATTAGCTGCAATATGCTATGTGTCCTTATAGGTCTTATGGAGATAAGTGGATGTTCTTGCCACCATCTTTGACAGCAGTTTCTTTAATTTGTGCAGAGTTAGGGTTATGTCTAACCCTATGCAAGTCACTGGCTTCATGGTCTGGGCACCTGTATTTTGTGTGTGCTGATGTGGGTGATTATGTTAGATGAGTTGCTATCAGTTGTGATCATTTGTGAAGTGGTAGGATAATATGATTTATCTTATTTAAAGCTTGAATCACAAGAAGAAGTGGAAGAAGAAGACCTATTGAATGTTTTCTGTTTGTGGAAATCGGAAATTTGGGAATTCTTGGCCGAAATCATTCCTAGTAATAACCTTCATTCTTTTTTTAAACAGCACTCTTGAAATCCATTAAAAATTGTCATAAATAAGTAAGTCAAACTGGCCATTCATGCTCACTAATTCTGCACATGAAGAGAAGGTTGCGTTTAAAATTAGACAAACAACCGAAACCAAAGAAAGATGCAAACATAAAATAATGTATCGGGCCTATGCAGTAATTCAGATCATTGTAAATATCTTTCTCATTATTATTTCTCATATGGATCATCAATATGTCCAGTAATCTATTAATTCTGGTTTTACATACACTATAATAGCTGTGCTCCTGTCCAACAAAAGCAGGTTTGAAACAGGTCAACATGATGTCTTTTTAGCAATAAGCATTTGTTTTGAAATGGTTCTAAAGACAAAGCAAACCAAAGAGAATAATGAGTTTCTAATATCTCAGGTGTGCATAGATAATATAGCACCTTTTGTAACTAAAACTAAAATGACCAGCTTAAGAATGTGTAAGAAAATCTGGTCACACTTTAACTTTCACTTAACTTTCATTATTATGTCATTAACCATCCATTAATAGCTGTGAACATCATGTTAAGGTTTTATTAACATGGACTAATGCTGTACATCTCATTATTTATTTATGACATGTTGTAAGGACCCCTGACAAGACAGTAGGCCTACAAATCATTTGTAAACATGCGGTAAGCAATCCCATTAGCAAATACATGAACTGTCTTTCATAAAGTTGGAATTAAGTTGGAATTAAGTAATGATTTAGCTAAACAACTATTTTGAGGAGAAATACCATTAGTTAAGTGTTTTTTACTCAGGATAAAGTTCACAAGTTTATGGTCCGACTAAAGTTTATAGTAGCTTCCAGATGTTGGAGTACTGCAGAGCTGAGTTAAGTATCTGGTGGCTGAATAGGATATGGTGGCTGACTTGCAGAAACCAGCAGCAGCAGTAGACAAAAGAAGATGGTGAAGCATAGCCAGCAGTTTCTTTCCAAAGCTGTTGATAAAGGATGTGCTTGAAGAAACTGCCTCCCAGATGCTATTCACTCACAGAACTGGGCTGTTGCATTTCCATTTATATGAGAAAGCATGTTAATGCACCACATATAAATGTTCCAGGAGCTTATTTTGCTCTTAAAGAAGATTTTAGCAGTGTGAAAGTACACAAATTGAATCCTAATAGGGTTTGTCACAGGACATTGTATGTATGGGGCCTCTAATATTACTTTGCAATTTGAGAAAGAAAAGCAGATGTTTTTTGTTTTTTTTTTTGAGAGAGAGAGAGAGAGCAGCAGACTTCAGAAGTCCATGGGCTCAGGACCAAAATCCCACCACTGCACAGAGTTGCTCCTTCAGCAATGTTTAGATTTGAGGTAGAAAATAGAACATACTGTAGGGCAAGAGTATCACTTTGCCCATTTCGCCACATGGAGAAAGCTAGCTTGGTAATACAAACCATGTTTGATGAATATCTCTCAGTAATGTACAATGAAGGTCATCATGAAATTAATCATATCACTTTCACAAAAATGGTGTGTAGCTATTCCTGTCCATTACCAAACCTTACCTTAAAAAATGTATAAGATGCACCCTGACTATCTTTATTCACATGTTAGATTGAAAGCCACCTTTGGTTATGAGAGCTTTGGCCTATCCTGTTATGTATTGGTGATTTTTATGGAGAGTTCTGTTGTGCATCTCAACATGCCTTTTTCTGATAGCTTTATACTCACTCATCACTGAAAGACTAAGACTTGGGCTCACTGTATAAAGCCAAACATTAAGCCAAACAGAGTAGGACAGCACTCTTCTCTGCATCTGTTGTGTGCGATGCATGCTCTCGCATGTGGTTTCAACAAGATTGAGACGCAATGTGTTTTTTGTGCTCTACTTAAGTGTCTGTCATGCTAACATGTAAAGCTTCCCAGGCACAGTCGGCATTGTTACACTGGAAGGTCACCCTGGTTATTTTCAGTCTTGGAGGAGAGATGGGGTCTCTATGATTTTCTCCATCATTACCGAATGAATCATCAGATTTAGTCTGCCGGGGGTGTCAATGTACTGCAGTTCAGTGGCCAGATTTACATTTAAATGAAATCAAATGACTGAACATTCAGGAATGAAATATAGTAATGATAGTGGCAATAAAGCCACAGCCCCCTTGTTCTGAGGAAAGACATTCCACCTGGAATTGCTGTCATCTAGGCAGCTATGGGGCCTTTTTGCAGGTAATTTATGAATTATGTGTTCCAGCACATTATGAAAGACCTCCATACCAGATCGACAATGCACACATTTCACATTCATGGAACGATTTTTGACATGCTCAAATTTTTTTGACCCGCACAAGTGTGCGGACGAGCACCTTTATTCGTAAATGTAATGAAGGCAATGAATAAGCGCCCATGTTGGTGTTTCCTTGTTGTGTCCCGAGGTGAAATAGCAACAAGGGATTCTTGTGCTGGAGATTTCTCTCTGATGGCAAGTGGTTGAAGAGACTGAGGGGGCTGCTGTGTTGTCCTCTAGTGTGCAAGGGGATGCATTAAGGACAAACAAGGTGACGACAGTGATTTCTGAGACATTGGTTTTCTTTGTTTGTATTTTCCCATCAGTATCGGCATTGCCTCCAGGAAGACAAAACATTATTTTGAATTTCATTACACAAGGCCAAAGACAAGATAGGCTAATCCATCTACGGCAGACAACTGTGGGTTTCATTAACTTTCCTTCCCCTAAGAATGGAACAATCAGGGCATGGTGAAGTGCCCTTTCCCAGTCTCCATGCTAAATCATGTACAGTGCATTGAATGCAAGTCCATTCATCTCCCACTCCCACTCATCTCCATCAGAGGTGTTCATACAGAAGCATGGCTTTATTCCACAATAACACAGAGGCTTTTTATGATTCGCAGAAGAAAATCATGCTGCAGGTTTAGATGAAAGCATCTATCTTTGCCCTTGATCATTGCAATGGAATGCAAATTGATTTGGAAAAAAATAGCACTTTTTGATATTCCTATTGATATTTGATATTGATATTTGATAATGAGCATATTTTGATATTCAGAAAATTTTGCTAGTTGATACATTGTGTTGCAAATCATTTCAGTTCAAACTTTGTTTTCCACCATTGATATGCCCTTTCTATGTGGGACAATAAAATGTCTTAGTTGTACTGCTAAAATTACATTTGTTGGTTCTTATGGTAATGTCTAATATATTACAGTTAAATCACATTATTGTTTGCTTAACATACCTTTAAGATCCAACATTTTCAGAAATATGCACCAAAGGGGTTCTTCAATTTAGCTGTAATTGTTGAGGTTAATATATGTGCCTATTAACTGTAATTAGTGCCTCTTAGCAACAATCTGCCAGGGTTAGTTCTTAAGATAAGTGTGAATTAATTTTGCAAAAACAGGTTGAAATGGCTGTACCATATAAAATGTGCATATAAGCCACTTAAACATGCTACATTACAAATGCCTAATTTCAAGGGTTTAACCATCAGCACCTTCAGCACAAAGATTTACCATGAATTTAGCCGACATCCACCAACACAGGAAGAAGCAAACTGTGATATTCCCATCATACGTACTTTGTGGCTCACACTGTCTACTCAAATTAGGTAGCTGAAGGGTAACCAGCAGGCTGCACTTTTACTTATTTGCATGAAAGTGCTAGCTTTGCCCAATGTGCTCCTTTGTTGCTTCCTGCCTCTGACGTGGATAAGTTGAAAATACATGGAGAACATGGAAACGCTTTAGAGAAGCTGAAGGGGAGACACTTAATTGACGTTTATGTTGCCTGTTCCTGAATAATGCCCTTCACCCCCTTTTGCGAGGACCAGAATAATTGCCATCTTAATGAGTATGAGGAGAGATATGATGGACATGAATTCAATGTTTTAGGGTGTGTTAAATGGACTTGCTAAAACGCATGCCCTTGTTACAAGCAATCACATTGTCAAGTGTTAAATAATATCACTGCATACTAAGGGGCACCTACACCTCAGGAAGCCAAGCTCACTGTGCGAATTTTCATTCAACCGCTTCTTCACAAAGGCGTGACAGGAATATGGTGTGTGACTGTGTGTGTGTATATGTGTCTGTATGTGTGTGTGTCTTTAACAGCTTTAGAGTTGAGCCATGGCTGAGGTGAAAAGGTCACTCACACGGTTTGCTCAGTCCAGGCCCAGGGAGCGAGATAATGGAATATGTGGACTACATTTACTCCCAAGAAGTCATTGCTGCACTCACCTGGGTAGCCAAAAAGAAAATGGCGGTGACCTTCACTTGTCAAACAGCAGTTTGGGGAATTATCTCCGTTCCTATAATAGTACTAGTGTCTATGTGGAAAAGGTTAGCATAGAAACACCTTATCTCACACACACACACGCACACACAAAAGAAAAATCACAAAAAAACATGTGCTTGCTTTAACGACGATGTTGTCCGTGTTAATGTAAATCATGCCTTCCAAAGGTTTGGCTTAATGTCCCATTATTTGTTTACAGATGGCTCACACCAGATGAGCTTTTTATAGACCGTCTTTATTGCAGCCCACTCAAACACTCCAAGAGTATTTACATGACTATCAGCCTCATGTTGATTTACTTCATCACCCAGACTACCAGCAATCTCTTTTGTTTACATGTTAACTGTTTTATGAACTATAAAACTTGTGTGAGAGTTAGTTTACTAATGCAGAAACAGGTTCTACCCAGTCTTATTTTCAACTTGAGGTTAATATTTGGTAAGATGGAAGTCGAAATACATTTAGTGAAAATCCCTTCTCTGTCTCAGACTTGGGTTGCCTTGCCAGAATGACTACATTCATCCTAATCTTTGAATTCACTGGTATTATTACTGAAAATCCTTAGTGTCATGTTGATGTATGGTGCAAGACTAAAATCTATAGATGACAATCTCTAACAAATGGGCTTTTGATTGAGTAGTTCTACATACTAAATCACAGTGGAAGATCAGTATTATGAGCTCACATACTGGCTCCCTCATTTACCCTATTTATAGTATTGCATTAAAATAATCTCTTAATGAATTTCTTTTGTGGACGTTTGCACAAAATTGCAAAGTACAGACAGGCCAGCTCATGATATTTCATAGTGAGTGAAATGCTGTTCTTACCATTCCATTTGCACAGATGCACTATATAGTAACCATAGGAAGGCTTTGTATACCAATAATCCTCAAGACAACGTAGCCAAAATGGTTGGGATGCTATTCACATACAGTTCTCTTCACAGAACCACATTAAACAGGAAACATTGCCATTATTGTGTAATTGACCCTGCTTTCTCCTTATGGAACAAGTAGAGAATGTTTTCAGTGCATACCCAGTGCATCTAGTCATTCAGTGCTGTATTCCCTAAACAGCACCCCATGCAATACCCTGCACAGTAACAACGTGCAATGATTACAGGGCACAAAGACACTTGCGAGGTGAACTCCCTGCTCTTACCTCTTGCCGACACAAATTCTCTGTGAGACCTATTAACCAGAGTCTCCAAATCACCTTGTTTTAAACTGGGCCCAAGCACATAATGCATTGTGTCCTCCTTGGTCTTCGTCACGGTGTGCGGGTCAGATAGTCAATTGTGACTTTTAGCCAGCACCCACTCTCTCAAACACACACACACACACACACACACACACGGTGGCCCTGAGGTCACAAGCTGTAGACGCAGGTCTCTCCATACGACCACATCACAACTCCACTGGGGCAGACCAGCGCTGAAGGATATGTCGTGATGAATGGGCTGGTGGAGTCACAGTCTGGCCAGAGACACATCTGTATATAGCGCTCTCCGGACCGACCAAGACAAGTTTTACTCGTGTTGGAATAATGAAAGCAAACAGGCTATACTGCCTCAATTTACGATGTCACATGGATCACAACGAGAAAGGGGAGGGAGACCAACTATTGGGAGAATAGAGGGGGAGTGTGTGTGTGTGTGTGTGTGTGTGAGAGAGAGAGAGAGAGAGAGAGAGAGAGAGTGTGTTGGGGAGGGTGGCTCAGAGAAAATCAGCTCCAGTTTCCATATAAAATGAAAACAGTTTTGAATTCCTTAGATATTGAGCAAATGTGAGCACTTAACTAGAAAGAGTAATGAATAATTTTACACCATTTCATGCATAAATAATTTGTTATGCAATCATAGGCTATGTGTGTATATTGGATGTCTCTGTGTGTGTTTGTGTTTGTGTGTATGTGTGTGTGTGTGTGTGTGTGTGCGTGTGCGTGTGCGTGTATGTGTGTGTGTGTGTGCGCGTGTGCGTGTGCATGTGTGTGTGTGTCTATGCAGTCATTCTTCAATCCATTTTGATTTGGAATGACTGATTTGGAGGTCTTTTTTGTCTTTACTTGGAAAAGAACCTCTAAAAATGGCTATTACGTGGTTTGCAGATTCAGTATAGAGAGTCAGCATTTAAGTCTGTTTCTGTTAGAAGTAGGACTACTTTGGTCTCAATATTTGTCAACTTTTTTCTACTAGCATAACATAGCTTAGAATATAACAAGCTTTGTTCCATCCTCTCAATTTACCTGAAAAGCACAGTTCTGCTGCTTAAGCATTTCTGCAGTAATATATATATATATATTTGCCTGTAATAAATAGGGCCTAGGGTAAAGAGTTTCAGGATGCTGTGGTTTCCAGTGCACATGGCTCAGGGAGTCCGACTTGAAATCCCTCCCAAGGCCACCACAGATTAGAGACAGTTTGCTGTTTGCCTTTATAAACACAACAGACTTTTAACCGATGGAGGTCGGGGCAGACCAGAGGGTCAATGGGCTCTCAAGCACCATTAAGCATATTACTTAATGTGAGGAAGTATCAAGTCCCTTTAGGGCCAGGGAGGTGACACACATGATTAACAGTTCTGTGCACTTGATTGTGCAATCGCAATGGCTGACTTGCAAGGACAAAGTCAACATTAGGAAGATCATTACTGTCCGTGCCAGGGTAATCTTAGCAGCATATGGCCTCAAAGGAGGTCTGATAAGGGTGAAGATGTCTGTAATATCTGAACACTTTGTAATATCTTTTCAGGAACCCTGCAGGTACCACACACCAACTGCTGTGATTGACCTTTACAGCACTGATGGGCAGGAACAAGCATTAATGAGAGACCATGCTGCATTGCAGACATGCATGGGTTACACCCTTCATAAAGTAACCACACATGTGAAAAGGAAATAGAAAGGAATGCAATTAAGTGGCGGGCTGAGTATTTATGGGGTTTAAATGGGGACAGTGTTTTTGGTCAAACCCCTATGAAAGTGACAAGGGCAAGGCTGGATTTGTGTTCACAGTGGGAGGTTGTGTTTGATTAACAGTTTCCCAGTAATCATTTTAGCCTGTGATACATCTGCAGTAGTGTGCCGCTCGGAAAGGCTGTAGAGTTAATGTCTTGTGTCGGGCTTTGAAGTCTGAGAATAGTGTTTGGGTACATTCACACATACCTGCAGAGATATGCAAGTTCATGCTCTACTGAATCGACATAGAGGCTACACCTTGTCAAGGTCGGCAGTTCTTACAGGTCTTCCCATAGGAAAAAGACAAAGTGAGATCTTATTATCTCCTGAGTTTTTTTCTAGACAACAGTCAATTAGCTGGAACTAAAAGTGGGATTTAGGAGTAAATCCCCTAACTATCAGAATTCTATATGGACCCCTGGCTGTGTATTTCTCTGTGTTTAAGGATATATTTCAATATGGTATTTATGGTCTGGTTTATATAATCTTTTTTTTAGCATTGGCATTTTTTGGGGTAAGGCATCATATTTCACATTCAACTAGTCTATGGCAAGAAGACATTTCAAAGCTGTTGCTGCAATGATGTACTAAGGTACATTTAGGTCTCACCAACTGCCAAACTTTTATCTTTGAGAACTAAAGTTGTCCTTTTTTTCTTAGATGAAACAGACTGAAAATTTTGTATGAAATAGGTTTGTTTTGTCTTGCCACCAGCAGTAGTAGAGTTGCTTTACCATTGTCTTCTCTTGTGACACTTGCGTGACCCAGGACGTTTGTTCCATAGTATCCTGGTGCTCACACGCTTTGAGTTTGGAATGACCCACAGTTTGTACTGCAGGGGTGGATGACAGAGGTGGTAACTGTGTGGAGAGACACTGAAGTTTTCATGCCTTGTGTTGTTGTTCATTGATTTCATCTTCCTGACTCATGTAGTCTCATGAGTGGCCCCTTTGACCTTACCTTGCATTTATAAAATGCTGCACAAAAAACGGAGTGCCTAAGAGCTATTTTTTGTGGTGGGCTGGTATAATAACTGTTTTGGCTCTGTGTGTATCCTACAGGGATGTCCTGAGGGGATCTATTCTGCTGCTTTCTTCTCGGTCCAAGTTTGGGCACCGAATACCCTTCAGTGTTGAACCAGTGTCAGGGATTGCACGTGTCAACTCCGCTGTGGGCTTCCGTAGCCTTGCACTGAAATCACAGCGTTTTATGTCTGCCTCCAGGGTACCAGAGTGCATCTTTGTTGATTTACCCAACACCTACTGTACAGTTCAAGCCAATATCTTTGTTTGAGGCTTTATATAGAAGTCAGAGATTGAAGTGAGCAAAAATGAGGGAGCAAAATGAGAAGTTGCACAATCTCTCCTTTGCCAGTGAGTAATCTCATTTATTGCTGTGTACCTCTTTGGGGCACAAACATTTTCAGTCATCAAAAATGTGAAAAAAAACCCCTCAAATATCTACATGCACCTTATGCTAGCAGAAGATGGACTTATAGAAGATATTTATATGTAAAATTTAATAGTCAGCCATAAGCATTTAGATATAACTTTGTTAAGATCGAGAAACTGATGCTTCAGGCATGACTCATAAATGCACCTCATGTCAAGGTAGGAAGATATCGAAAGAGTTGCAAAAGACATGTTTTGACCCTTTGGTTAACACTGGTCGCAAACGAATACAGCACAATGTGTTTGTATGGCTGTAATGGAGGTTCACTAAGGAATTGTGAGCTGACAGGTCCACTCAAAGAGAGCCCTGCTTTCATTAATGGTGGTTCTCCTGTCCTACTGATCCTCCCAGGCATGTCTGCAATCCAGGACATCTCTGTCATTAAGTCACTCGTCTTAGAGGAGGCTCGGATGTCAGCTCATAACACGGCATAAAAAACATTTTATCATCATCCCTTTCCTGTAGGAGTGTAGTCTGTCATGCAGGTAGCCCTAGGACTGGCTGTAAATCTGTATCCGTATCAAGCATAAATAGCAACACCAATGACAAGGCTAGTTTATCTGGGGAACATGAGACCTGCGGCATCAATAATTCAGGTGTACCTCTTACTCGGTGTAATTTATCGTATAAATATATCAATGCATTGGCATGCACATATTAATTTTAAATAAAGTATAATTAATGCAAACACATTGATTGTGCATTCACAGTTCAAATAATTAATGTCATCCTTTGAAATATTTATACCACTGAGATTAGCAGGTCTGTTCAAAACAGCCATTCTCTGGTAGGCTATGTAAGCTTGAGCCTCTCATTAATTATTAAAACTTTCTTCTTGAAGTTACAATTCAGCATAGACTCAATTTAAAATCACATTTAACATGTATATTATGTGAAATGATTGTGTGGTGTGATTACAATAGTACAGTGGTATTTCTGGTTTGAATGTTAATAGGCTTCAAGCACTTTCTTCGATTCAGGTAGTAGGAACATAAGCATATTCACTCTTTTGATCCTGTGAGGGTAATTTGGTTAGTTGTGAATGTGGGCATGAAAGAGTCATATTCAGTCACTTCCCCTGCTCATTTTTTTTCTGGCCATGGACCGAACTGGCCACCCCTCAGTTACAACCAGTAGGTCACAGCTGCCCATGACATAGGTTTAGCACAATGCAATTCAGATGTTATGTTAAATGATGTTTTTTCACAGGTAGGGCAAAGCTCTGATCAGTTACTGTCAATATAATCTGTGAAGTTAGATGAGCATCATACATTACATCTGCCAATGACCCAAGCATTTTATCTTTGTTGTCATTGTTAAAAGGCTTTAGTTACCAGTCACATCCTTTAATGACTGTATTTACATTGCATTGAGTATCACATTACATTCAGTATCTGAGTATATTTCAGTATATTCAGTATATTTCTGAGTTTGTGTTGTGCATGTAAACAACATTGAATATTTTGGTTTTAGAACCTTGCCAAAGCCAAAAGCCAAAGAAACCAGGATGAAGCACTATATGTACAAGGTAGGCTAGACTGAGGATTAAAATCAAAGAGCTACACCCTCTAGAATCTTTGGTTAGAGCACCACAATACAACTCTGTAATCAGTAACCAACTAATTCTTATAATTTATTATTTATACAGGGTCATTAACAGCCAGGTATATCCAGATTGGTCATCAAATCCTGAATATGATCAACATTGGGATAAATGTCATAGCTGAGATGTAACAGTGCATGACTTGGCATATCACACCTTGAAATGTTTTGTTAATTGAAAATAAAGCAACAGGTATATACTATACAGTATCCCTGAAGCTACGTTCACACATCTGCATGTGTGGGTATCACTGTATACTATTATTGTATTGAGAGAAGTATGTGAAGAATAGAAATGAGTGAAAAGAAAGGAAAGATAGAAAAAAAACAAATGACAGACTCTGAGGAAACAGTTCCATTAATCCACTGCTGCTGTGCTGTGTGTCTGTGTCCCCAAGGGCAGCTGACAATTCATTGTAAACGTGAGCAATCCTACAGTTTTTCTTTGTTTTCCTGATTAAATGCTGGCCACTATTGGCGATAGGCTGGTAAGAGGGGCATAGAATTATGACATATAGTCAGTTATGTGGACAAATGCACAAACCTTTAACGGCAATGCCTCTGGTAAAAGCGCAAGATGAACTAGGTCACTGGAAGTATCTTAAAAACCCAGTGAGGGAATATATTTGGGTCTCAAATTAAGGATGTGGCAGCAGCACAATTACTATTTGATGAGAGTGGTTTGTCAGTCCTGCACATTGTGACAGGATTGCCATAAACAAGATGAATCCAGGTTGTAGTGTTCAACAAATGGCAGAAGAAAATGCACTACCTACGGTAACATCAAAATAGTTGTGTATTTTTTTTTAAGGAGAACCCTCCTCTCCAATTTTTGGCTGTTGTAGCTGCAAATGTTTCCTCTAAGGGCTTGAGTGCATTAAATGGCTTTGGGGGAAGATGTTCTCAACCTCATTATAACCAACTAATTTAAGATTTTTATAGCTGTGCTTGCCATGCCCCATCCATCAGAATAGCTGGTTCCCTGCTTCTGCTGGTGGCATTAAAAGAGTGGCCCATTTTTAAAGCCATTAATTCAGTAGTTAAATGCAATGTACTGTTATTGTTTGTACATGATGGGAGATCTGGATGGTTCCCACTTTGCTGTTCTTGTTGTTTTCTCATCATTGTGGTATATTAATGGCAAGAGTTTGTTACTTGTTAAGTTCAGTAGTTTCTTGCTACTCTGTGCCTCTCAAATTCATCATGCTCTTTATGATGGCATGTCTTGGTAACATTAGCAGAATTGTTTTGTCCTTTAATGACTATATGCAGAGACTACAATAATTCTTTGTCCCAGCTGGCTGACAGAACGTTAAATGCCTTTTTGAACCCATCAACCCCTAGCTTAGTAGTAGTACTTCAGGGAAAATGCACAAATGCACATGAACACAATTTTTTTTCTTGCCATCTCTTTAACAGGTCACCTCATATATGAGACTTAAGAAGGTGCAGTGGAACCACCCCAAACACTATAAACCGTCAGATTATGTCATTGGGGGGGGGGGACTGCACTATCCAGAATGGGGTCTCTGCCTCAAGGAGAGTGAGTCAATGCACACAACACAAGACTGCTGTGAGTCATCAAAAGTAATACCCTCTAAGCCTATTAATGTAGGACTTAAGGTATGCACTAGGTGGCACGTCCCTACTGAAAGTATCTGTGTGGAAGAATTCTGTGCTTTTCTACCTATTTTTTGATACTGACTGTGACCCAACCAACTGCATGTTAACCTGTAGAGAAAGCTGTGCTGCAGTATGTGTTGGCTGTTACGATGGAATAAAACAAGTGCATTTACCATTCTGATAGATTAAAAATCACATCATTATACAAGCCTTATGATTCAGGTTACTGTGGAGCTCAAAGGCCTAATATTATGGAAATTGCTAGGCACATTAATGTGGGCAAGTTAACGGTGAAGGTAAAAAGTTTGATGAATTGTGGCTTTACCACCAAAGTGTGCAGTTGTGGTTAAATTTGATGAATGACATTTCACATTGCTTCTGCTGCACTGATATTGGACTTTGACAAATGTTACTTTCCTTGGGTTGCCTTCAGTCAAAGGGCTCCCTTAAAGGCCAGCTTTGTCATAATCTGTGCTTCCTTTTTGATGAGACTAAACCTGCTGTAGTTATTGAATAAAACAGGGGCAGTGGAGGAGAAAAAGCAAGTTTAAATGTCAGTGCTGGTCTTATGTGTGCTGTACGGCTCTATAAAGAGAAACGCCCTGTGTGTCTTTTTTTTTAGGGAGGAATGCGGCTTTAAACGCTAATTGCTTCTTTGCATGAGAGGCGCGCCAAGCCCAAAGCAAATGTAAATGCAATCAAATGAGATTCTGATCTCAGTCAGAAGCTGTGGGGTTGAAAAGTAATAAGGAAAAAGTGATATCACAGGGGAGAACAAAGTGTGGTGATTACATTTACTTCAAGTGGCCTATTACGGCAAGCGCTGGGGGAATGTATCGCTGAGCTTTCGGTTTTTGTAGTGGGGAGGCCACCGCCTGTTATTCCTGGCACGTTGGACAACAGCCCTCTTTTATGGACATCCTCTGGGACGGCGGCTGTGATTTTTTTTCTTGAATTTCCTTTTGTAGCGCGTGTTTCATTTGCGCCGGGAGGAGTCCTCGAGGCGGGTGATTTGGTGGCACTGTGTCTGATGTGAAGGTGATGTAGCATGAAGGGTCATTGAATAAAACAGAAGCTATGATAGTCAGGTACAGAGGTACAGACATCACATTGTGCAAATGTGCAACTTTGAATGTAATCGAATGTGCCTGAGATGTTTGAAGGCTGTCATCAAAATAATGGTCATTTATTTGGTCTGGATTGTCTAATAAGTTCAATAAGGTGTGGGTAAATTCTTCTTGCAATGCAAATGAACAGAGGTGGCATACTGACAGTGTTTTCACTTTACCCACTTCTCTACTTTTCCTTCTCTTTCTTTCTCTCTTACTGCCTCCCAATCATGTAGTTTTTTTTTTCCTACCCTCTGTCCCTCTTGGTTGTTTGTTTGTACACTGACACAGTATATGGGAGGCAGAGGTTAGGGCCGCGCACCCCAGGGTAAGCCAGTCTTTCTCTCTCTCTCTCACTCTTTCTCCCTCTCCCAGAAATGCAATATAACATTCTGAAATTGAGCCGGTGAGCCTTGTGGATCTGCTGTAGGCCTGTGAAGAGGGCAGGGGGGAATATGCATCTTGGCTGTCATCACACTCAAGAGGAACACGGCACAGTTTACAGCATGCCGTATCCATCACTCCAGGCTTGATTACGACCTCTCAGTGGCAGAGGTACATACCTTAATCTCGCTGATAGGCTGATGTAGCTGAACAAAAGGAAAAGTCACGCCACCTGCCAATTTCAGTGCTTTTGCATGAAAATCGTCGCAGCTTTAGAGAGGGAGCTACAAAAAGGATTGCAGATGCCACAGAAACATGGAACTTTGTGATTACAGCACAAAATGGAGGGAATGCATCTAGGCACTTGCTTACAACAAACACACAAAAAAATGGAGGCAGAGGGTACTAGGTGGCCTTTTGAAATTTTTTTTTTCTCTCATTCTCTGCAGAAATTATTTCGTGAAAGAATAAAGGGAATAGGAAAGGCACGGAGGAAGAGAAAATAGCTTCTATAAAGGACCATTTTGACAATTCCAGACCATCATTTGCTTTTTCACTTAACAAAATGTCTAAAAGCAATAATGAAGTACATGTGCAGTGTATTTTTTAATGTAATAATCAACGTCAATATCATTTGGTCAGATGTATATTGCCTGTAATGTAAATACATTTAAGGATACAGTATGTATCCTAACTGTTTTTTTCATCCAATTTAGATGAACCATATACCTGTGAACCATAATGATAAGAACCATGTAGTCCATTATCCACAGGCTTTTGATGGTTCCTGAATTGCTGAAGACACATTGTGACTATCTGATATCAGTATGAGCTTTTTTAACCAATTAGCCTGGACATCAGCACTGTGGAGACAGGATATATCTCAGTGGTCCAGGAGCCAGCTGTTAGCTTGCATTATGCCTGCATTCAATCAAACCACAAAGACTTCAGACTATGAAGTTATAATTAGTTTAGTCACTAGAAGAGTGCACCAAATGATAAAGCAAAGTTCATCGGGTTGAATTAAAAAAAAAAAAATCTCACCTCATGTCGAAAAAAATGCCTTACTTAGATGGGAATGGGAAGCTGGTGAGCAAAGCACCATGCACAAGCTCAAATGTTGCAGATTGGCACAACTCATACATTGTTGGACAGTATAGTATATTAGAGCAGAAAATGTACCAAATAAAGCTCCACACCAAAGGTCATTTCCTTCTGCTATCATTTGCTGTCATTATCATCGTCAGTGGATGGATTATGAAACACATTACAAAATTCATTAAAGCAAGACACTATGTAGGAGGACTTTGATGTCTTTAATAGCAAATCTGTGTGGTTTGCATAAAGGTTTCATATGGGAGACTTTGTTCATGGATTGTGATCACAATGACTTGCTCTAGATGGAGTCACCCCAAAGTGAAAACATATTACATAATTACATAATATTACAAAATTATTAGCAAAAATTGACATTACGACTTTAAAATGTATTTAGTGTTTACGGGAGTCGCTGGCTAAGCGAGGGTGGCTTGTTGCATATTCCATGGCTGGAGATTGTTGAGTGGTAACAAGCAAGTAGGAAAAAAAAAAAACAATCCTTAGGCTGTCAACAATTCTCTGCCACTTTCTGCGTCTAATTAAGTTTCTCATAAAGGGGCTCTAAGTGGAGGTCCATGTCTGCTCCAGCTCTGTTGTATGGCCTGTTTATTCTCACAGAAAACACAGTTATTAAGTGTACAACATGAAATTGATAACATGACGGGAACTGCAGTACTATTGTTCTTGTAATGCAGACACAGTGATTTGATGGACATGTTTTTTATTATCATTCTTTCGTTAGCAGTACTCTCTCTCAGCATGTCATGTTATGTACAGACCCGTAGCCTGTTCTGTCGAAGAGAGCCTTTCACAGTGTTCTTTATGAATTAATCGGCTGAATGAAGCATCTCAATTTGATTTGCTGATCAATAAAAGTACTGTAGCAAGAAATTAGACTTCAATCAATTAACTAATTAAAGAATCCTTCATGTGAGGTCTACTACAGTCCCCAAAATGCTTGACAGTGGAAATATATTACAGTATATACCATAAATTAAAATAAAATAAAATAGATAAAATTTCTGGCAGCGGCAATGATGGGAAATGGGCACATGTTTTATCCTACACACAAAGACTCAATATGAATATACAATCATTGCCATGTTGCCAGTGGACAATCAAACAGAAAACAGAAAAACAGAATCAAAACAACTCATTTACCTCCGTACATTTAATTTTGAGTTGTTTTGTTGCCTTAAAGAGGAATAGATTCAATGAAATGAAAGGTATCTCTCCCTACCCAAAAGGCACTAGCATAGTGGGATGATGGAAGGAACACCATCAAACCTCACAACTAATAGTCAACCCCCTCCCACACACACACACACTTTTTTTTTACCCTGTTTGTCACCCGAGGCACATATTTATGAAGACAGTCGCTATGATAAGGGAACCAAACCACTTTCCCTAAAGCAACCAAACTGACTGAAAGCCTAATGAACACTCTCATTGTCATACAAAATTCATCATATTTCCTGTCTTTTCCGTCATGTTTGTTATCATGTTGATTTCACCAGGTGTTCCCCAATGGTAGCACATTCTCATCCCAGTGGAAGTGATTTTACGTCACTTCCACTGCACATTACCACTGTGATGAGACTGACAGAATCAAAAGTATCAGCGCTTTTGAATACAACTGATGTGCAACAAAGCTTGTGTATGTGCTAACAATGATGTGTGAGAAAGAACAATGATATGCACTGATGTCAGGCAGTGCAAAAAAATGACACCTTTTCTCTTAAAATCACTTTCTTCTGCAGGTTATTTTGCAGATTTGCAGGTTAATTTGCAGATTTCCTATTTTACAGACATTTCATTTTCACTTTTTTTGCTTTCCTTCGAAATAGGGACAGTGCTTGAATTTTTGGGCCCCATGACAGAATATGTTGCCCCCAAACAATAATTATAATATTACTCTCTAAAGCTACGACGATTTTCATGCAGAAGTATTGAAATTGGCAGGTGGCATGACTTTTCCTTTTGTTCAGCTACATCAGCCTCTTGGTGAGATTAAGGTATGTACCTCTGCTACTGGGAGGTCGTAATCAAGCCTGGAATGGTGGATGAATATAATCTTCTCTGGGGCCCCCTGTCAGTGCCAGGCCTGTAGAATCATCCTTGGCTCTGGCTAGTTCAAAACAACACACAAGAATGTGCTGAATATAGAAATCATTACATTTATTTAGTAGTACAGATGCATCTGATGTGCAACTAGTATGCACAGTCATGTACTGTTGGTGAATTTGCCAGAATAAGATTTTTTTCATACATGTTTGGCTTGGCTTGTGTTTGGAGTCCAGCCTTTATTTGTCCATATTGACCACATCCCCAGCCATTATTTGAGACCCAGTTAATAATTAAATCCTGCATCTCATTTAAGTAATTGCAGTAGATGGATCAGAATTTTTTGATCTGTTCCCATTTTCAAGGATGTAGTTGCAGTTATGAGAGCTTTTCAGATGGGGGAACAAAAGGTAAGAGAACACAATGGGTAGGTTCATGCCCATGTCAGTACAGTAGTCTTCTCATTGTCATTCTTTTGCTTATCTAGGTAGAGAAGGTACTCCAGAGCTTTTACTGTAACCATATGCTAAAACTGTAGTGTACCCTGCTTTCACTTGGCAAAGGACAAGTGGGTGATGGGTAACTGCGGCAGGTCACTGAGTGTCTGTTGTGTGCCTTTTGAAAAAGCCCTTTTCACTTTGAGCTCTCATTGATGGATGGTGCTCGCTCGCAACATAGTGAGTTTCACTCTCATTGAACTTTCTGCTTTCATTTCTCATTTTTTATAAACTTTTTTTGCTATTTTTTCTGCTTTGTGACTTATTCTCCAGCCTTTCTCTCCTTGGCCTGATGTACTTTGAAACAATTACTTTCCAAAAGTGGAAGGATTAATACATCTTTTAATTACTGAAGCAGACGTTTAATTTTCTCAAGTAAAAGCGTTGTTTTTTCCCTAAGCCTAAGCACCATTGCCTGGCATACAAGTCCAACATTTTCAATGCAAGCGACCGATTAAAGTAAGACACTGATAAAGGAGCCTAAAATTAACCCTTAGGGCTTAATTAACATTCTTCAGATTAACATAATTTTCTCCACAGGGGTGTCCCCTACACTCTTAGTCCTCACACATGAAACATCAAAGCTGGTTTGTGAGCTTTGAGACATCCCCAGTCCTCTAATGTAGCCTCAATAGAGACCCCCATGGAACAACATGAGAGAAGTTATATGACGACATATCATTATTGCTTCACACTGTTTGACTTGAATCCATATGATTGTGCCACAGCAGTTAACCACTGGGTCACTGTTCATCCAAAGAGAGAGAGCGCCTGAGATTTATGAATTTTTAATGGTGTAGGTTAGAGTATGATGTGCTTAGACGGCTCACGGCAAGTGAAATATGGGGTGGGAGGGGGGCTCACAGACATTTATCATGTATCTGAACACGTTTTTTATTCAAGAAACTGGCAGAACTGGCTGTTGTTTGTGCTCAAGGCAGTGATAGACAAATAGACACTGAAGTAATTTTTTTACTCACTTTCTTATATTGCTAAATTTTTTCCACTCTGGAGCTGTTAGTTGTGTTTCATGTGGCTGCACAAGGGCAGGTGTGTTTAGGGCCTGACACTTTTCATCCATATACCTGTCCCTCTGCGCTGTGTGACTTACTCTGAAAGCCTGGCCATTAGGTGTAGCCAAATGTTAAGTGGCTACAATGGGTCAACAATTGTACTGTAACCAAGGTCAGTGGGGAAGAAATTGAATTGGACTCAAGTCAAAGTTGGGCCACCCTAGGAGGCCTTAGTCAGCTAATCAGATAAAACAGGTGTTTGGAACCTCACTTTTGGCAGTCTTGGCAGTGACATGCAATGCCTCTCAAGGCTGTCTCCCACAAGACAAGATGTCAGGTAACCCCTAAGACAAAATGTTGGCACAAAACGCCCAGGAAGTATGGTTATTTTTGAAAAAGTGTTTGTGTTTTCTTTTGTTTTCGGTTCACTGTGTAAATTCAGAGCTGCGTGTCAATTGGCATCGATTTTTTTTCAGTGCTCGTTCATGGTGTAGTATAAGCAGTGGTTGAAAAGGTGATTAATGGTGCTCAGTCATGCTGAAAGTCACCGCTTGGCCCAGGGAATGTGTGTACTCTCATTAAAAACAATGGATTAAAATTGTTGGACGTGGTTGGAAGAGGGCATTAAATGGCTGTTGGTTGGTGTTTTTCTGACAGTGTAAAGCTGAAAAATGTATGGTTCACAGGATTCTGTTAGCTCAACAAGCTGACATGGTCAACTAAGATGTACAGTAAGCAAGTCAGGATGAGAAGAGGCGTATGAAAGTAAATTCTTTAAGTGAACTACACAAGAGTTTGCCTTTGGAGCCTGAGCTCTTTTCGTTTTTGTGTTTCACGATGAAAAGTTTTGATGGATGGGGGTGTCAGGCAGCTGTCTGATATGCTCTCGTCTCGAACACATTGACAGTGGAGGTACGTGATAAGGCAGAGCGTGTCAGCATGCCAAGAACCTCCCTGAGTTTTTTTTTTTTGAGGGGGATTCTGCCGAGCTGAGCGATGAGCGCCCATTCATCTCAAGGTTGGAGAGACAGACCCCTGCACCACCACGTCAAGGTCGGCACTAGACCCGCTGACGGATGGGGGACACGGCCTGCTACAAGTGCCATCTGTCCTACCCCTTCTATTTAGCTGCAAGCAATCAATGGGGTCAGGCACAGTTTTTCGATGAGTGAGCAGCGATGACGTGGCTCTATATCTCAGACCTGACTTGCGACGCCACAGGCCATGCGACCTGCGCCGGGCTGAACAACCCCCCCCCCCTTTCTTTTTTGCTGTGCCTTGGCTAGTTGATTGATCTCCATCTAGAGCCTAGGCGCAATTCCTTGAGGAACCTTGTCAGAGTCCCATCTAGAAGGCCCCCTCAGGAAAGTGCTAGTGAAAAAAAGGACACAGAAAAAAAGAGAAGAAAAATTGCTCTTGTGTGTGACTTGGTACAATTTCGACCAACATTTGTTTTTTTATTTTCAGTTTGAAGAGTGAGAGATCTGGTGGCTGTGGTGCCCAAGGCAGTTTCATAATATCAGCTCTGTGTCATGCCTGCACTAGTTGTGCAATGACAGTTTATGAAAAAGGGCTGACGGGGAATGTGTAGACTCATGTGTAGACATGCACACTTAATGCAAGTTCCATGTTCTTCTGTACCATTCTAGGGCAGCAAATATTGTCTGTTGACTGGAGATGAACTGAATGCACACAGTCAGTACTTTTTAAGCAAGGTAATGCCTGGTTTAATGGAGTGCTTTACTACATGTAGTATGATCCATGCTGTGGGTAAATTGTATTTCTTTAAAGCATGCACAGTGGTCAGATTTACACAGCAAAAAAGCTAACACTATGTCAGATAACCTGATAGACCTCATGTCTACAAATATTGTTCATATCCATATTGCTAGTTTTAGTTATTGTTAGGACATGAATTCCACTAAGGCCACTAATCTTTCATACCAGTGAAAACTTCATTGTTGAGTTGAGTTATTTATAAATATTACTACTTAATAATTACTAATTATAGGCCTATTGAAGCAAACCACAACATGACATGCAAATATTGAAAAAATTGCTATAGAACTGTTGTTGCAGTGCTTTTGTTAGTCACACATTCATCTATTGTAAGCCAGAGCCAGAGCCTGAGCCTGAACCTAAGTTAACAAATTAAATGCAGAAACAACGATTCAGTACCAGCCAACTACTAAAATGCCAGAAATGTGTGCCAAAAACCTGATTATGTACAGTGCACATACACTGAACATGAACAAGAGTACGTCTCTTATCCAGTGGCTGACATATCCAATGGCTTACAAACGGCAAGCTCCATGTCATCACAAACAGTAAACTGCACAATTGAGAACAAAACAAAAACACACAGACTGTACTGCAAGTGTTGTTCCTGTAAGTATCTTTAAACTAACAGTTACTAAATATGTCATTCCTTAGATTAAGCTCACTGGTGTCTGCTCAGTATTCTCTTAAATGACCAAACTGACCACCAATAGCTTAAGCCGGTGTTATAAACAATTGCCTACATCAGTTTAAATAATTGAAACATTTACATATTTAGAAATCGAAAAGGATGTCAATTTAAAGCAAATATTTAGGTATGAACAATAAAAAACACAGACAAATCCTGGAAAGGCAACATATTTTCCTGCATATTTCTGGAGGCATTACAAGTCAAAACCTCAAATCCCTAATGTCAAAGAATGGAGGACAAGAAAAAGAGCAGTCTCTAGTTTTAAGTAAGAGTTTTGTTTTCAAGCTTCAGACATGCCGTGAGCAACTGGTGGAAAGTTCAATGAAAATGTGTTGAATAGTTTCAAAAGCCTACTTGTGTTCTTTTGGGAAATCCATGTCCAAGCCATAGTGCAGGCCAAACAGGTGGGCAAATGCAGTGGGGAGGTCTGGAAGATCTGCTGGTGGTCCAGCACAATGGCAATACTGATGACTAGGTGCCTCATCGGCAAGAATGGTGAGCACACCCATCTGGACACCTCTGGTCTGTTTATCAGTTTATCAGGATCAGTCTGTAAAAAGCAGAATAATTTTAGTACTGCAATTTGACAGAAACTCTATGAGGAATATATGTGGATTATTTCCTTTCTGACATTCCATTTGATGCATATTATTAACAGGTCTAGCAGGATAAGCTAGATCACCCATTCCCCACCTCTCAATGAAATCAACTTTTTTTGAAAGCTCTGTCTATGTGGAATGTGAATTTGCATGTTAAAGGACAGGTTTGTTTTTGTACACTTAATGCCTTGTTTTCTGGTCGTTTATAATGAAATACAATGGTTAAGATTAAAAGTTTGACGAATGCCTCTGTCCTGAGAATTTTCAGTTCTTGCGGCAGCACCCCCAGACCTACACAATGGTTGCATAGGTGCACAGCTGCAATCTTTCCTAAAACTCATTAAAGTTTAATTTGTAAAGACGTGAAACTCACTGAGAGGTCTGTAATGTTCACTGATACACTGACACAAAGTGTGCCTACCATAACTACCACCTACTTAGGTGGAAGTTTACATATGGGTTTGAAGAGTTTGAAAAAATTGGTCCACAATTGTGATTGAATGGTCAAAAAACTACTGGAAACCATACTTTGGGAATGATTTAGCAATTCAACGTGTCAGAATATCAGTGAACATTACTGACCACTCACTGATCTCATGGTAGGTTGCAAAGTCCCTTACTGGAATGAGACTATAGTTCCATGTCACATTAGCCTCAGAAATCACCACATTTAATTTTCCATTGGTCTTGGTACACTTTGCAACTAATGAGAAATAGTGATTTCGATGTATCTGGCCAAGTGCCGCTGATACGCTCATTTGGCTTAACAGTCAAATTTAGAAACCAAACTACCAGCTTCAGCGTTGGTGAAGTAAAACATTCACTGCAAAAATTCCAACATCAAGACACCTGCTCAAGTTTTTTAAAGAGGTCTTCCATGATGACTTCTTCCAACGATGACTTCTTTAAAGCTGCTCTAAATTTCACAAACAGTTCCTTGGTGGTGATGCAGTTGAACTTCTTGCATGTCTGTGCAATAGAAATGCAACACAACAGACGCTTACATAGGCCAAAGGGAGAATGTGATGTCCATCTTCTCTCTCATGACCTCCATGTCTTTCTCTTTTTTTCATCTCATCAACCAGGAAGCATTTCAGTTCTGCAAGTGTATCATCATTAAAATTCTGTAAATGATCTGGCATGTGATTTACCTCTCCTCTGTTTTTTTTTTTTTTAAGAAAACAAGCACTCATTATCATCATCATCATCATCATCATCATCATCATCCCTTCCTCTTTTTCTTTTGACATTAACGTCTGTACTGCCAGCCTGGCGGTGTTTTGTGTGGTTTCCAAGCTTGAACTTAATGCTGGTTGTCTAGCCAGCATGTCCAGAACCAGTACCGGTTCCGTGAGCCATGGATAGTCTTTAACAAGTTCAGATTCATATTCAAGTTCGTCAGGGTAGGCTTTCACAGCAAATGTTTCTTGAGCCAACTTGCCTGGAATCTCCATTTTCATATCTCTGGTTACCTGTAGACCTTTCTCGGTTTTTGCATACATCTCATTACTTTTGCAGAGCTCGGGTCCACACTATAAGAGAATGCTGGGATTGGAAAGGGTTCAGGCCACTGAGAGAAATCTTGCCAGCATGCCTAAATTACTAGGATAAGCTGTGGCTGGACACTGGAGAACTCATGCTGGTTGTATCAAGGGAAGAGATGGAAGATGCACAGGATGGTGTTTGCGAATGTGGTGTTGACAGTGGCTCATCATTGCTCCAAAGAATGTGCAACACAGCCCTTTCCATAGAGAAAAGGGCTACAAAAGGCAAGAGAGAGACTGTTGAACTTTTATTTTTATATGTTATTGCCACTCTGTCCACTCTGAAAGGTTGGGTATGAATGTTGACTCTTGTCTTATAAAACAGTAATGAATGCGTTGTGAGCAATTAATGATAGCTGCTATGAATGTACTTACCAGTCAAGTAAAGTGTTACTCAGTATTCTGATGTTTGACATCAAATTTTTAAATGTTCTCATGTATATTTTTGTAAGAGTTTACCTTGTACCTTACCTTTAAAGTTATCTGAATTCATGTCCTACATATGTGTAATAATACACAGTACAATGCAGTACCCTGTACAGCAGTGTATACATTGAGCCAGGTGTACAAGTCCCATGGCCTTAAGCTAAACCTGTACTGTAAGTGGGAGGATATTGAGCGGCTTTAAATAGTTGTGGGAATACTTGTGGGAATTTCCATACAAGTTTACTCCAAGTCCATTTATTCCTCTTTGAGTTTACCTTGAGTCCATTTGAGTGGACATGCCTATCGGATGGGACATGCTTTATGGCCAGGCACAAAGAGCTTCTCTCTCTTAGCCTAAGGATTGACAGGCCTCCAATCAGGCAAGCACGTTAGTCTCACAGTGGCAGAATCCATTATATGATAGGAGAGATCAATCCGAAAGGTTACTTTTGATGTCAGTGTTTGAACAGCTGAAGGTGATGGATGTCTTAGGCTTCCAGTTTCCAGGAACTTGCCGGAAATTCTGTCTTATGGGTTGAAATGAAGGCTGCGAAAGGGCCACTCTAGATGGGGTTGGCGAGGACTATATGAGTAATAGTAATGCCTTTTGTCTGTGAACACTGGCATAGTAGTTTTTTTTTTTTTTCATTTTTGTTTAGACTGCACTTAAGCCAGACTAATTTATCATTCTTAACATCTATTGTCAAATGTGCTGGGATAAACAGCATTGCCATCTTTGAACAGTGGAAGAAAAGAATTCAACACTCTCAGTCACCTTCCACAAAGAAAGGAATTTCTATTACTTTTTCTGTTGATTAATATTAATAGTTATTTGCTTTGTTGTTTAGTGTCTCTTAAGGTACGGATACAAAAGGGAATCGGAATGCTACTGGCTAAAAGTTTGCATTCATTTCAGTGGCCATTTCATTTTGACTTGGAATGAGAACACACTCCTTTTGAGGATGTTCCACTGAATGTGGCCATGATTAGTCATGATTGAAAGAGAGTAATGGTTTCTGGCCTGTGGGCCAACTTTGGTCACTGTTTGTTAGAGGGATCTAGGCTATATTGTACTGGCAGTCAGTAATAGACAATACAGGAAAAAAAACCTTAACCTTAACTCATACTAATGAATGGCCCAGCACAAATGACTAGATGAACATTCAGCTCTTTACCTCTGTCTTACCTCCTGAACTAATTGCCCATAACTAAGTACCCTAAGGCTAATGAACAAGTAAATTAGGGAAATAGAATATGGATGCATGCATGTTCTAACTCGGTGCCCACTTTATGTGGACAAACAGCATTAAGCAGACAAATGAAAATGAGCCACTTCAGCAGGGTCCAACAGATGAAACAACTAGAACCAGCATCCCATGAAGCCTCGTGCGGATTTAAATAGCGCTCTGCAATCTGGCACATCTTGAATAACAACTTGATCAGAGACACCAGCGCCACAGAGCAATCATGGGCTTTCTGTGGGTGAAAACTGTGCATGGTTCTTGCCGTGTCATGACTTAGTTTCCCATCCCCGAAAAAGTACCTGGAGAGCATATTGCATTTGTGCTCCATGGCTTGCCAGTTGTGGATCCCCAGGAGAGACTGCCATTTACTCATGGTCTCAGCACCATTTGCTGCCAGAACGATGCAGGAGTGACCCAATATGGAAGGTCTCCAACAGGCACTAAAATGTTCTTTTCTCCCCCTAAATATTCCCAGTTAGGGTTCAGTGAGGAGTGTGAGTGGGATGCCTTTCACCATTTTAAATGAATCCAATTGCTCTGGCTTGGGAGCAGAACATCGTTAGCATTCAGTGGAGTGACGTTTTTCCATCTTGTGGTAAACATTTAACAGCCAGGCCCCTAATTTGCATGCTGGGCAAATTGCCATCAAAAAAAAGTCCAAAGTCCAAAGTGCCAAAGTCCATCAAAAAACAATGTTATTGTGCATGAACTACCATGAACCTACCATGTAGTCTTTGGGAGCATCTGTATTCATCTGTATTTGAGATGAAGGTCTTGCCTTGTTATAGAAGCAAATTGATTTTAAAATTAAATTGATCAAATTAAAACATATTAAAACAATTATTAAATCAGCTTTGCTTAGTTGTAAAACTGTAATTTGCCCATTCAAATTGGAACTCTCTCAGCATCTCTAATATCCTTTATTATATTATAATTTGTATACACACATTTTACACTTTTATACACACACAAGGCAAAATAATCTTTTTATCAGTCTGGATTTTTTTCATAATCAGTGCACATCAATTGTTGTTGAATGATGCACTTGAATATGTTTAACCTCTACTGCATTTGGATAGGCTACTAACATTGGCCGTGATGCCTCTGTTGACATGCTTATAATCATGTTATAAACTCATTACTATGACAAGTTATTCTGCCATTAGTCATTGTGACTGCTGAAGTCCTATAATGTGATGGTGACAGTCCTTACATTGTGATGGTGCTCAGAACTGAGCACAAGCTTAAGCTATGGAGGGACAAACTGTCATAGCATCCAATACTGTGAAGTCTGTAATTACAGCAGTAACAGTAACAACACTTATGGCTCTGAACACTGTCTGTTACATGGTTAGGAGAGTATACTGTATATCGTCTGCTATGACAGGTTTATGATATGGTGAAGTACATAGATAATGGAATGGATAATGGACCACCAATTTATCACCAGTTTAATAGTTCCAAATAATAGGATGTCAGAAAGCTGAAACCATGTTATTGTAATTAGTTATGGGCATTTACCCCTCCAAATCATCACATCAGTTAGCTAACGTTGGAAATGATTAGAAACTTAGGATTTAAGTCCATGTTTTTCAAGGTTATCAAACCTACCTCTGCTCAATCTATGTTCCATTGTGCAACTTTGTCTCCACCACTGATTACTCACAAGTTTAATTAGTGAGATAGGGTTGGTAATTACAACACAATAATTACTTTTATGTTAGTCATTCCAAGGGATAGAAGAAGATATCTTTGGATTTTCATCCGGTTAAAGGATTAATTGCAATTCATGCAATATTTCCTTGCGATAATACCACTTTATTGTCTCTAAATATACAGAAGTTCTTGATTATCACAATCATGGAGGCTTGGAGACATTTTTAAGGAGGAGCCATGATTGATTATGGCATTGATTAGAATTGACACGTCTGTTGAAAAATTGTCATAGTCATAGTCAGCCAAATGTCTCACTGGGCTCAGTCATGGCTTTACTCATCATTGAGCCCCATATGGTACAGCTAGTTTGCTTTTTTGCACAGTAGAAGAGGTGCATTCTTGTGTTTGGGCCTCCCATGTTAGCATACGGCGATTGTAAACATCTAGTATTTATTCTAAATGGGCAGTTTGGAAAATAGACATCCAGAGCTCATTTATTACTGGTGGGGAAATGACTTTGACCTCTGGAAACGTGATGAAAAAGAAAGTGCATGTATGATCCCCAGGACTGACACGAAAGGTCCGCAGAGGATTGCCTTCAGCCTGAGCGGTTAGGGGAGAAGAAATCTTTACCGTATTCATCAGAGCGTCGCTCTGTGCGAGTCGTTCTGGTTCTCTGCCCCAAACTGTCTCCTCCGTCGTGCTGACAGCTGGAGCCTGTTTGAATATTGAGGAGATGGGGCTATGCAGATACAAAGCATGAGCATATGGAGAATAGGCCACATTAGTGACATACAGTTAGAGTGGAAGGCTTCCCGGTGGATGTTGAAGAAAACCTGTCAGATGTCCTCTCCCTTGGGGTTCATGATGAGTTAACACCCCCCACACACACACTTACACACACACACACATGCTCACCTCCCAGTTCCTATACTCTCTAAGGCACTTTGCACAGGCACACGCAACTGAGATGAGTGCTTTTCTCTCACTCGTGCTTTTGAGTGCAGTACAAATAAAACTTGTAGGATGGAGAGCCGCTGAATGAATTATTGATATTGGCTTGATGGTGACATGCCCCAAAGGGAGAGGGCAAAAAAGTTCACCACTATAAATCTCTGACAGCCTTTTGAAAGGAACAGGGCTAACTGGCCCAAGCGTTTTAACTCCTGTCACTCTCCAAAGTGACTCTTATTGCCCAATTAGGAGGCTTTTTTCCTCTCCTGCTTGCGCTACAGCTGAAATTTTTGACACTGTAATTAGATCTCGGCAATTATATCATACATCCAAGTCTCATTACATTTTTTGTGTTAACTTTTGTTAGGTATTGTTCATTTAAAATGCAATTAACTCTCGTCACCTATTAATTTAGAGGCATTTAATTCTGCAAATATTACCTCCGCCTGTTTTTTTTCCATGCCAGAAAATTGTATTGATGATTGAAGCTGTGCACCTGGTCTTTTTCAGTCTTCACAAATCGAGGGAAAAATGCAGATAAAATGTCAGTTCTATCCATGACATTTGTGTCAATAAAAACTGTTGTAATGAAGGATAAAAGCAATAAACAGAAAAAATAAAACTTTTTTCCACCATGGCACCTACCAACTTTCCCCCGTTGACAATCTTCCAACTTGACAATCATCCTCAAAGGTTGACTTTACCAAATTTGTTGGGGATGCAGTGCTCATTTACCGTGGAGGATTCTCCCCTCAACCGAATCACAGAAAGAATATTTGAAAGCTTCAGAATCTCTCATCTGTGTTTCAGGTAAATTGTCTCCCCTAGTTGTGTTTCCAGGCACTCAGATGATTGACTGTTTCTCGGCGACCTTAATTAGCTCAGAGCATGCTTTTGTTTAGCGTGCCTTTTGTGATAAAGCATGCCAAGTGATAAGGCGGAATTAACAAAGCCTCCAGCACCAAGCACCGAGATTGAAAGACTGCAAAACATATTCATAACCTTAATGACGGTGCTTAGACAACTGAAGTTGTTCCATGTAATGCGAGTCATTAGTAAAACCTCAGGACTCAATATGTTGCGTAACAAATGAGTCACAGTACATATATTTTATTGGATGGTTTCAGCTGTGCCTGCTCTATTCCTTTTGTAATAAAGTGTTCTTTGTGTTTACATCTCTACAGTCGGTGTCCATGCTGGTTCACTCGATGAACATATTTCACCTTAGATAATTAAACTCACATAATTTCCACTGTATGGCTGTTCCCTGTTCCATTTCTCCCTCTGGCATTTGTCAAATTATGTGACAGCTGAATATGCTGTTATAATCTTTATGCAATTATGTTTGAAATGTCAGAAATCTATGTTTAGATTTTGCTTTGGCTAAAAGGGAATGAATAACATACCTCATTCTTTATCATGGCAACGTTTGTGTGTCTCACAAAAAGGATGTAAGCTGGTGAAGGTGCCATGACGCACATATACATGCACACACACACACACACACACACACACACACACACACACACACACACACCTATTAACTCCCCTGCTGCATTGCCTCCACTGGGGTAGCAGTATCTGACATGCTGGGAAAACAGAAAGGAAGGTGAGGAGGTGCATAAAGTTTCATCCTCACCATTCATCTCTTCCTCAACAAAGCACATTTCAATCTTTTTCTCTTTAATCTCACCCACCCTTCTTTAGTTTTTTTGTCTCCAAGTAATGGATTTTTTATGTTCTGTAAAACAGTTCATCAGTGAAGCAATGTGAGTTGTGCTTTTGGACATATTGGCTTAATACCATGTCCACTGTCTGACCCTGCAAGTGAGCAAGTGAACAAGTGAGTAAAAGTGAGTATATGTCAAATGCCAGAAAGGATAACCTCAATTATGGCCAATCACATTTTTTATTATAATCCATGACAAACTACATCAATTTTTGTGGCAATTTTTGCTCATTTCCCTTAACTTGCTCCAGGTCCTATCTTTCTTCATTAAATCCATTTCATAGACTAGCCACATTGCAGGTCTATATAGCAGGATGTAATTTATATGGGTTAAATATAGTGCATAGGCCATACTGTGCAGTTTTCCTTTTGCCTCTGTTTTCCTCAGAGCAGGCAGTAAATAGGATGGTGGCCGGCCATAAGCCCTCTGTAGTTAATCACCAAGAGGCATTGTTAGCCCTCACCATGGTTCAGAGGAATCTGGGTGCAAATCCCTGCTGTGTCACTTGCAGTTTCAGCTATTTGCTTCATTTTCTCAGGTGTTAACAGCCAGGACTATTTTGTTCTCCCTCTTGCTACTCTGCAGGGATGCCCACTGTCAGTGGGTTGCAGTTAAAGTGTGTAACACACTCTCGCTCTTTCTCTCCCGAGTGCTGTGTTGCACGGAAACCACTTTGCGAGATGTCATCAGCCTCTGTCTTTGTTTGTTCAGATCAGGAGAAATCGAAGAGTGTATGCTTGGGTTGTCTGAGAAGACGAGCAAAAAACGGGACCTTACACAATATGCAACGGTCACTCCAAATTACCAGAAAGTGATTTACGTAAATGTGACTACACAAATCTCAAATGTGTATCTTCAGGCTTTTACATTATGGAAGACACAAAAGATGCAGTAGCTCCAGGGTCTATCTACAGTGATCCAACGTTGACATGAACAGTCTGACGTTGTTCTTTTTGACACTGTATAAGAAAATAATTCACATCTAGAGGGGGTGGTTGATTGCTGCACTATATTTACACCCAAAATTACACCCAAAATTACATAATGGATGCCTACCATCATGCTCTTGGATGGAAGGAAGCCCTAACCGAAAATGGTGCGTTTGTCTGTGACCAATCCAGTTTCTTAGGTCTGTGGACTAAAAAGGGTGTGACCAATACACTGCATTCAGACTGTGGCTGTGAAATTCAGCCACTGCTTTGTTTCTAGAGGCGCAACTCAGTTAACATCGTTGTACCACCAGGGTTTCTGCTGATGTGGCATTTCTGTGAGCAAAACTGAAACCTTGCCTGAATAATTTGGTGTGTCCATTATGTTTTTGGTCTACGGTTATATGCACCACAAATTCCTAAAAGGCCACTCACCCACCCTTCTGATTGTAGCATGTTTTATAAGGTAGATTAAGCAATGCTAATTCAAAACATTTTTGTGACATTTTGCAAAAATGATCCTCTCATTTGGTTTCCTTGGCTGCCCCAAGCTCTATCTTCAAGGATCATAGCAGGGGATGAAAACAGACAAACTTGGAAAGCCTCCTAAGACTCAGCCAATATGGACAATGATCTGCCTGTCAATCACATGTCTTAGCAAAGACCATGCTGCAGTGTGCATGTGGGGGAGGAGGGACTATTGGGAGAGCACTGAAGGGAGAAAGTGTATTTGTTTTTTCCACTGGTGGATTTCAAAACGGCTTACTTCTGCCTCTATCGCATTGCTTCCCCCATTAAGGCAGCCTCTTAACCACTTACACCGGCACTTACAGCAGCCAGTCAAGGGAAAAACAACAGCGCTTCTCTCTGGCATGGAACTGCGCACCTTTTAGAAACCGTCAAGACTCAGCTTAGCCTGGGAAAACTCTCTGAAACCCTGATCTGTGAGCAATTTGTTTTTGTTCTTCAGTTCAGTATGGCCACCATCCTATTTGCACTTTGTTTCATTTGCCTGAGATATGGGACCATTTTAAGATGGACTTTTTTTCGGATGGATGTTGGCTTAACATCCAAAACTGAAATCAAGAAACAACCAACAGAGGCATCTACATCTACTGTACATTTATTGATCCCACCTCAGAGAAGTGGGAGATGACTGCTTGGTATCCAGGCCAAGCTCAATATGAGATTGAGGTAATCGGTCATGAAAGGCAGGCTAGCCTTGGCAGTGTTTCAGTCTCTATCCCAGACCCTCCATTTTGTTAAAGTGGATTTTAGTAGCCCAACACAACTTTGTTTCATATTCCAGTATACCTTAAGCTCTATCTTAAATGGCTCATGGCTCATTTGCCATCTGCCCCAAAGTTACATAATTGGGTATCATGTTTTTCATTTCCATACAGCTGAAGTTCCAGTGTGATGGTAGTTAGTCTTCTTAGCTTAGCTTAAACAGTTTGTTAAATCCTTTGAGACTCTTCACATTGCTACCAAAAGTGACCACAGAAGTGATATTTTTCCTATTTAAAGGTGTCCTGCAACACAAAACCTGTTGTTTTTGAAATATGATAAGTCCATATGAGTTTATGTTATATGGATGTTATAAACGGAATCAGGCCAATTCGAAAAGTTTGTCGATGTATGTTATCCTGCCTAGCTTTAAGCCATTGGCGGATAGCACTGAATTATCGCCCAATTCAGTCAACTTTGGTGAATACAACAAGTTTTGAAAGTTTTCACCTGTGGTTGTAACAGTAACATTGTGATAACAAAGCATCTGTTATCTTATATATATTATCTGGTTACGTTGGCTAGTATAAAACACGTACAAGGTTACCGTTGCAAAGTATCTGTTTACAATCTCCTAGCAGTGAATGTGCATATGATTTTTTCCTCAGTTTCCTCTGAAATGTAATATTTCAAACCAAAACTAGTGTAAAAACTAAACAAAACAAACAAACAAACAAAAAAAACCCGCATGACTACAGCATGTGCCTTACAACCATGGAGTCATTATTGAGACTATTCAGTAGATTTGCTCCAGAGTAGACTTATCTATTTGAACTGAAGTACATGAAAGATGAGCTTTTAGAAAGTGAAATGAAGGATCTTTGGTGATAGGCAAGATATCACACGTAAAATCACTGTGCTGCTCAGCTACAAGAGTCATTTTTGGGAGCAATGCTATCAGTCTTGAAGGATTCAACAATGAACTGTGCTAAACTTGCCAACTGTCACACTGGGATATTGTGTGCATGGAAAAGGTAATACACTAGGGGAGAGAGCAGATAAGCACATTTTCCAAAATAGTGGTCCTTTAAGGTTTAAATGTGTTATATTTTAAACACTGTGATGTGTTATATTTTAAATGAGTCTTCTTAGCGCACTAAGAGCAAGTGTCAATGGGAAACTGGCACCAGGTCAGTAGCCCGTGCAACATAAGATCTGGAGTAATATGCGAAGCTTTGCTCTAAATACATCTGTTCATCTGCAGAGTTGGGGGATGTGCTCTTGTATTCATCTTCACTGTTCATTTCTTCCTTGTGTGTGGTGCTCATCTTTGATGTGCAGTGTGTGGTCTGCTCTCTTGCTAACTTGTTCAGGGACTCCAGGGTGAAATTATGCTCAGAGGATTGTTTGGCCCCCTGGCACCAAAGTTGTTAGAACCAGCTCTTTTTTCACCTTTTTTTCTGTTGTTTTGAAGTTTTTAACTGAGACATCCAGCTAACTCACATCTTTGCCACCCTCCCCTCCTCTCTTGCCACATTTTCACATTTATAAGCACTTAGAAAACACTGGCCATGTGTGTGTCTGTGTGTGTGCACGTGTCTGTGTGTGTGTGTGTGTGTGTGTGTGTGTGTGTGTGTGTGTGTGTCTTTCTGCATGTTTATGTGTGGGGGTCCTAGTTTGTCCATCAATTCATCAATTACAGACTGAAATAAATTGATGAATAAAAAAAGACAAACTCTTGCCCACACATCAGACTGCATGCCAACTGCTACTATAAGTACCCACAAATGTTGAGATGAACCAAAGACATTTGTTATTCACTTTAGGCTTAATTTATTTATGGATTATGGTTACATGATTTTTTTATGAAAATACTGGTGATATTCTTTATTTGAGGTACAGCCAGTATCATGACCAGCAATCCATGTCCTGTGATACAGGGCTGCCGTGGTCTGCTGGTTAGGGCCTCGTACTTACTTGTCCCTGACCAGTAGGAAAAAATTTGGGTGGGGGAAGTGGTTGTACATTTCTCTCCCATGTCCACAACCATGGCTGAGGTGCCCTTCAGCAATGCACCTAATCGTACTGCTTCCAAGATGCCCAATGCACCATGTTAGTGTGTTTCACCTCACCGTGTGCTGTGTGTGTGTCTAATTCACAGATGGGATACATCCAGAGACCGAATTTCTCTCACAGGATCAAAAGAGTCTGTATACTACACTACACTATACAATACTTTGTCACCTGGAGGAATTAAATACTAGGTGATAAGTGGGATAACAGCCTTCAAGGTGCTCTGATATAGGGAAATAATGGACTTGGCACCCCACTAAAGCGCTGTGGAGTTCTTTGCCCCTGCCTCATTTATTATCTCCCTGTATGGCAACACCTTGGCCCATTTTCCCTAGCATACTATACTATACTATACTATACTATACTACATGTTCTGCTTGGTTGCTACTGTGATGGAAAGCAAAGTGTAAAGCAGAAAATGTTGTCACTCCAGACCGAGATACTATGTTGTCGCATGATCTGCCCAATCAAAACCTGCCCTATTAACCTAATGATTAATGAAAGGATTAGGCATGGTGGCTTAAGATCGGTCATTGATGATTGTTAAGTATGGCATGCACAATATATATATATATATATATATATATATATATATATATATATATGCTATATTTGTTGGCTGTAGTTGACAGAAAAAGAGTCTGTGTTTCAGCAGCATTCATAGCATTTTCAGAGGCTGTCTAATGATAGTCATTGAGTGAATTTCAGGACTGTCTGCATTGAGTTGTTGAGTATATACTCTTTCTACATACTTTCTACATAACTTTACTTGAAGAGATGCATATTTCTGTCCACTACTGCAGTGTAGCATGGAATCCAGATTTAGTGCATTACAACTCAATGCAGACAGTCCTGAAATTCGCTCAATGACTAGCATTAGACAGCCTCTGAAAATGCTACGAATGCTACTTCTGCTACTGAAAAACAGACCTGTTAACCACAGACCTTTTTCTGTTAACCACAGCACTCATGACAACAACAAATAGACAAACTGAGTCATGTCAACCAGTCATTGAGTTTGTAATTGGACATCTGATGACACAATAGCACATTTCCACTGCATTGAAACCAACGGTTAAGGATGTAGAATTAAAATGTCCATCCATACTTTCAGCAAAGCTTTTTATTTGCATACTATTGATGTTCAAATACCCATCCAATATTTGTCTTGGATATATATGTTACTACACTTTTCATCTAAGGTTATTCAGCTCCTGTAGTTTTAAATGGAAGAAAAAAAATCATTTTCTGCACATTGACACTGTCTCATCTGCTGTGGTAACACATCTCTTAAACTATTGTGCTGAGATTCAGAGTCTTGCTGTTGAACACAGGATCTCGAGAGAGAGAGAGAGAGATGCCTGGTTTGTTTATTATCTTGTCTCCATGGTATTTAGAAGAAAGGAGGATGAAAATGTATTAGGTGATTAATGGTGAGATATTGAATGTTGAATTGCATTCACAAACAGAGGAGCAGCCACTGAACAGGGATAAATGAGAAATACCCAGGCTTCTCTTAATTAACCTTTGACTACATTATGGTTTAATCTTATTATCTATGGTAATGCCAGATTCTTTCCCTCACCAGTGGCAGTTAACACATTCAAGACTAGAATCACAAATATATCATGGAGACACAAAGAAGAATATTCTCTCAGCACTTTCCATCCATATAGAAAAGTTTGTACAGCAAAACAGTGTAGCAGTAACTCAGACTTGAAATCTGATGTGTAAGGGATATTTGACAGGTCTCCCGTCTATGGGAAAGTGAAGAGACATTTTTTTTTTCCAATAGTAACTGAAACTCCATCACTACCACATGGTCTTGCACATGTTGTCTATCTGTTCAGCCAAATCAAAGAATCCAGCCAGGCTTTAGCTCAGCACTACTTTCTCCACAGAGGACTGCAGCAGGGCTTGAGCTGTACAAGGGTTAGGGGGACCAATTATCTGCCCAGGGCCAGTTTGCTTACATCCTGCTGAGACTTCACAAGCCAACGCACCCCTGGCCACATTCTAGTGACGGGTCATAAAATATTCCACAAAAAAGGTGCCAGGCCAGCAAGAATAGCGGCCTGCTGACTTTCTGTGTATAATGTGACATAGTCTTTACCACTGTCAAGGCAAGGTAACATGCTGGACATTGTTTGTCTCTGTCTCATGACTTGTTGCCAAGAGACAAGGCTCTGTAATAAGACCATGGAGTAATGGAATCCTTGTCCTCTATAGCATGCTAACGATGAATATTATTATTTCAACAAATCCGATTAACACACTCAGCTGGCCCTTACAATATATGCACCTGTTGGTGAGCCTTATTTAAATGCAAGGTATGGAATATGGGTGTGAAATTTCATTCACACTTCACACTTTCATCATGAATCTTCAGTAACAATAGCAATGTCCTGGCCACATTGTGTGCATGCGAGATGAGCAACAGTTTTGCAACATGATGCAAAACAGTTATGTGACTTTACACCTGCTGTTCTTGTGTCTTACCTAGACAGCATGGAGTATGTTCACTATCAGAATGTGGTTATTTTAGAGTAGATCTACTCAGAGTTTATTGCATTTTTTGTGCATGGGCAGCTCTTACTCCATCCTTCATTATTTATAGCCTAAAGAAACAGTAGGGCAAGAGAGTCGGGCTGAAACTTGGCTGTGTGGTAATGCTGATATCAGGTACTCTGTGTGACCCGCTTGGTTTCGGAGGAGGAGGATGATGGCGGCATTGCCGGCATTGGCGGTGGCATGTTCTCCTTGCCTCCGCTTCCCATCTCTCATATTCCTCAACTGGAGTCCGCCTGCGTCTCCAGGGACTCATTTGTCGCACCCCCAGGTGTTTGGCTTGAAGAGGGCCATTGTGGGCCATTGTTGTCGCTGCGCCACTTACAATGATGGACCACGGGAATGAATAATAAATAGTAACACCTCAATTGTTGGAAAATTGTAGCCAAGGGACCAACATTACCATTTACCTAATGAAACATATGTCTCACTTTAGTATCTCATTCTGTTCTGGCAATAAAATGAGGCTCTTGCTGTGTGTACTGGAAACTGGAATGAAAATTCAACATCAATAGAGGTAAGAGTTGTGATGAACAACAATCCCCAGCATATGAAATAGCACTTTAAGGACACTTTAAATGCAAAGAATAACTGGATTATCCAGGTGTCCTTCTTTGAGGTGGAAGGTGGTTCTCGCCTGAGTGAGTTCCTTCCACTATCAGTCATGTGCTCTGGAATTGTTGGAGTGCTGAAGGTCTACCTGTATTCCTTTCACCTTGAAGAAGTCAAGCCCGAAGAAGCTAATTACAGAGGTCAAAATCTATTAAAGCTGCTTTCAATGTCACTTTAATTTCAGAAGCTCGGGCTTGGGAGCTCTGCTCTCTCCTCTCAATCTTTCATGCTATTTTTACCCATCTAACTGACAGATCAAGTGGCACTGATCAGCACACCTGCTCCTAAGCGCTGGAAGGAAGGGGAGCAAAATGGGAACTCATACATCATTGTGCCACTGAACAGGATTGTCCGACATCCCCTTGGGAAAGACCTCATGCCAGGGACATCAAGTTTCAAGCCCTATCTGAGAAGTCTTCCACAAACGCATGGACCTGGACATAGTGCTGCTACGCAGTCATTTTCATACACAATTGGCACAAGGCTTAGGGAAGTTGTTACCTTACCAAGAGTTTATTTTCAGTCACAACAAATATATGCATATGTATATGAAAAGTACAGTTATAAAGTAGAATGCTGGAAGAATACTGTTTGCTGTATGTGTTTTTGGAATTGCGTTTTAATACAATTGTCTTGCCAGATCAGTATAATGATTTATGTCAGTACTTCCGGAATGAGTCGTCTTCCAAACCCCCCCCCCCCATACACACACACACACACACACCGTACCGTTACACCATGTACTGTGCTTTGATTGGATATGAAGAGATCCTACTGGAACAACTTGGTCTTTTCCATCTGATATCAAGCAAACAGGATAGCCCCTCTCACTCCTGTTGTACTGTCTATTTTCCCTGTTCTTTTATTTACTTTTTTTTTTCTTCTGCCACGTGAGAGATAAGTGCTGTCAGAGGAGCGTGTGTATTGGAAAATTGCAATGTTTATTGAAACGCAAGTCTTTTAAGGGGCCTCTGACACGTCTTCCTACAAGTCATCTGTGGCAGCTAACTTGACAGAGGCAGACCGTAACTCTGACAGATGGGAGTCTGCCCCTCTCCCCTTGGGAGCAGGTGAAACCGCTTAATTGGGATGCGCTAGCAGCCCTTCATAAGAAGCCACAGACTCACCTCCCCTCACCCACCCCCAAAGCCCACAGTTCCCCACTACTCTGCCTTCCCTCCACCCATCTTGCACCAGTTGCCACCACAGCAACAGTACCAAAGAGCATCTTGTTGTACTTGGACAGGGCACCAACAGGGATAGCATTACATCATGACAGCTGATGAGGCTACTGGTGCCTTATTTGGGGACCTCACTACTGCCCATAACGAGCACCTCCCGCCCCCTGAAAAAAAATGTCCCTTTCCTATTCATTTCACCTTGTAGTGACATTCTCAGTTATTCTCCATAGCCATACAACATACTGTAATGCACTGCAACAGTTTGTGATGCAATCTTGTCACAATGCATCTGTCCACCCGCTGTGTGCAATGCCCTGAAATCTGGATTCAAAGTCAGCCGGTATCGCTGCATCTAGGGACTGGGCTGTCAAGCTTTGACAATCCGGTGCTGACATTGATTGATTATCTTAGTAGTGTAAAAATAGTGATACTGCTGGTATCACGAAATTGTGCTCATAGGGATGACATGCAGCATGCATGCATAGGTGCCTTATTGTGACTGATGTCTTAATTGTTATATCATAAGCAATTTTAATTAAGAATGAGATAATCTAGCCTTGGTGGTGCATCTGTGCTGACCACTGAATGCATGGATATATGCTACCGTTTGCAGAACTTTGCCCAGTTTACTGACTCCGTTATGCTCCACTAATGTTTCCTTTTTCTTTTTTTTTAATTGCCATGGCCTTCTCTTCCATAGGTGAGTACTTTTTTATTCATAATGCTTACACAGACACTCACACACACATACACACACACACACAAATCCCCACTGAATGCACACACAAAAAAAAACACAAAAAAGAATATTGTCTTCATTGAATGTTCTGTACACAATTCCTGTTTCCTGCCGAGTGTGTGAAAAGGTCTGTTATTTAGACCACACTCATAGAACACAGCAGCTCATGTTTACTAAAGGTATGTAACTTCTTCTTATAACTTGTGCAGCAGAGGCTCAGTCAGGTTGGTTTTTCATCTGGTGCTGGGTGATTAACACGTCTCTGTGGGGTAGCAGCTATGGGGGGATATCTGTGCGGTTGAAGTAGCCCTGCAGGTCTCTATAGGAGCTACATAACTTACCAGTGTCATTGGAAATGTCTGGTTACCTTGCACATAGGCTACGGTATAATTTTCTACATTATCAATACTGATGTAAGATAGTCAGGTATAGATAGTCAGTTATATATTTCTTTCTATCCACCTGGTAGCATGCAAACCAGGGAAGACCTTTTCTTTTTCTTTTTGTTAATTCTAGAACAGATTTTGTCAGGTTTTCAATTGCAAAATCATTCTGAAAGCCGCTTCCCTCTTACAAGATGATATTCGCCAATGGCAATCTAAATTGTTCAACAAGGGTTTTCCCCCAATGTGCTATGCTTTGATTCAAATGGCAGGTTGTGATCCTAGTCTGTGTGTGTGTGTGTGTGTGTGTTCAGTTTAAAAAACACTGACATTGGTATAATATCAATAATGCTGCAGCCTGCTCACAGTTTGTTTTGCCTGAACTGCTATTGATGTCTCACTGGCAAATAGTGTTAGAAAAATGCACATTCAGCACTTTTCCTCTGGATATGAGTTAAGCTAATAAGTGTTAAAAATACTCATTAAAAGTCTTAGGTAAGGGTCTTGAATTGAAAGTCTCCTGTTTGTAGCACAGTTTGTGAAGACTTTTTGTTGTTTTTGATCATCATCACAGAATAGACTAGAGTGGTCATTCACAATGCGTTGCATTAGTTCATCCCAGCATCTATGCCTCAAATCCACTGATATTCTTTTAACCTATAGATAAATCAGCCTTGTGCTTAAATGACATTAAATCAATGACTATGAGATTCTATTGCCCTTAAGTATGGTATCAGGCTTAAGAACCTTGAGACGACACTGCTTCAGTGATCTTCAAAGATAGAGTCCTGATGATACTGTAGGATACAAATTGTCAAAGGGATGTCTGCCCTTTAAAATTAGTTAAATTATGCATGGCAGTTCTGTCTATCATTATGAAACCTTATAGGAGCAGAGCAAAAAAAGAAAAAAGAAAGGATGAATTATTTTTATCCACTTTCTTCACTTTTTACATTATTCAATATAGTATTCATTATTGTCCAAACCTCACACTGGCCTTCAGCTTCATTAACTATTTAACTGATTTGGGTTTTTTTTTTAAGCCAGGAGTCCAGCAGCGATATAAGAACATTCCTCTTGAATGGCTCATAAAGCCTGTCCTATTCATTTAAAAATAAATGTTTCTCTCAAGGCATTTGTCATATTTGGACAAGAAACTGCATCGAAGGACCAAAGAGATAAAAAAAGGCTGATGGATGGCCACCGTGCCTGTTGCATACTGATTGTATAACAGTGTAATTAAATATGACTTTTAAATGTCCAATCCCTTGGACCTGATATTTACATTCTGCTTGGCCGCCCCATCATCAATAATAGCTTAAGGGTGAGAGAGGTGAGCAGAGATTTGCAGAAATGAGCGCTGTCCTAGCTCCTCCCTGGAAACCTCCTGAAAAGGCGAAAGGCCCAGGGCATGTACAAGTCTTCTAACCTGCTTTCCACATTTTCTGTCTCTTTTTTCCCCCCATCCTCTTCTTCTGGCAGATAATGAGGCAGATGTCAGGAGGGCTGAAGGAAGCTCCCCTCAGTGTATTGGGTACAGGGAGAGTCTCGGCCTGTCAATATAATTGGCACCAGATGTATCAGGTGACAGAATGCGCTGACATTCATTACATTTAATAATGTACTCGGCTCCACGGGTCCTCACCACTGCTCACTAACCAGATGCCTGAGGTTTTTTTTTTTTTACTTTTTTTTTAACTCCTTTTTCACCATTATACTGTTCTGCCTTCAAAGGGCCTACTGCGTCAAGCCTCCATGTTTGACCATGATCTTCACTGTATCACGTTAACCACCAGCTTCAAATTTAGGTGCAGACAAAAGGAATGCAGTGATGGCATTTTGTCTACTGTCATTATGTAAATGTTGCCAGTGAAACCAGGAACAGGAAATGGTGTCGTGTTTTAGGGCGACAACAAAAGGAAGCTTGCATGGTGAGGAGACGGTGCCTTTCCTGTGTGTGTGTAGGCCTTTTTTTTCTTCTGTGTGTAGGTGGGTTTTGGTAGCGATGTTCCTCAAGCGCTAATCTGCCCTGACTCCCCAATCCGCTTGTTCCAACGCCGGCTCGGGTTGTTTGTGAAGAGTGCCACTCGGCTGCCAATCCATGGCCCTGCAGATGCATGTCTCCAGCGCGCGTGCAGACAGAGAAAGAGAGAGAGAGAAATGCTGCACCCCAAGATGACTATTGACAGCGTCAAGCAGTCTGTCCCTTCCAATCAGCATTGATTTGTGCTCTAAAGTGCCACATGAGCAAGATCTGAGTCCCAAGGAAAGCTTTCACCAGTATAGGTGGCCTAGCGTTGTCCTTGTACAAAGAACACAAGGTGAGGCTGACCCACATTTTTTTTTTGTTCTGCTTCTCCAATTATACAGCTGGCATTACCTTGTCCGTTTCATAGTAATTATCACTTTCTGCTGGAGGACATGAATGGATTTAGAAAAATTGATAACACTGTGAATTCATCCATTCATTGAAGAACAGCACCAAATGAGGAGTACTGGTAATAATGTACCCTTGCATTGATATGGCAGTGATATATTTGATATTTGAGAAAAATCTCACTCTTGCTGACTGGCTGTGTGTGTGTGTTTTTTATTCATTAGTAGTTGTCAGAATGTATTACAGGAAATTTATATTCATGAAAATGTGAGAATATTGTTGTGGGACTTCGACTGCAGACGAAAGTGAACGTCTTTCCACCAGTCCTAAACCCGCGCAGCCGATGGTGTCAGCACATTCGCCATAAAGTGGAACATCTCAGACAAAAGGGAGATGAGAGTTGGAGATTGCTGGGCGTTGTTTTATTCATTTGTGTAGATGTTTGCTGGTGTTCTGGAGTTTGCTGGTGCTTATTCCATTGTGTTTGCTGGTGGTGCTAGAGAGAGAATGTGTAATTAATTCCCATCAGACAGAGAAGGCCCCTGTGATATATAGAGAATGAGTGGGTTGAGCCATGCTGGGCTTGTGAGTGTGTGGTGCAAAAGCCTTTCTTGTGCGGTGAGACTGGTATAGAAAATCATTAGGCATCGTCTAAAGGTCTCTCTTAAAGTGTAAATGAACAATGTACCTCTCCTTGTTGTACCTCTCACTTAGTTGCATGGCGAGTGAATAGCAAAACGAGTTGCATTGTTTTCTGTGGATAAACAGAAGCAGGCAATAGATGAGAAAATGCAGACTTTGTAATTGGGGGGAGCTCGCAGACCCAAGGCTGTCTCTTCCTATGGTGAGCTGAGGCTGGGTTGACCACTGTTACATCAGACTAGGCTGCTGTGATCTTTCACATCTTTGTTGAAGCTGTGGTTGGTTTGGTGGTATGTAATATACTTTAGATAAAGAGAGATACATGCTATTATTTAAAACAAAAGCTGCTGTTTTTCTCCCTGAGGGTCTTTCCATTTTGCAACACCAGAATATCCTCTCTTTCCCTGATGAATGTTTTTGTCTTCACCTCCTAGTTCTGTCAGTGGAAGGCAGTTGTCACAAAATCAGTGAAAAGCGTGAAGGTCAAGGAAGAGTTGGATAAAGCTCAGTTTCTGACAATCAGCAGTGTTCACCGATTCCTTTTACTGATATACAAAGACAGCTCGGTGTTTCCTTTGTTTATCTCAGCCGCAAGGCCAGCTTGAACCCCAGTGCCAACTTGAATAGATGTCATCTCTTGAAACTGTTCTTCATGCAAATCTGTGCTGCTTTGGACTGTTTTCCAGTGGCTTTTATTTACATTTTTGATAAATAGAAGACACCTTTCTCGTCTAACTACTTACAGTTAATTAATAGCATAATGACTCTCTCAAAATGCATTTCCAACTACTTTCCTAACCTACAAATGCTAGCCAACCATTCCCCTCTCTCTATGGTGCAAGTTATTTATCATGGAACATCATTATAAAACAATAACTGCTTAATAAGCAGTCTGTTGTCCAGCCTTGAAATGGTCCTAGCATGTCTTTCCACCACGGTGCCTGTGTCTTTCTCTCCCTCACCCTTAGGAGGATGCTGACTCTACACTTCCTGCCTTAGAACAGAGAGAGAGAGAGAGAGGGGTGAGACTGGTGAGATATAAAATTGAAGAGATCATGAGCCCTGTGAGAAAGAGGCTTTGTGGCTGTAGCACCTCTCGTCAGCTTTTTCTTCTTGTTCCTTCTCTCACCCTCTCTTCTCTACCCTTTTTGAATCCCCCCTCCCAGAAAAATTTGGAGAGAGTGACTGTATCTTGTCTGGTAGAAGCAGCCTGCAAGTTAGCAAGCTGGCCATCCAGCTAGGCAGTCAGCCTCTCCTTATGAAAGAGCATATTCAATTGCAGGGGCGAAGCTGGGGCCAGAGCAAGAGCTTGTGTGAGAGGAAGAGAGAGCTTATGAGACTGCATGCTTGCTGGGTCCCAGGCTGCTTAGGGCCAGGGCGGGATGTGCAGAGGGGTCGGGTTGGGATGGGCAGGGGAGAGGGAGAGGTTAGAAGACAAGGGAAGGTCAATCGCATGAATGCGCACACTTTCCATCCGGTCCTAATTAGCATTAATCACTTCTCGTTTTGTAAAAGGCTGCTGGCTGCCAATTATCAATGATTATTCACCATTAGCTGCAGGGAAGGTGAGAGGGTTCAAGGCAGTACAGGGCCATAATCTGGGATGTGATGACCGTCTGCACAGACTGTCATGGTTATTGTAGTAGCACATGTGTTTTGGGCTGTCCTGTCTTAAATACTATAGCATATTATAGTAAATACAGCAGGGTTACTAAATACTAAATTATACTAAAAAGACATTTCTTGCAGTAAGTCAGACTGTTTGCAAAATGGTAGTGTAAATCACAAGTCTCCTCCATTTGCGATTAGTTGTTTTGTCCCCTTGTCATAAATGTTGAAATGGCTTGTCATAACAGAAAACACTGTAGGCATTATGGCAATTAGCACATCTTTAATGTCAAATATCAAATGTCAAATTGTCGTTATGAAGGTCATTCGGTCATGATTGCAAACACAGGAAATGCAGGACCATGTAGGTTATTTAGACTATGGTGTGTGCTAACTTGCGGCAGTTCTAGAACCATCTTCCTTTAGAATTCTTCAACATATTATTCTATCACAAACAAAAACACCCATATGTGTCAAAAACTCTCCAGAGCTCAGTGAAGGTATTGTTAGAAGTGTATGATCATATGGGATAGTTTTTGAGGTGGATTGCAGGTGTGCTGAGCTCCTATATGTGGGTGTACAAAGGCTAGATATAAATGAGGGAAATGGAGGTTGATGCTGTGAATGGTTGTTAATTTGTTTGTTAAAAAAAAGAGGGAGCTGTGGGGTTAGGGTGCAGTGAGTAATTAGAGTGGAGGTATTTGAGGGAAAATCATGAACACCGACTACACACATAAATAAATTGGTGTGAATCGACTTGAATGCATGCTTTGAGTCATTCTCCTGGGACAAAAGTTTGCTCATGTTGTTTCCTGTTCCATCACAGTGAGGTGTACATGTTAATTGCATGTGTTCATGTAACTAAATTGCAGATTGTTAGCTGGCCAAGAGTTGCAGAGAGTATGCCTTCTTGCATCTTGGCCATTTGTCATCTCATTGAATAATCCACTGATTGAACGCCAACAGTGGACTGTGTGACAGGTGCCCATTGATTGCTAGTCAATTAATTTCTTTTCCTTTAACATAGCCACCTATGGACATCAGCCTTGCACATACAGACACATTTCCTGCCATTGTCTGGATATTGTCCTCTTCATGAGTCTCTTGTTTGCAATGCATCATTCAAGAGTGATGCCACAGTTGATTCTAGACCCTTGGTAGGATGCTCTGATCCATTTTTTTAATGTCTTGCAGACACCCATCCAAATTTCTGACTCCTACTTGGAATCAATGGGCGCCAAGTATGTAGGAATGTGCTGCAGCCCAGCATCTGTGATGCTCCATGGCTCCATGCTCCTGGGCTGTGCACCCAGTACATCATGATGTAAGTGAGCAGATGGTATCTGCTCGATTGGTGCCTTTTCTTGCTCCAGTCTTTGCTTGGCTGTAGTCCCTGTGCGCCACCTGAAGAATATGAGGGATGACATGAATCCGTGCCCGATCGATTGCAGAGAACATTTGTTATCCCTTGAAAATCACCCTCACCAACACACAGCGAGCTGTACTCTCAAGACTGCCCATAGTTCGAGTCCTCTATCTATTTTTCTATCATAAATAAATAAATGAAATAAAAAATAAGTACTGAAAACAACAGCAGCAGTTGCAGCAGCAACTAATCCTCCCCCATATTCACAGTGCTCATACTGCAATCACTCCATTAAATGTTTCAGATGCCATTTTGCCTCAAAAGCACTGTAAAGGCTGTCCCCCCCAAAAAAATCTGCCTGTTATTTTTAATGTATTCTGACCTGTCACCAAATGGTAATATTTGATAAAGGAACCCTCTTGTGCTCTGGTGCACTCTGATATGTGACTCTCTCAAATATGGAAGACCTGATTTCTCTCAGGTGTCTGTGAATTGAAATGTATTTGAATAACGCAATAAAGATGGTAGAATGTGATGGAAATTGGAAGATGCTGGCAAAAGGCAAACAACAGAGGTTATCTCTGTGGTTAGTACTTTTGTTGTGGAAAGGATTTCACCTGAAAAACATACTCAAATTTAATAACTGATAATGCACAGTTAATTGTATTTAGCTAACATTCTGTGGTACATTTTCTTTGTGTATTTACTAATGTGGGGTTGTGTTTTAATGTCTTATTCAATATCTGATTTACAGCCAAACCAAATCATTAATTATGTTTTTTTGCCTCTTCAGTGGGCAAACTGCTAAACTGGAGCTTGACTTACTGCTTAGTCAAACCAAGAAATGTTGTGTGCTCATCATCCTTATGTCAAAGACATGCTTTGCATTCAACATTACCACAAGGGAGATGCTCACTTTTCTGCTGGGTGACTGATGGTGTTGATATTTGGACATTCACTTGCTATACTCCTCTAGTATCAAGCCAGTGACCTTTGCTGGTTCTATTCTCTCTGTTTGCTCACCACTGTGAGATACTTCTCTGGCAACTCTCATAGAATCTAATAAACTTACATAAGACTCCTGTATAATTGAGGATCCTGCAAATCAAGCATCCAAGCGGGATTGGTATCAGCCTTTTTGCCCAGCAGATAGCAGATGCCGAGTTCTCTTGGTCCCACGTGTTCAGGATTATCATTTTCATCACTTTCATCTTTATTTGCGCCACCATTTTTGCAGATTGGTACATATGCGGGCTGCCTCCTCATCTGCCATCATCCGTGCACAGAACGAGTCAGCAGCTTGTCCGAGAGGATCTCAGCAAAGTCGGTGCCGTCAAAATGTTTTGCGGAATATGTCATGTACAATTAACAAAATTATTTCTTTTTTTCATTTTTTTAAAGAAAAAGACCAGTCTGTGTTTGTTTTGGCTCAACTGTGGATTATTCAGTGATTAGTGCTGATATTTCAAGACAAACCAGTTGTGAATTGAACAAGCATTACCCCAGCATGATTATAGAGTGGTGTCCTTAATGTACCCTGCCATCAAATGTTTTCTTCTTGTAGTTTGATGTTTTCATGTTTTATGGGAAAATCATTTTCTTATGGCCACATGACCCTATGTTTACATGCACTTAAGTATCCCGAATATGATCAGGATATGAAGTATTCCGGCTTTGCGTTTGCGCTTTAAACACCTTTTCGTGAATTCAGTATCGTGAATAAGCCCTTATCCTGGTTTCTGAGAAACTGGGATATGCTAGGTGGAGTACTCCGAAGGAAAATGGGATACTGTAGCATATAACCATCTTATCTTAATTTCTGACAGCTGTGGAGAAAGATCCTAGAGTGCTGTGTGTGAGATGGAATGCTGATAAGTGCCAAGACAATGAAGCGACACTTCTGTGAAACACCACTAAGAATGCTATAATCAGTAACCGCAATATTAGTATTTATCATATAAATGGCGATATTAATAACCTGATTTCTCTGCGTTCATGTAAACACTTTATCCCGAATATGATCAAAACTGGGACAAGTCTCATATTTGGGATACTAAAGTGCATGTAAACGCAGACAATATGGGTTCTGTAAAAATCACTTTTTTTTCTCTGCTGTCTGTCAGGACCTCTGTTTCCTTGCTTGTTTTTTTTTTCTTCGGTGTCCATGCCACACTGGTCTGACAAACGCCTGAGGACAACACCATTGTCATAGAGCGTTTAATGACATCACAGGGGAACGGTGGTTCTCTCATCTTCCCCTTACTCTCAAACTCATCATGGCTAAAACTCAAATTACATGTTACTGTAACATCACCCCTTCTGGAGGAGGTTAGGTAGAATGGTGCCTGGTGATTGGCCAGTTGTAAGGGGGAGGTATACACATTTCTGAAATGTTAACATGCTCACTGCATATCATGTTTAGCAGTGTAATGCTTTAACATTATTTAAACATGAATACGCTTTACCGTTGTTGATTCAATCAGTTATTGAACCGAACAGCTCCAAAGCGATGCTTGGAATGAGATTTTAATCGACATACGAAAAACACACATCAGCTTTGGGAGGCCAGATGTGAATTCATTTATCACTAACCCTTTTCACAGGCCTGAGCGAGTGTGTTTGATTTTGTCACGCTTTAGTGGATTTTACAGCAGTGAGGCCTACAAGAGTGCCGGTGCCACCGAAATCCTCCTGTCTCCTGTTGCCTTTTCATTACAGGAAGAAAAGAGAGGGAAATAAACGGCAAAGCCTCTTTGTATTCCACTCACAGCCAGAGTCAACATGAGGCTTCTTCTGGCTTTTTCATATAATGGCATTTAATATGCGAGGAAAACTCCGTACTTTGCCGCTCTGGTTTCCTTTTATGGAAAGCACTGAAAGATTCTAAATGGGTTGTGGAATAGAGTATCTGGAGCTTCTTTCCCTGTCTTTATACTTTATACTTTATTTTACTGTTGGGTACAATAACTAATGTTTCAGCCCCCCCCCCCCCAAAAAAAAAAAAAACCTTCCTACTTCAACAACTATTTGAACACACCTTGCAGCTGGCCATTAAACAAGATTTATCCAAGTGTGGCCTGAGTTGATGGGTCATTTGCCTGGAATATCACCCTGGCCCTTCAATATCCCCTCCTCTCTCCCATTTGTAAATATACCAGCATCAATGACAAGGCTCTTTGTCTTAGGAGACTTTATTTGCCCAGCTATCACTGGCCCAGGGTGGACTATTTTCCCTTTCCTCCTACTAGAGTACGGCTGACATGCAGCATATATAAGCGTCATAAAAATGAGAGAGTGGGGGGCATTTAAGTTTGTACTGTGTTTCTTTTTTGTCCCCCATTGGATTGAGTAGGCGGGAGTTTCAACAGCGAGATAGAGTGTGTGTTTGTGTGTGTGTGTGTGTGTGTGACAGAGAGAGAGAGTAAAAGAGAGAGAGAGTAGGAGTGGGTGAAGCTGCTAGTCGAATTAGGCTGCCAAGGCCCATTTAGTCTTTCCTGTGTTCTTATGTACAGAAAACCTGAATAATCCAGTATTGTTTGGGAAAGAGCTTAGACTGATTTCCTCTTTGTGGCACTGAATACATAGCAGAGTCACTGGATATGGGCTCGCTTTCCAGGGCTGTCGTTGCTGTGTCAACCCTCTGTAGCCGACCAGTAATGTTGTTTGCGTCGCCTTTTGGAAATGCACCCACAGGGCCTGCGTATCATGAATGAAGGAAATCAAATGAGTGGGGGGTGGGAGGGGGAGATCTCTTATTTACTTTCAGCAGATCAACCAAAGCTTAACCTGGGGGTGAATATCCCAGTTTTAAAAACAGGAAATAAAAAAAATATATAAGCTACAGTGGTATTTCTACTTATACCAGTACCTCCCCAACCACACACACACACATGCTTCACAGACTGTATAGAATGTAATATGAAGACTGTGGTCAGTAAGTAATAAAGTGACATTTCCCATTTGAAGGTGGTGGTGTATATAGCTAGCCCACAGGGAGAAGCCTCATTCAGGCCACTCGACTGTGCCCCTCTTCTCTCCACTCAGTGTAATGCAGTGGCACTGACTGACCCACAGTCGCCTCCCAAAATGGGGTTTTCCAAGGACTTCAAAATGGATTGACTTTCTCTAGGCAGTGTTAATGAGTTGGACTGAGTTTGAGGAGGTGGTGTAGATGCTGTGGGCAGGGTTGGTAGGGGGTGGGTTGGTGTTACAAGAGCCCCGGGCAAGCATACAGAAACAATGACAACGAAGTACCGTCACATAGTTTTGAACTTTGAAAAACCTTTTGAGACTTGAAATCTGTATCCTAACCATAATCAATAAATCTGTGCAAGTGTGGCAGTGCTAAGAGTCCTTGGTTGGCTAATAACATTAAAAAAGGAATAACAGGCCTTGGAATAACTGGAGTAAGACCAATGTGAGAGGAACATTAGGTGCCCTGGGAGTGGTGTGTTGATGCCTATCTGCAGAATATCCTCGATTTCTTTTCTATGTGTGTGTGTATACTTGTAGATTCATAGATGTAGTGCTGGCACATCGCATGACAAGAGATGAAGCCCTAGACCTGCTGAACCCCACTCATCCTGAGGCAGAGCCCAATCGATAGAGGCATGGTGTGCTTTCTCGCTAGCGAGCTTTTAAAAAAGCACATCTGATGAGGGAAGTGCAGGCAGGTTGTTGAGACGCAGTCGCGTGACTGTGTCGTGTGTGAAAGTGTATGACACAGTGGCAAAAAGTTAAACGATCTCACAGGAGACACGAGGCAATCTCACAGGAGAAGGAAATTAACTGTCTAATGAGATTCAGCGAGGATTCTGTCTCATTACAGAAATTTGCATCAGAAACGATTTCTGTCAGTCATGGCTGCTTTAGTTGAATCCTCAGCAGTACTATTTTACGGTAACCCATTTTACAAATTCCACAAAACCTTGTGGAACATTCCAGGGCTTTTTTGCTCAGCTTTTCAGTTAGCATTGCAAAAACAGCAGGACAGGTGTCCTTCAGAACATTGTTTTGGCATATTAGCATGAGACACAAGTCCTGCCAGCATATTACTGTAGATTTCATTGTCACTTGGGCGTTGAGAGATCCCACAGTGAATATATGTATCCATCTGTTTGTTGAACTGCTGCAACCATATGCTGTAAAATACTGTAATGATCATCAGCTTGCAGTGGCCTGAATTAAACAGCCAGAGAGAGTGTGTCTCCCCTGCTCTGCACCATGGTGACACAATATAATATAATATAAACACAATATAATATAATATAAACAGAATAAACAATGGGGTGTTTCTAGTGATGCTGCGATTTTGGTACAGGGCCTTGGTCGTTAGGCCATATGAGTGGCACTCAACAGACTGATTTAGTTTAGACTGGTTTAGACTGATTGCTGTTTGAAGCCATTCCAAAAGAACTTTCAAGTTGCCTAAACCATCTAAGGTAAATTGGGAAGGTTTGATTCAGAATGAGAGAGAAAAAGAGAGAGAGAGAATGAGAGAGAGAGAAAAAAATGAAGTCCCCTACAGCTGTCACAGGAGTCTATCTGAGGACTAATGCAACTGATAAGAGGAAATGACACCCATAATGAAAGCCAAGCTTCCAGGGACATGCCTTGTGTGCTTCAGTGTGTCTGAGTATGTGTGTGTGAGAGTGTTCATGAGTGTGAATGTGAGAGGGTGTCTGAAAGTGTGAATGTGTGTGTGTGTGAGAGAGAGAGAGAGAGAGAGAGAGCAAGTGAGGGGAGGAGACATCAGAGCCGAGGACATGTCTGGTTCCAGGTGCTGAGCTGGCTGGAAGTGTAGCCGAATCCACCCCTCTACCACCACCACAGACAGACACACACACACACACACACATACTCACACACTCCCTCATCTCTACCTCTCTCCGGGGCTTACTTCTGCATGTTGGGTTCGATTGTTGAAACCCTTCCTCTCCTCTCCTCCTCTCTCAGTACTGCTCCCCCTCCCCACCTCCAAAAAAAGCTTCTAGGACTTTTGGGGCAAGGACAATGGGAGGCTTAAGATGGCTTTAGAAAAGAACCTACACAGGGAACCGGAGTAGATCACTCAGCGCTGGCAGCTTCCTGGCCAGAGTCTAATGGAAGAATTTCAATCCCCTCTGGGAAGAGCAGAGAGGTAGTATGTCAATAACCGACAAAGACTGTCTGTGTCAATCAGCCAGCACTGTAGCTGCTTATGGCCTCTTGAGTAAAGTGCAGACTCGACAGCGAGGCCCCCGTAACTGACAAGGCACCTGATCTATAGGCTGTAATTATTCTGGAAAAAAGAAGAAGCCCCAGTCTCCGACTAGGACTTTTACAGGTTTGCTGAGCGTGGATCCATCTGCCATGTAATTGGGTTGCTCCGTGGAGATAAACCTCCATGTGAGGAGAGAAAAGGGCTTGGCTTGGTTGGAGGAAGGAGGATTGTACTTCTCCCATCACCTCAAGTAGCAGCGTGGCTAAATTGAATACAGAATGTCTAAAGTACCCCCCACCCCTACTCCTTCTCCATCACCATCTGGTCATATCTGTAGATTTGGTTTTTTGGTGGTGTGCCCCCCCCCCCCCAATGAAAGCAGAGCTATATTTTCTCTGTTGACTTTCAGCGAACAATGCAGCGTAACTCAATACAGGGTGAAGTGTGTAAAATGAAATCTCTCTAAAGCGGTGTGACTACTTAGAGTGAGCAGAGCCCTAATCCGAACATGAGGAGGAAAGAAGAAGAAGAAGAAGAAGAAGATTGCACTGCTTTTTTTCTTGCTTTTTGGCCGTTTCAAACTCGTACAACGATTTTTGGGTGTTAGGTGTCTGGAGTCATTACATGTTACAGTGACAATCTGGGGGGCTGTGATGGTGATAATGAGAAAAGTGTAATCTGTGGTATCCATAAATGGTGGCATGAGGCTTACTGCCCTGGTGTTGTTTACTCACATTATTAATAAATCAAAGTGTGAAGATAATTGGGGTGGGATGGAATGAGAATGGGGGGTGATGGTTTTTCTCTGTGGATGATAACATCGGAAGCCAAGCACTGTTATGTGATCAGAGTGCATGTGGACGTGCTGTATACTATACAGTTTCAAAAGTTCTGCGCTGTCTTTCTCTGCTTGCATGTAAGTTCAAATATATGGTAGATTGAAAACTGTACAGAAAAAATACATTTTTGCAATGTGCACACAAGAGATATTTTCCCTAGACCCCAGCACAAACTGCTTAAACTGTGTTGATTTGCTTTTGAAATATTTCTGCTTTTCTTCAGACAGGACTGTCAAGACAACTCAGGTCATCTAATATTTACTTGCATCCATGACGGAGTTGTCTTATAATAAAACCCTCCCAGCGCTTGATTTCTGTTCAATCAGTCCTTTGTTTTGGAAGTAATGACCTCATATTTCGATTTTATTCAAAGCCAACTTCTGGTGCTTGGTATTATTTCAGAGTGCCTCAAGCTGTGCCCACAGGCTTTGGAACTATTATTGTTTTAGTGGTTAAGAAAATAGAGGATGTGGACCGGATTATAACGCAGAAGCAAATAATGGCACATTTAATTTGCTCTGAAAAGCGTTCTGAGTTACCCCAACCCTCACACTGTCACTGACACAGTGCAAAGTTATATGCTTGGCACAAATCACTCAAGAAGTCACAGCACAGTATTTTTATCCTCTATCTATGATGTTCATGTCTGCTTTACTATTTGATGCAAATGGGCGTACTATTGTCTCCGCCTTTTGGTTTGTGTGTATTTTAAATATGGGGGCACAAATGTGTGTGTGTGTGCGTGTGTGTGTGCATTAGGCAAATGTGTATGTGTGTGTGTGTCTATATGCGAAAAAGTGTGTGCATCTGTGAGTGCTCCTCGCTGCGTTGCCCCTGCAGAGTTCACATGGAGGTCTCGAAGAGAAATGGAGAGCACAGACGAGTGTGGCTGCACGCCTCGGCTCCCAGCTAGTCCTCTCACCTCAGCGGCGGGATTAGCCTGACATTTCCTGACATCGCAGCTTTCAAACGAAGCCCAGGCCTGATGAAATCCAAGCGGGTGCTCACCACGTAAAGCCCCCTCACTCGCTCACTCCCTCTCACCATTCACTGTGTGCTCTCCTCTCCTCCATCTGTCTAAGCACTGAAACTCAGCTCGGGGAGGAAGCTGACAAAGAGAGAAAAAAAAATAAAATAAAATAAAAAATAAAGCCCCCCTGAGAAGCCCCCCGGGATATGATGGGTGTGAGAATAAAGCGGGCGGTTTAAAGGACTTTGTGTTTTGAGCCATGGTGAAATAGTGCCGAGTAACCGAAAAGGGACAGTAGCTGTTGCTGGATAAGGCGCTAAGTGTCATCCTCTCCCTGTAGCCCATTTTCGTTGCTGTCCATTACCTTTGATTGGGGCAAACTGATAAAACGGCATTGCTGACAGTTAGTGTTGCCATGGCACTCTGTCAGAAGAGGCAGGCCGAAGTAAAACATCAGAAAACTTGTCCGAGAACATCTCCTCAGCACCTTACCCACCCCCCCCCCAGACCTCCTCCCCCACCCGTGCTGTAGATGGTGATGGCGTTCCCTGACGAGAAGAAAAAAAAGCAAAGCATATCACAGTTGGATGATCTGTCACTGTACCACATTAAGGCATTTGTGAAATACTGTACTGCACACCAAAGTAACAACTTTTCCAGTGCATACTTATCCCTCTGAAGATTCTTTCTGTTCGAAAAAAGAAAAAAAAGAATTTTAGTGAATTTTTTGGAATGTTTACACAAGTCGATTCAGTGAACCCTATGCAGTCTCTTTTTCAAGAGCTATTCAAAGCCTTTGCCATTTCAGTTACCCTTTCTCCAAACTAAATATAGATATACTGCTCCATGTCCACCGCTGCAGACAAGATAAGAGATGATTGATGATGCGAGCTCTGCCCTGGGGGCCTCACCCTTCCACTTAAGCACAGGACAGAGGTTGTTGTGATCTTTTACCCTTCGGACGGCCACCCAGCGCCTTTTTAGGGAGGAACAGCACAGAGGCTCAACTCATGGCCTGGTGGGCTATTAACATGCTTTGTAAAATTAGGAGGTGTAATGAGAATTTAAGTGACTTATTGGCAGCTTGTTCATTGGATTCATTAAGACCCATATTTATGAGCATCTATCATGAGAGGCGCCAAGAAGAGCTGGGGGTGGGAGTGAGGTGGTGGTGGGGTTGGGTTAGGTTAAGGCGTGTGTGTGAGGGATGTGAGTAGGGTTTATGGAGCGTGGATTGTCACCTTGTTCCAATTATCAATTACCTTTGACTGCTGCGAGGGTATCAGCATTATGAAATAGTCTCTAATGAGCTCGTTGGTGATGGTTCGGGAATGTGAACTCCGCTTCCAATCAAAAACGTCTCCAGGTCTATTAGTGAAGGACCACCCATTCTCTTGTAATTCATTAAATGTCTTTCTGACTTTCTTAGTTAGTATACTACATAGTTAGTTTCAGTGCTGTTGGTCTGTTGCCAATGTTGTTTTGTGTGTGTGTGTGTGTGTGTGTGTGTGTGTGTGTACGTGTATGTATGCATGTGGGTGGGTGGGGGTGGGGGTTATTTTTTGCTTTTATGTTTTGTGTGTGTGGGGGGAGTACTTTTTGCTTTCATGTTTTGTGTGTATGTGTGTGTGTGTGTGTCTGTGTTTGTCTGTTATTGTGTTCTCATAATGCCAGATACACAGCAGGGAAAGCTCATCAGTGGAGACCAAGTTATTCATGTATTTGAGTGAATGAGCACACCTTAAAAGGGTACTTTAAACCCATCACATTGTTCTCAAGCCTGAACGGGGTGACTTACAGCAGCTAAAATTACCCCCTAATTTTCTGTTGCAGAGACTTAAGCTGGGTGATGAAACATGAATAATTTCCACAGGTTGTCAACCTCGAGTGTTCTCTGTGTTCTTTCTCTGTGCATGTACCATTGAAAATATTGTTTGGTGAGTAGGACATTTCATCTTTTTCTCCATGTGACTTTCTCCTTGTTTCTTCTTCACTTCCTCAGTTCATGTTCCTCTACTCTTTCCCACCTGCTCTTTAATGAATTGGTCCCTGAGACAGACAGATGCACAGAAAGATTTATTGTGAGTTGACAGCTCAGATAGGGCTCAGTGGTTTCTTTATGGATGGCTGATGATTGTAGGCAGGAGGGCATCAGGCACCAAGATTGTGGGGTTTCAGTATGGTGCAGTGTGCTTGCTAGCACCTGAGATGTGCCCCGCTAAAACGAACAGGCCACCAAACATCAAGCCCTCTTTGAAGACAAGCACTTTATGGAACACTCCTTTGGGTTTAATTTTTTATTATGTTTAACAGCCTTTGGGCTTTATCGTGTCATTTGTGGGAAAAGATGTTTTCCTTAAGCGCATAGGTGAATTTAATCAAAGACATTTAACACCAGGTTGTCATTCGCTTTCAAAGGAATTTTGTGTCTTAATTATCTCCTCATTGTGCTTCACAGTACCTCCATACAGTGGCATGTTTTTGCAGTTGTTATCATTTTCATTGGAGAACAGAATTTTTCTTTGATTTGCCCCTTTTTATGTTGCTGAAGATATCTACAGATTTGAAGCAAATGTGTTTTAAAAGCACAGCACAAGACAAATTTCCATTTGCAAATGCCCATCCTCATCTGCTCTGAGGGAACTAAATGCATCGTCCACATGTTTTCCTGTGCATCTCCCCTGCGCTGTGCATGTTTGTTCAATTATTATACCCATTTTACATGACACAAAATGTGCGAGGCAGAGGAGAGAAGCTGGTCAATTCGATTTGCGCTGGACAAAATTGGATGGGATGGTTGGCTATAATGACTTTCATGGGTTTTTTTTCTGCAGATCTGCGTGGCTTAGCCATATCAAACACTTTACAGAAAGCTTGATGGGCCGGCGTATTATTCTCCCATGAAAGAAGGGAATAGTCTCTTCCACCGCTTTATTTATCAGAAGCCCTACGAGGGGCATTGTAGTTTCCCCATGGATTTAACAGGAGCAATGATATATCCTCTACTGATGTCCGAGGTATTACCTTTTAAATGAGGCAACATAGTTGTTGTCAGCAGCGTAAAGGACTGCTGTTGGGGGAAAAACAGTTCATTTTGCACTTAGGCTGAGAAAGTGTGCACCTATGGTGCTGCCGACAACTCCAAGATGTGAGTAAAGGATTAAATTGCGGCTGTGATGAGTTTCATTTACAGCCTCAGATGGCGCCGTCAGACAGCACAAGCCTTTCCTTCACGAGCACTTCATGCTAACACATTTCATTCATCTGCAATTTGCTCCGATTTATTTTCATCCACATGTGGAAAACACTGTAATCTTCTGGGCACATTCTTCACTCTCTGAGGATTTTCCAGAAAAGTGTTTTTTATTTCTCCCCCCAAAAAAATCCTAGGAATCGGAAAATAGGATGCCTCTAAATTATGCCGTGTTTCTCAACGGCTGATGATGAAATGACTTTACCTCGTTATGTTTACTCTTAACAGCTGTAATTGAGATCCTGCTGGGTACCGAAGCAAATCACTGATTGCTGCAACATCTCATTTGAGAGTTCACAAGTCATTCATTACTGTGCAATGGTTCTGACTTTTTTTCTCTCTCTTTTGCAGCAGTCTCGGGTGATGCCAGCCCAGATGCCCAGAGCACGCTGCCCCACTTCCTGATGGAGCCTGAGGATGCCTACATCATCAAGAGTAACCCGGTGAAGTTGAAGTGCCGAGCGACGCCTGCCCTGCAGATCTTCTTCAAGTGCAATGGGGAGTGGGTGCATCAGAGCCAACACTCATCCCAGGAGTACATGGATGAGAGCACAGGTGAGGGATTGGCATGCCAAGTTAGTCAGAGGAGGCATACAATCACACGTAGGCACACACACACACACACACACACACACACACACACACACACACACACAGAGACACACTCATACACACACAGAGAGAGAGAGAGAGAGACACTCATATACACACACACACACACACACACACACCAGGAATTGTAGAAGGAAGAAGAAAGGAAGTATATGTGTTGTACATGTATGTGGCATGTTATATAGGTATGTGGTTTTTAGAGCTATAAGGTGCACAATTTTGCTATGATTATATGATTAATCATAATATAGTATTATTTATAATGGAGCTTTTAATAATAAATATTATATATAATATACATCATATGGAATGCAAATACTCGTGTATTTTCAATCTTTTATAGACAGATTCTCCATAGAATAATTCATCAGATTTCAACAAAAGCCATTATTTTAAGGTCACTGACTGAAACAGCGTTAACTTGCCCCCGTTGGTTAGCTTTGATAATAACAGGACTTTACATTTACAGTATATAGTACATCTCAAGGCACCCAGAGTGCTTTCTCTCTCATTTTCCTACTGACACCACTTGCTGACACGGCAATGGGTTGAAAATGGACATGAAAATGGAGCTGTAGTTGTGGTCTGTGTCTGTCACAGGAGGATTTTTGCTTGTTTTCTTTTTTCTTTTTTTTTTAGAGAAATATCACTTCCACTGTATGTAGATTATCCAAATATATATAATCCAAATATTCACACAGAAAAAAATATTTTAATGGACACATTTTAAAATAAGTTTGTTTCTTATGCTCATACCTCAGTGTATGGAATTTTACATGTAAAAACTTTTTGATTAATGAATCCACAAGGGGTGTAGATTTTCACTTTAACCTCCTTTAACACCTATGGTGTTTATCTCTCTCTTTCTCTCTCTCTCTCTCTCTCTCTCTCTGTGTATATGTATATATACTCAAGAGATGATACTTTCCCTGCCATCCTATGGAACAAGCAGATATAAATTCAAGTAGGAGCAACATTTTCATTCAGTTCATCACATCAGCCAAAAAAAAAAAATATCCATTCCCTGTATTCTGCAGACCACACACAGCTGGGTGGAGATTCAATTGACTCAGTGATTGAATTCTGTGCATGATCTAAGCAAATTCGGAGGAGAAACTCCATGCGTGTCGAGCTGATTTTGTGTGCATTAAAATCACATTGAGAGTCTCAGAAGAATTGTTATCTCTCTAAGCCATGAACAAAAGATGGTCCTGCTTAATCAAATTCAGTCCTGTTGAGAGGGATGTCTAAGCATGGAGCGCAGCGCGCTGATTAGAAGATTCTGGACCGATTTCCTGTTGGGATTTTCAGGATGCAAAATAAAATAAATAACTAACGCGTGCAAACCTAATCCAACACCTCGTCTAAAATGTGCCGTGATTAGGGAGCCTGGAAAAGCACTGCTTTCTTGTATTCAGGAAGACTCCTCAGTAGGAAAGGGTGCTTAATTGCTTCAGGAAGTTCATTATTTTGTGATTGCTGTGCTGTGAAATTGTTTTCTGACTGATAATGTGGAATTGAAAAGTCACAACTTTGATTATTTCAGTGCTGTGCAGGAAAATAAATGTGTGACAAAGGCAAACCTTGAACTAGCCTCCCACTATTCTTATTTGTTTGTTTGTCACCATTGGTCAACTCGTCTGTTGTTTGTGGGTTATATTAACTGCATTGCAACAAGTGCCCAACTGCCCAACTGTGTCAGTGTTTCCTGCAGTTCACCAGTAATGACCTGTAAGTTCATCAAAAATATATTTTTTTAGAGCAAGCCTAGTCAAGCTTCTATAGAAGTGTTTGCAGCCTTTAGACAGGTGACCTGCTGTGCGCTGGTGTCACAGAGGAGCAAATATAACCTTATTCGGCTCAGTACTCTTCTCCCAGTTTTCTGCTTTTCTCTCAACATGTGAACAGCATGACTGAGTTCAGAATCTCTTAATTAGTGTCATCGTTTTAAAAACAGATCCCTCATCAAGAATCTAAAGCAACATGAACAAGATGGGTACAATGTGTAGGTGAATTACAGTGAAATAAAATGAGAAGAAAGTAGCTACTAGAAACTGTAGTGCCATGGTAATATCAGCAAATTCAAGTCACTTTGAGGAGTTGGCATGGTAATTTAATTGTCTTACTCTTCAAACGTTGCAACATGTTTTTATTAGACATGGGAAAGCACACTGCTCTAAAGAATCTGAAGTCCAAATTCACACTGAAGCCATATTTAGTGTGATCTTTTGTACTTGCTTGGCAGTTTCTTCTAAGCCACCCTTGTCGATTTGAACATTTCATGTTTATTACATTATATAGCACTTTCTATGTTTATTATAGTAAGTCAATACAAGTAGGTTCCAGAACTCTTTCTTTCCGCCAACCTTGATCTGTTGCACTCTCCCCACCCAGTCAATATTGCTAGAAGAAAAATCTAAAAGGCAGTGGCAGTGATTTTTGATATCAAAAACAGTACAATCAAACTGGTGGTAGAATTGGCGCTCTGTCCCTTAAGTGCTATGCTTGCTGGTTACACTGTGGCGTCTCTAATTGGCATTTTTGCTGATTATACCTGCTGCTACCACCAGCTGCCTCGCCTCTCAAAACACAGCCCCTGAGTTTTATGTCTGTGAGACACTGGACTTTTTTGCCTCTCACAACAAAACCCTTAGTTTATGTCAAGAAACTGCTGGATTTTTGATCAGTAACTCAATCTCTAGCCAGACTTGTGCTGTTGTATTTTCCCACGATTGCTGGATTGCACGATTTCTCTCTTTTGTGTTTTCAAGGTTACAGTATGGTGAGACCTGGAGGCCTCGATTCAAGCGTAATTAAAAGAACCAACGAGAGTGTTCTCACCTTGCTTGGCTGCATAACGGTTCTTATAATCGGCATCAATTCATAATCACAGATAAATCTATGCTCTGCCGTTGGCTGGTAATGGACAGACGAATTGTATATTGGATTAGAAGAGACTAATCTGGTGCGGGGATCTATGAAGAATTGGATTTTATTGATTAGGACATTGGCCCTCAATGCCTTGCTGAGCATCTGATAGCATCTCTTATTTACTGGGCTGGCAGATGAATCACAATCCACAGATAAACTCTGCAATGCCCTTGAATTTGTCAACAGAGCAAGGATAGGAGTCTATTCAAAGGCCTTCAACAGTGACCACTACTCCATGCTTCTTTTTATCTTTTTTAATGGTAGAGTTGTGCTTTTCACTCATTAACACAGAAGTGGATTTATTATTTATGCTTTGTACTAATGTCTTATTTTTCAGTCTGTTTGAACATATTTTGGTCCGAGCTGTATTAGATTTGCTGGTACATTCTCCAGTGTTGACAGTAGTGGAAAGCAAATCAGTGTTGACAAAGCCTCTGAAATCCATGTTGCCGTCATCCAGCTTTGATCTGGGCTCGTCCCTCCCACTGGAAGTTTGGGACTACTGGTGATTGAAAAACAGAGGTGCCATCGATGGTAATAGCTGGGAGATTAGCAGATGGTTCAGGAATAAGCCTTAATCACATGTATCCGTCAATAATGCTAATTTCAGGATACGTCAATAGATTCATCCATAATTGAACAAGAGATTTCCAATCAATTAGGGCCAGTGACAGTAAAAGGCTAGTCCTAATGTTAGCCGACAGCATCATCATGATTCCAGAGTAGCAGTAATTTCTTTTCAATTGTGAAGTAATCATGATGACAGTTAGGGGTATTGAAATTGTGTCCCATTTGCAAGTCATGGAGTTCAGTGACCCCTTTTCACCTTTCAGCTCATTTCATACAGTCATTTCATGCAACAGCAGTGAGGAGAGTTGTCCAAATGCTATAAAAAAGAATCAAGATGGCAGAACATCTGCTGCCTCCTGCCCACAGTAAAGCTTGTATACTACCCGAACCCCAACAGTTGTTCCTCTGTAATTCAGGAACATTGTGGGTAAGATTTCATGTCTGGAGTGATCAATGCAGCACACATCTGCAAACATGCATTTGTGACACTAAGGGAATGGGAATTATGTTATTATGTTGAATTAATTATTATAAGTATCCAAAATTCCCTTTTGATTCCCTTTTATCTCAGCTCTATTTTGCCACAGGAGTATATCACTTCTACTCAATCAAAGATATACCTTTCCCTTAAGATACTGTAGGCTGTGAGATCTGTACACACACACACACACACACACACACACACACACACACACATGGGCTGCTGTAATCTCAACTGAGATCTGTTCTCCCAACTGGTTCTCTGATAAAGACAATTTGCCACATTACGGAGGGATTCAATTAAAAACAACCTGACTTCCTTATCTGCAATAGCACCTCAGTGTTAACAGCAGCTTTCAGCATTCTGACTGCAAGTGCAATAAGTAATTGAAAAACTTGTGAGACACAAATCATAAGACATCAAAAGGCCACTTGGAGTCCCTATAATCTTTGAGGTATTTTAAAGGGAGGTATAGTATGAGATTAAAGAGATGGTGGGAAGGCATGGCACAGACCAATTTAATGAAAACAAAATGGCATGTCATCTGAATTTGGAGAGCATGCATCGACCAGCAGCACCAGGGTTATAGCATTTGGCGCTCTTGCCATAATAACATTTTCTAACCAGCAAGTCTGAGCCATCAAGGTTATAGATCACACAGAGTTAAGAGGCAGGTGAATTACATAGCGGGGCCCCTGGCATTGACACCAAATCTTGAACTTTTACGACTAGCAAACTAAAACCTCTTAAGGGCAGACACTCCTAAACTTTGAGCAAAGTAGCTCATTGTAAAAGCTTTATACCTTTTAGTGGTGGGCACAGGCTATTTTGCCACTTTTTTATCAGGGATTGTGAGATCCTTGTCATCCACTGATCTGAGTGATTTAGTCAAGGTACCTTGAGGGTCAGGTTACGTCAGATCAAAGGATGCAGAAACATTGGATGGATGTGGATTGCATTTAAAGCAGGCACTACTTCAGAGCAAGAACATGTGTAATTATTTACATCAGAAAGCATACGTCACACAGAAAATATAGATGTGTATGAATCCTAATGTTTTAGAGATGCATTATAAAAACATTAGGTGGTTCTTGTGTACTCTGATTAATGCACATGGTTAAAGCCTTCTCTAGAATAATAATCCTATGAAGGACTTGTGCTTAATCAGACCAGGGATTACATGTTCATTAAATAATCAGCAGACAGTAGGCCTGTGGTCTGCAAATTCCTTTGGCAACTGTCTAGATGTCTGACCGAATCCTAATACTCCTGTCATCCGCGTGAAATGTTTTTTCTTTGTTGTCAGTCGACCTCAGGCCTAGCCAAAGCTACACCTTTTCTGCTTCGCGCTCTGGCCTCAGTCATTTGTAAGCACTGTGGGAGCTGAGGAGCCAGCCTTGCTGACTGCCAAGTTGCAACAGTAGGTTACTGAAACCACCACAGGCAATAAAAAACAAGGTTAGGCATGGCCAAGAAAGCATACGTAGCTCAAGGTCATTTATGGCATCAAACAGTTGAGTCTTGTTTCTCAAAACAGCCTGAAAGTATGAAAAGTAAGAGCTTTAAAGCATCTAAAGTGGTAATTTTCTCCCCCTTTTCATCAGGAGCACAGCGCAGTGTAATTGTAATGTCTTTCCATATCTGAATGTTGCTGCCTATGAATCTCCACCAAAATCTAAACACATGCAGTGATTCAAAGTAGTAATTATAAGTGATCATTTAATTTAGTTTCTTTGGCTGCACTCCAGAGAAAGTGCCATGGAGTTGGATATCAGTTCAGTAAAATCATCTAGAAGTTCTCCAGAAAAGATGCTGCATTTTTTAACAGGAATAGTTTCTGGCCAGGCCAATAGCCGTATATGGTGATACAGCTCTGTAGGTGGAAAGTGCTAGCTTGCTCTCTGGGTCAACTCCCTGGTGTTCACCGTCAACAACTTTATATAGTAGGCCTGTGCTGGTTGACTTCCTGGAGTGCTAAGTAAAAATGGTGAACAAAGTAGGCTATATCCTCATTCACATTGTGTGCTGTGATATTTTCTTCAGGCTTCCTAAAAGAATGGATGATCAATGCAGCGTGAGGTTTCTGCCTTCATCCAATTAGCTACTCATAATTCCAGTCAAAGACTGGTTTCTCTGCAGAGCACTGGCTGTCATTTGAGATAGATAGCACTGATTAACTATACTGTAAAAGATTAAGCCCCACTGTTTATTCTTGCTATTCTGATATGGGTAAACCATCCTTTATCTCATTTCCCTTTTTAATGTAGGGTATTAGAAGCACAAAACTGGAAATGGACACACCACCACCAGGTGCTCTCCCAGGCATGGCCACAGCTCCTGTTCTGGTCTCCACACCCAACTATATGTCTCTGACTTGTGAACCATCACAGCACAGAACAGAATGGGCTTGCACGGGCACTTCTCGAATATCGGGAAAGAAATTCATTACATTAGTGTGGAGAGGCAGGTAGAAGGGAGGAAACCATTTATCATGGTTTGAGGTCCCCCCCCCCCCCCCTCACTCCCTCAAGAAGAACCTAGAACTGTGGTGTAATAGAAGGAAATGGCTTTTTCCTGGAGGAATATGCCGCCGGTCCTTTTTCTCCTCTGGGCACACATTGACTTATGTGCTTTTTATTTCTCTAATTGTCTGTCGCTGATAAATTAAAGGCTGAAGTTTCTGTTCTTCTTTCTTCAGCCCTCCATTCTCTCTCCTCTCTACTCCCTCCTCCTCGTCCTCCTCCTCCTCTTTCTTCTTGTTCTTCTTCTTTTTTGTGGTTGCTCACAAATAAGCCCGGCAGAGTTTCTGCGCACTTCATTAAAACCTAATGCCCACTGAGTGGAGCAGAAATCCTTGATCATTAGAGTCGGCGCAGCGGTGAATGTTATCGTGGGTGAGCAGCATGCAGACAAAGCCGTCCCCCCCCCTCCTTCATATAGATTAGAGGCAAATGGAGAGTGGCAGGTTCAGGCGGGCTCCGGAGCTGCGGGGGAGCCGAAATCCTGACCGCGCCAGATAAACACCGCTTCCTCACCTGTCAGAAGTGCCCCGGGGAGGCCACCCCCCACCCCCCTGCTGGGACAGGCACACTCTGTACGTGGCACAAGAACAGCAGTGACAGGACAGGAGGATCCTCTGCCGCACCCCAGCTTGTCCAGCCGCATGCTTTTGTGCCCAAGGTGGCTGTGTGCATCACTGCGGAAAATGTTTGGCTGAAACCTACGTGTGATCTTCATGGAGAACAGTTAGCAGGTTAATTCTTTGTTTGAACAGAGACACAAAAATCAAATGTACTGTTCAATTTTGATAGGACCATTCTCTCTCTTTATCTCTTTGTCTCTTTCTCTGTCTTTGCCAAATGAAAACATCCATAGAAATCATAAATAAATATCAGCTAACTCTGCTCCTAGCATGTTTTCTTCAGGGTATCAATGCCAATTGTATCTTCAGTCTAAGTATAACAAAAACACCTAAATGTGCACAGTGCAGGCAAGCACGTTGAAAAGGAAGCAAGGGTAGTACAGGAAATGGAAAGTGGTGGTGGTGTTGGGGTGTGTGTGTGCGGGTGTGTGTTTGTGGGTGTGTGGTTGGGGGGGGGGCTGTTTTTGTGTCTGGTGGCTTTCAGTAGGCCTCTCCAGTTCCACTCCCTCACCCCTGCTGTCCATTAGTCTAAGGCCATTGCTGCGGTCAGATGACTCAATCCACTCTTCTATCAAAAGACCCAGCTGGTCAAAACAAGGAGGTTTTTGACATCTGTCGGCGGCAACTTGTCACATGGAGTTGACATTTCGTACCTAGCAGTCATCCAGCAAAAGTGTTTCCTCCAGCGGCCCTCTGAGGCCAAGGCTGATATGTGACATGGGGAGGACTGAAGGCACAAGTTGTGCTTGCACGGAAATCACTGTGTAGCAGGACAAAAAAAATTGGAAGTGACAAGTTTTTTTATGTCTTTTTTGACATTTAATGGGGTTGTGAAGGATATTAATAAATACAGGTGTTTTTTCTGGTATTTTGTTTTGAGTATTTTTCAAAACTTTACCAGTAGATGTGCATCATTTTAGCACTCCATCTCAAGTACACTCTTGAGTGTTTTTTTTTTTCTCTTTAATTCAGCTGCTGTTGTTGTCTGCCAAGGCTTGCTACAGTGAGTGAATTGGTGTAGACCCAAAAGTGCACAAATGCACTATCCAGCCCATGGAACATAATTTAATGGAAATGCCGTTGGTCTTTCATATTCTTTGCAAATATTGGCAGTGTTGACATTAATGTTTCGAAAACTATCACATCCGTAGCTCATAGTGGCAGCTGTGTTTCCGGCCTGATATGTTTTCCTCTCGACTCGGGCACATTTGATATAACTTGATGGCACTCTGTAGTCTGAAGGCAAATCATTTAGTTGTGGCTCATGAATGTGAAATTAATATTGAAACTGAGTCAATAGTTGGCATCCTTTTTCTCTGAAATGATATCCACAGCTGCCTAAACAAAACAACACTCGAAATAGCGGGTATGCTTTTTTCTCCACTGTGGCACACAAATAAGCACAGCAAAACTGGGAAACGTCTGGGGCGCGCAGTTTTGTGTCTGAATGGCATAGTATGTGTGACATGCCCGTAGATGGCTATGATGACTCAGACTTTTTCTTTTTTTCAAAAAAAAAAAAAAAAAATCAGGAATCTGTTTTAAAAGAGCTGGGTGTTGAGACAGGTCGAGGCAGACCCTTTTTTATCAAGCTGTGCAAAGGCAGACCTACAGGAACTTCCACGCCACAAAGAGCCCGTCCTTTGCACAAAAGGCATGCTGTGGGAAGCAGGAGAGGGAGTGGGGGTGCGGGTCCCAGTTGAGGTGCCACTGAGTTCCCACTGCCTGTCTTCAGAAAGAGAGCTTAGCGGCATGAGCCTCCTCGTTAAAATGTACTTCACAGCTTCCAGTACACCCCCTTTTCCTTTGCTCCTCTCCTCCTGTCCTCTCCTTTTCACGACCTGCTAGGATGGTGTCACTTCCCTCGTGTGAGTATATGTGAGCGAGTTGAGTTGAGCACAGTCATTTCAATCGTTTAAGCTTTCAAACGTGAGGCACAGTAACCGATTAGAAATCTGTGGAGATGTGTATCGAGGTTGAATGTTTTTTGTTTTTTTTTCTTTTGGAGGAAGTCGACTGGGCCTTTTGTCAGCATCTTTTTATTGATGCAGGTGAAAAACTGATCCATGTGGATCAAGGTGGATCTAAACGGCACATTAGTATGCAAATATTGACTGAAAAATAAATTATCTACATATGAAAACAAGCCTGCTTAGATGTGTTTGTCTTGATCTGTGTGCCGCTCCTATGCTTATGGGCTATTTTGTCACATCTGGAAAAAACTGCACATATATCTACAGTAAAAAAAGAAAGCACAAATAATAATTAAAAAAAATGATCACAGCCTGATGGTAAGCACTCCAGGGATTAGGCTGGTCCTTCCAGACTTGCATTTCCGATAATCCTTGGCTTGAAGTGTGGCAGAAACATCCGTTGCTCAGCAGATCAAAGCTCCTGGATCTCCAGCCTCCCCACATGCTCTTATTTCTGTCCAGCTTAATAAGCCGTGTCATGGCACAGTAACAGACCAAAGCTGGGAGGTGGAGTAGGGTGGAGGGGATGGGGATGGTTGGGGTGGAGTGGGAGGCGGAGGTGGAGAGGGGGTGAGTAGACCAGATTAGCCATGCATTGCCCCCCCCCCCCCACAGCCAAGCTCTGGGGAACTTGGCCTCCAGTTTTAGCATTTTTAAGTCTGCGTGTAGACACTTCTTAATTGGGTGATTCTCTCTGCAAATCTGCCTGTCGGTTGGCCTATCTGATCTCGAGCGGCACGGAAGCGTGTGCAGAGAAAGGAGAGAGAGAGAGTGGATGAGAGAGGAGAGTAAGAAAGGAATGGTGAAGATTCTGAGTAATAAGCACCGTCAGCAGCGCTCTGCCTCTAAACAAATAAGGGTGACAGATGACAAAGTGGCGCAGCTTCGGCCTGTCTGTGTGCCACACCACCTGTCGGAGATGGTTAGTCCTCAAGGATGTATTCCCACCCTTAAAAAACAAAACTCAAGCGGGGGGATGGAGGAGACCATCTCTTGTTAACATATGGCTTGGATTTCCGTTTTGGGTGGATCTTGTGCAGTCATTAGTCATGATTTTGCTTTTTGCCTCTAGCCTTGTGCTTGGCATCAATGCCACGCGTCTGCAGGGAGAATTATGAATTATGTCTCTGTCTCTCAACGGCCACCGAACGCATTTGCGTATCCTTGAACGGCAATGCCAGATACCCTGTCAATTTAGCAGCTGAGGCTATCTGCGTGCGTGGTCAGTCACAAAGTGTGTAATGAGGGTCTAATTGGTAAACAAAGTCAGAACACTCATCTTGCTGAGATGGTATGTTTTAATCTCATTACCGTGTTTTATTTTTTTCCTGCTTTTCTCAAGATGCCCATCTCAGCTTTCAGTAAACACTGTCTAGAGTGCAGTACACGTGAAGAGCATTTGAAATGGTTTCAGCAATAATTGTAATTTAACATTTAGCTGGGGCTTGTTTATTTATTTATTTTAAAAACATACGGCTTGTATGGTATAATTTGATGCAAACTATGGCTCTTTGTATTAATTATCGTTTTGACTTTTATTTTTGCTAATTTAACCAAAGGGTGAATCTAATCAAGGAGTTTTGCCACTGAATGTCACTGAGTGTCATTTAGTCATGGAAAATTGGTGATTACTATGCATGAATGAATTCCCCTCTTTATCTTAACTTAATAAGTACCCCTGTGCATAGTAATGACAGGATTTAACTATTTTATCAGACAAACAGTCACTGCTGTTAAAGTTCCTGCAGTAACAATACATGCAGAGTCATGTAATTATGATTACCAAGTTATTTCCATTAAAATGCATTTCCCCCTGTACTTTTCCCATTCAAGGTAAAGTAAGGTCAACTCAGGCCTGAAAGATGCAGAGTGATTTAAGAAGCATACAGCTGGTCTGATGCATCCTCCACATATAAGATTGGCAGTTTTAATTGAGTTTTCATTGGAAATAGCTCCATAAATGAATGTAACTAGTCCTCATACAGTGTATTGAACTCCGTGTGTGTGTGTATGTGTGTCTTTGCCTGTCTGTGTGTATTTGTTTGTGTATCTATGTTAACTTCAACCGAGTAATATGGACACGGTTTCATGTGCCGTTATTTTCTCTCCATATTTTCTCATAAGCAATAACATTAATCCATGACCAGGCTCCCGCTACGCTTGAGATAGGCCTAATTTTTTTTTATTTACTCCCAAGTCCTAAATGCCTTTTTTATGCCTCCCAGTTTGTACTTCGGTGGCATGTCGGATTACTGCGCACTGCCCGTGAACGTCGCAAAGACCTCTCGAGTGGAAAGTGATGAAAGCGTCTCTATTTGGTCTTTCATTATTGTTCCAAGTCTCATGCATCATCTCTTTAATCCAGAGAGCATGAGGCCTGTGGGCCATTTAGGGACCCTTCCGCTACCCCCTGACCCCCCCCCAAAAAAAAAAAAAAGGGAGGGTGAAAATGCCTGTGACGGGCACTAAGCCGATGACTGAGATTAACATGGCAAGCAGTAACCAATTTAAAACTCCGATAAGTTTCACACTGACTTTCTAAGAAGCTTTGAGGGCTGAGAGTTTCCAGTTTCCAAAATAAACTCTGCTGGTGTGTTAGATTCAGATATTTTCGTGTGGAACGCAGAGAAGCCTCAGAGAAACATAATGTTTAGTGCATAAATATATACATACAGAGAGAGTATGTTCCTCCTATCTAGAAACAAAATCTTCTCCTCTGAATGCCATGGTATGAATGATTGGCAGTGTTGGCCATGGGCACGATGGTTATTCTTATGTGTCACTGTTTGTTCCAGGCCAGAGGGTACGTGAGGTGATGATTAATGTGACGCGGCAGCAGGTGGAGGACTTCCACGGCCCCGAGGACTACTGGTGTCTCTGTGTGGCCTGGAGCCACCTGGGCACCTCCAAGAGCCGCAAAGCCACCGTCCGCATCGCCTGTAAGCATTCCTTCTAGCTTCCTGCTTTTTTCCCATTTCCTCATAGGCAAAGTGCTCTGTGTATTTGTTTATTTATTTATTTATTTCAACTGTATTTGTGTACTGGTAAAATGTTTTTCATCATCAGTCTAATGTTAGATGCAGTTGGTCTGTTAGTCTGCTGCTGTAGTACTTTCCTCTAGTAATTTCATCTATCTATCTATCTATCTATCTATCTATCTATCTATCTATCTATCTATCTATCTATCTATCTATCTATCTACCTATCTTTTTTTTTAAACATTGGCAGATTTACAGGTCATGATGCATCTAGCAAATGAACATGTGATACAGTACAGTTAAGGCATGACAAATGAAGATATGATACAGCACAGTTACAACAACAACAGCATAAGTCAGGAATGTGCTGATATATTTATTTACTGTTTCACTTCTGCTGTTTCTTAGTTGTCTGTGCCAATTCTGTAGTACAGATTCAAGGTCTTAAAGATTCAAGTTTCAAGTTTGAATCTTAAAGATTCAAGATTAAAGTTTTAGGTCTTAAAGGGATGCCTGGCTTGTAAGACATGTTGGCCTTGTGAGATTAATGTTGGTGTCATCTATATCAAAGTGATTTAAAAACACTCAAAATGTTTTTGGTTTTATTAAGATTTTTGAAAAGGTCCAATCAAGGTGCAGCAATCAAATTGTTGTTGCACATAGACACCATCAATATCAACTAGGTGATGTCACTTTTTAAGCATTGAGACATAAACACAATGACAGTTTACAAACTCTGCAAATGAAGGGATTTTCTGATAGTTTTAATAAAAAAAGAAAGCATTTTGAGTGTTTTTAAATCCTTTAAAATATAGCTGATACCAATGTCAATCTTTTAAGGTCAACATGTTACCAATCAGGAAATGATTTGATAGTTTGACATTATATACACAGATCTGTCTTTTGAAGGCCTTCACTTGAAATCATTAACAATGATATGGAAGGATATGCTCCCCATTGTCTCCAAAGGAGTTACATAATACAGAAAATGCCCAAAGGGCAGCAGTCAGTTCGACAGAGTGGAGGTCAGAGATAACTGACCGCCAAATGTCTTGTCTGGCCAGTCAGCACAGACACACACACACACACGCACACACACACAGACACACACATATTATAAGACCTTGTTTGTGTGTTTGTGTGTGTGTGTGTGTGTGTGTGTGTGGCAGGGGGGTTTAGGCAAGTGCACACCGGTGCCCTGTGTCCAGCGGCATGGTACGGCTCAGACCCGTTTCATGCTGAGTCCACCAGGCAGCTGCATGCGGGCCCACAGAGGGCGGGGAGTCCCCGCTCTCCTTGATGGGTGCATATCTGTCACTGCGGTCTGAGTCAGTCGCATGTGCAGCACCCGTGAACCACCATATCTGTGGGGAAAGTCAACTAATGAATATATTGAAGCTGATGTGTACCCGTCAAGCACTGACACGTGTAAGCCAAGCAGATGGTGCCTGGCGCCTCAGCCCCGACTACCCCTCTCTCTCATGTGTGTTGCTTCCCTCTCTCCACTCACAAGGTTGTTCAGTCAAAGCCAAGGGCAAGTAGAGTGGCGAGAGGCATGAGCGATGGACAGATAGAAACCAAGCTGGACTTGACACACACACACACACACACATACACACACACAATGCAGACTTGTGCTTGTCCGCCCACCTGCCTCCTCAGCTTAGCTTAGCTTAGCTTAGCACTAGTGCGAGCCCTGGCCGCCATGACCCGCCTGACAGGCCCCTGTTCTTATCTCCCCTAACAGACCTGCGGAAGAACTTTGAGCAGGACCCTCAGGGGAAGGAGGTGCCAATCAAGGGCATGATTGTGCTTCACTGCCGGCCCCCGGAGGGAGTGCCTATGGCTGAGGTAAGATCTGTGCATGCTTGCCCGCTCTCTCTCTCTCTCATTTTCATTTTTTTTCCCTCTCTCTCTGTCTCTCTCTCTCTCTCTCTCCCTGCTCAATCTGTATAGCGGAATCGCCCACAAGAAAATAAATAAATAAATAAAAAATCCTACCCACAGTGAGAGGCCGGTCAATCTGTTTCCACCTACACACACATACACAGATAGATACAAGCACACATGCAGCATGCAGGGAGAGATGTTACTGATGTATGAGCACTGAGTATGTTGTTATTGAGACAACACTGGTGAGGGAACAATACACATGGGGCACTTTGCCAAAGTTCTGATGTGGACTAGCCTCATCCTATTACTCACTAGTCCCCTGTACAGTACAGTTGGACACTTATCTTTTCTTTCTTTTATTTTTGACTAGTGGGTTTTCAGGGCCATTTGGCTGTAGGCAGGCCGTCAGTTATAAATGATTCAGAATTGAAATGGAAGAGCGGTGTCAGGCCAGTCTCCTTGAATGCTCAACGGGCATGAAGGGAAGTGGAGATTCCAGAGGAAAAAGGCTCAAGACAAGAATCTCGCCTCAAGTTCTTTGTCAACATAAATGAGCCCAGTCGAAAGAGATGGGGTTGAATAATGCAGACGGCGGTGGCGGCAGCAGTGGTGGATCGGCTATCGCTACCTCTATCGGCAATGCCAATGTTGCCGCCGCAGCTGCCGCTAACGCCACCGCCCCTGCCGCCTCTTCTGCCGCTGCTGTCATGTGTGCACCAGGGTGCTTGGAGCTCACCTACTGCATGAAATATTGCTATGCCAGTTGTAAGTGTGGCAGTGTGAAGGTTGGGGGCATCATTTCCCACTGACAACTGGATGGATGTGCCGGCGCCCGTCTAATGCGGAGCCGGCCGGTGGCTTTGACGCCCCTCAGACATCCTCCAGCCAATAAAAGCTGACATACTTTATGTGAATAGGCCTTTTATGGAAAGTTGAGACTTACTTTAGAATTGATGAAGTGAATATTCTATCAATTTGAATCTGCTGGAAGAAGATGTAATATGTGGCACAAAGCAATAAATAGCCACGCTTTACCACAGCGTAATAAATAGCAGTGCCTTAATTTCTCACTGCTTCAGTGTTGCAATTATTGAATTATCACTGATGTGCACTTGCTGTACCGCAATTACAACTGCATACATTACACCTTCTTGAAAGGAGAGACACTTAAATTGCTAGTTGTGCTTCACAGAGAAAGTGTTGATGCTAAATCAAGAACCACCTCAATTTATTTCAGAGGTACACACATCATATAGGGGAAATGCATGCATACCATGATTTAGCATTTTGATGCAAGAAAGGTGATTACTTTCCGCAATATCATCTCTTTTTGTTATTGTTTCTCCTCTGCTGATATGATGGGGCAATGCGAAATGCGTTTGCTTTGAATTCTCGCAGAATTTCATTGGCATACGCCTATCTCTGTGGCTGTGCATAAATATTCAAGGCGTATCTTACTGTATAGGGTGCGATTTCATTTCCACATTGCCAGGTGGCCTTAAGAAGTGTGGCATAATCTGCTTTAGACCCCTGTTTATTTTCCATATCCCTGCCTGTGGTCTATTTTCCCCCCCTCCCATACCCACTCTGGCTGCCCCCATCCCCTTCGCCGGAGGTCAGCGTTAGCTTCCGACAGAGAGCGAATGATGAGCTTCATTATCAAGCCAAGCAATTACAGTCTCCCCACCAGCTCGGGAACCAAGGAGCTCTCCCACTCTCTCTCTCTCACTCGCTCACTCGCTCATGCGCTCGCTATTTATTTCTCAAAGATAAGACAGATCGGGTCGGAATAGTAATACGCTGCCACACTTTGCTCAGGGGAGGAGGCAAGGGGCATTAGGCGAGCGACAGGAAGGCGGGCGGGGAACACAAGCTGCTTTGTGTCATGCTATCTGTTTGTATTAACCCCCTGAGTGGATAACACTGCAGCGGTGGAGCCAGTTGCTGGCACGGACCTCCCTCAGATTACAAAGGAGAATGCGGTGCATTTGGATGCTGTGATGTGTGTGTGCGTGTGTGTATGTGTATGTGTATGTGTGTGTGTTGTAGTGTGTGAGGTTGCATGTGTAGAGGGGGGTTGTGTGTGTGTGTGTGTCTCTACATGGTTAGTGAGTGTTTGGGAACCTCACAGTGGATGGCTATCTTCTTTGTCAGGGGGTCAGGGCACCAAGTAGCTCAGGATGGGGAGAAGCTGGGAGTGGGGGTGGGGATCGGTAGGGGAAAGTGTCTCTGCAGCATTTCCCAGTCCCTGAAGGCTGTCTGTCAGTGCTGCTTAATCCATGTTATTTCCCTGATAAGATATGCAGCTCTCCAACTTGTTGCTCATCGCACTTGAGCCAATGTGTGGTCACTCCATGAACACTTAATTAGACTTGAAGCTGAAGGCATTATTATAAGCTAACAGATGACACCAGTGAGGTCTATGTGTGTGTGTGTGTGTGTGTGTGTGTATGTGTGTGATGGAGAAAATGAGCAGTAGGCCAGTGGAGGAGCTTCCACTATTCTGGTTCACACATTTTTTTCCTCTCTCTCTTTCTCTCTCTCTCTCCTTCCCCTTTAAAGGCATATCAGGCAAGTGTATGATTCATTACCTATGGAGCTCTCCCTACAGTCAACATTTTTTTTAACACTAACATTGTAAAGTCTCACCAATACATGCGAATCCAAACCAAAGAATAGGAATCATCGATCATTTATTGTTGACTGACAAGATAATGGATGCGACTTCAGTACCTGTACCCAGGTTCCAGTACCTGTCACAGTACCTGAGAGTGTAGCTGGGTGCAAAGCAGAAACTTTCTTAGTGTGAGTTTAATAACATGCATGTATTCATAGTTGGGAGGAGAAAAGTGCATTTCAGGTTTACAGCTCCATCTTCAATCATCCATCCATACATCCATCCATACATGCATCCATACCTGGGCTGTAGTCTTCGTGATACACAAGTACACGCTGTATAACTATTTAAAAGGTTCTTGGCTTTACATATATCCAGTAACAGTAACAGAACACTAACAGATCCAGGGTGCAATACTGACAACACTGTAATAGTATGAGACAGTATACCCGCTACAGTCACAGGCAGTATACCCACTACACCAGTATACCCAGTACAGCGCTGATCCATACATCCATACACCCAGACATCCATCCCTCAGTCTATCCCCCTATTTAGTTGAGAATTTCCTTGTGATGTGGGGCGGAGGTCTGCTTTGCGTTGCCGAGGCACGTGCCCGCCGCTCCACGTGTGAGTGATCTGTGGCGTTGCCAGTTGGCAGCTGACGCAGCTCAGGGAGGCAGCCTTTATGACATACATTGTTGGCGTAATGAAATCACAGGATCCTCATGTGGGCCTGGGCGCCCTCCACCGAGCCTGACACTGATGGCCGCACTCTAATTGAAACAAATGTGCCAATTAGGCAATTCATTCCTCACATCCGCTGCCACATACTTACCGCCCTAATTTATGTTTGTCCTCACTCTTTCTTTTTTTCTTTCTTCTCTGCTCACCCTTCTCTTCCTCTCCCTCTTCCTTCCTTCCTCCTCGCTTTTTTGTTCGTTGAATCTTTTTATCATTATGGCATGCCAGCTAGACAGAGTGAGAGAGAGACATGATGGGCACAGAATGCAGAGTAGTTCTAAGCAGAGGGCCCAATTGTAAGCGGCCGTTAATTGCCTTCTTTTTAACTATCAAATTTCCCTAATGAAATCACAGCCATGCACAAAGAGAGGGAAACACTAGTGCTTCGACTACTTAGCCCCGCTGGGTCGAGTCGCTCGTCAGACTGTTGTTGAAATGTTGTGTGTGAGTGTATGTATTGGCAGTGGTGGTGGTGAAGGTGGGGGGGGGGTCTTCAGCCAACTTTTTTCTTTGAAACTTTATGAAAAGCTTGTCTGAAACAGTATGATAGAGTTCCAACAGTGAAGAAGAGTTCTGATGGCTTCCTGCTGGATGCCCGGATTATCCTCTGCTTTATTAAGGGGAAACAGGCCTGTGATCCATGCCTTGTCAATGCAGTGGTCACTGCAGGCTACCAGTGGTAAACAAATGCCCCTTTTTTTGAGAGTGGTTTCGAACAAAGGCAGATGATGCACACCCTGCAATGAGGATGTTTGTGTCTGTCTGTCTGTCTGTCTGTGAGTTTGTGTGTATGTGTGCGTGTTTGTTGTGAAAGCACACAAGAGGAGATCGATGGGCATGAACCGCAGCGGTCTCTCAGAAAGATGTCAGGCAGAACAGTGCAGGCAATTGAGATTAAAGAGCACATGATTAAAATTGGCCTGTCATGGGGGAAAAAAAGGAACAAATGCAGATGAAGGCAAGCATTTTTCATCTCGTGATCATTGCAAAAGGGTTGCAGGATGGCAAAGAAAAATCCATACACTGTCTCAATTATGTGTCTACAGACATGGGTGTGCATATGAGAGGGGGGGGGGGGCGCTAGGGATAGAAAGAGAGCGAAGGGGAAGGAGACCAGAGGAAGGAAAAGAGAGAGAGAGAGAGGAGCGGATGAAAAAAACAAAAACAAAGAAAATGAATTCCGCTCGCCACAACGTCCTCGGCCAAGTTCAGAATGCCTTTGCTCATAACAGGGATTGCAGGATTGCAATTTGCAAAGCCAGTGATGCAGCTCTTTGTACGGCGTCCGGGGCAGCTAAGCGTCACTAAGTTTGCGATTCATAATTAGTTTCCCACCCTCTGTCTCAATGGCTGGTAATTGGTAACAACCCACACTAATGTCTGCATTCGTGACCTGTGTTAAGCCCCTTGCTTTCCCCTACCCTACCTCCTTCTGTCGCTGTTGACAGGTGGAGTGGCTGAAAAATGAAGAGCTGGTGAGCTCGCTTGCTGACGACAACATTGACACGCGTGCCGACCACAACCTCATCATCAACGAGGCCCGTCTGTCCGACTCAGCCAACTACACGTGCCTGGCCAGCAACATCGTGGCCAAGAGACGAAGCGCCACAGCAACCGTAGTGGTTTTTGGTAAGTTTTGGTCCTTGTCTTTTTTTCCTTCCCATCCCTCCCCCCTACACACACACACACACACACACACACACACACACACACACACACACTTCTCCTTATTTTGTTTTGCAAGTGTATTTTTTTGTTTGTGTAATCTTCTTCCGAGTCACTGAGTGTGAGAGATAAAGTGCTTCACACAACTGTGACGGCAAGCGTTTTTTCGGGCATTGTGATGTTTACCCCCATTCCTCTCATGAAGAACTTCTTGTCTTCATGTTGCATTATGGTGACTCAATTAGAGCTGCTCATTAAAAGTCCGCAGTGTTTTATGGTGGGGAATAAGCCTCTGTGTCATTCTCGTTTAAAGCAGCATTTGCCATTAATAATTCATTGCTGAGAAGCCTTCAAGCAACAAACCTTACAATACAAGTTTTTATTACATTCAGATGCATGTTGCACCGGTTTTCAACATGGCACTCTCTGAACTCTTATACAAAAAGAAAACGAATAAAGAAAGATGATTTAAAAAAATACACTGCAAGAGCACTTAATGGACTAAGATTCAATTAGAGTTCTTAAAGATGATGTGAACTGTCTACCCAAGTGGGCGTTCTGTACGCTTACAAGGCAGAGCAAAGATCAGGTAAAGTCTGTGTAGTCAAGCTCTATTGTTTGGTTACAGGTTTTTTTTTTTTTCCCCAAGATGACCTTTGAATACTGAACAAAACATCACAGCATAAGAGCATGGCAACTGAATAGAAAATAGCCCGGATAAAAGCTTTTTTTTTTAAAAAAAGGAAAAAACTTGTTCACCGTATGAATTTTTCTCCTTTATCCCCTACCCCCTCTACCTCTCTCTCCCATCACACCCTCCATCTCTCTCTCCCTCTCTTTTTTCTCTTCTGTAGTAAATGGCGGCTGGTCTTTGTGGACTGAGTGGTCACCCTGCAATGTAAATTGTGGCCGAGGCATTCAGAAACGCACTCGCACCTGCACCAACCCTGCCCCCCTGAATGGAGGTGCATTTTGCGAGGGCATGTCTGTACAAAAGATCACTTGCAATGCACTCTGTCCTGGTAAGACCAACCACCTTCAAGGCTGAAATATATCAGATAGTAACATACAGATGCTTACTAGACATTTTAAGTAAGTGATACTAGCATACTTGTGTGTGTGATAAAAATAGATCACAAAGAAAAAGATATTTGTTTATTAGAAAGGATAATTTCAGATTATGCATTTGCTATGTTATTTGCGCTCTACATTTGTTACACCTGATGAATTTCAGCCCAGAGAACTAAGGCACAATACAGCAACAATAGTGAAAGTTTGGCTGATTTCTATTTTTGTGACTCATTTTTGTAACTCCATTACTGATGTATAAGACATGTCATTTATCAGGGAAGAAATGAGCGTAAAGAGAAACAGGACTTTAATTGGCTTTCTTGAAATGCATTCTAAGGATGTTATTTATACCACAATATACTAAACAAAAAAGTTAACTTTTTTCTGTGACTTATCTCCCAAGGCAGTGTGTGTCTGATTGTGAGAACTGGAAAAAAAGATTCATCTAATGGCAAATTATACTCTGAAGACTCAGTGCCTTTTGACTTTAGCTCTGAATCATTAAAATAGAGACACATTCATAGCGTTTTCCATTATACGCAGTCGCAGGTAGCAGGCTAACCCAGCTTCACTTCCTGACAGCTTTACCCATTGTTCTTCTCCGAGTCGCTCTGACAACAGTTTGAGCTCGATTGTTTATGCTGCTGGCACTAATTAAGGAACTTTTATGACCCCTGTCCAGTCTGCTTTTGTCTAGCCGGCTGCAGGGCGTCTTTGAAACGCTAACTGCTAACTGCAGCTAGGTGCAGGGGAATCTTGAAGATTGAATCCTTTCCCTTTTGCGCACTGATTGGACGTTCACCTTGGCTGTTCTCAGTCAAGATGACTTCTGTTGACCTGTCCTAGACGAGTGACACACAAATGATGGGGGAGGTTTGTTATTTTTTTTAGACACTCTGCTGCCACTTTCACTATGCTGTAGCTGTAATTAACTGGTTGCAAAGCCCCACAGTGACATTGCAGTTACAAACATGCGCACATGCACACACACACAAACACACACACACACAGCTTCACCTCCAAAGGGAATAACCTTGGACTGCATTTGAAGTGGAAAAAACATCCGGAGAGAACAACACACACACCCCACACTGACAAAAATCAACCCAAAAGCACTATTACATCGAATATCCCAAACACATAATTTGCATTTAAATTAGCTGCGTGTGAACCTTTAATTTATCAAACAATAAGCAAGAAATTGTGTCTTCCAGGGCTCACATATAGTAGATGTGATGTGTTCTTGGCAAACATTGGCAGGAAATAGGCCAAGAAATTACCCTGCACCATGTGGCACAGACAGATTTACTAAATGAAGCATGATGAGTTTCTTCCCATGATAAAACCATATACATGACATTAACTTGTCTATTACACCACACCGTGTCACACCAGGGTCTTAATCGTATTCTCCGAAGTCCTTTTTTGTGGATGATTCTGGGGGAGGGAGCGGGGTACTGGTTGCGGATAAATGTTATCAGGAAGGCTGGCATTAGTACAAGTGAACCTGCAGTGTGTGTGTGTGTGTGTGCGTGTGTGTCTTTGTGCAAGTAAGGCTGCAACATTTTAGTGTGTCTGCCCCCACAGTGGACGGCGGTTGGGACGAGTGGGGTGAGTGGATGACATGCAGCACCCAGTGCGAGCGCCAGCGGGCGAGAGAGTGCACGGCGCCCGCCCCACGCCACCGCGGCAAGATGTGCGAGGGCGAGAGCCAGGCCACAGAGAACTGCACAGGAGGTTTATGCACAGAGAGTGAGTGGAGCGGATTTTATTTAATAATTTTTCAATTGTATTTTCTCCTTCTTCCAAGTCCAAGTGTTTCTGTGGGTTCACCATTTTCTCCACCAGTATCATCATTATCACAGTTCTGGTCTCCATTATCTGTCCCATCATCGTCTCTGCCACCTCCAGCAACACTCTCTTCATTTTCATCACCATCCTTGATGTCAATTGACCTGTTTTGAGCACCCAGTGGCACAAATCCTAATGCACAAGTTAAAATGCTTGCCTCACTGGGGTGGATAGAATTAACAATTGTTGATTGGCACACACATACGCACGCACACACACTCACACACACTCACACACACCACACAAAAAAAATTTAATTGAAAGCACTGAAACAGGTTATTTTTGTTTTATCATTGAACTTTTCTTTTTTAATTGTAAACACAAGCCTTGTGCATTGTCACCTTTCCTCCCTTCCTTAGTTCTGGAGAGAATCTCTTTCAGATGTCTCCTTCAATCCCCCAGACACATCTGTCCGTGTGGACTTTTGTAACGGTGCCATGCATCGTTATGCATGGCTTGTGTTGGCAAAAACAGCAGCTGGACATCTCCATACTGTGTGATCTGGATAGAAAAACACCATGGTTAATTGACACAGGGATGGACTTTAATCACACTCTCTCTCTCTCTCTCCTTTTCTCTGTTTCTGTCTCTGTCTCTCTCATTCTCTCTTTTCCCCTTCTCCCTTTCTGTCTCATTCTGTCTCTCTGTTTCTGCAGATCGAAAGCTGCTGCATGATGTAAAACCTCAAAGTGAGTGTGTTTCCTGATGCATTCTGTTCCATGGTACAATATTAATGTTACCATATCCATCCCTCAGAAGATTGCCTCTCGTTCCACAGTGTGACAGCCCGTCTTTAAGCTATATAATATGCAGGGAAAGACAGAGAGAGAGAGAGAGAGAGAGAGAAACGATAGACAGAAAGACCCATCTCAAAATGATCCGAGCTCATTTTCCTTCTGAGCAAATCAGAGGTCTTCTTAATTTGTCATTAAAATATCTGTCAGTTCAGAATCAGACTCCATTTCATCTTCCCTTCCATGGGATGTTCAGGTACCAATATTTCCCCCAGAAATTACTACCGATTTTTTCGGCTTCACTGAAACTGCCAGTCATGCCAGATTGTCTCTCCACAGATTAAGTGGGGTGACTGATTGGATGTGGCAAGTGAACATGTGCTGCATTTTGTTGAATTAATGGGTTGTAATTATTGTATATTAGCCCATTTAAATAGTTGCGGTGTGTGTCCTGCTACCCCACCAACACCACCCCCCCCCACACACACACACACACACACCACCCCATTTTGTTGTTTTGGGGGGAATCTCTCTTTTTTGGGGGGGTGTGGTAGTGTAACAGTCGTAAATGACAGTCAGGTGCAGGTCCCAACACTGTGCTCATTTGCTGAGACTTTATTAGACTGGCACTTTCTGCTGATGTGTGTCATAATGGCACACAGCTCTCGGCTGCTGCTGCTGCTGCTGCCACTGATTAAATTTAAAGTGATCCAAATCGAATCTAAGCCCTTACCTCGGTGGTCACACCGTGCATGCTGGGACACTCCATAAATTTGCCTTGCCAACTTTTTCCATCCGGCCCCATGCAGCATGGCAGAGTGCAGCTTTTGGTTGGAGGCCTCTTCATTTATTTTTTTCCCGGTATGGGTGGCGGTGGGGATTGAGTGGTTGTTACGTTTTCACCAAAGCCTCATTGCTCGGGGAAGTGGGTCACGACATTGACCCCGGCACCGCTTGAATTTGCTCAGGAAAATGCCCTTTGGTGTCCTCTGTGAGCTGGCTGGGCTGCCCCTGCGGCTGCGCTCACTCATCATAGAGGTGAATGGAGTAACGGATCGGAGTGCCAGATGAACAGATGTTCGTTGGCGTGGCGTTTCGCTGCCGCACTGTGGTGCCGGTGATTAAAGTTGTGAGAGTTTTGGATCCCGCTCCTACCCAGATGGGTCCCGACCGCCGAGCATATCTTAATACACAGCCAGAGACGTACATTAGCCACATCTGTTAGATTTATCCGTTTTCAGAGAATTTTGCTCACGGTTTGATGCCTGCGGTGGGTTGGGAACGTCCCTAATAATTATCATTTACGATGGAGCACTATTTATGTTTTGTAGGAAGATTGAAAACAACAGCAGATGAGAGTTTATTACAGCGCTTCATCAGACGATGGCTGATTTGCTTCCTCGGCTTCGCCCCATTTGCCCTTATGAGAGTTTTCCCTCCCATCAACTAATTGTCGCCTAGAATGAGAGAGCATAATTGGCCAGACTTGTCTGTCAATCTTCCTGCAGTATCTACATAGCCTACTGTATATATATATATATATATATATACATCACATGAACATTTTCTCATTTCCCCACACTGTAACTATGACTAATATGTATTGTGTGTCACTCAGATGTTTTTTTATGTTTTTTATTTATTTTTTTTTTCACAAGGTGAACTCACAATTGCTCTCTCTCTCTCTCTCTCTCTCTCTCTCTCCCTCTCCCTCTTCCTCTCCCTCTGTGTCACAGGCATGGAAGGCACTAATGATGTGGCCCTATACTCAGGACTGGCAGCCGGAGTCATTGCGGTTGCCGTCCTTGTTGTGGCGGTCACACTCTACAGGAAGAGCCAGAGCGAGTATGGAGTGGATGTCATCGATTCGTCTGCACTCACAGGAGGCTTTCAATCCTTCAACTTTAAGACCACCCGACAAGGTGAGTGGCCGGCCTCTGTGTTGTGAAGGCACACTAGCACACAAGGCTGAGACGAAGAGCTGTCTCTCTGGCTGACAAACGGCCCTTATTTCATTGCTCTGACAAACTATTTGATTTCGCTAGGCGGCAAAACACACTCCAACTTACAGTATGTGTCATTTACAGACTCAGAACTGACAGAGAAAGCCCACTGGAGCTTGGCCATCCTATGGCATGATCAATTTTTTGTTTTGACTGGCTGAGCTATCCGATATTGCTGCAGTAATCAATATTTAGTCTAGTCATTTAACTCCCTCTCTTTATTTACTGCACATGGCTGTCTAATGATTTTGGTGGTTCAACAAAAACATACCCCTGCTACTGTCTACATCTTGAAGGCGTACAGTGCATGTATGCATTTGGTTCCTCCAGCCTGATTGCTGTTGTGCAGCAGTGGCTTGTCCAAAAAAATGTGTCTGGGGTCTCATGTCCCAGACAGACTAGCTCCAAACGATCCATATTACTAACACTGACACTTCTGGGTCGGCACAAGTGATGGCCAGCGTGGCACAGGGCGATCCATTCTGGCAGTGTGAAAGGCTTTCACTGGGGCCTCACTCTGCCCCCACAAACACCCCATCTTTGCTCCTGACCACCACACACACACACACACACACACTCACACAGACAGACAGACACACATACACACACATTTATGGCTCCCAAGGCCTGGGGAGTCACTCATGCCTCCTACTCAGCGCACTGGCTGGTGGGAGGAGGGCATTTGAGGGGACTTAGCCAGGTCTGCTCCAGTCAGGTCATCAATTCTCATATAAATAGGCCAGCTTTTCAGGGCTGCCTGTTAGTTCCTCCCTTGCCTGCAATTATTCCATCCTGTACCATTCTGTCCCTTCCCATTATAATCTCTTCTCTGCTTCCCCCTTTCCTTATTGTGCTTTTCTTTTCTACTTTCTTTCTGTTCTTATCGTGCAGAGGTTTATAACGGAAGAGTAGGAATACAAAGACAGAGAATATGAGGGAGATTTGTTGTCATTGTGAGTCATGTCGAGGTATGGTAAAGTGGCCAAAAGAGAACAGCCCCTCAGTGACTTGGAAACCTTTGCGCCGAGCGCTGTTGAATCATCGTTGAATGCGAGGACAGCTGCAGCTCTGCCATGCATGAAAGTAGAAAAAAACAAATCATAACCGCACTACACAACAACTCAACAACAACAACAACAAGTAACGGGTCATATCAAACAATACCGGTCACCCCTGAAGGCATGACTGTGAGCATAATTATGCTTCCCCAAGGTGGAGCGGGTGGTGAGTCAGCAAATCTGTAGCAAGTGCATCTCCACCACCCCCCATCCACATCCCTCCATCTTCCTCGCCCCCAGCCCTGAACCTACACCACAGGCTGCTGCTTCTCGGCGGATTTCAGCGATTGGATGGAGGTGGTTTTCAGGGCTCGTGTAGCCTGCTGGGTGACATCTGTGCAGCACCAGGGGTTTGACTTGAGGGGCCCGATGTCAAAGTCGCTGTGTCTGCTTACGGAGGTCAGACGGCAGGAGGACCGTGGTATTGGGCTTCCATATCACCCAAGTTCAGAGGGTTTAGACGGCACAGTGGGGAGGTGGCGGTGGTGGAGGGAGGGGTGGAGGCGATTGGGTTGTGGCATCTCTGAGAAACAGACGTGGCTCAGGAGGAGGTTCCTGCTTGCGGATGACATTTCCGAGGCCCTGCTTGTGACGTGGGAGATCTTTTCTTTGCCTCTCTCCAAGGATCAGATGAAGGTCGCGATAAGAAGCCAGAACAGTGGATCGTGTTTCTTCCTGCCTAGTGAGAGAACCCATGCAGGGAGAGAAGAGAACCTCCTTGTTCGTGACAAAAATATGTTTTGCTCAAACAGGAGCTATTTAAATACGCCTTGCATTATGAATAATTGTACCAGGAAAAGCCGTCGAATGTTTGACAGCCAAACACAACATAGCTTACACAAAGTCAGTTCAACTAAAAACTTGTTGTCACATCAAAGAGACTGTACAAATACAAATGCAAACAGGAGATGTTTAATACATCACAGTGTTCATACATTTCTAATCTCAATATTGCTGAGTTTGGGAGTGCATCTTCATTCAGAGTCATGCTTTTTTGTCTTGTGGTTTGTGTGTAGAGGTATGTGTGTGTGTGCTTGTGGTTGTGTTTGTGTGTGCGTGTGTGTGTGTGTGCGTGTGTTTGTGTGTGCATGTGTGTGTGTGCGTGTGTCCGTGCATATAATTGGTGTTCTGACTACAGGGCATTCGTGGAAGGATAAAAGACAGACACTGACAAAACAGAATTTTGAACAGGAGGGTGAATCAAGCGTGGCGCACCTTCGCCGTTGTTGTCTTTCTGTGTCCACTTAAACTTTCCGTCTCTGAAGTCTCTCAAGAACCTTCTGAAAAAGATGTGAATTCAAAGAAATTATGTAACCTCAATGATAAGCAGGATCGCTATGCTTTTGAGAAGATTTAAAAAAAAATATCTGCCATTGCTTTGGTGTGAAAGACCTTCAGTTGCCTACAAAAATACAAAAATGTGATGCAACTCTGTCTGAATTCTTTTTGTGATTTCTATGCCTCTGTGTTTGCTTATGATATAATTTATAAAGCACAGCTGAACTTTGATGTCCCACTAAGATGCCCATTATTTGTTTTCAGTGATTTACTGTATTGTATTTTGTTTGCTTGACTCTGTTTAACTTTTTGCTTATTTTATATATTTATGTATTTATTTTGTTCAGTTAGGCCTGATATATTACCTCCTCATCTTAAAAAAACGGGGAACGGAGAAATTACAACACTGTGTGTGCCTATGCATAATTTATGCAAATGATCTCGGCAGAAACCAAACTCTCATCTTAAGTAATGGCATCTCATATTTATCCCCTAATTTAGATGAACTTCTCACCTGTTTCAAACGATCACCAGCTTTACTTGCAAACGTGTGGATTTTCCGGTCTTCCCACTAATAGAAGATCAGTAGCAGCTTCACTCCATGTAATTAATTTGAAAACCCTTAAATGCTTCAGCAGACTCGTTGCGGCAGATAATGGTATAAGCTAGGATCACTAAAGAGGTTTTAGACCTCTGCCCTGTCTCTCTGCATTAGTACTCCTGCTTGTGAAATCTGAGCCTCAGAGTGATTTTTAATCAGAAGCTTAATTCCAAAGCTTTCCCTCAAGGTATCTGAGTGGAGGTCCATTTTATTAACTTTGTTCCTGCCACTTCTGCATTACCATTTTTTTCTTCTACCTCTTCTTCTGCGTTTCCAACATTTCAAAGATATGCTCTTCACCAACGCTGATCAGATTTTCTCTCCTTTATGAAGGAGCAAATAGGAGAAGAGGGAAGGGAAAAAAAGTGTCTCACAGCTTATTGGGTGTCAGTGCAAGTACTCAAAGTGATGTCATTGAAAATGTAATTGCAGAGCACTGAGTGAACCTCCACTCTGTGAAATGTTCTAGTCCAGGAGCACAAACGTGAAGCCCAAGCATTTAAAAAAAAAAAAAAAAAACTTCCATTTCACAGTAAGTCTAGCTGGCAGCCGAGCGAATAGAGAGCAAATTACTGCATTACTGGTGCCACAGTTTGGCTTCTTATTTTAGAAAAGGATAGAGATGTGAGAGTAAACATAATCTCATAATCTCTAAATGGTGTTGCCAGAGGTAATTGCTTTCATCACAAAAACACCCAAAACTCTTGTGAGTGGGCAAAATAACAAAGAGAGAATAAGCAATAAGATCCCTAGCATTTGCCTCTGATCAACCTGTGTGCTAATTAACGATTTAAACCCCTATCCTATCCTCCCCTCCACCCCTGCGCCCCCCTAAAAATAAAACAACATTAGCCTCCCACCTTCCACCCCACGCTGGGCGACAGCTGGGCAACAAGGACTCGGCAACTTCAGCCTTGGCATGAAGGCAGCGTGAAGGCTCTGCTGCTGTCCGGAGGCAGCAGGCTACCAGCTACTTCACGGGTTGCTCTCTCTCTCTCTCTCTGTCTCTGTCTCTATCCCCCACTATTTGGCATCTCTGGGAGCCTGATGGCTACAGCCGAGGATCCCCTCAGCCCTTGGCTCCACTCGAACCCCACTCTGGGGGACTGGAGGCAAGGCGGCAGGAGGGGAGGGGAAAGGACAGAGTGGGATGTGGGTTGGAAGATGAAGGACTCTGGGATCCTCGTTTACAGGGAGGTCACCCAGACAGCTTCTGCTCAAGTGCTCACACACACACACATAACGAAAGAATGTCGGAAAGTGTGTGTGTGTGTGTGTGTGTATGGGTGTGTCTGTTTGATTGATTAGAAAGAGGGTGTTCTGTGCATGTCCATGTGGGCGTATATGTTTGACTGTGCATTTGATAGATTAGGGAAAGAGCGAAAGAGTCTGTGTGTGTCTACAAGTCATGTTTGTGTGTGTGTGTGTGTGTGTGTGTGTGTGTGTGTGTGTGTGTATGTGTGTGTGTGTTGGAGACAGAGGGGCACAGAGAGTAACAATTGCAGTGGGTGTCCAAAGAGTGATTTCTCTGGGTGCTGGTGCTGCAGTGTTTGTGTCTGTCTTCAATCAAGCTTAAGGGCACTGGGAGAAAAATGACTTGATTCTGATGGAAGAAGTGTTGATATCACACTGCTCGCCTTGACTAATTAAATGACTGACCGTCACAGAAGGGCTTTGAGAAGACTGGAGATCTTCTCTCTTTTTTTCATTTTGAATCACACATTTCGTTCTCATCTCTTTATTCTCTCTGTATGATTTTTCTTATCGTTTCTCATCTCTTTTTTGAGGCCAATGGTTATGAAGCAGCTGCCACAGTATTTTCTCTCTGGTTTATGTCATCATACACCTGATCCATGAAGCTATTATTTTGGTGTTGTTATTTTTATAGCACACTAAATCAAAGCATTTTGCCCCCATTCAAACCTTCTCACTTATCCCCCTCCCAACCCCCCCACCCCCCACCACCATCATCATCACCCCCTCTCCCTGAGAGCCAGCAGGAAATCGGCTCTAACTAGGGGATGTTTACACTGTTACTTGTCTTTTTATCTCCATAGGCAACCCTCTCCTTCTGAATTCCTCAATGCAGCCCGATATAACAGTGGGCCAGACCTACAGCGGTCCCATCTGCTTCCAAGACTCCATAGACAAAGAGCTCTTTGACCCCCTGCCCGACATCAAGGTCAAAGTTCAGAGCTCCTTTATGGTTTCACTAGGTGTGGCCGAGCGGGCAGAGTACCACGTCAAAGCCCACCCCGAGACCTTTCCCCGTGGCCCCCTGGACCGAGACTGCCACACCATGGACGGCCGGAAGAAGAACCTGACGCTGCTCTCGCACCCCGGCGCGCTCACGGCTGACAAGGCGCAGTCGAGAACCACAGGTGTCTTTGGGCATCTGGGCGGCCGTCTGGTTGTGCCGAACACTGGTGAGTTTCTTTTTTGTTGTTGTTGTTGCTTTGGTTTTCTTTTTCTGGCAACAATATTTGGGGGATGACATAGAAACAGCTTGATAAGGTACAGTGTGAAGTAGAGCTGTTCTCATGCAAGGAGAAAGACAGCGAGAGAGAAAGGGAGAGAATGGGAGAGAAGATGTGCAGTGGTATCTCACTCTACAGCCACAGCATTTTGTCTCACTTGGCAAGTAGCTGGTGTTAATGAGAAAATGTTTCTCTGCAGTGCTTTGGCATTGCATGGGCCAGTGTTAAGTCATGAAAACAGAGCTGCCTCTAACACTCAGACAAGATGTTCTTCAGAAACACTTGGCACACATAGATTTTGTGATACATGTGTGTGTATGTGTGTGTCCTTGTGTTTGTGTGTGTGTATGTGTGTATGTGGCTGTGAGACTGCGTCCTCCCATGACTGCTGCGCTCGCGTGGGTCAAAACTTTGTCAAAGCTGTTAGTCTCCCTTGGCTGTCCAGGGCCCTTGGGTGTGAAGGACACTAAGTGACACTCAGAGTGCACAGGAAATATCCGCTTCCTCCAGGATGGTGGAGGTGGTGAGTGGAAGAGCTCAGTGGTCAAGTGGAGCATTTTCAAATATGAACGTTCAAAGCCACTAGTTGTATACGCACACACACACACACACACACACACGCACACACACAGAAATGCTGCCTCTTCTGTGGAGCACATAAAAGCAGAGGTCGTGTTCTCTTGTGCACATTTCCACCCTCTCTCTCACTCTTTCTCTGTTAATCAACCCTCTCTCTTTCTCTCTCTCTCTCTCTCTCTCTTTCTTTACCCTACACATACATACCATAGTATACCAAGCTAAACACATACAGGAAAATATTTTGAATGGGCTTTATTGTAGTGTTCATGGTAGTGTTGCAATAGGCCAATAATGAGTCCATGGGTGACTGTCAGCTCTTGATATTCCTTCACTGTCAATGGAAACAGACTGGTAGGTGTTTATAAACTTCAATGGGTTGACTGACAAATTGAGTAGAACATTGGAATGAATGTAGGATGGTGAGCGTTTACCCAAGAATTCCTCTGATGCACATTTTCAAGGTCAGAGTTTAAAGTTTTCGTCTGTGTCTTTTTGATTAACTTGTTCGTCACGTTGCAGCATAGAAGACTTCAAAAGGTCTGTGTTTTTGTGTGTGTATGTGTGTGTGTGTGTGTGTGTGTGTGTGGTGTGCTTTTTTTGCAGGGGTGAGCTTGCTGGTATCCCACGGGGCCATTGCAGAAGATACCTCTTGGGAAATGTATATGGTGATAAATCAGAGGGAATCCAGGTAAGAAGTCTGCATCTCTGTGATAATGTAGCAGTCCGTTTATACTCCCCTCCAAGCATTTCACTAATCTCAAGATACCACTATCATATTCAATTATTACACCCTGCATCATCTCTCTGTCTCATCATCACGCGTCCCTGACAGACCAACCTATCTTCAAACTTTAGCCTCTTCCTCCTTTCATACTTTTTTTTTCACTGTACACACAGAATCCCTGATTTCTAAAACCCCATGAAACTGTTGAATGTACTTCTGTAGTTTTCTGGTGCAAGACCAGAATCGGCACAAATTTCAGGCAGCTAAGCTTCACTGTGCAGCAGTGGCAGGAGCACGCTGTGCAGGTGCTGAAGTGGCACTTTGGTATGTGGTATCCAAGGTCCTTGCCTCCCAGGCAGCCACTAGGCTTCCCAAGGGGAGAGATTAAAGTCAGGAAGCCCACATGGCAGAAGATCATAATTTCCATGGATATTGCAAAGGCAAATTAGTGCGTGTGACTCTGTATGGAGTCAACATTTATTACAGAATGGCATTACTCAAAACACACATAGCCATGGGAGTTATTGCGTTGCCATGGTAAAAGCTGATCTGTGTGCTTTATTTCTTGATTGCATATCATTGCATATTGGCCTCACGCAGAGACATCATTAGGAGCATTAGAATAGGTTTTAAGGTTATACAGGAATAAAAGGCATAGCATTGATTAACTGTCTGCCATCTTAAATGTACAAAAATATAGCATTATGCCACTGCTTGGTCAGATTTCCTATTGTGATGTGCTATTGCGAATGTGCATTATTTTCTGATAACTGCACACTTGTGAAGTAGTTCCGCTTTTCTGGCTGTATTGCACATATCAATTCGCCCAACTGATTTGTGAAGCTTAAATGATTTGACACACAGAGTTAACACAGAGTTACAATTTACCAGCCTGATTGACTTTAGGGGGGCAGCCATGGCCTACTAGTTAGGGCTTAAGGCTTGTAACCGAAGGGTTGCCAGTTCGCTCCCTGACCAGTGGACCATGGCTGAAGTGCCATGAGCAAGTCACCTAACCCCTCAATGCTCCCCTCATTACCACCTTGACCGAGCATTATTGTCTGATATTGGGATGCTGTGCCATTCATTATCCCTTAATTTACAGACATTATATTAATATATAAGTATATAATATATAAGTATTTTATGTTCTGAACATCCTGTGTTTTATTTTTTCTTTAGCCAAGACTGCACTGTTATCAGAAAGAGCGAGTATGTGACCCAGTATCATTTCCTTTTTTAGAACCTCCATTTCCCCATTTATTCTCTGACACGTTCCCGTTATGAATGAATAATACTGCAGTAACAGATGAAATATGCCGACTGGGGAATGGTGGGATGAGTGCGGGTGGGTTTGCGGGCACGTTTGTTATATGTCCTTGGCTGCCCTCGGAAACACTGGATTAACACGTACGGCACGCTAGTATCCATCCCGCCCGCTGTCGTGGAATGACTCCAGTCTAACGGCGACTCGGACAGATGGGGCCCAGCAAGATTCCCAGCCCATCCTGCCTCTCAGCGGGGATCTTTTAAGTGTCAGGAATCGGGGGGTGATCATTCGTCCCGTTGCCTGGCGGGTGGCATTACACGCTTGATCTCTCAGGTACAAGGCAAGACCATGAATCCCCGCAAAAGCAACCGTAAGAACCTCATTTCCAAGGTATCTTTAATTGACTGGAATTATTTTGCATTTCATGAAGGGTGGGGGAGCTGTTCGTTTGTTCCTTTTTTTTTCTCTCTTCTCTCTTTTCTGTGTCTACTCTCTCTCATTTTTGACGGGTCTGACTGTCACTGTTCACTGTTTCATTTAATTGGCTTAGCTGGTCTGAAAGTTCCCCATTTCCTTTTGAACAGAGCTGAAAGGTTTTCCTCAGATTTCCTCTCAGTTTCTCATTTTCCTGATCATTTTAGGCACGATACTGAGGCAAATGTCTCCTCCAATCCCTCAGTAAAACTTTTTGGCCTGTTATTTTTGTTCTTAGCACTTTTATGTTGACATGATATATTATACATGTCCAGCGATGACCCCATTGACCTCTCAATGGGTCAGACCATCCTTTGAGGGTGATGTGGCTTCCTCTCTTTGCATAAAATTGGCTCCTCAGATTCTTAATGTCTCATGATGAAGGAACACAGCATAAAATATACCAGCAGTCATTACAGACCATTTCCAATTAGATACCCTGTGGCATTATGATGTGGGATGGATGCCAATGTTGTATAAATAGCATGCAATGGAGAATAGCACATTTTGTTCCTTTATGGTTTATTAGCAAATCTGACTGATGCTCTCTTTTGTACTGGGGGAGATCAAAGAAAATATGTAGCAAAAATGACTCAGGATATCGGTGGGGTATAAACAATTTGTGGGATGCCTACATCAGTGTTTTTTTTTTCTTTTTTGAACTGCTTCTCCACCCCTTTGCAAGTAAGTATGTTTACTGCCAAGCTATGGCCCAGGGGACTCCGGGGCTGTCATCCTGAGAACTGTCAGTCACTGTCTATTCACTGCAGCCAGAGGGGTCTGCAGAGAATTGAATCCTTTCTTCTCACTCAGCCAAACAAACCGCATTGAAATCTCCTCTCCACACTATAATAGAAATCTATTACTTCTCAAAAACGCAAGTCGATCAATCCGTCAACCTGAAGGTGTCTGGATATTCCGGAGCACCTTTGGAAAAAAAAGAATCACCATGATATTTAAAATCCATTAGCTGTGGTTTTTATTTAAGGATAAAGTGTTGCACGGGGGGGGGGAGGGAATGCTTTGAATTTGTATTAGGGTTTTTGAGCATTCAGGAAATGTGCTGACCCTGAGCTACTCCTTTTCAAGCTGCAGGAGGAGCCTGAATGCAGTTTAGCTTGTGCTGTTTCTTGCACGGCATTGCAAGGCAGTCTCTCAGGGGCTGGCTAACCAACGTAGCATGTAGCATGAATTACCCAGAATGTCAGCCGAGATATCTGAAACATACGTTGCGCGCACACTCTTCTGTCAGATAACCCACCCCCAAATGTGCTACCAGGTGGGGCATGAAAAAGTCAGCCCCATTCTCACTCCACTCCTCTCCACACCTCCACCACACCACACCACACCACACTGCACCACTACCCCAGCCTTCACACCCACCCCACTCTCTGGGCCCCGATGGCTGAGCAGCTGCCCTGACTGTTTCTTAGCCCAGGGAAAGCATCAGTGCACGTCGCAGGCTGACCCCTTTTTCCTTCCACAACACAAGAAGTGCAGGGCAATACCTATGTAATATTCAGTCTTGTGAGTCAGAAAAGCTTTTCTGGAGGGGAAGTCCTGCCTCAGGCTGCAATTTCAACAAAGTGCTTGTGAGTCACAGTAGAGAGGTTACTGAAAGAAAACAGGAAAAAAAGAAGAAAGAGAGTGAGAGAATGGATGAGGAGAAGCAGTCAAAAAAGGCACATTTTTCTGAAAGGTTACAATCACTGGCTTTTATTTGCATCGTAACCACAGGCGGACATTGCATTACTCCACAATAGCTACAGTAAAGATGGAAATGTGATTAAACTAAACCATAGGTGCTACAGGCCATATTGTTGATGTGCGTTCAACATTGCCGTGGGAGCCTTTTTTTCTGCTGTGACACTTGTCGAAGTGGCAGAGCAACAAACATCACCTCCGGGTCAGGCAAGTGCTTGGCGGTGTGGCCCGGTCACCCTAGCTTGCTGCTACGGAACAACCTGGCATCAAGAAATAATAATAAATAAACAAACCCACCTACAATTCGCTGTCAGAGCAGCTGTGATGGAGAAAACAGACATACAAGCAAATGGAAGTCAAGGCCAATGGAGTACGGTAATGCGTGCATTTATTAAGTTTGCTCGCCACTCACCGCGGCCCTGGTTTGCTTCGCCGAACCATTCCTCAGCCTCACATGGGTGAGTCATAATTCACTTTGAATAATGCACCTCGTTAAAGGGCAGCGAGCCAGCTGGATAGGACCCTTGACGATGATGAGGAGACGAGGAGAGGAGAGGGAGTGGGATGGGGTGGCGAATGGCAGAAACACTCAAGGAGCTTGACCGTATTCTGCAGCGTTACTGTCATTAAAATGAGAAACACGTCCTGAAAAAAATATAGTTATTAGATAGACTGCCTTGAGATGTTGTGTTTTATCTCAGCTTCTGATGTACACAGTGTCAGGGTTTGTTTTCGGAGCCAGTTGCTTCAGTTGTTGTTTTGTTTTGGTTTTGTTACTTTGGCAACATGATGGTTGACAGCTTTGTACTGTAAAATAGCAGGGATCATTATGCAGCACATTGCATGTTTTTGATGCATTTCTCCCATAGTTTACTCCAGAATGGCCAGTAATATTGCTGTTGTGCTGAGTTTTCACAGTTCTCCGTGAAATAATCATACCTTGTATTGTGTGCACTGTATACTGCATAAAGAAAAATGCCATGCACATCTCTGTCAAGGTGTCTCTCTCAACAGCTTGAAAGCAGCTCTTTAGTAAGCATAGATTTTATGTTGCATGCCTGAAGGACATATAGTATATTCCACTGAGATTTCACCAGTCTCTTTAATCACACAGGAGTTGATTTTAGTGGTTAAAAGAAAAAAAAAAAACAGTATCACTAAAATATGCAGTGACTGAGAGGCAACATGAAGTAGGTGTACTCAGTATAAAGAAATCTTTTGTCTATGTTCGTTGTTGAGTGGTTAGGAAATTATTTCTAAATAGCTCTCATATTTAGTGCCCCTTTGTACAAGGTGCAAAAAAAAACTAGATCTGCTACTGCACCATGGTTACCTCTATTTCCCACATCACTCAATCTCAATGATGGATGCCTATCCCAGAGCCCAAAGAGCTGAGGGATTGGGTTATCAATTGCACACATTTCTGATCATTCTTTTCCTCCTGTCCGACGCCTCAGCTGTAGCATCCCTCTGGCAGTGCTACGTATTGTCAGCCTTGTTTTTTTTAGTGATCCCAAATCCAATTTGCCTTTAAATCTTTATCCTGACTTCGTGACTCTGCGGCGATTGTGGAAAGCAAACACCTACAGGCGGCTGTTTGGCTGTTTTTGAATTTGCATGACAGCACAGCAACCCGCCACCCACCCCCAACCCCGTTCATTAGCTTTTCCTCATTAATTGCTTTCATTTCATGCCGCACGGCCACAAGCAACGATTGAAAGAAAAGATAATGGCCTCAAGATTATATGCGGCGACTGATGAATATGCAAGAGCTGCCAGTAACGGCAGACACACCGTTTCCCCAACTGAAAAAAAGCCATCTTAGCCATAGGAAATTCTCTATTGAGGTGTGGAGAATCCACCGTTCAGTATCTCATCGCAGTATCTTCTTAGAGTGATATTAGACATGTGTGGGACCTTCCTTGAAAATGTTTTCTTTATGTAAGAAAATTCTTCATGTCCAAAAGATACTAAAAACATTTATGTAATGTAGCAATTTAAGTTTTAAATTCAGAAGGCTGAAGGAGGTTGTGTGTGCTGCAATGCATGGGTTGTTGCCCATCTCACCTGATTTTTTATTTATTTATTTATTTATATTTTATTTATTTATTTTTATCCCAAAATGAAACAGACCTGTAAAATAAAGGCTTTTCATATATTTTTGCACATATGTTTGCTATATTAACTATATTTGCATTCTTGATCCCAGAAAGCACCCCTTTGGATTTCAATCCCATACACTTTTTATGTGTTCCTTCCAGACCATCTTGCTGGCCTTTCTTTGTATGTACTCCAAAAAAAAACTCTGGTTCTGTAAATGATTAAAAAAACAGTGGCTCAGACTAAACCACAGCTATTCCAATCAATTAGCTTAGTGCTTCTGGACCAGAGGAGTGAACATTGTAGATTGATTGGACGTTGAGTTTCCGCGAAATCAAAACGAAATTGATAAAGACTGTAACACCATACGTTTCATGTTGCCTTGAATCCTTATTGCCGCATGGCTTGCACCACTATACCATCTATTTCATGTTCCCTTGAGTTCTTATTATATGGATTGCATTTCATAATTACCATCCATTTCACGTGGTCTTGAATCTGTAATAACATCAAATTTGCTCCGGGAATGGTTTGTCTGTGGACTTTATGTCTTTTTGTTTTTAGTCATTTTTGTTGTTGTTGTTGTTGTCACACTTCTCAGTTCAATTAAACTCAAATTATTTCACTTCTCCTCTTCCTCCTCCTCCTGTTTCAGTGTGAAGGCAGCAGAGGGTTACGAAATTCTCCTGGCGCCAGAGGTGACATACGGTCCCCCTGGGCTCGACCTCTCCTTCCCTGTCGCAATGACAATTGCCCACTGTGCCGAGGTTAACGCCACAAACTGGAACATCCAGCTGAAGAGACAAGCAAAGGACAACAAGTGGGAGGTAATGGCAAGGGAGGGCATTAGTCCCATTGAGGTGTCACTAGTACAGCAGTATGGCGCAGACTATGTGCTTCTATTGAACAGGACAGGTTTGTTCCATTTGCTTAACCATCACCTTATTTATTTCATTACTTATTTGGAAGTTGAAGCTCATTATGAATATTTGATGGACTGCATGAATATTGTAACTCCTACATGCAACATCTGAAGGATCAAGGGCCTCGAGACAGAAGTAGGGATATGGGGGTGGGGGTGGTGTGTGAGTGATTGATCAGAGGCGCGTGGCGGGGGAGCTTTGTCGAGGACATCAGACACACAGAGGGTGGGAAACTGCACCCTCACAGGAAAAAAAAAGAAAAAAAAGCAGCCTGAAAAAAAAAAAAGGTGCCAGAGGAGAAAACAATTACGGCGCGTAATAGTGCAGAAGACACGTGGCGTTTGTCAGTCACAAGGGTTGTAGTGGCGTCATGCCAGGGTCGGCCCTCTGACGGCCAGGTTTGGGTGGGGGGTTGGTGGGTATCGATCTGGCTGCGGTGGATGGACGTGGCAGAATGGGTGTCGGCTTTAAGCAATCAGGGGAAGTGTCAGGGAAATGACCCCGTCGCTGACCCGGCCTCGCCGGCCGCAATGAATGTGAAACGAGCAGTCAGGCTGACTCACAGGGAGCTCCTCTCTGAGGGATACTTAGGCAGAGTAGATAGCACTCTTTAAATAAAAGAAAATGGTCCACCTAAGGACACGTGTGTACACAGCATGAAATTGGGACCGGATGAAAATGCTAATTTTCAGTGATAGAGGGTAATCTTGAGGGCAGTCTTTCTTCAAGGCAGGGTCAGTAGTTTTTAATGCAGAGCTACTTCCTCTCTTGAACATTGGGATAAAATTTCTCCTCACAGTCCAGCAGCTATCAATAAAACACAAAAATTATCCAAACAATCAAGAAAGAGAGGTGTGTCTTCCTCCTTGTCAGGAGACAGAAAGACATGCATGAGCATGAGCAGAGTTGACATGCATGTCATTTTCTTCAGTTCTGTTCAGTTCTGTAGACGTGTGTTTTGTGTGCGTGTGTGTGTGTCTGGTGTGGTGTGTGTGTGTGTGTGTGTGTGTGTGTGTGTGGGTGGGTGGGTGGGTGGGTGGGGGGTGAATGGTTCAACAAAAAGGCCACTAAAGGAAGTGATGTATCCGGGAGGCTTTAATTGCTTTATAATTGTACGTGTACGCTTATGAGTGCTAACAGGTCGGAGAAGTGGGAAAAAAAGACACATAATGCCGGTTCAGTGAGCCCTTGTTTATATCATCAACACCATCCCTCATCAGAGTGTTTTAAATAGAGTACCTAAGCATGCTGTCGTCATGAATGACAGTGTAATTATAGAGGGAAAAATGTAACAGCACCAGTATGGTTAGTCTAAATGGGTGTCACTGCATTGTATTTGGACCCAAAGCTATTATCAGAGGCCATTGTGAAGAATGCTTACTGGGAAAAAAATAATTGAGTTTGCGTCGCCACAGACCCTGTGTCTTAAACGCTATTGTTGTAAGAAATTGAGCCGTAATGGAGGCCCTAGAAAGGCAATTTTTGAAAGTGCTGTGTTTGTATGGATGTTTCAGTGCCTGACCCCTGGGCTGAAAAGAAATGAAAGACACAAATCTATCTGCTTAAAAAGCCACTCCTTGACCTCACTATCAATAAATTCACTACTCCTCCTACACCCAATGCGCCCTGCAAACCCCCCCCACTCTACAGTCTCTACCTCTGCAACCAAAACCAGCATCCCCACCTACACACACACACACACACACTCACTTACACAACTATTGGCCATTTTGGAATACAAATCTTACCATTGACAAAGAGGTCATTGTGGAAGATTTACTTCTCTTTGAAGTCTAGTGGACATGATCAGTGCCGGTGGGAATAAAGTATCTGTTCTTGCGGTAATATGTCCCGCACTCTTTCTGCTGTTTGCTTTGGTTTGTAATAGACCCGCCGGTGTCCTATTCAAAAGCCAAATTACCTGATGATCGGGCAGAGAGGGGAAAAAGAATTTTTAAAGGAAATGCAATCTGAGCAAAATGTCAATACTCTGAAAAGAATAGGGAACAAGGAGCCCATTAAGGCTCAAATTATGGTATGAAATTGCTCTTTACTGAGCATTTTGCTGGCCACCAGGTATATGAAAAGTTCTTACTTGCATCAACACTAAGGTGTATTGACTTATTGTAAGCTGACTATTCAATGCACACTTTACTCACAAATGTCTTATAATGGATTTCCAGGGCCAAAGTTATTGTGTTCTTTGTGAACGGCTTCTCACTGTAATTAGCAATAATTTGTGCTCATAATTTGGAATCTACAGCTACCACAAACAAAGTGTCCTACAGTGACCACGTGAAAGATTTAGACTGTTAAGATTTACTCTCTCTTGCTCTCTCTCTTGTCTCTCTCTCTGTCTGAACTCATTCAAGAAGACACTTGAATATGATTGGTTTACCTGTGGCTATTTATTTATCTGCTACATGCTTTCATTAAATGATAAACAGTTCATTAAGTTCAACTATAACGTTTTTGTCATGCTGCATTTAAGGGTATTTAAATGCACAGTCAGTTATGTATTTTTATTATTATTAAACAATATATATTTGAATCACTTGGGAAATCTGGGCCATGTACACGTTTTCTAAAAACTCTTAGCTGGCAGTGGTTGCCTAAAAGTAAGACAGAATCTGTCCAATCAGAGAGCTCCTCAGTTGATTCATGCTGTCAATTGTCTGACATAAACAATGGCACATATGTGATGTTTACGCATCAATTGTCACAGTTAGTGATGTTTAAAAACTTAAAACTCTGGTTATTGATATCCACACTGAAACGCCAAACAGGAGTCTTTCCAAATCTTAACTTTGGTCAGAGTTTTTCAAATGCTCCCTTTTAAAGGAGTCACAGTCACAGTTAATCCTGTGGTTATGTGTGAATGACAGGCCAAATCGTAGAAAAAAAGAATATTTGTTTTATCAGATACCCGGCTATGTGTGGACAAGGCCTTAAATTTAATTTTCAGTGTATAGTGAAGTGTATTACTTCCTTAAATTATAAAACTTCATTAAATGGCTGCACAGTCCCAGGAGATGTTTTTATCTCGCCAGTGCAGTTAATGGGAATAAAGATTGTCTCCTAGCACAACTTGCTCCATGCATCTTAACACTTTACATCATTTTAAAATCTTTTTATCCGGTTAAGTAGACCCAAATTACAGGAAAATTTCCAGTAAATTACTCCTGTCTTTTCCACTAACTGACTTTTTTCACATGCTCCTGTGCACCCCACCGCCATCTCTTCTCTCTCTCTCTCTCTCTTTCTCCCTCTCTCTCTGGATCCTGGAATTATCCAATGATTTATGAGTGAATCTCATTTGCACAACTTGAAAGAATAGATACATATTACGTATTAAAAAAGAGGCCCGTTCTCTGACTCTGAACTCTAGCTCCAGGAACCATTTACTGAACTCAGCTAGAGTTCAATTTTTAATCAGTCACCTTGAGATCTGTACTTCCAAGGCAACACAGAAATCTCAAGCATTGCTTGCCAAAGTGCTTATGTAGTGCATTTGCTATAGATCTGAGCTATACCCACATCAACAGTGTTCAATTCCAAAGGATCACAAACAGCTCTTCGGTGTATGCTTAAATAAGGCAGACATAGCTGCTACATAACCCCTCTAATGTCCAATTTCAGGAAGTGATGTCCGTGGAGGATGAGTCAACTTCCTGTTACTGTCTGATGGAGGCCAACTGCTGCCATGTGCTGTTGGACCAGCCTGGCTCGTATGCCCTAGTGGGCGAAGCGCTCACAGAGGAGGCCGTGAAGAGGATGAAGCTCGCCGTCTTTGGCAGCATGGAGGCAAACTCCACGGACTACTGCCTCCGTGTATATTGTGTGGATGACACGCCATATGCCTTTCAGGTGAGACAGAAAAGGATCTAATAATGCTAGAAGAACGTTAACAACAGCAAGTTTTGTACTGTAAACACAGCATCTCAGTTAAAGAACACCTTTTACAGTTGTCTTGTCAGCTAATGTGATGCATTAATTATTTATTTGTCTGTCTGAATGACAGACTGACAGGTGATTTGATTTTTCTCCAAAGAGCACATTTTTCTCAGAAGTGTACATTTGTTTGATCAGAGTAGCAGCAACAACACAAGGAGGACAAGCCCATAATCTTGCTTCAGTGATGACACTGCACATTATGCAAGAAATCAATCATCCCTGTTGTAGCTTCCACTGTCACTCTCGGGCGTCCATTTCTGGTTCACTTGATTCCGTATTTGTTTATTTTGTCTTGATTTAAATGGGCTGGAATAGACCAAAAACAACTGTGTCAGAAATCAGAGGGCTTCTCTCTTCTGCACACGGAAATGACTTCTGATGAATAGTTGTGGAAGGGCTGATCCCTCGGACAATATATCATCTCAAACAGAGGGGCAGTGCCAGGGTCTATTGAGTTGCGAAAGTCTCAATCTATTGTCTTGTCACGCCATGTGAGTTATGCATCCCACTGAGTCTTTCATTTCACTGCATGGAGATGCAAGGTGTGTAAATAATGTGCTTTAATATTTTCTTTCCCCTGTCTCACGTTGCAGTGCTCTCTCTACCTCCCTTTTTTTCTTTGTCTTGCTCTTGCTCTGATTATTTCTTTTGCTCTCTCTTTCTCTCCCTCTTTCGCTCTTTCTCTCTCACACACAAGCACACACACACACACACACACACACACACACACATACATACACACAAACACACATTCACTGTCTCTTTTTCTCTCTCAAGGGAATATAACATGTTTCATATTTCTTTTAGAAATGAGCCTGTTCTAAATACTCTGCTTTCCTTTCCCCTTTCTTTTTCACATCTTTCTCTCTCCCTCTCTCTCTCTCCACTACCCCTCCCACTTCCCTTTCCTCTCTCCTCTGCATCTCCTGTGTTATCTCTTTCTCTCTCTTCATTCTGCTCTTTATCTCCCTTTCGTCTCCCGTTGTCTTTGATGACAAAGGGAGTGGTAACCACGGAGACGAGCAAAGGTGGACAGCTTCTGGAGGAGCCCAAGATTCTGCTCTTTAAAGGGAACTCTCTTAGTCTGCAGGTGTCCATCCAGGACCTCCCCCAGTTTTTATGGGACATCAAACCCTTCACTACCTGTCAGGTATCTGAAAGCACTTGCTGTTGCTTTTTTTTGTTTGTTTGTTTTTTGTTGTTTTTTTCCGTTTCATCTGATTCTGGATTCAATTGTAGTCATCTCTCCTGGCTACATTAGTTCATTTACAGGATTTTTTCATCAGAAGCAACATAGAGGGATAAACATTCAAGGTGCAATGTAAAAGGACATATTATAGCCCTTTTTCTCTGACAGCTCGCTGTTTGTTTTTCTATCACAAAAATCTGGTGCCTGGTTCCCATTTAGCAATACTAAACAATGACATGAAAATATTGAAGGGTACTGAGTGATCGTTGTAATGTAAACATTCTGAAAAAAAACAAGCCCTCAGCAGCTAGCTGTCAGAGTTAGCACAACAAGATCGCTGATAGTGATGTAATAAAGTAAATAATGACCCCCCTCCGCCTCCCAATAGAAAAAAATATGTATTTTTATGCAGTGGATAATGAAACATCCTTAACCAAACCAAGTAGAACGGTTGGTTCAAGTCAGTATAAAATGAGCCATTAGTTTAACAGTCAATATCGCCTTTGCATATGATATAAAGCAAGGATTGTATAAAGCATTGTATTAATCTCTCCTGTGACATGTTTTCTGAGGGGAATGTCCAGGGTTGTGTCAGGACTGTGCAAGTGTGATGCAATTAGAGGCAAGCTCTAATGAAATTAGGTCATTATGAATCAGGTAATTATCAGCAGTCCCTGATCAAATTTGCGTAGAGACAACCACCATGGTAACTTGAGTTCAGTTCAACCTCTGCTGAAGCCCTTTTTGTAGCTCACCTAAAGGGTGTCGGGTCATCTTCCCTTGTTTGTTTTGCACTGCACATAAAAGTGCACATAAAAAAACAATACGAACTGGATAATTAGATAGCTACAGAATGCATAATTTGCCCTACATGAGTTTCATGTCGTCTCTTGCTTTGTGAGAGAACGTGGCAACCGGACAGTGACTGAGTCTCCAGCCTCAGTGTCCCAGCCGGTTTAATCTACATGACAAATCCCGCACTGTCGGAGTGTCCATCCCCTTCTGGAATATCCATACCCGTTTTGTCTGCATATGCAGGTGGCGAGCAAAAAGGTTTGGACACCCGAGTTCTGGCCGGGCCTGTTTCCCTCTACCTTTATTTATAAGCGGTAGTGAGAGGAGACAGCCTGTCTTAACCTCTCCATCTCACAGAGCAGGTGTGGAGTAATGGTTCCAGCCCTCTCCATACATCAAGTCAGCTTTTACCGCTAAGGAGAATCTGGCCAGCCAGCTCCATAACTCTCCCCCCATAGTTTCATTATACGCCGCAGGATCCTCCCACACCGGAGAGGATCAAAGCCAAGAGGGTGGTGAGTGGGTGTGTAAGTAAAAGAGATGTGTGTGTGTGTGTGTGTGTGTTATGTGCATGTGTGTGTGTGCTTGTGTGTGTGTATTAAGACAGGGATGCAGGTTGGGGGGGGGGGGTTAAAGTCCGCTGAGGACAAGTCAGGGTCCTGATGCTTTTATTCATGGTTCCTTTCCCTGTGCCCGGTGTCATGAATGAATCGGTTGCAGGTCATCTTAATATGCAGCCAGAGAGGAGGGGGAGCACAGGGGAGGTCAAGGACACTGCCCACAGATGTGCCATTCAGGCAAATTAATTATGCATCAAAGGCCACGTCATTTTCACACTCTTACACACCCAAACACACATGCGCATGCACACACACACACACACACACACACCACCTCTACTCCATCCAGATAGCACCTTCAATTCTCAGGTTGTGAGTGAGTTCCGTTAATAGAATTCCACCGTGATTGAAGCAGGTCTTTTTTTTTTTTCCTTGGCCTTGTCACCAGAGGAACCTCACTAAGATTCCTTTTTTCAAAAAGAGGCCATATCAGTGTGCTGCTGTAAGATAATTCCTCCATCTTGCATGTCTGGTATATATTCATTTTCACCCCTTTCTCTTGTTCTCTCTCTCTCTCTCTCTCTCTCTCTCACTCTCGCTCTCGCTCTCTTTCTCTGATAAACACTTCAAAGCCCCTCTGGTGTGTTTCATGTTGATGTGTTATTTTGCTACACATTTGGTCCTTCGCAAGGGCACAGGCTGACTCATCTTGTCATGGAGGGCAGGAGACTTTCACAGACAGGAAGGCCTGGTTTAGGCATTCCTTCTGGCATTCTCCGTCCTCCCTAACCTCTCTCTCTCTCTCACTCTCTCTCTCTCTCTCTTCATCCCTCAGGAATTCTCGTTCTCCCAAGTGTGGTGCAGCAACCAGCAACCCTTGCACTGTGCCTTCCTGCTGGAGAGATATAGTTCGGCCACCACCCAGCTATCCTGCAAGATCAGCGTGCGGCAGGTCAAGGGCCATGAGCAGATTCTGCAGGTCTACACTTCTGTCGTCGAGGTCAGTGCAGGGAAAAACCCACGTCGATAAATATCCAGCTACGTCCTCGTTATACTCGCACCTTAACCATCCCAAAGCCATCAATATATAAACACTGTAGTGGAATTTTAATGCAACCCTGTGTGACGATGCCAGTCTCAGAAAAAAAGGAGAAAAAAATGGGGGTCTTTGGGGGTTTGCAGTCAGCTGAAGTAGCTCGAGAGCTCATCCTTCAGGCATTCCAAAATGTCAGACACTGTTGTGACTTCTCGGCACTCCGCCTGCTCTGCTTGTCTCCTCCACAGAGTGAAAAACAGACGGTTCCATATTTTATGCAGGCAGACTGCACAGTCACCTCGCACACCGGGGCCAAAGCCTTCAAAATACCACTGTCAATCCGACAGAGGATCTGCGCCACTTTCGACACTGCCAACGCTAAAGGCAAAGACTGGCAGCTCTTAGCACAGAAGCTCCACATAGAGAGGTAAGGCTCTGCCATTCAGATATGAAGATAAAACACCTCCGGCTGTATCCGAGGCTACAGAGTTAATTGAAAACCTAGCTGTGGTCATCCACGCTTATCTTTCTCTTTTCTAATATAAATATGTCTCCTGTGGCTTGTGTAACCAGGGTAGCTTGCTCTCACACTGGTGATAATTTGGATGATTGGCTCACTATCTGCTACAGGGGATGTTTCTGAAGGAGGTTCTAAAGCTTAATCATGTATTAGCGTAAAACTGCCCATACATTTAAAAGGCAGACAGGGTTTGTAGGAGGCATGAAGTGGTTCATAGGTCACTGTGTTGTCACAGTGCCCCCTAGTGGATTTTCATTTACTTTCTGGGAAAGCAGAAAGCTGTCACACAAAAAAAAAAGAATGTTGAAAATTCTGTGAAATGACATTCTTAGATGCAATATGGCTGATCTCTGCATATGCAACACTTCAGTTAGGCTATGATGTCTTGGGCTTAGATCTCTGGTGTGATATTAACATTCCGAAGATAACCCAATTCAAATCCCACTCGCTTTAAAAAAATGAATATTTTGCAAGTGCAAGCACACTCATTTTCCTTGTCAAATGGTACACTGACTCCCCGCACTCTGTCTGTGTCGCCAGGAACCTGTCCTATTTTGCGAAGCAGAGGAGTCCCTCAGCCGTCATCTTGAGCCTGTGGGAGGCTCAGAACCAGGACAATGGTGACCTTGACTCGCTAGCCAGCGCCTTGGAGGAGATAGGCAAGATCAACTCGAAGCACCAGCTCAAGAGCCCCGACAAGATGCGTCAAGATTACAACCAATGAGGGAACAATTCTGGTGTTCTTATGGAAGGACAAAAAAAAAAAAAACAAGCAAAACAAAATGAGACAAGCTTAAAAAAACAACATGGTCTATTAATACCAATGTCTGATGACCGGTGTGTGATAGGAGAATGCAAACTCAATCCCTGCATCTCCAGGGTTTGTCACAGGGGAGGGCTGGTCAAAGTCAGTCCATAGCAGTGTGTCAATTACCTAAAAAGCAAACTGTTCAAGTGCTTCGTTTGAACAAAATATCATCTGTCAGATCTTACTTGCGGATCAAAGGCACTGTATTCTGTACTATATATGTGTGTGTGTGTATGCGTGTGTGCGTGGTGGTAATTTTTTTTACCATAGAATGAATAAAGAAACTTGGTACCAGTCTACTGAAGCCAAAAGAAAGTTTAACTTCTTATTTCGAGTTCATGTCATTTTTGTTTTCAAGGTTTACGGAGGCTTTACGATACGTGGTTGTTTCGCGTGACTTCTGTGACATACATATATGTGTATATCTACCTTTGCATTCTGTCCTGCTTGTATTCCTTTTACTGAAGCCTGCCTTCATAAAAGGACTGCACTGCATTTTGGCGTGTTTGTTTTCTGTTGTTATCTGTGTTTTGTTGACATTGAGGACCCTGTGAACTTTAATAGAAGCACCGAGTTCACTTCATAACTGCTAAACACTTTCTCACAGTACCAAACTCACAAAGTAGCATTTTTTTCTTCTCTATCCATGATAAGTACAGTCTCTATGTTTGTACTAATCTCGTCCCTCTCTGAGCCTTGGTCTATGGTGTTTGATCTTATTTGCATATATATTGACTCTTACATTTTCACATCTGTACCAAATAGCAGAGGAGAATTTAAAATGCTACACTAGGGGCTGTGTTTATTTTTCCTCTTCCTCTGTCCAGATACTTACCACTGTGCAGAAAAGAAGGAGAATAGTGTGAATAGTGCTTCAGCATGAAGCTGTTGGTGCTCGGTTGGGAATGTATTGAACCCTGGTTTTGCGAACAGTACAGTCCAATTTTTTTCCCCCGCTGCAAAGGAACCTCCTCAGAACAACTCACCCTTTACCAATATCAGGTCTCTAAAAATATCACACCACATAGACCACACCAGCAGAAGGGCCTTGTAAGGTACTCTGTCTGGCCTTTTTCCCTCTCATATAAGCATCATAATCTTTAAGCAAGATTGCCCGCATTTATTTTGCTGTTATCAGTTTGAGGAAGACATATTGGTATCATATCCTCTCTGAATCTTTATTTTGAGGTTCTTTAGCTGTATTTAGTTTGTTCAACAGTCCTGTGACCTAAATGTGCATATTTTGCTCAGGTTCAAACATTATGCAAGGTTAGCAGGTCCGCAAAAATATGCGTAGCCACTGGACATACCATTACATCCACTTATTTATGTGCCAGAAATGTTACTCTGTGGCACAGAACGGCCTGCTGTTAACCTCAAAACATTACATTTCACTCCCACTGACAAAATACACCCAGTAGTTGATGGTCTTATATATATATATATATATATATATATATATATATATATATATATATATATATATATATATATATATATATATATATATATATATATAAACATTTTTTTTTTAACAAAAAACAATTGAAATTCAATTTTATTCAGATAATATCTGTCTACTGCTCCCACTCCACAGCATTTGTTCAGTCAGTGTACTGTATATACCACACTGCAACAATGTTATGAACAAGAAGGCTGCCACAACAAAACTGAAGATCTGTTCTGGGGTTGTTCCCTCCTAGCTCACTTTGAACAAGCCATGCTACTCTGTGCTGTTCCATGCAGAGCTTAAGTTGTCTTACCATATGCTTTGGCAGAAAGGCTGGTCTATGCCATGCCATGAGTCACAGCCCTGCTTCAGAACCTGATCAAAGTGCCAGCCAGTCACCGCCTTCCATCATGTGGAATTCCAACGCGGAGATTCTGACTAGTTGGTGGAAACATGTCGTCAAGCAGGCTCCACAAGGAACCGTGCAGGGCGGATGTGTTATTTAGAAAGCCTTGGTAAAATCAACATACAATGAACAGGGTTTCTTCTGTTAGAGGGAGGAGAAAACAACCAAGGGGGTATAGATGTCATGGAATAGTGGAAGACCAGCTTTATACAGGTATTCACTTACAGTTGGGGTGGGGGAATGAGAGGGTCTGTCACACAAGTAAACGCAGAGTGATTTGAGGTGATATAAAATGGTTCCTTTTTGAGATTGGCAGGTTGAGGCTAAGATTTGTCACCAGAAATTGGTTCTCTCCCAGAGCATCAAATCAGTTCTCTCCCTTGGCATCACTGCAATGGAGAGACCCTGTACAAACGTAGCCATACCCCACCCCACCACCACCCCCCCACCCCCCCCTGCATATGTATCTAATTGGCATACTTTTAATGAATGAGCTAAATGGCTGCAGTTGCTGAACTGTCAACAAATCATTTGATGTCCCTCCAACAATTTATTTTTCTTCCACTCCTGCAAATATTCTATCATTAATTTATTCAAATATTGGAGGCCTGCAAAATATTGTCTATTGCATTTAAAGAAATCAAAAGTATATAAAGGCTAGAGTATGGTGAGGTATATTTTGCTTTGAGGCTAATTTTGTGGTTTTTGTTTTACTTTTTAATAGTTATTTCATTTTATTTTATTTTTTTTTTTTCGTAAATGCAAGCTTTGTAATGACATTTTAAAGGTTATATATTACATTGGAGTACCACAAGCTTCTATCTTGCAATTCTACTTTTTTTTTTCCTGAAAAGAATACAGTATTGTTTTCATCAGATGTTCTCTGTGATTTAATGTGCCATTAGTCCTTATGTTTTTGCCATTTGTTGTTAAATGTGTGTGTTGTTGACACATGGGTCTCTTATTTTGCTCAGTGTTTTCAGAGAAACTGAGGGAAAATATAAGTGTTTTTCTTTTTTCATTGTTTTTTCACTGAAAATGTGTTGCTATGAGTGCAACATTGTAGCCTAGAAATCTAGATGTACCCTAGCTGTGGCAAATAGTGTTGCTTAGCTGGTACGTACCACGCACCATAGCGCCTCAGTAGGTCTTCTACCAAGGCTTTGTTGGACCAAAAGACAGTGCTCTGTCTTTGTAGAGAGTCATTGGGAGGGTTTGCACAATGACAACAGGGCTGCGACGGTGCAGAACAACAACTGAGATGGCTGTGATTGGTCATAGCGCTATCCTATTGCGTGCAGAGGCAGTTTGAAAGACAACCGCTGATTTTGCCCCAAGGATTGAGTCCGGTCTATTGGTTATGGCCAGACTATACATTTTGATGTTATAGTCTGGCTTATCAGTCTAGAAACATTAGGTCCACGGATGGAAACATGGCTACCCTGTAATCTCCCTTTCTATCTTTTTTTTCAGCTCACAAATTTAGTTTCTCTAGAACCCTTGCTGTCACGCCATCCTTCATATCACATTTTCACTTAAAGAATCAACTTTGGTGTCCTTGAAACATATGGATATGCTCTTGTTTTTCAGGGTCATCATGTACGAACACATTTAGTTATGCCCATTTAGACACTAAAATCTTTCTAGTCATCTAAGATAGCCAGGTGATTTAGCACTTGGTCTCAGTTGCACTTCATCAAAATTTTTGTATTGATCAATTTTACATATTTCTTTTGCTCGCTTTTGGAATTTATTTAATTGAAAAGAGAGAGAGAGAGAGAGAGAGAGAGAGAGAGAGAGAGAGAGAGTGTGTGTGTGTGTGTGTGTGTGTGTGTGTGTGTGTGTGTGTGTGTGTGTGTGTGTGTGTAACACATTTGGAACTCATTGGTGTTCTACTTTCCTATCTTATCTAATTCAAAAACTATTTTTACACTTCCTTATTTCTCTGCCATTTTCATTGATTTGGTCCATTTGGATGTTCTAGGTCAAATCTGTTCACTGATGTCTCAGTTGGTTCATGTGTTCCAGCCCACCTACATCTAGTCCAACTGCTCTCTCACACAAACATGTGTTCAGCCCACAGCCCACGTGAGACATCTGTTTCTCTCAGTTCAGTGCATGTACATAATACTATTATGTTTGTTTGTCTGAGACTGAATATGATTAATATCTCTGTGTATGTTATTCACTTCAAAGAGCACCTGTTGTTTTTTTTCTTTCTTTCTTTCTTTCTTTCTTTCTTTCTTTCTTTCTTTTTCTTTGCAGATATATTTGGACACTTTTGGAAATGTCTGGTTGGTTCTTGTCACCACACACATTTTATGGCAGTTCTCTCTCACTGTCCATATCACGCATGGCCTTCTGCATCATTATCACTATCCTTGTGCCTTGTTTATCTACTGTAAATGGTGAATGTTGTAAAGTACAGGTGGAGCTGAAAAACAAAACCATAGTACATTACATCAAAAGGTATATATGAGTATACTATTGGGTAGGCAGCAAGAGCTTTTTTTCTAGTGCGAAACATCCATGTTTGGTATTGCCGGGGCAGCTTGTGGTATAATGTATCTATAATTATGAACATTTTGGATGTTTTCTGTACAGTAGAATTTGCAAATGTATATGCAGCCTTTTGGAAATAAATGTACAGTTGAAATTAAGGTTGTTTGTTTGTGTAAGTGGATGTTTTAACATTCTCCATCAAGTGAGGTGTGCAGGGAAAAGACATAGGCTGCAAGCTGCAAAAGTCTGTTTTTACTCTGGGTTTTATTTTCTCACTGTTGAGTGGTCAGCCTCTCCGAGACGATGGATAGAGCTTTCTATGTATTCTAAGACATAAGACTGATTTGCCTGTACGTTGATCATAGAACTATCTGGAGGCACTATAGTGTGGCATTTCACTAATTAGCTTTATGTTACAATGCCATCTAGTGGTCTCATCCCTCTGCCCTACTCTCCTCCAATGTACTGTTGCTCCAGTCCAGACAATTCTTGCTGTATTCTCAGATACAACTAGGTGACAACCTTCAGATATCCCTGCAGTACCGTACCTTTGCCGAAATGTAAGCAGAAACAATGTTTAGTAAGGCAGCTCAGTCAAGGATCCTAAACCTCTCATGATATGCATAGGATAGTCTCACTTTCTTGATGACATCAAGAAAGTGACAGGGATGTTCTCAAGAAGATAATATGGTAATCATATTTAAGTATAAAAAATATGTCTACAACTACTAGATTTAACCAGTGTTCAGCGAGAATGTAATACTCTGTAATGCAATAAGATTAGTCAGTAGCTCTGAGCTCACACTGTTTAGAAGTACAAGCTGAGAAATCCACCCATATTTCTGCCCTCTCTGAGCCATCTGAATATACTTTTCTATTACAACTGCAGCTTTTTGAATATTGAATTTAAAATGTCTCGCCTCATAGATAAGCCCTTAAATAGTCTAGCTGCAACATCCAGCATCACAAAGACCTGTTTCCTTATCACAGTCTTTGCCTTTGCACAGCAAGGGGTATCTTGTAAATCCATGGATAGTAAAAAAAAAAAAGTACAGACAGTCAGCCCAGTGCTTTAACAGGCCTCTTTTCTGCTGCCTTTGTACTCACACGTAAATTAAGTCCTATCATGGGAGGAACAGTGGACAGCGCTGACACTCACCATAATGACCAGAGTGATTCCATGACCCCCAGTGTCTGCTTAACTGTTGAGCTCCACTGGGCTAAGGGCTTGATAAGGTGCTTATCACACCAGGGCAATTTCCTCATAGATTTCAAATGTGCCAGGTCTTCAGCAGAGAACTCCATTCCTTGGGTCAATAGAACAGTTTAAAGCCATAGGGGAAAGCTGGAGAGGCTACTGTACGTTGTAAAATAACCTCTGCACACGAAGACAACAAATATTTCCTCACTCATGAGGTGCGTGCAATAAACCTCCACCATTTCGACATGTTTAAAGTGACTATGGTTTATCGACCTTACCAAGGCAAGACAGACACACTGTATGTGCTGTGAACCAACTATTCCAAAACATAGTAGACAGAATGAAGACAAACCCAGTCTCAAGACACCTTTATTGACTGGGATATTGGGATATCATTACCATCACAGAAACAACAACACAGAAGAGTTAAATCCAATGTCTGAGGAAGGGAGGAGACTGTTGAGCATTCCTAATCTTCATGTGGTTCACAGTAACTGTTTAACTTGCATTGGATTTGTCAGAGGCAGACAACTTGTCTTGACTTTTCGTTTCTTCGTGTCTCTTATCTCTAAGTGAGCAGTGGTAGGGAAAACCCCTCGCCTTCTGGCTTATCATGTCAAAAAGAGTCACAGTAACTTAAAAAAAAGAGAGAGAAATGAAAACATGGCATGTTTCAATTAATTATTTATTAAGTTAACCCTAGGTATAGCTTTATTTTCCTATTTTCCTATTCCTGCGTTACAGCTGCTGTGGTAGTGTCTGATTTACAGTATGTTTATCAACAGTAAAAAAATATTTTTAAAAAAATTACACTTAAAACAGTGGAACTTATACAACATGCTTGTCTGTTTTGATACAGAAGCAGAAATATTGTACCAAGTAGGCCTACCATCGCATTCCAGTTATAATATTTATTAAGTTACTAACTTGCAGTGTTCAGCATTGAGTAAGAGTTGAAGTGTGTTGTTCACAGGTGTTAGTCCAAGTCACCAGTATAAATCAAAGTCTTTTGGTCTGTCTTCCAGAAGAATTTTCAAACTGCAAGCTTAAATAAACATATCAAGCTTTCATCTACACTGGATATAGGCCACATACAGGAAGTCTACTGATGAACTCAATAACTATTTAAATGAATAACTGACAGACATGCTTGGTAACTGAGTGAGCTGGGCCTACCTTCATCAAAAGGGTCAGAACAAACAACATGATGAAGAGCTGCTTTTTTCTGGCATTCTCTCACACTGGTATGAAATTCCCCTTTGACTTGCTGAATGTTTCCCTAGTGGAGCCTAATAAGCCGTTTCCTTTTCTGCCATTACGCTGATGGTGACTTGCCAGCAAAATATCACAGGAGCCCAGGCAGCAACCCTAAAGATAATGTCACCCAAATGTCTCTGTGTGTAGGCCTAGGCATACATTGTTGAAGGTGATAAAAGGAGAAATAAAACCTCTTTTTAAGAGAAAAAAAACTTAAGTAGACCTCTGAATAGTTTTATTTGTTTTCAAGAAAATATGCAAAATGTTAGTAAAGTAGACCCATGGGTTACTTTTTATATCACAGAAAATAATAACAGCAATACTGTGTTGCACAGAATTCAGTTTGTGATAGTCTACTGGATACTAATATGCCAATGAATAACACCTGACACAAGGGTAGCCTATTTATTTTCAAATGCTTTCCAGTTACCACTAAACACTTACGTGTGATAAGCATGTGCCTCTCTGTGTGTGGGAATGTTCTTCTCCCATTTTCCTTCAGTTTTTTTCTTCAACTGGCCTCACCTACTGTGACGCACTGATAAGTTTGCGGGGCGGATGCATTGACTTGTCCCACAGCTTCTCCGGAAGTTTATGCTGTCAGTGTAGGAACCGGCTGGAACGAGCTGTCCATTCCGCAAAAATAGCAGAAAAGGCCAAGAGTCTTGTCAAGAAAAGTCCCTCTTGCCTTTCTACAATGTCAGTGCGAAGAAGACATCGAAATTAAGTATGAAGCGAGTACGCAACCAGGTAGGTTGTAGCCTAAACTAAACCTCAGCTTTCAAGGCTGGACTTCAGTTCATGGAGAAGTCGAAGTCGAGATGTCGGCTCAAGCTGTAATGTTAACGTCAGTGGGCCTATGGAGAACTATTAATCGTTGGCTATAAGCTTTTGTCAATAGTGTGGTGATTTCAAGTCGACATAGCTCGTAAAAATAGGACACAGCAGCAAGTTATTTGTGTCTTTCTGCTAACAATAAGAGGTTACATTAGACGCGCGTGTAATTGATTCCCAGTTTGGACAGTCAATGAATGCTGCGGGACTGACATAACAATCTTCTTTGTATTCCATGGAGGAATTCTATTGATAAACAGCATACACCATACATTTCTGTCTTGGTTTCATTTCAAATACAAATGTAGACTGAGTTTTGGTCTTTTTCAGTTTATATTCTTGCTATGGCTCATTCACCTTGGCGCTGCTAGGACACTTGCACCTTGGGAACTAGACGAAAATCTTAAAAAGAATCGAACAGCACGAGACATTTCTTGTAAAGTAGGAGCGTATCAACATGGTGGTGTCTGCTGTTTGGAATGTCCAGCAGGTGAGTAAGTAACGATGCCTTAAGGGGCGCACATTATTTTGGTGGCCCCAGGTCGATTTAAATAAACTAACTGTTGAAACTTTGTTAACTAAGATTTATGATTCAGTTTGATTAGCCAGTTATAAAGAACGTTGTGTAGGACAGGGGTTCTCAAACTTTACTTGGTCAGGGACCCTTCATGGAGCAAGATTTTTTTTCAAGAACCCCACATAATAGAAGTTTATAGCTATTTGTTCTTTTGGATTCTTTTGAACTCATTCTCATTTTTTAACTTGTGCATATTTTGTGGTATTAGCAAAATACACATTTTGATAATACCACAACACTTTTAAATAGGTATGTTATTGCATTTGGCCAAATGTTGGCAATCCTTTTAAAACAATGCAGGAGCAGTTTTAAAAGGATTGATTTTTTTGTGAAATGTAGGCCTACTGTGTTAAAACATTTGTTTCACGTGACTAATAATATTCATTTTACTTGCAGTTAACAAATACCTAATGAACGTTTTTTGACAGATTGATGCAATGTGTAGGCTAACTTGTCACTAATGTTGCTGTTACCAGTGCCGGTGGGTGTAATAAACACAATACGATTGGGATCTATACTAATCTGGTATTTTTTCTCCCCATAAAACAAGTTTATATTTTGTAGCAAACTTATTCACGGACGCCCTGGCAACATGCTGTGGACCCCTGGCACTCCCTAGACCCCAGAGAATCAATTAGTGTAGGATTACTTAGTTTCTGAAAATTTAGCCTCCCTGAAAAGACGCTTTCCATTATTCCTGTAAAATGTTCTTTTGAACTACAATGCTTAATTTAACCATGTCTTGTGTTTCTCTCATCAGGTACCTATGTTAAGGAACACTGCACTGAATCATTGAAGGAGGGAACCTGTGAAGCATGTGATTATGGTACATACACTGAAGATAATAATGGACTAAGTCGGTGTTTATCATGCGCTATATGTCCTCCAGGTGAGTCTTATTTCATTCATTGACAGTAGTTTAAAGTAATCCAATATTAATTTAATACCATATTTTACTAATTGATTTTATGTTTGCCCAATAAATTGTATAGACTGTTTTGTTTGACCAGGTAGCTAGTTCAAAGGCAAATGCCTCTGGACATTTTTTGAGAATGTTCCTTCAAAGATGCATGTAGAAGCAAGTGACAGGATGTATATTACAATTAAAATCATTTGCTGTTGAAATGTGTGGGACCTGCAGTTGCTTACATGTCCCAAATACACATTGGCACATTTAGTAATAATAATATTCTTTGGAGAATACATTTTTTTAAAGGCCGTTTTCCTGAACGGCTATATACTAAATGACCGCCAACTAACAAGCATAAGAGTGTCCTTTAGTTGTATAACAATCTCTTTGGGGAATGCACAATCAGAGGGAAAGTGGAATAGAGCGAGAGGCCTACCTAAACCATTGCGACACTGCATTTAGGTTTATAAAGCTGGTTCAAATGCACTGCCTCTGCAAATACTCTGCACAGCATCAGAATGACTGGATTTGTGTCTGAGGGGTGGTGTAAACTGCCAGTGTGCCTCAGGCAACAGCAACGCTGTACGATGGGTCTTTCAGCAAGTGCAAATAGGCTGCCACTGAAACAGGCCATCAGACTGACTGGTCGCTCCTATCCTTAGACAAACGGAGAGACAGTTTAATAGGCTTCAGAAGCAGTGTGCAGATGTTCCCCTATGCTGGTGACAACAGTGTTGTGCTGGTGGATGGTGTAATCTGAAAACACAGTGTTTATTAGGCGTGCAGACAGTGATTGAACCCTGGATTTTTTTTTTTTTTTAAAGAAATAAACTGAAAAAGAGTGGCACATTGATTTTATTAACAATTTCCTGTGCTTGCTAATTTAGACAGAATGTGCTAAGTAGTTTAGCCCGGATGTGCTAAGTAAGAATACACACAGCAGGGTTTTATAATGATCACCTGCAACAGAGAAAATTTGTTTTGGCATATCTGTTGACCAAATATAGCCTCAACTACGAAAAAGAGACAATGCAGAGGACCACCGACTTTTTTATTGGTCATTGTGAGTGTTAAATGTTTTTGTGCTGCAGATGTGTGTGTCAACTTGGCAAGCCCAGAACCTGCGGCCTGCTTAACTTGCTTTGCCAAGTGGCTTTGTTCCAGGTTGGCTTGCTTTGGCCAGCCCTGGCGTTGGTTCAGCTTGGTGTTAAATTTTTAGTTTGTTTTGCTTGTTGGTGGTCAATAACCAATACAAACATTGCAGTCCAAACAAATCCTAAATATGCCACAGTTCGGGTGTTCTTGCCAGTGGCAAAAATGAATGAATCAAACCCAGCAAAGTATTTATATACACAGGGCACAGGAAAATTGGGCTAAATTGTCATGAAGAAACCAACAAGTTGTCTGTCCCCTCTCACCTTCTCTTAACCATGTGTCACCAATATTTGTCCTGACATTTTCTATAACCCTCCAGTCACTAGCAAACATAGGGTCACTGAAATATGTAGTAAAAATGTGCACTGAACTGGTGGTCAAGTAATATGTCAGAGCAAAGTTGTGTGTATTTATGTTCACTTGGAGCATGTGTCCTCTCTTTGCAGATCAAGTGGCCGCAAAAGTCTGCACACGCACCAGCAACACAGAGTGCCAGTGTAAAGATGGCTTCTTCTGTCTTCCTCACCATGCATGCGAAGTGTGCAAGAAATGCTCTAAGTATGCTGCAGTTTCCTTCCTTTGCAATAGGGACTTGTATTATTAATCAGAGAACAGCAGAATTCCTTGAGAGGAGTGTACCAAGAAGAAGGCAAAAGGAATTCATTCCTGCACGGGTGCACTGTGCTGTGATATAGATCAAATAGAATTTGGACTTCATATGTTGCTTGAGTATGCCTATTTAATACAGCATGCTGCCAGATGTTGTGCCGTAAAATGGTTGGGCTGCCGTGAAACACGAGGCAAGGCAATCGGCTTTGAGCAGTTTGAACAGGTTCTTGGTTTGTCTCTGTGTTTACTTACTGTGGCAACATTATTTTTTAATCACCAGATGTAAAGAGGATGAGTTTGAAAAGAAGCGTTGTACCCCCACTTCCAACACCATCTGTGAGAAGGAGAAGCCCCAGAACACCACAGGTGCTGCTCCTTAGTAATACAGATGGACATAAGTTATTGATTTTTGATGATGTGCCTTCACACCTTCCCATATGAGTGCACTGCATCTGGAGTGTCTCAGTTTGATTTAAACAAAAATGGCACATTTACACTACACTTTGCACCAAAGTGTAATGATTATTTTTACTTCCTTACTTACTTTTGTAGGGATTGTAGTTGCTGTCCTCGTTACGCTAGTAGTGCTTGGAGTCATCGTCGTCGTTTATTTGAGGAAGACCTTGCCACATAAATTCAGAGGTAAGGACATAATATAGGTTCGGAATGAAAATTTGTATTATCTTAGTTATTTTTGTATTATCTAAGTTATTTTATCATATTTACAATCTTCTTATTTTGTTGCACTGTTTCTATTCTATTTAGCTATTTCTGACTCACACAAAAAATACTTTTAGAAATAGTTTCAAAACATTAAACTATTAAATGCAGTTGTGCACGTTGCTTAATATTTATAGGTAACCACACTATTTCTTAAAAGAATTTAAGGAACATTTTTTCCCCTTAAAAGCTAAGAAAGAAAACTTTTGGATTATCAGTAGTCCACTTCCAACAAAGAATTCTTGCATATTCTTGCATAACTATTCAGTCTGAATGGGTGACTCTCAAAATGTGTTTTGCAACAGTGGATAGAATTTTTGGATTCAAAGAGACAATTTAAGGAAAAGTAGCACAGATTCCAGGTTGGTTATGAGTAAAGTTTGAAGCAACCTTCTACTTTTTCCTCACTGCATCACCCAACGACCTTGGGGCCTTCTGATAATTGCTTGGCAGAGTACAGATTGAACAAAAAGAAACGGACAAATCTGTGAAACCAAAACATCTGTGCTTACAAGCTAAAACACAGTTGGAACACAGTTTGTGGAACCAAAACACCTTCTGTGGAATGAGTCAAAAGTTAAAAGAGATCCCTGGCTATCAGGACACGTTAGCCTTATAAGATTGAAAAAGGTGGGAAAAAAATTGGGAAGATATAGTTTTATTTGCTGAAGTCTTCTCCATTTTAAGAGGAATATATATTTATAGTCCTGTGCATTTAACCTGAAGTGACCGCTGCTTGCATGTGCAGGTAATAAATAGCCTAACACACAAATGATCTCTGCATGCTTTGGGCAACTTTAAATCATTAATATAGAAAGCAAAAAATACATTATCATATTGGGGTGTAATGTCTGCTGCGAATTCAAAACAAATTTTTGACAAGAACTAACAAGTTACACTATTTGATTCAGTAAGTTACAGTTTATGTTAATATATGGTTTGTCATGTGGTGAGTATCGAGTTTGTGAGCTAGTCAATTAAGAGGAAGAACTGGGTGTTGCAATGGGAAGAGGCAGAGAGAAATGTGGTATAAAAAGTACATTTTCTCAAAAGTTTCTCAGTGACTGGAAAGCTTATATTGTGCAATTACATGCAATATATGATGGCACGGTGAAATACATAGCATATAGAAAATTATGTTTTTTGTCAATGACCTTTTGAACTTATGTTTGCAATACGGGATTCTTTTATTTATTTATTTTTTCTGGGGCACATAGTCAAGGCAGGAGGCATTTGTTGTCAACTGTTACTATAAAGCGTTGTGGGCAACACTGTAAAGTTGACCAACCCCTCCTAACTCCCTGGGATCTGTGAAGTCAAATGGAAACTGTAAGCACAGCACACAGTAACGTATAACACTGGATTGCAGCACCCTTTATCATCTCCTGGTCTAGGAACAGGTTATCAGACACAGAGGGTTATGTTGACCCACAAATGTCTGAACCAGTGAGGGAGAGGCAGGCATATCACCATCCCACCCCAGATGTCCTTGACATCTTGTCCTCATCCTCACCCCATCATGTGAAGTTTCCTAAAATTAAGGAGAACTGTCTTTTTCCAGACTGAGATCCAGCTGATATAGTCCACACATTACGGCAAAGACTTTGGTTTGTTGATACATGGAATGACTTACATTCTTTGCTCAGGGTAAAATTGACAAGCTTGTAGTTAGTCTCAGAACTGACGTCAATGTGCCACTGCTTGGAAAATACAGTTTATTTGTGACTATATTACCAAATACCTTTTTTTTCTTGCAGATGCTTTGAGAAGAAAAACTTCACACCGCAGAAATCTGGTAAATATTATGTATCTAGACAGTCAAATAATTAACTTCATAACCACAACATGCAATTATCACATCCTTGAAAGTGGAGTGTTTTCAGAACTCCCACTGAATGCCCAGCATGCCCTTTGCAAATGTGAGCTAAATTTGTTGTTAGTTATTTGTATTCCACGCTGCTTCTATACTTAATTGAGATTCCTGTATAATCTTGAGCTATATTCTCAAGTGAGCAGGATATCTTTAATTATTTTGACCAGTGAATCGTTCTTTCAAACTGTGGTGTTGACATTCTAAATGCCTCTTAAATGTCCCCTTAAGGAGGAGAATGTCGATGTAACTGAGGATAGGCCTGATATGAAGGAGCCGATGCATCTCAACCTAAAGCAGCTGGTGCGTTCTGGGGCCACTGAAGATGAGGACACAGGCCTCGGGGAGAGCCTCCCTAACACAGCCAGCTCCTCGCAAGCCAGTTTGTCCGCGCTCCCGCCTTCCTCCCACCCCCCGCTCTCCTGCAGCAACAGTGGCAACAGTAGCAGCAGCAGCAGCAGCAGCAGCAGCGCTGCGGCCCCCAACCCACTCACACAGCCTCTCCTTCGGGTGAGCGTGTTCTCACTGTGCACCGCATCCGCTTTCTGTCTGTCCGGGTCCATGTTGTCCTAGTAGGGGCCGGCAGTCAGGCAGGTAGTGTTGTTTTCAAAGGCTGGTGTGGCTGGAAGAGTTGTCCAATGCAGACATTCTCATGTGTATACAGTTCATCACACATCAGAAATTGAGATCAGTCAATGAAAATACGCACAATCAGGTCTGCTGTTGTATTGAAAAAAACGTGCTATTACACTGTGCCTTTGACTACAAGACTGCCCAGCTCAGATTTAATCTTGCTGCCCTTTTCCAAGCTTTTCTGCCAGTCAGAAACTGCATAACTGTGATATTCCAGCTGCTCTAAAGCTTTGTGTCATTAACACTTGATGACTTCTTTTCGAGAGAGAATTGATTCATTGATGTTGTATATTTTAGAAATTACAGTGTGAAGTGTTTATATAAATATATCACACAACAAATTGGTACTGTATCCCACATAAGTACATATTTCAGATATACCAACAGTGTTTTCTGCTTTAGGTGATACAAGGTGATATTCCAAGGCTTGTTCCTCTACTTGGTAAGGAAATGGATGTACACATTTAAGAATGTTTTGCTATACTTGGTTTCATTGTAAATAACTACCATGAAAATTGCCTTATAGTACCTAAATGATATTCAGGTCTTTTGCTTATTTGTTGTAGGAGAAGAATCACTGAGGAAATCTTTTGACCTTTTTGAGGAGGTTGACGTGACGTTTCACAAGAGATTTTTCCGGCATTTAGGACTCACTGACAATGACATAAAAAGTGTGGAAATATCTCAGCCAGATGACAAAATGTATGGACTCTTACGAACATGGATGGAGAGAGAAGGAATGAAAGCCAGCATTAATGATCTCATAGATGCATTGCTATACCTAGACCAGAGGTTGTCAGCTGAAAACATCATTGATAAAGCATTAGAGAGGGGCCTTTATAAGTACGAGGAGACTTGTTGATGTCTGCTTAAAGCCATGCAAACTGAGCTGAATATTTGTATAACTGTTTAGAAATGAATTTGTATATTTTTTGATTTATGGTCTTCATGTGTATTTTCTGTTGCACTGGCAGTTATAGCTAATTGTACATGTGTATGTGTTTTTTAGGTACAGTATGTTTACAATGAAATGGAGCACAATATTAGTCTGTGAATTAGTTTAATGTAAAGATTGTTTATTGTATGCCCATACATAAGGTTTTGTAAAATATGTATTATTTATTTTTGAACAGTATGAAGAAATACAGAGTTTGTAGCAAATAATTTAATTGGGAAAATCACCAATATCATTACAAGTAAATTTCAGTTTCAAGTGTTTCTAAGAAAATAGAAGTGTCCTTTTGTATATTCATTAGGCCAAAACTTTGCTACAAGCTGTCTCCTGCTCCTAAACCTGCACTGTTGGAGTGTCAGTCATATTATGACTATCATAGTAAAATGTGCCTTGCTCTTACAAATACATTTGACCTTTTGGTGGCTTTGAAGTCCCTTTTTTTGGCATGTGTTGAGGCATGTATTCTGGTGTCATGTTTATCCAGTATTGCTTTCATAGCAGTACACTTAGATAGTTTTGTCTGCAGAAAATTCTGAATGTGTTGTAATGGAGCAAGGATGATTTTTGACTTGTAGATCTCATAATTACCACAAACAGTTAGATTTATCAATCAAATTTTGAGATATTTGAATGTCTTTGAATGTTAGAGTGGCTTCATGAATAAACTATGTGTATACGTATACTATGTGTAATTCGGTAACCCTGTTATTGTGAACTATTTCCTGTTGCTGTACTTTTTTCATGAGAAACGAACAACAAATTGCCTGGGTATTATTCTCCGTTATTTCTTGTGTTTGCAACTCAGGGTTTACTGTTGTGTATTGTATCTTCTGATTTGAGGGTGACACACTGAGATTAAAAGTTATACATTTCCATTTGACTGTTTTCTTGTAAATAAATATACATTCTAGAAAATTCAGAACATTTGAACTGTATTATTTTTGTGTTTTACTGTTTAAGTACCACTTATCAATAGTAATAGAATCTACATGGCTTGCTTGAATAGTATTAGTGTATTTGACTTGAGGTTGTGTCAGCCAAATGTATGCAGTACTAGTCATAACCCATGTCATATTTGCCCCACCGCAAGCTGCTCATGGTACTGCAAAGGTGGACTCTTAGGATCCTCTCTGACATGGAGTAACGCAGGTTCAATAAAGCAGATTTAACCTGTGCTGTGGCTCTGATGTTTGCTATCTGAAGACCACTGCAACAGTCCAGTGTGCGGCTTCAATAAATTTAACATTTAACATTTTTGTTGGCTTAATGGAGGGTTTAGTTCTCGCACTTTACTTTTTACGTGTACTTGGCAGATGGCATCATTTAACGTCACATTTTCTTCCAGTGGGATTTCACAGATCTATGTGACATTTCAATAGATGTTGCCACAATGTGGAGCCATTTATAGATTATACAGTATCATAATGGAGTTGTACAACACCTGGAGATGCAACTGTGTGTTTGACCCTGAAACATTGTTGGTAGGCCAACAGGTGCAACACTGTTATTTGAACCTAGATCAGACTCTTTCATCACACTTTTTTTTTAATCTGACAGAAACCTCATTCCTCACAGTTAATCAATACCCACACATTAATCTAATGTCAGTCAAAAGATACTGGTTGTACAATTAGGCCAATCACTTCCACCTGCTTGTCTAGACAGCTCTGATGTGTGGGTGGGTGGGGAGATCCAACTATGTTATGAACTTTAGTCCTCACTTTCTGACAATATGTCAGTACTTAATTTTTGTGTGATAGATAGATAGATAGATAGATAGATAGATAGATAGATAGATAGATAGATAGATAGATCAAGACCACGTGATAGATTCTATGATAGGGAAAAATTCCTTTAACGTCCACATGATGTCAGCACATATTTTCGCAGTGGTAAAGGTGCGTTAAGGAAGTGGGTAAGTCTTTAGGCAGTTGTTTTTTTTTTTTTAGTTTATTTTTAAGTTTATTGGTGATTTGTTTTACTTATTGATAAACAGTGAAAACTACTAACTCTCCAAAGCACCTTATTTGATCTGTAGCCCAGCCTACTTTAAATTTTCTTCTCGGAAATCTTAACCTATGGCTAGAGAACGACATTTCCCATCGCTCACTGCGCAAAAATGAGGAAATACAATGTCCTTTTGAAAAACTTGAGTGTTCTTGTACACTTTGGTTTCGTTGTGCCGTGTATTAATTGACCCTCTTCCAACGATGAAAGGTATGAATTTAGCGGGCTTCCAAGTCACGCGTAGCCTAATTGTTGACCTTTTAACGTAGCCTAGCTCAAGAGTGAATCAACAACAATGGCGCAGTTACCAAACATATTCGCCCTTATTTTAACCCAAGTGGATAGTCAGATAGTTGGTGGTGTCATTTCGTCTGCACTTCCTCGTCTTGTTGGTCAGAACACCTATGTTTATTATCTGGCGCAGTAGGCTATTTATTACGGAGTTATTGGCAATGTTCTGTCACCCTGGGTGTCACGCAACGTGGGACAGTATTAATTTGCATTCAAGACTGGATGACAAGCCTTGCACCTAAATAAGAACAGAGCGCCGGAGTGGAACAAAGGAAGAGGAACTGAAATTGTTATAACATTTTCAAAGTTCTGTTATTGAAATGTAGGGGGTGTTGCTATGAAACCACTTTTGGACTTTCACATGACAGGTTGGTAGTTGGATTCAGCTGCCCCAGTTGAGAAGTGAGGGGGACCTAGTCTGTGTACTGCAGGTAAGATAATTTTTGTTTCTTATTTATTTATGTATTTTTTTGGTTTAGACTTATTCACGCCATGCATAGACCTATTCATTCATGCAACCACCATTGTCGCAATAGGCCCTAGACAATTTCTAATAGAATTACGCAGAAGCTAAAGACTGTTGTTGAGTGACCTGTTTGATTAATAGTATTGCAATACCCTAGTCTCACAGGAGATTTGTAGCTATTTCCATTTATCTCAGACATGTAAGCAGTGTGCCTCATATGTATGGTTTCATAACTATCACTGGCATCTGAATGCATGGAATTTATGTTCACCCAAATGTAGCGACCATATAGCAATCTCTTGTGCATCTCTCTCATACTCAACAAATGTCTGGGCACCTATAACTATTGAATATCTGAGTATATTTTCACAGTGACTGAGCTGACTCTCTGTCTATCATTGTCTATCAACAGGGCATACCAGAATTATGTCCACCATGACCTTTTACCCCTCCTATTTATTGTGCATTTGCCTGGGGATTTTATGTGTGGTGTTTGTCTCCTATTGGAATGCTGTATGGCGTGGTGGCTTTGCATGGGATGGTTCTGCCAAGCAGTTCAACTGGCACCCTGTTCTTATGGTGACTGGTTTGGTGGTGCTGTACGGTAATGGTGAGTGAAATTAAATAAAGGCACATTGTTTTACACTTCCACAGGGTTGTCTCTCTCTTCCTCTCACACCTCTTTTCACATTACATGCTTTCTTTTGGGGACTTGCTGACCACAACTAATCATACTTCCTTAGCTATTGTGGCTGTACTGTCTAGACAAAGTCCAATGACAAAGCATTTCTCCTGTCTTTTATTTCTTGCTTACCTCTGTAGCGGCTGTGGTGTATCGTGTACCTTTGACCTGGGGACAGAATAAGACCCCATGGAAGCTGCTGCACGCTGGGATGCTGCTCCTGGCGTTGATCCTGTCAATTGTGGGACTTTGTGCTGTGTTTGATAACCATAACGCCCAAAACATTCCCAACGTGTATTCACTTCATAGCTGGATTGGCATTTCTACCGTGGCTCTCTTCGCTTCTCAGGTACCATGTGAAATTATTGTGGTGGGTTAAAACAGACAGGATCAGTATTTTACATTCAACATGCAACATCATTAAAGATGTCATGTTGTGTGATATCACACTCTCTGTTGTATTTAAGTGTAATGTGAATTTCAGCTATAACCATACAGTGACATTGATTAGAGTAACATATCACCTATGACATTTTGGTCATATCACATAGCCTTACATTTACACTACATCCTTCAGTAACACTTTATTTGTCTACATGACACTTAACTCATTGTGCTGAAGTGTCATTTGTTTTTTGAAGACTTTGGGATGCAGACACTACAAAAAGAGAATGACACTTAATGACAACAGTCATAAACATCAGTGAAGTGTCATTAATGTTCGTGATAACGTGTCATGTCATGTTCATAACAGGCTCGTGTTACCCTTATGTAGACCCTTTCAAGTAAAGTGTTACCCATCCTTCTTATACTACATCAGTCAATATACATACTCTCAAAATCAAGCTTTCAGTTGTACTTTTATTTTTGTAAAAGGGGAAGTTGACAGTATTTCTGCCTGTGGTTTGTATTGTCAGTGGGTGGTTGGTTTTGCTACCTTCCTACTGCCCTTTTCTCCATTGGAGTTTCGCAAACTGATCAAACCCACTCATGTCTGGATGGGAGCAATCATTCTGGTCCTGAGCATTGTATCCTGTATATCTGGCATCAATGAAAAATTGTTTTTTGCACTGTGAGTATCAGTTTTTACTGGTATATGCTGTCTTTATGTCAGACTGAAGTCAGACTTTAGTCTACTTCTGCTTCACAGAATAATTATCTTTTAAGTTGTTAAAGGCACATATTCCTTTTGTGTGTCTATGCATGCATCTCTGTGTCTTTACAGTACCCATATATATGTCTGTCTCTATATGCTAACAGTAATGTACTCTCAACTGAATCTAGAAAAGGAAATGAGACACAGCCTTACAAGAACCTGCCACCAGAAGCCCTTTTTGTCAACTTTCTTGGAGTCCTTATTGTGGTGTTTGGATTAGTAGTGGTGTACATCCTGTCCAACCAGAGGTGGCAACGGCCAGAACCTACTCAAGATGGAGATGGTTACAGGGTGAGGCTTACAGACATATGTTCACCTTGATGAAAAACAATATGGTGCCAGGTTAAAAAAGTTTTGTTATGTGTTCTCAGAGTAAGAAAATATATTCATATCAAAACATGAATATGAAAATCAGAATTGAAAAATACTAACAGTGACCTAATTTAATCTCTCCAGCCATTACTCCATGAAGAAAGTTGAGGGGCCAATTCCACATTTCCAACAGCAACATATTCAGAGAATGAATGAAGAATTTAACCTGCAAGGTGATAAATATAATGTGTTAATGTTAAGTGTATGCATTAAATACATATAACATATCAAGGTAATGTATTTTATATGTGTTTGCAATCTCAGTGGTGAGTATGCTATTCTAAATCTATATGGTTTTGATGTCATTTGTCTAGAAGATATATCACAGACCTTTTGCTGCCAATTTGCAAATAAGACAGTAAGTATATTCAAGTATAGAGATAATGGCACTTGTATGTACTGTGTATGCACCATGAAACAAGGTGTTGGCATTTTACTTCCATGAAACCAGACAACCATATGCAGCAGGTCTTTGTTTGCAGTGATGTTAACTCTGCATGACTGTATATGCTGTTTGGATACCTGTTTAAATAACTTGGAGATAAAAGTAGGTCTGCATACCTTGTCTTTTATTTAGAAAACCAGCCTGTCAACACCACGAGCAGTGTTAGGCAAGTTGCTCAGGAAGAGTCCTAAGTAACTGGTCACAGCATTTAGAGAGGATAAAAATAAATATTCACTTACTGTCAAAAGTAGTAAATTGTATTGTCACTAATGCAAGCACCATTTTATAACATCAATGACATAAGAGCCCCTCTTCTTGTGACCTCAGACCTGTCACACTACTTGTAGAAAAATTAATCTTGTTTAAGCCAAAGCATGTTTATCTGTCTGAATACAGTCAAGTTGATTTGAGAAAATAAAAATCATTCTCAGGGTGGATTTCACCTCACACTTGTGCGAAATGTGAAATCTTAGGCCATACCTAAAGAGTGAAATGACAGCCATAAGCCTCTGGGTTTGACAGATTGTGAAAATCTCAAAATCAAACAGTTGTGTGAGAAAAAAAAAATGTTGACGGTGTCCCTATGCACCAATTATAGTATGGCATCTTGTCAAGCAATTAGGCCTATGTTTTATATCAATAAGAAACTAGGTGTGCTTGTGATTTTATCTCTGAATAGAGATAAAATTGGATACCCCTCATTATATACCTAATTCATCCTGAAGGAAATTAAGCCAGCCAGTAGCTTATATAGCACACATAGATATGCATACACACGTACAGATGGGGGAAAAAAAACACTCACAGAAGACAGGTGTAGGATACAAATACCAGGCCATATGCATTATAGTGGTAGTAGTGACATAAGATGCTATGGTACAGTCTAATGTATAACTGCAGCAGTGCAAAAGAGTGAGCAGTGCATAATGTCAGAGATAAAACCCAATACAAATGACAAATACACAATACAAGAATGTGCACATCAACAGAAATGAATAATAATCTGAGTTAAAAGATAACAATTTAAACTAGAATCATATTATTATTATGACAAATGGTTGGACAATAGAGACAATAAAGATTTAGGGAAGGGGTTGACATGGCCAGTAAAAGAAGGCAGACTGTGCAGGATGGCAGAGATTTATTAGGTGCAGAGTAGGCAGACTCCTAAGGACCTCCTAAGGTAAAGGACCTCCTAAGCCTTTCTGTTGAGTATGCCAGAATCAGAAGCCTGCCACTAAATGTGCTCCCAAACACACTGTCTGGTGAATGCACTATGGTGGCCTTTGTATTGAAGACAACAGTTCGTTCAGCGTCATTTCCTCCTTCGAGACATGGACTCCAGCTCCATGCCAACCACAGAGCCAGGCTTCCTGACCAGTCTGTCAAGTCACCCAGTGTCTCTAATCCTTATGCAGGAGGACTTGGTGGAATGGTGCAGGACAAACCAGCTGCAGCTGAACATCACCAAAACTAAGGAAATTGTGGTGCTTCAGGAGTTTTGCCCCTGATAGAAGGGGAGGAGTGTGATTGACTTAAGTGTTTAAGTCTGTACCACACACTGCGTCTTCATACCATGCCTTTATCTGGTAGCCCCCCACATATACAGATACATATACATTCACTACCCTAGCCTGGACTAGCCTTGAGTCTCTTACTGGTAATTTTGGCCACTTTCATAGCCCCCTGTTTAGGACATTAAGTCACGTTAAGCGTTTTTTTATTATTAAGGAGAAGAAAAAGCTTAACGTAAATAACTCCCGTAATATCAGGGCGGTTTTTATATTTGGAAAGGTGAGGGTGGGCATGGTTAGTGATGCCCATGAGAAATTTGGGGATGACTGATCGCTGTTTTGGGACATTAATCTACGTTAAACTACATTAAGCGTTTCAGAATGTCCCTGCTAGAAAATCTGGAGGGCTATTGCAGGCCCACATCCTTGAATTGAATTGCAGCTACGTCTTCGGTCCACGGGGTGGCATTGTTTTCCTAATGTGAAGAGATGCCGGTAAGTAAACCGGCAGTTCAAAGTTTTGCATTGCCTAAAATCGTGTGCTACTTCATAAACCCAAAATACATTACTTGTACAATCACATTACAGAAATTCGTCCGTTTTGATAGCATTCAGATTCTTTTCCAAAGATGAACTCATCACTTTTCGAATGTTTCAAATTAGGCTTTGCACATCAATGTATAGAGTGAATTAGAGAAGATTTTCTGGAAATCCCCACGAGGTTTGTAAATAATGAGCAAATGTACAAATATTGAACTTAAGAATTTAAGCTATTTTTCCATCTTGCCTATCCTACAGTCTATAACAGTGAAGTCATTTCTATCGTGGGCGTAACGGGGCAGTTCTGCAAGGCGTGACTTTGTCAAAGACCTCTCTCAAATTGCAGTTGAGTTATAAAGTCGGAAAAGGACTACAATAGCCAACCTTTATCCATCCTCAGACCTTTTCCTGTAACCATAACTGCCTCGAAAATCACAGTAAGTACACAGCTTTTATGTGCAACTACTTTCTCATAAAGGAAACAAAGTTTCTTACTTCGATGCAATTACAATTTTGGGTGTAGTCTTAACCTCCCTGGACAATGTTGATGGGTAGCTGTCTATCCCACAGGCTTTCGATGCAGTTGTCATCTTAATAGCCACGTTGCTGGTAATGAAGCTGTAATCACTTACAAATCACTGTGGTTCATTTCTGAAAGGTTGTAGAGGGTGTTATGAGAAAGGGAGGGGCTCAGGCAGATTGCAGAATAGACTTGATGATTAATTAGGAAACGAAAAAACAGCTAATCCTCATTTCCTTTAAAATTGTAGTCAGTAGCCATTCTAATATAAAATATAAACTTTACAGGCTGTCACCTCAGCTCTAACTTTCTCAAGACAGTGTTCTTTTTAAATTTGTCTGGCATGTAAAATATTTAGATGGGGGACAGAACATTCCAATGCTCAAATCATTCTTCAGTGCAGGAATTAAACACTAAAGGTTCTTTGTTGCCAAAGAAAGCTCTCATTCTGGGTGTCACTGTTGGACACATGTCCTTAAAATTTTAAAAGTTGCTGCGGGTCACCACAGCCCTTTTGCAATTAACCTGTATGGCTGACGACATGACCTCTGATGGTCTGCCAGATTCCCATTCCACGGTGGTCAGTGGAAACTATGTGTCTTAACATAGCAGGGAACAAACAAGCTGATTCTTAACGTTGGGACAGAGGTCTTTTCTTTTGGACTGGTCAGGCCTGGCCAACATTAGAGACATAAAAGTTTCCTCTCTGAAGCCTGTAAATTTACCTGACACTTTTGATATCCACTCAGCTCTGTCTGCAAACAATGCATCTTGCAATGTCTATATCCCAGATGGTTTAGTAATGCTTGTGAATAATACAGGACCTGTGATTGTTTTTTTACAAGTTATATTAGAATAGAAGGTGAATGTGAAAGAGGGATGGTGCATTCTGTGTGTTATGGCGTAATTAATCGTGCTGTTATTGTAAACAGTGTGGTGTGCACTCATATATCTAAGTGCCTTTTTACCATCATATGCATCAGTATGTGGAATATAGAGGAAAGAGCTGTCTAACTGTAAGGAGATCCTGATGGCTAATGTGGGTGGGGAAACAGGACCCTTGAAACGCCATGCCATGCCAAGATTCTTTTTGCAACAGAAATTTTGTAACTTGTATAAGAACTGCCACATCATGGTACAAAGAAAAACATGCTGTTATAGAATGGCACATTTCCAAGAGCGGCGAGACTCAATATATTTTATTGTCAGCATATTTCCGTCCCCTGAAGAGATTTGACAAAAGAACTTTAAAAGCTAGATTTACATCTCTGCATTTTTTAAAAATCCAAAGCTTTCCAGGGAGCTCTTTCAAACTGCAGAAAGTTCATGACTCTTTGTGAGTGCAAGGACTGGAAACTTTAATTAATGCACCTTTATGTCCTACACTTCATCCTTAGGCTGAAAATACTACTTTATTTTGTACTTGAAGCAGACCCATATCTTTTTCAGTTAATATGCAGCTGTTGGAGAGCCGTCATAATCCATTTATTTGGTCCAAACCTGTCAGCCCATATTACCTTATGTCAGATGAAACTGCTTAGGCAAAGATGTAATTTTGCAACAGATGTTCTTTCTGACACTATAATACTCAAATTCTTTCTCACCCCATTTCAGTCAAAAGGATCCATCAAGTTGCTGCCACTATGCCACCTACCTGGTCACTACCCTGCCTCTTTGCCAAGATGTTGTGTTTATGGAGTCTCTGCCAGGGCCAGTACGAGCACCTAGGTTACCCCCCGGGTTACCCCGATCCTTACATTGAGCACTACACTGCCCCAGAGCTCCCCCCTGACACGCCCAAAATCCAGCTGCGTCTCGCCGGGGACAAACGCAGGCACAACGAGGGCCGCGTGGAAGTGTTTTATGAAGGCGAGTGGGGGACTGTCTGTGACGATGACTTCACCATGCATAATGCACATGTGGTGTGCAGGGAGCTGGGCTATGTGGAGGCTGTCTCCTGGTCTCCATCATCCAAGTATGGGAAGGGAGAAGGTAAGGGTTATGTTTATTTATTTCAAAGTACATTTACATTAATTGACATGAATTGACATGCTCATTAAAACAGACCCTATAAATTTACCAGTTTAGCTAAAGGCTAATTTAAAGTTTATGAAATTAAAGTTATGATAAATGATAAATGGTTAAGGTTTTGATATTTCTTAATTCTATTAGAATGGTGTTCCAGGTGTGTGCTGCTCAGTAAGAAAAGGCTGACTGTGCAAAAGTAGTTTTTCTAAATGGTATTTTACACCCCCTAGCAGTAGCTCTCGTGGACGTGTTTTGATTTTGTTTGATTAAATCATTAAGCGGTGGAGGGCCAGACCACAAACAAGTTTTTACACTAGTACAATATTAGAAAATATGATCATGTTTTCCCAACTTAAGAAACCATAACCACAAGATCCTACAGTGGTGATAAGCATTTGGTGTTTTGACAGATATTTTCAAGCGTTGCTTCTAAAGTATTCCTATTGATTGAAGTAGTCCTAGCTGATTGTGTCCAGCTGGTGAGGCAATAGTTTATGTGGGCAAGAATCATTGTTATTATTATTGTATGTAGATACATTTTGAAATTGTTCCATATAATAAATTTGACTTATTTAACTTTTGTTTTAAAAGCAAGTTGTGAATCTATTATTGTCCCTAAATATTTATTTACCACCAGTAACCTCCTCACTGACACTATAACATCAGGTTCAGGATCTTTATTTGCAGATCTTAAAAAAACCTACACATGACCATAGCAGCAGCTGATAGTTCATTTGCAGCTTCATTTTTACCTTTAGTTCATAAATAAATAACTGTATCGTCAGCATACATCTGACAGGTTACAGTGGACAGACAAGTATCAGGTAAGTCATTTATATACAGTCTAAACAGCAGTGGGCCCAGTGTAGACCCCTGTTGTACACCAGCACAGGGATGAACTGTTTATGAGGTTTTAATGCCCTTTTTAATGAACTAGGGCTGGGCAAAAGATTATTTTTTAAACAAGCGATTTTAATCTAACGATTTTTTTTTCAATTAGATTTTGATTCGATTATCAATTATTTCCCTATTAACTGACTAACATAGCAATTTATATATGCACATGTAGATAACTGAATGAAAACCACTTAAATTCTTGCTCTTAAATTCAAAATTACAAAATAAAACTAATGAGTAAAATGAGTATACACGTGTAAAATAATACATTCTGATGTCAGAGGTAGCATTAAATAAAAAATAAATACTCTTTCAGAGCAATTGAAAGTATACAGTAACCAATGTCAAACTGTACTGTTCAAACAGAAAATAAAAATAAACTGTAAGATAGAAATGGCTTTTCATTCAAGCACGACAGCGATGTACCAGCACTTGAAGAGGCGCCATCCGGGAGCTAGTGCAGATGACAAAACACCGTAAGTATTTTTTTCAACTCCCCACTTTATACTCGATGTTGGAGTAGGCAATAACTCGCTGATATTCTATCTTACAGAGTCGACAAATTACGGAATCACTTCCTCTTAAACTAAAGTATTCCCACACCTTCGACGAACGGGCGCGCTTTTTGCATTGTTAAAGCTTTGGGGAGTCATTCACGTTGCTGCAACTTATCGGCGCCGCATCTTGTTTTGGGTCTGACGCATCGGCACGCATGTTTCGCTTCGACGTATTTTTGGGTCGACGTAATCGATGGCGTCGACGCGTTGTCCCAGCCCTAATATGAACACTTTGTTTTTGTTCTGTAAGCTGTGATTTAATTAATTTTAAAGCATTATACAAAAAAGTGTGAAAAATCAACATCTCATGATTGACTGTATCAAAGGCATTTATTAAATCAAGGTTGACTGACTGATTTGATCACTGGTGTAATTATTGCTGTTCCAAGCACTTTGAAACATTCCTTCTTTAATTGACGTATTAACTATGTTTGAGACAGGAGAAGTGAGAGTCTATGCCATTTTTAAGGAATACTGTATCTGTCGCAAAGGCATCCTTTGCTCTTGAATTTTTAAGAGTGGAGATAATAATATGTTGGATGTTTCTATTTCTCTGAAATTCAGAATGGGTGCATCAGTGTTCAGAGGGGTGGTGGTGTGATTTAACGCAGACTGTTTCTTTGTTAATGTATTTATGGAATCCATAAAATAAGCATTGAATGCTGTTGTTATTGTTATTGAAATTAAAATATATGACAAAGATGGCAAAAAGCAGAGAAATGATACAAAATACTGAGAAATGTCAGCAGCTGAGTTTCCATCCAAATTATTTGCATTTCATATTCGCATTAACAAAAATTTGGCTCAAGAATATGCATGTCTGCATGCATTTCTGTCAAATGTGTAATGCAAAAAACAATGAACATTAGGCTAATCAAGTGACGCGTTCCGGCCAGCTGTGAGATCAACGTCTATGGACAGAAACACAGTAAATATGAATATACACAAATAAAACTGTTTCCATCAGCTTTAATCACATTATGCCTCATTTGCATCAAAAGTTAATCCACCCCCCTTGAGCAAATTAAATTCATATTCACATTAGATTGTGATGTCTAATGATTCTTCCAATGGAACGGAGACAGGTATAGTTTAATTTGGCGGACATCTTGAAGAATAGGCTACATAGTTATGCAAATACAGATGCACCATTTGTCAGTGTCAATGATGAAAACAATGAGGGAAGCCATCAGCATGTTAAATGTAAAAGTAGATGTGTTTTAAGCCAGAATGTTTCAGTTAGACTTAGTTTGTTAGCTCCTTTTCAAAGACTAAGGTTAAAAGTATGTTGACTAACTAAATCATTTGATCCTTTGGCAATCCCTTGCTAGATGTTGTTTATTTCCAGTCCAGTCCACAGGTTGTATATCTTGATGTGATTACTTTTTTTTTCCTAGGTCGCATCTGGTTTGACAATGTCCACTGCACTGGCAAGGAGAAGACCCTGGCTCTGTGTCCTTCGAATGGAATTGGGGTGTCTGATTGCAAGCACACGGAGGACGTGGGTGTTGTGTGCAGTGACAAGAGGATCCCAGGATTTAAGTTCATCAACACTTTAACCAACAATATAGATGTAAGGCTTTTACTGCTTCTCCTTGTGTCAGACATATCCCGTGGCTCTCTCTGTCTGTCTTGCACGTACACTCTGTGTTTCTTTTTAGCTCTCTCCTTGCAAGCATTTGTTTTTATCAGAGGAATGGTTTGGCATAGCTGTGGCCCAGCAACATCTGTTTTTTGTCACTGACAGTCACACATTAGCTGATGTAATTGGGTCCAACCGGCAGTGTTGTCTTTTGCAAAAGAACACATAGCATTTCACTGTGTATCAGAGACAGAGAAAAATACACTAAAATACACTTTGAGGCACACAGCACACTGGTTTAAGTCCTTGAAGTGCTGTACCAACATTTCTAGGCCTGAATATTCTGAATTATACTGGAGGCTCAAAGAATTTTTGTGCTGATCACCCAGCTGGTTCTGATGAGTGGTGACTGTGCTTGCCTCTGGGGAGTGCAGAGAAAGTGGGAGCCAGAAAGCTAAGCTTGTACATGGTTCTTATCTGCTCTTACCTAATGGCGACAAAACAAACAGCCATGACAGCAGGGTCTGTCACATCCAACAGAGACAGGGTGTGTGCAGGGATTGCTTTTGTCATTTCAGGCCTTAAATGAAGAATCCCTGCAGAGGAAATATCAAGCAGCATGTCCACAATGTACGAGGAAATAACAAAAAGCTTAGTTGATTAAGGAAAGAATCAGTCAAGTAAAAGTTTGTAGATTTCAGTTGAATCCACACAGAATGAACTGAGAGAATGCAATACAATGCAGTTGGAGGTGTGAGCACTGGTCAGGAAGGAGATAAAGATATCTACAAAACCAACCACTGTAAACAAGGTTGAATCTTTGGTGGGCTCAGTAGTTGCAGATTATATGAGTCAAGACTTCAGGCACCTCTAGACGTCTGAGCTCAGCTCCTGTTGCACGTCTCCAACTGTGCAATCCGCAGAGAAAACCAGACTCAGGTTTTCCATTTACCAGTAGCCCACATATTAGCTCCATGTATAGATGCAATAAAAATGCTGCAACACCCTTAAGTGGTCGGAAATCATCTGGGATTGTTCATGAGGTAACTCACCACAGGAGGGACAGTGATCCTTTGTAGGTGTTGAAGGGCACATGATAAGCAAGAGGAGAGGAATGTTGAAATAAGTAGGCATTTTTACCTGCCTCACCAGGACTAACTACACAGTTTTTCTTTTGGTCAGAAGACTAGGATTGAGAGTTTAACACTCAGAGGTCCAGGGCCTTTCAGACACTTTGAGGCAGTCTGCTACACCTTGACATTTTTAAGTATCTCATCTAACTAAAAACATCTTTGCAAAAGTGGCACATGTAGTTATATTCTAGAAAACCTCAGGAGTAATAATATGAGAGTAAAGTGAACGCAGTGAAATTAGTTTTTATTCAAATTTAGTGTAAACACAACTACAGAAAAACCTATTTTCAAAGGTCTGAAATCAAAGGATATAAGGATCAAAAGATGTTTGTGTGCAAGAAGGTGTGTGTGTGTGTGTGTGTGTGTGTATGTGTGTGTCAGTGAGTTGTTGTTGCTTATGTCATTCTTCCACACTGTGAAAAGTTTTTTTTCAAAAGATCTTGGTTTAGTTTAGTATAAAGTGTGCATTTATGTTAAATCTATATCTGAATGCCTACATTTCAAAGATTATTTCTCTACCAGGACAAACACTTGGCAACAACTTGGGCAAACAAGCCTTGGTCCTCTTTTATATGTTGGTGGAGGAAATTGTTGGCTGTGTTTACTTTCATCATATCTACTATATTCATTGTTCCAATTTTTACAGATGTTACAAATGTTTTCTCCATGTCACAGTATGTGAGATGGAGAAAAGGTCAAAGGTTAGCCCATACAATTTCACAAAATGTGTTAGGGGTCAACAACAAAAAAAGCCAAGGATCAAAAGTTTGATGGACATGGGCACCAACTGTGGCAGGGTCAGGAGTGTGCATGCTGATGGCTTCTATAACTTAACAGTTCTGGCCTTGATGTATCCAATGAAGAAGCATGACCTTTCAGCTGGTGGCTTTTTAATAATGACTTTGTGGCTTATAGTGGCTTGTTATGTTTGAGTCGTGTTTTTGCTTTTGAGATGGACCTCAGTTTTGTCATCCCTTGCATGCCACAGACAAAGACGTAATTGGATTGGCATGCCCCTCCACTAATATACTGTCTAAGGTTTAATCTCTTAAATTCACTAATCTCTCATCTCTAAGAATATGCCAGTGATGTCCAGTCTTTGACAAACTTTGACAGTGTTTTTACTTCAAGAATTTCCTGTTTGTCTTACAGGCCCAGCTTCTTTCTTTTCATAGCATTTAATTGCATGAGAACATCCTCACAGTCGGCTCATTTTCATTAACTTATAGGCTATTTCTGGGAAAGAGATCATCATTATCCATTTGTGTTGTGGGTGACCAAACGACAACATGGGTCTGGGCCCTTGTCCAACATGTGTGAGCGCTCAGCACATGCTGTAGCACCAGACGAGGAGGGAGTGGGGCCTAAACGGTCCCTATAACACTGCCTTGCAGACATGCACAAACACACCAGGGTTGCAGTGACAACTAGTCTTCCTATTTCTTCGCATTACTGTGTCATACTGTGTGCATGCAGTGTTATTGTTGTTTGGGATTAAGATGGAGGAGCGCTTGAGGTGTTTAGTTGGTCATCATTTGTAGCTGTAGCATTCACATGGAGGTTGATTTGAGCAGCATATTTCTATGGTATGGTATGGTATATGGTATGGTATAAATTTTATTCAATTTCTTCACATGTACAAGACATACAAAGGAATCAAAACTGCGTTTCTCACTCCCTGTGGTGGGAGAGCAAGGGGCTGCTGCCGGATGCCCACGCTGTCCATGTTCCCAATTAGGGGGGGATGAAAGGCACAATACAGCTTAACATGAGGAAAGAGGAGGAGAAAAAAAAGGCATCACTAGACTATGCTCCAATGGGGAGCACAGTGTAGGGGGGCAAAAAAACATCTCAGCACACAAGCACATATAGAATACAAGACCTGCAATGAGAAGGAGGGGGGATAAGACATAAAAGGGTATGAAGCGGCAAAGGTGTGGGGTGGTGAATTGCGTGTCAGTAGAAGTGTATGTTCTTCACCTTTAACTATGTCAATGAAAATGCAAGCAACCTCTGGACATTAAAAAAAACTGATATAGGTTCAAGTTTTCTGATTAATTTGGCCTCTGAAGTTACATTTTCTTATGGCATTCATATCCCTATTCTAAATTACAATGGGATTGTAAAGGGAATTCCTTTCTGATCTTGAGTATAAGGCCATTAATAATTCCAAACTGTTGACAAATGTAGAAGAATGTAGAAGAACTCTGTTTTTACGGACATCCAAAGTCTCTCGGAAGGTCCGGGAGTCTCCCGTATTTAGATAGTGGCTCCAGGACGTCAGTGAGGGATGTAAAATCTCCCATAAGTTGCGTGATCGGATAAAGTTGGTAAAGCAGTCAGAGACAGCACGAATGAGTGGCAGTGAGACAGGGACAGAGAGAGAGAGTGTGAGCATCAGTCTTGTATACTATTTTTGCAGACATAGCCTATATCTTATCAGACAACCTCTGTCTCTCTCATCATAAAATCATTTCATCATTAAAATGAAAGCTTCTTGCAGCGCGAATGAAAAAAAAAAGCAAAAAAAAAAAAAACGCATTTCACCTTAAAGTAAAGTGCATGTACCATATTTCCACTGTGCCTGGCAGAAATGTGGTAGAAATATGTACACTATTTCTCCACTGTGTTTATTTTAAAGACAGCTGATGAAAGTTTAACAGTTCAGCCCATGTTTATGTGTAGGCTATTTTGAAATAGCATAATTGCACAATAGCACTCTGCATCCAGGCTAATGTAATGACCAGGCCAGTAGAAGCTCAAGTATGTAGGATGGACTGTAAAAAAACTATCTTCAGAGGGTGGACACCTCTCTGAAATGTTTTTTGTCTAAATAAGACATAAATAAGACATGCAGATGTCAAACTTCTATGATGCTTTGACCTAGGCTGGTCTGTTGGTTCACCACTTGTGCCTCTGGCTCCTTCTTGTGTTTTGTAAGTAGTAGGAGGGCCCTGTTAAGTAAGAGATCCCGCAAGTTTCCAGAGTGACGATGCTTTCAGGAAAATGTTCCCCCTAACAAATTGATACTCCAGCTGCCTTTATCCCACCCCCCATGCCCAACCCATATCACTTTTCAACATGCTTTCTCCTTGATGGAGAAGTGAGACATATTTTAGATGCAATGGCTATGCTTCTGTTGTTTTGTCAGACACATGTGATGTAATTCATGAGCTATAATGAAGACATACAACCTGAGAAGCCTCTGTCTTTCCAAAATGTATGATTTCACTGGTGTCTCTGTCCAAGTCATACCATATACTTAGCCTACACAACAGTCTGGATTTAGCAAAATAGCACAGGGTCTTGAGGCCTTTCTCCCAGAACAAAAACAAATGTTGATTTTTGTAGTCAGTACACAACCACAAAGTCAGATTTAGCCTTTTGGAACAGTGCTCGTCTGGAAAGTCCACTTCAGTGCCTTGTCCTTTGTCGGACAGAATGTCTGGAAGAGTCACAAATAAGCCTAGTCTGGCTGTGTGGATAATTGTTTGTTAAAGATGATTTTTCCCCAGATTTTTTATTCATTTATTGCCACTTTGAGCCCTCTATGAGCAATTCATAGAGCTCTTGTTCATCTCTTGGTATACTATGTAACTCAGTCTTTATAAAACTACAGCTTGGCTTTTGCTTTCTTTTACCAACTGACCCCACATTCATCTAGGAGTGGATGTGGGCCTTCAGCTTTAATAACATGCACCATGCCCTTATTAAACACCAGTCTGCATTTTATTCGGTCTGGGTGGTGAGGAGCAGCCAGGGCTGGGACTCATGGGTTCCTGCTCCACTGTGGGTAGCATCCGCACATTCCTCTGGACTGATTCCACTATCAAGCAAGCCGTCCATTTAATTATAAAGTGGAGCAGACTTTCTCTCTTTAGTTACAGGGAGACCTGGAGGCAGGAGGAGAAACATTGGTTATGGACCCACTGCTTTTTTTTTCTGCTGAGCCCAGCGAATTGCACACAGACACAGGCGTTTGCTGTAGCATGGCTTGCTCCGTCACATAGCACAGGAATGTGGTTTCGGTCTTTGGGGAGGGGGGCTGGGGTGTGGTTGTGGTGTATGGGGGTGGTAGTTCATGTAAACTCACAGACCCAAGTAAGGGGGTAGTCTCTATTCACTGTGCTCTCTCTCTGGCTGTCAGATCTAAAGAGGGTTTTTTTGTTGTTTTTTTGCTAGACTGTACCTAAGTAGGCACGCTGAACTTTGCAGAGGAGGAGCGCCTTCCAAGTTAGCTTGTCATTTTTGCCACTGAAACAGCCAAAGAGTTGAGCTCTTTGTCAAATGTGTTTTTTTTCGTGGCTTGCATACTTCTGGCATTTTACTCACACATATGGTTTTAATGTTCAAAATATGTCAAAACATGGTCTCATGCACCAAACAATCCTTGGATCCTTAGACCATCGGATGAAGAAGTGATGGTTATGACTGCATATGCTCTATACTCATCACTCATCAATTGTGCAACAATTAAAACCTGTACCCAGATATCTGTCATTTCTTTGTATCTTAAATCAGAACAGCCATTTTTGGTCTAATATGCTGCACAAGGGACACAATCATATGCAGCATATACTGTATATAACTGTATGTATCTATGCATAGATAGTATTTACATTCATTTACATGTGTTCATATCGTTAGAAGAGCATTTGCATGTGAATATATGAACATTACTGTATGTCTTGCCTGCAGAACTTGAACATCCAGGTGGAGGACGTCCGCATCCGTGCAATTCTCTCCTCCATGCGCAAGCGGACGCCGGTGACTGAGGGCTACGTGGAGATTAAGGACGGAGGCCGCTGGAGGCAGATTTGTGATGAGGAGTGGTCGCAGATGAACAGCCGTGTCATCTGTGGCATGTTTGGCTTCCCCGGAGAGAAGAAATACAACACCAGAGTGTACAAGTGAGTGCTGGGCCGGACAGGGCTGTGAAGAATTTTGGATAAAGTCTATGAGTCAGGGCCAGAACTGGGAAGCCTTTTTATGTTTTGGGTGTGCATGAAAGAATCACCTGAAACACACTGATCAGTTAACTGCACCTCATAGTTAAAGAATGCAGTGTAGGCTAGTGTATTTATGTTGTATAGTAAATAAATAAGTAATGTTTATTTATAAATCACATTTAAAACACATACTGTTTACTGAGCAAAGTGCTGTACAGAGGAAATAAAACATGAAGTTGACTCTAAATATGTGCTGTCCAGCTTCCAGATCCCATCTGTTTTTGAACTCAAATCTCTTTTGAAGGACCCTATTCTAGTCTGCCAGAGACTAGAATAGGAGAATGACAGATAATCTTTAAAAAAAATACCCGAGCCCTCAGACCCTGCTAAGACCGATCTGGAAGCTCCCATCTCTCATAGCTTAACTCACCAGGTGCTTGATGTGTACTCTGTCCACATGGGAAAGATATCTGCTGTTTCTTGTCATTCAGCTTTAAGTATTTGTTGCTACTTTGGGTTAAATAAGTGTTTTTCCGAGAGCTTAGGTTTCATGTAGGGGGTAGCAAGTCTCTGTATGTTTAATGCTTCACCAGAGCTACCTGTGGATAAGTTGCAAGTAAAGCATCTTAAATTTCAGTTTACTGCTGAAAATATAAAGATGAAAAGAATGTGTAGGATTGCCTCTGGGGAGGCGATCATTAAGTGTGAAATATTGCAATCTGGGCTAAAAACCAAATCAGGGGAGCCATGGGTGAAAAAGATTAACGTTAAAATCTTCGCCAGACTTCTGCTACGTGCCTTCATTCACGCACATGGTTATGCCCATGAAATGTGCACTGTCTGGTTTTGTAAGCTGGCTGGCTTGCTGTTCCAGTGCCGTGGCCCTCTGCCAGATGCAGCAGTTGTTTCATGCCGTACATAAAACAGGACCATTGCGAAACAGTCTCCTCCAACTTGTGGTCCAGGTTTGTGCTTAAGAGCTATTGATGCTCACAGTAGCAAATATTTGTGATTTTCTTCATTTTAAAATTACTTGCTCCATTACTCCATTATATGAAAAATTGGGGAAAATTTTTCATTTTTTTCCCCATATTCGAAGTATTTAATGGAAAAAAAAATATTTTTTGGAGATTAGGAATGTTTCAGGGTCAAACAGTGTTAAACATCTGTTATTCAAATCAAGCAAATGGGAAAGATGGGGTCGCTTCTGAATGTTCTCTTTGTTCCTGCCATGTTTCCGAACCTGCATGTGTCCCCCGGCAGTTTTAAAGATTGGTTGATTGCCAGCACGAGACGTTTTCTCACTCCTGGTCCAAATTAAAAACAAATGTTGTGGGCTTCCTTCATAATCTGCGTTTTCCTTCGACTTCCTTCGACTGTTTGCGGCACATGCTGTACTGTTTATGGTGCCTGTAAAATGTTGCCTGGAGGTCTTGAAGACCGCACTCAACCTTACTTGCACTCTGATGCGTAATCAGAAAAAAACCTTGTGCTTTATGTGAGCAAAACACTTCCTGCATGTGTCACGGTCATCAAGTAAAGTATTGGCAAAATTAACCACCATACAGGACAGTAGTCTTTTGTGTAGTCTTTAATAAGAAATATAACAAAATTATAACTGAAAGTCAGTTGAAAGGAATTAATGTGACCAGTCTGTCAGAAGTGTAATGACGCTGGAGCAATTTAGTGAAACTGTATGGCCTCAGATTGTTTACTGTGGGTTTCCATGTTTCTTCCCAGGATGTTTGCCCGTCGTCGTCGGCCCTCCTACTGGGATTACTCCGTCAACTGCACTGGGAATGAGGCCCACCTCTCTGGCTGCACCCTGGGCCAGGCCCTTGCCACCAAGGGCAACAACACGTGTGGACAGGGCCTTCCTGTGGTGGTGAGCTGTGTCCCTGGTCGCTCCTTTGCCCCTTCTCCCATGATGGGCTTCAGGAAAGCCTTTAGACATGAGGTAGGAATCCCAGTGTCACTTTTATTGCTCCAGTGAGTCAACTGCTCTTTCCCCACCCCCAGAGGCGCGGGGGTGAAAGATGGGGGTGGGGGGCGGGATGACAAATAAATTATGTCATTACTGTTTCCGCAGTTGCAGTTCTCTGCCCTCGTCCTTTGAGTTCTCTTGGAGTGCTAGCCAAGGCACAAAAAATGGTTTGGTTCCGGTTTCCAACCAACCCTATAAATTTATGAGCGACCCAAATTTATTTCATGGGCTTGGCTGGGTACCGAAATGCGGTGCTACTAGTCTACGGAACCGGCGCCAACATAAATGGTAGTAACCAGACCGAATGACAATATGGATTTCGGCGCCTCATTGCAGTGCAAATTAAATCCCCAGCTGTTTTTAATGCGCTCCGGTGTTCCAAAGTTACACATCAGAAGCATCACTGCACGTTGCGTTACACCATCTCCACGTTACACCATCTCCGCTCCGATCTACACTTTCTATAGCTAAAACTAAATTTAAAGCAGAAGGATGCAACATATGTATCAGCATGTACCCACGCCACGTATTTTCGCATAGCTCTTATTTACTGAAATTGGCTACACTATGGAAGCAAGTTTCTCGCTAAATATGCTGCCGAATGGTAGAGTTGTAATGTGATTTAATGTGATTTTGATGATTTAATTTACCTTGACAGAGATATTCCCGAGCTGCTAGACTTTTCACTGGCACTCACTACCGCTAGTTCACTTGCCCTGACAGAAGGTAGCCACAGTAGCCTAAACAGAAATGCCTAAAGCTGAACAGTCTGTAAACATCCAAACATGTTTAAAAACTCATGTGAATAGGACCAATTTAATGATGAAGCATAATGAGGGCATACTGACAACTCTAAGAGAGGAAAGTATCTGTGTACTGTTGCGGTTGTAATAACAACAGTTGGTTTGGACTTCTTTTCCTTCTGGCACTGATTTAAGTACTGTTTAGGTACCAGCATAGCTTTTAAAAGTATTGATTTAGCACCGCTATTGAAAAAAACCCAATCAATACCCAACCATAGAGCTTGGGGAAGAACTAATAAAAAATAAATAAATCCACAAATAAAAAGTTTGAGGCAATCTATAATTATGCTTTTGTACAGCACCTCTTCATCCTGTAATAGGGATGAGCGCATTCTACTTTTTAAGAGAGAATCAGGGCTCAGTATTCATTGGTCAGGTCATCCTTTTACTGAACAAACCGCATTCTGTACATATACAACATCGGTAACAAAGGAGGCTGGCATGTGTGTGTGTGTGTGTGTGTGTGTGTGTGTAACATGCTGGGACACAAGCTGGTAGAGCACATGTAGTACAGGTAGGCTATGTTATGAAAAAATGGGAACCAAGCCTTTTTTAGGCCCAAGCATGCACAAAGGCATGTTAGCATTCTTCAGATGTCTTATCTTGCCTTTGCCATGCTTATGTTTTCACACTCAGACCCAGACCCATTGAGACTAAATTGTGAAGGATTAGCTTGCACAGTCTTGATGTTCGATGGAGATGTTGATGGCTCTCCAGAAATGTGTGTGTGTGTGTGTGTGTGTTCACACACTGACAGTGTATTTCCTCTTGTGGTGATGTCATGTTTTCCAGTGCTAAAAGCCCAGTGGCCCCTTCATGCCAGTTAGATGATAATAGAGGATAAACATGCTTAGTGCCTCTCCTCGTGTAGACTCATTGGTTCCAGGTGCATCCATCTTGGCTTATTTATCATTGCTACTGAGCTGAAGCCATGGTCGTAAGGTTTTCAAGGCTGAACGTTCGGCTGAAATTAAGACATATGTTCTGTGAGGTTTAAATATATTGTGAAATTCATTCAATTCAATTCATTCAATTTGGTGAAGCTGACCTCAAGCAGAACTCCCACTTGATTCGCACTCATGAACACACACACACACACTTACAGGCCAATGTTTTGCGCAAGGTTTTATTCTGTGAGGAAGCATTTCTTTGCCACTGTGCTTGGGTCATTTATTATGGACCTATATAAGTGAAATTGAATCAGGAGAGGAATATAATTAACAGTGTTCACTGTAGTGATGTCAGTGTTTGCCCTTGGGACCACCAGTTATGTGATATTAATACGCTCTTGACCCCTGTAATTATCTCTTTTAGAGAGAGAGTTTTCTTGGTAAGGCCATGTATTTCCAGTGAGTCAGATGATGATGTGTCTTGTTTATGACATGTCCTGCTCCTTTCATAGTCAGATTAATTAAGAAACACCAAACCTAGTCAAGAATTTAGATCAAAGTCACACATGCACTCGCAACCTGTCTACTCATTTCAAATGAAAAGCACATTTGCACATTACATTCAGTTCATTTGATTGCTGGAACTAGAAACTGGAATTGCACTGACTGTAACTACCATTTATGAACATGATTATTATTATTAATAATAATATTTATGAAGTAAATTATTTGGTTGCTTTCCATCTCTTTGTGGATGGCTAATTTATGTGTTTACTCCCAGCAACCTCTGGTGCGTCTGAGAGGCGGCGCTGTGGTTGGCGAGGGCCGTGTGGAAGTGCTGAAGAACGGAGAATGGGGCACCATCTGCGATGACAAGTGGAACCTCATGGCGGCCACGGTAGTGTGCCGAGAGCTGGGATTTGGTAGTGCCAAGGAGGCCCTCTCTGGTGGACGCCTTGGACAGGGTGAGTCTGGCTAGCAGCTAGTGTTGGATTTGCTGTTTCGTTCCAGGATGGTTTATCAGCACCGGCACTGGCTTGATTCAATTGGAAGCTCAGAGATGTTTGTTTATGTTGTAAAAAAGAACAGAAAGGCTCACTCAGTACCTCAGGGCAGGGGGGTCTCAGTTCCATTGGCGATGGGTTCAGGTTTATTGTTCATATTTTTAAGTAATGCATTGGGATGTTGATGGCATAATAATATTTTAATGTTCTTAAAGAGCACAATATCTTACTATAAGCGGAAACTCAGATAAGCCGAGGCACAATTCACCCAGTGTAGATCCTGTCTCTGCTGTTGTGTGGTTGTTCGAGTATATTTTATGAAGTGTCAAATTGTCACCTCAGGGGTCTCAGACCACCTCACATCTTTCAGTAGCAATAATGGAGTGGAAAAATACTCAACCTTAGCTGCTGAAATGTGGGTCAGTGGCTCTCCATTTTGAGACGATGTCAAAGACAGTTATGCTGGCAAAATCTTTTTAAGGGGTTGTAAATACCACTGTAATTCTATACTAACAGACAGAAGGTAAAAATATGGAAGGACTAATGTTTCCTTAGGAACAGGTAATTACTAGGTCAGATGGTTTACTTGCATTCTGTAGAAAGTGAGATGTACAGCAGTCAGCTGGAAGAATTAAGTAACATCCTGTGTACCAGTTGGGCTACGACCAAGGTGTAAGCCTATGTCATGTTGTGATGTTACATGTCAATTGTAATACTACACTACTGCAGTATTATAGGTTATAGGTTTATTTTGAATGAGTGACATCTCTTAGATGCAGCCCTGTACATGAAGGAATTTCCATGACTTTGTCAAATTTCTTGGAATGTACATTGAATTTAATCCATACACATCATTGATTCCAAGTACTACGTTATCTAACTTAAGTACATTTAGTAAGTTAATGAAAAGCATCAGAGAACTGTTGGATCTTAAGTCTAGATTTGAAACTGCTACAGATGGAGTTGGAGCTGTTAATATCTTCAGGAAATTTGTTTCATCTGACTCTCATCTACTGTCTCTGACTCTCGATCCATCTTACAATGACAGACATAGGTTAACAATACATCAAGGCTTAGTACTTCTGCATGGAAGGTTCTGTCTGATAGTTGAGCAGACTGTTGGAGGCTGGAGGTAGATAAGCAGGTTTGACATAATCTAAAATGTCAAAATGCTTTTGGAGCCTGTGGTTTCGGCACTGTACCCTTGAGAGAGTTGGGTTTGACTGGGGAGAAAGTGTTGGGAGTGAGGGTTTGGGCACAGGGGCCCTTTGAGATTGGGTCTTGAACTGACAGCAAGAACTTTTTGATGGAGACAAGAAGTAAGGACATTTTGGATGGGATGATGGTGTGTCCTAGAATGACTGTCCCTCACGGCCACTATTTGAATGCTAAGACCCCCCTAGAGTCTGCTCGAGATCATAAACAATGTGTCATTCCAGCAGTGTCCTGTTTGTCATGCTCATGCATCAATCTTGTGGAAGTGGTTGGGTTGGGGATTTCTGGCTTGTGGGGTTGTTTTGTTCATTGTAATTATCCACCAACTGTCCCCGGTGTGTTATATGTCATCTTAAGAGAAAATATGTCAGTTTGTGAAAGTGGCTTATTCATGTGACATGATGGAGATCATTCCTCCAGCTGATCAAACAATGTAAAATGTAAAAATGTCTTTAAACTCACTAGAATTGTGCACTCCTCAAATGTCTTCTATGTGTCTCAATGTGGCAGCACTTGAATCCATGGTGAAATGTTGTTTTGTCTTGCTATATACAGTGTATATGGCTAAGAATGACAATAATACCCACTTGACTTGACTTGACTTCCTCTTCAGGAATGGGCCCTGTCCACTTGAATGAGGTGGACTGCACAGGCTTTGAGAAGTCCATCACCGACTGCCGTTTCACCATGGATAATGAATCACTGGGGTGCAGTCACGAAGAAGACGCAGGTGTACGATGCAATGTCCCTGCCATGGGCTTTCAACAAAGGGTAAGTCAACAGATAACAGATAGCCCTTTGGTGTTCAGCAGGGCAAAAGGTATTGTAGCTTACTCTTTCAGATGACACTTTCAACAACAACTCATCACTACTTGAGTGAAAAAATAAAGCAGTTAAAGTCATTCACTAGTTAACAACCAGCAGATTAGAATAAAGATAACTTCAGTGCACGATTTTAAACACTTTAAATTTCAAAGGTTTGCACTGATGTTTTTCTGTAGTTTTCCATTAGATACTAAAGTACTGTAGTGAGCACACTTTACCTTTTTCCCCCTGCGTAGCTTCGCCTTAGTGGTGGAAGGAGCCCGTTTGAGGGCCGTGTGGAGGTCTTAGTGGAGAAGAACGGCTCCCTGGTGTGGGGCACTGTGTGCAGCGAGGGCTGGGGAACCATGGAGGCGATGGTGGTGTGTCGGCAGCTGGGCCTGGGCTTTGCCAGTAGTGCCTTCCAGGTCAGTAGCTGGGAGTGCAGTTCACATCATGAGAAAACTCCAATGAGTTGAATCTTTTAATCTGTGTGTTTCTACCGGGTGGTATTTTATCCACTCTTTTGACATTGTCATGAATAATCGTATGGTCACATGCAAAGTATATGAGGTAAGTAAAAGGAGGCAAAAACATCTGGGGACTTTAGAATACCCATCCATAGAAAATTCTCTGATTAGAATGCTCTGATTTGCTAATAAAGTTAGTACTTGACAACCACTAAAATGGAAGGCTGTTACTTGTGGAGGAAAGATCTGAAGCTGCAGACTGAACCTCTCTAAAAATTACCAGTGATGTAATTCACCAGATGGGCTGTGGTTTTCCAGAAGATGAAGGTCTTCAGGGTGGTTGAACTGTCTGCTTTGTGCAGTGGAAAATACTCACATGATGGCCTTCAGGCGATTGACTGCAGTGTCAGCTTTAAGTCAGATCATTTCTCTCTTTGATTACCATCCATATTAATTCATTAAATGTTCATTAAAGGACATTAAAACTCTTCTAGCCATTTAGGGTGTAATTGGTGCATAAGTATGTGATAAGCCCAGGCAGACTGTGCAATAAGTCTGTTTTTTTTGGAGGGAGGACCTGTGGATATTTTTGTTGAAAGTCAAAATAATATGACAGCTGCTTTGATATTGCAGAAAAAAATGCCCAAAGTTAAGATGTCTGGACAGTCTGCATGAAAAGTTATGGTCACAAATGATGAACATTCATAGTGTCACAGGTTTAGAATGATGTATTTTCTCAGAGTCTCAGAGTTAAAAACAGCCAGTATCCTAGAGGTCAGAGTGTTTAACTTCATTTAGTGCAGTGTGTGTGTGTTTGTGTGTTTTTGGGGTTGCCATGGGTAATAAAATACTAAAATACTTTTTGTTTGCTAACATCATGACATCCTTGGGAGTATTTATAGGTAGCAGAGGATGCATTCAAAGGCATAATTGCATGGTATGTCACATAGGGAGTTTAATGGATGGCTTGATAACTGTAATAGCAGTGACTGTCAGTAAGCATGTGGATAAATAAATGGGTTTTCTGAGTGGAAATTATCAAGAGACTGTTGGTTGCGGTTAGATTTAATAATGGATAGGTCACAACAGATGTATAATTGTCCTCGGAATCAGTGATGTCAACATGAATTGTGGTCAAACTTGTTAATATTACAGCCCAAGGTAAAGAGTTTCTTTCAAACCCGAGAGCATGTCGTCACTCTGTATGTAACATTTACTGAAGTAAACACATTAGGAACTGTTGTGGAGAGCTTTTGGGTTGACTGACTGACTTTCCAGCAGTTGTTATCACATGTTATATCATAGTCGGTTGCTGTTTCTAGATAAACTGTGTACATAGATGACATCCTGTTTATCACATGGGCTTTTGTACCAGCTGAGTGACCTAACCTGTGCTGTTAGAACAAAGAAAGGAGCTGAGTTCTGCTTGCTTGGAGAAAATGCCAAAAGAGTGCCCTCTTCTGGTCAAATATATTAAATCCCAAATCTCATTCTCTCTTTTCCCATTTTGCCTCATTGCACCACACAGGCAAATAGTGTGCTTTATATGTGTATATATCAGGTTATTTGATGTCTACTTTCTTGCTTTTTTGGTTGCTAGGAGTCATGGTACTGGATGGGACAGGTGAACAATGATGCTGTGGTGATGAGTGGAGTGAGGTGCTCAGGAACAGAGATGTCCCTGTCTCACTGCCTCCATCATGGCCAATACCTCAGCTGTCCCCGAGGAGGAGGACGCTATGCCGCCGGTGTCTCCTGTTCTGAGAGTGAGCTTCATAGTACAGCTCTGTTTAAGCTGTAGCCTAGTCATAAGGGATCTGGCCTTCTAAACACTAGGATTTTGTCAGTTTGATTCCTGGAGCTACTACCATTGAGCCCCTTTGTAAGACACTTGACTCCAATTTGGGGACTGTCCCTGTAGTAATATAATATATATATATATATATATAAGTATATCAGTGTAATTGACTCTTTACAAGAGCATCAGCTAAATGACAAATGATACATTTAGACGTAGGAGTAATCAAATCAGACATTTAGATATATTTTACTTGGCAATGACACATGCAGAGACATTTCCTGAATGGTCGTGATGACTGTCCTTGTTTTTGCTGCACCCTCCTCTGTCCCTGCTAGCGGCCCCGGACCTGGTGCTTAACCCTCAGGTGGTGGAGGAGACCTCATACTTGGAGGACCGGCCCATGTTCATGCTTCAGTGTGCCTACGAGGAGAACTGTCTGGCCACCACGGCCAGCTCCACCCCACCCAGCTCAACCCGCCGCCTGCTGCGCTTCTCCTCCCAGATACACAACAACGGCCAGTCTGACTTCCGGCCCAAGCTGAACAGAGAGTCCTGGGTTTGGCATGACTGCCACAGGCAAGTTCAGAACACGGCATGCTAGCTAGCTCAAATAATAAAACAGGTGTTGAACAGAGCACATGTTAGTCTCACTTGTATATGTGAGACCAGTACATGCGCCGCTGGTGAGAAAAGAACTCTGCATTGTTACAAAAAATATATGTCAGGTAAACTTAAAATATGCATAAAAGCAAAACTTCAGAATTAAAAGTTTTTCTTGAACAGAAATGAGTCATTTATGTTCAGGGTAGCTTTAATCAAATGCCATTTCCCCTGTTTCCTTGCTCTGTAATTGAAAAGTTGCAGATGTGGTCATGGCCCAGCAGTTGTATGTAGTACAAAACGCCCTGTTGACTGCTGGATGGCATACATTTCCATGGGCCGCAGCAGATTACAATATAGAGCAAATCTAAAAGGAGATAATTTGGGGTTCACCATTCCATTTAGGATATTCTAGAGTTCAGCTGGCATTTACAAAGTAGAAATCATATGTTGTGTTAACTGAGCAGTTACAGACTGCTACACATTATTGTTTTTTTATATCTGCATGTGAATAATGTTCTGTACTTGTGACTGTTGCATAGACATTATCACAGCATGGAAGTCTTCACCCACTATGACCTTCTGAGCCTTAATGGGACCAAAGTGGCAGAGGGACACAAGGCCAGCTTTTGCCTGGAGGACACTGAGTGTGATGAAGGTGCGAGGGGCATTTCGGACTCAGGGTCCTCTTCATTAAAGGAGAACTCTGGCCAATTTCAACCCACAGCACTGCTGTTTGAGGTCACTGCATGCTGTCTCTGGGAAAACAAATTCAAAAATTTGGTGCAACGTAGACCGAATCATGATCTGGCAGCTAAAGCTAACCAATAGGGGCAAATTGGCTATTAACTCAGTTTAGGCTAGCCTCAACTGGTTCATAATTTGGTTCACTGTTTGGTCTATGTTGTACGTTTGGCACAAATTAGTATACAGAAAAGGGAAAACAAGGGAATGGATATCATCATGGCTTCAGGAATTGATGGGCCATATGCAGGAAACACTTTAGGAACTCTTTATAAATATGTAATAATACATGAATAATATGAAGCACATGATGACATAGATAATATTCTTTTACAGGCATTGAGAAGAGATATGAGTGTGCAAACTTTGGGGAGCAGGGCATCACAGTTGGTTGCTGGGATACCTACAGGCATGACATTGACTGCCAGTGGGTGGATATTACGGACGTTAAACCAGGAGATTACATATTCCAGGTAAAACATCTAGATTATTTGAGCTCACCCTTCAGCATTTCCTAGCTCTCCAACAGCTGTACTGGAATCCACTTTCCATCCTTTCATGCAACTTCCACACTAAAAGGTCAAATTGCTTTAGTACCTCGGCTATTCCACTTGATTCTTTTCATTGTCATTTGTATTGAGAAGAAAATTTTGTTTTGTAATGGCTTGTATCTTGAATTTGATTTTGAATCGCAGTACGTTTCTCCACTCTCTGTTCAGTAGCTTTCATTTATGAGGAAAGAGAGCCCTCTTGTGTGATGTTTTGTTATTACTGAGAAAAAAAGAGAAAACACAATTCACTAACACAAAATTAACATTTCTCTTTCCTATTTTTAAGTGATGTGAATACTGGTCAGCCTTCAGTGGTCACCATGCTAAATGATATGTACTCATGTTCCTTCAGCAACACCAGTATGTTGATAACATTCACATATGTTTTTATTTAACCTTAGGTGGTTCTCAATCCCCACTATGAAGTTCCAGAATCAGACTTCTCCAATAACATGGTGAAATGCCGATGTCGCTATGATGGACATCGCATATGGATGTACAGTTGTCACATAGGTGAGTCTGCTGAACAGCTGAAAAAAAGGCTTAAGTATTTGAATCATACTCACCGTATATTTTGGTTTGAATATTCAATTAATAATTATTTATTATTGTTATTATTTGCCACATCAACCAAAGGTGGTTCATTTAGTGCTGAAGTGGAAGAGACTTTCCCAGGGCTTCTGAACAACCAGGTGACCCACAGGTAAAATGGGAGAAGCGAGCAAAGAGGACAGAGGGAGTGAATGGGAATCCAGCCCAGCCGTGAGACTACCAAATGCCCTTAACCACTACAGCCCTCGTGTTTCCACATGAGCAGACCTGAACGCCTTTAGAGACACATGCTTCTCATAACAGCGCAGCGCCCGTGTCATGGCTTCCATAAGCTGCTATAGACCTTTTTTCATCAGACTTTATGCCCTGGAGGTGGTAATTTTCTTACCAAGAGCTATGCTCTTCCAGGTTGGCGCCAAAGGGATATACAATCTTAAGAGATGTTCTCATGCCTGTCTTGAAGCCAGCTAAGTCCTCTATACATCGATGGCATTGTAAGATGAGATTCACTGTGATTTTCTCTGAAGCAAGCTCACTTCAAACATGAAAGGGAATTCAGATGCACTTTGTTTACGTAAAAAAGAAACATGTGGTTCAGGTCATTTTGTCAGTTGAGAAATATGATAGTCTTATTACTACTCATCATAGCTATAATTATTGATAGAATATTGTTACCTTGTCAGTAGAAATGCAACATTGCTATCCTTAAGTGCCTGTACAAATGCCATATTCACCCTGAAGCCAGTATTATGCATCTGAGAGAGACCGGTGCCCAGCTGGGACAGTCAGCACTGCTGTTGAGATTGGCTCAGATGAACCACACCGTAGGGCACATTTGTGATGGAGACTGTGGAAGCATATTAGTTATAACCTTACTTTCATGTAGGCCATGGTTTCAACAATGAGATAGTCTTACTTGTGAAGTTTGAACAGCTACCTTGTCATCTCTTCAAATTACAGAACCACCACTCCATTCCTTTAGTGTCAGAAATATGTGTTCATACAAGATTGTCCACTCGTGACCAGGCCTCTAGGTGCTGGTAGAGCCTATTTCGCTCCATCACAATATGTGTAAGTTCAGTTGCAGCACTTTAAGCTCAAATTATTTAGCAAAATTCATGTGAAAAATCAAATACCAGCTCTATATTTTTTCACATTTCACATTAAACACTGGTAAAGATCATTAAGATGTTTTAACATGTATCCTAAGTCTTATATTTCAGATTTTCACAATGGTACAGCTCTTTTAATATAGCTATAGTTATTCATAGTTAGGGTTGAATTCAAAGTATGGGTACATTTCTTCATCCGTTCACAGTTTTACACTATTTTATTGAAATTTGTTCTAAGCTATTTTCCTAAATCCATATCCATCATCTGCATAGGTTCATTTTCATGCAGTAACATGGCCTAATCCTCTACTTTAGAATTCTCAGTAGGCTGTCAGATCATAGTACATCCATCATTATTATTAAAGATCAAATGAAACGTACATACCCGGCTTCGGATCTGTCCATCGTATCTAAGTCTTAATGATCTTGTACAAGGTGGCACCCATTTCACTTTGCTCAACACACCTCATTTCATCCTAAACATGTCAACATCTTTCAGCGTTTTTGTTTGTTTGTTTTGGTATTTATTGATATAAGTCAGGGAGTCTCGTTGTCTTCTCCAAAAGTGTTTCCTCTCCTCTATATGGTGCTAACAAAGCATTATCCTCTGTTTTTTGAGGGTACTTGTCACCTGAATGACCATGTACACTTACTTGAATGGAGTATAAAAATCCATGTTGTGCATTTTGTGAACTGTAATAAATACATACATTACAATGCAGATTGTGTATTTTATGAATAGTTGTTTTTATAATACATTTCATGACTCTGGTACCTCTAAGATAGATTTCTAGGAACAGTCCCCAATTTTGGTGGTCTGTCCCCTGTACAATTCAAGAAAACCCATTTTGGTTTATCACCTGTTTTTTAAGCTAAAACATACTAATTTTAATGACAGTGGCTGTAGATATAGGAATGGCTCCGGTTCCCCAAGGAAAATTCAAGGAAATGTCACAGATTTTCATCTCTGAAGGCTGGTCACCTTACTCTAAGAGGGAAACCATCAAATCTCTGACTGACTCCCTCCTCTTTCTAACTTAGGGAATAAGCAGCAGTAACACTAAACTCAAGAGCCACCTACCCACTCGGTTACAATCATAGACAATAGAAGACAGTTTAGCAGTTACTGCATCTATGAATTATGAACTATCAAATTATTGCAAGGGTGCCACCAAGTGGGCTGGCATGCATATTACAAGGACGTGTCACTACATAGATTTTCTAGTAAAGCTACAGCGAATGTAGTCAGTTCTGTTGTATTCAATTGGTAATAATGGTAAATCATGTTGATGAAGAAATTATACAAATTAATTCTTAATTTGCAAGTTGGACAACTGCACTCCACAGTTTTATGTCCTAAGTGCAACTAACTTTACCTGAGTACATTTGTACATAAGTAAAGCTCTATATGAGACTAACCTGTAGACTTGTAAATGGTTACTTTCACAACTGGTTAGTGCTAACAGTACAACCAGGACAGATTTTTTTTTAAATTGTAATTAACTACAATGAAAAAAAAAATTAGATGGATCTTGAAATAGAGAGACAATCTCACTAAAGCAGTTACCCCAGACTTTAGAGCCAGTCATTAAAGGAATTCTGTTGTTTTACCTTTTTTTCCAATACAGGTTATAAAAGACCTATTCTGTGCACACAGAAACATACAAATACTGTTGTGTACTCTGGAGATAAGCACACACTCAATGTGGTCATCACTGAGATGCAAAATATAATCAATCAGCATTCCACCAGATGTCTGCTTCTCCATATTTGCCCATGGCATTCCATCTCTTCAAGTGCTGTTGACCGGCAGGGATTTTGCTAACATTTATACAGAATACATCTCACTCTCTCTCTCTCTCTCTCTTTCTTTGAACATGTCTGTGGTCCAGAGACTCCATCTCGACAGCCTCCCAAAGCCACATCTGTTTACATTCCTAACCCTTGGTATGTATATGTATAGAAATGCTTGGCAGAGATGGACTATGGCGGGATTAATCCCTATGTGCTCTCTGCTCCTTCAGTGGTCTTTCTGTGCAATAAACAGGGATGTGCAATTGAGATGATTTATTGCGTCTGTCATTGCTTTTATAAACATAGCAACGAAGAGGACAGCATTAGCTGTGTGCAATTCTTTGTCTAAAAATTGACAAGGCTATTGCCTCTGGATGCTGAACTTTGTGCTGTGTCGTTATTGCACATCCAAATTGCTGGTTTATGATTGTAATATCTATAGACACCTTCCGAAGAAAATGTCTGACTGACAGAAAAGCTCTTGGGATGAGTCTGACAAAAGGTCAGGTTCATTCTGTGTGCTATTGTGTGGGCTAACTAAGTGATTTATGCCAAAATATTTCACAGATTTCTAAGAAGTCCTAGTGAAGTGAAGTTTGTGAAGTTCTGCTGACATTTGTTTTATTTTGGTCAACTTTACTAACATAGCTATATCTGAAATATCATGAATATGTATTTAAATTAGATTTATATTACCTAAGTGGCTCAGTGTTATTAGCACTAAATCTGAGCAGATTACTGCAATATGATTTGGAAATAACTTAAATGTAAATGTAGCTATGAATAACATCTAAATATCCAAAAATATTTCTGTCTTAAATTGTTTGGTTTCGAATTTTACTCTCTGTGGTGAACAACGCATTTGTGCCACTAATGAAAATGATCAGTCATTCTTGCACAGAGCTGCATGTCAGCAGAACACAGCTGCCCTGACAGAACATGCCGGGTCAAACGTGTTACATGAGAAAGCCTTGTCACTTTCTATCCTTTAACACCAGAGCCTCCAGAGCCAAAGTCAGCAGCGCAGTAATACTGGGACAGAAGAGAGTTCAACCCACTTCCAAAATCATCAGGGTGCAGGAGAAGAAGAGGAAGTGGCTTTGCCAGTCAGCTACAAACTCTCTGAGAAAGAAGTTTCATTCACAACTTCTAGTGGAATTAAATAGATATATAGAATATATAGATATAGGGAACTTCAAAATATTTGATTATTATCATTTTCAGTTGTTGGACCTGTGTTGCCTTCCACATATGCAGCAGTTCAGATCAGTATGCTATGAATCAGTTATTTCCTTGTGTGGTCATTCCTTGCATTCTTGTTAAGAGCTATGTTGATCTTCCAGCATTGTGTTACAGCTCTTCTGCATCTGTGATCTGTGATGAGCAGAAGGAGATTACTGATTGGTTTTACTGATTACTGATTACTGATTGGTTATAATTCATGATTTGCAGGGGGACTTACAAACCTGAACTTCGACAAATCTCACATCTTCAATAACGTACATCTCTTGGCTATGTTTTGTCCAAAACATTCTTTACTTTGTGGTAACTGCCTTTTCCTACTTTTCATTCTGTTGGCAAATAAATAGTTTAATAGCACAGGCAATATAGCTACTAGATGTGCCACTAAATCTAGATATTAGATTATGTATGGCAGCAGTTCAGATTAATTCTCTGTGTTTTATGGTCTTTATGATTTAAAAAGTGTTATCTGTCATAATAATGGGTTTACATAAAAAAATATTGAGATTTTCAAAAATGAGTCATTCAAAGTAAGTGACTAAATAATATAATCAATTACTACAGGATGTGTTCATAAGACTGGAGGCTTGTTAAGTGCTGTTTAGTGTTATCATCTTAAATGAAACTGGAAGTCAGGTTGAAATCTTGCTCACAAGTGTTGCTAGTCAAACACATGTGATATACCTTAGAAACTCTGCAGCTTTGTGTATACTAACTACAAGGAAGTATACCAAGGAAGTTGGCTTAAATCATCATAAGCACTGATCATAGATTTTAATTTACTGACTGCTTTATTTCTTAAACATGGCACTACAAATATGATGACTTAAACATTTACTTTACGGGCCTTGATGTTGAGAGCTGCTCAGGGGAAACTCAAACACAACTATTTATGTCTTGATGAACTTAAAACTTTAGAATTTTATCAAAACCTTTCTTTTGATATGTGTACCTTTCATAACATATGCATACAGAAAAGTGTGCTGCCTCTATTAGGTCATCTTTACCATTGGTCTTTTCCAAACCTTTATGAGAACTGTCAGTAAATAGTTTGCAATACCATGAACAGAAGAAGCATTGTATGCCAACCTGTTTGTATTATGTCTGTATGATTTGCTGATAAAAATGAGTATGAGGGGTTAAATTTAAGGTCAGGTTAGGGTTAGGGTTAGGTGTAAGAGGAAGGTATTGAGCTATCCTTAGGGCTTCCATTGAAGCTGTACTACTCAGGGCACTGACTCAGATTCCATGTTTCTTATTCACCTTTATTTCTTCTCTTAGGAGCTGCATATTCATTAAGAGTGATTGTATCACTTCTTGTTCATGTCAGGTTTCAGAATGGTTTAGAAAGTAGATTTTGATTAAGAATACAATAGAAGTTCCTAAGAAATCCTTAGGCCCTGAGGCATCTCTTAAGAAAAGCAAAACGAGTGTGATTTTATGCTTGACTGCTTTGCATTAAACTGCATCCATAATGTTCATCAAAAATTCATTCAAACACTTCCATTATCTATATTTTATTTTTGTTACACAGCACATACTGGCTGATTGCAAGCACACTCAAAGTATCTTCTTCAATAAGAATGTAGTGCAGTCAAGTCAGACTCTCTGCAAAGGTCCTTTAATAAGAGAATCGAGGGGACAGAAGTTTGTTTTCAGTGACATATAACACAGTAGAATCTGCTTAAAAATGTTGGTATTTCAGAATTCAGAGGGTTTCAGGTAAATGCAAAGATTTGTACAAAACTGTAAAAATACCAAAGGTGACTTTTTCTGCAGGTGCTTTTTCTCAAATGTGTTTTTTTTCCTGGATTGTATCAAAAGAATGCACTGGAGTGTGGTGAAAGCGGTCACATGAGAGCACCGTGCCTCTGACAGGTTTCTACTAATCACATCTCTCTCGCTGAGGGGAAGGCAAAGTGGGGCCAGGACAAATTAAAAGCAGTCACTGGTCAGCTTTGAGCCAATATAGTGTATCCCGGGATATGGGAGGACACATGACCTTGCGGATTGAATGTGTGTTGAATGTCAACCAAAGGCCCAAACGTTTGCGTGTGTCCCCATAACCATGCTGCTGTTTCTCTTGCGTCCGCCGTCTCTGCTGCAATACCGGTTGGCCCCAGTGCAGGGTGAGCATAAGTGTGCTTGGAGCACTGTGCCAGACCTTCTGGACCACTGCACAGGCTCCAAGATACGCTCCCCTGTTCACCAGGAATTTCACAACAGCATTTGAGGAGGACAGGCCATTTTTTTTTTTCGATATCTTCCATACCACTGTGGGTAATCTTTGTTCTTCCTGTAATTAGAATCAGAGTCATGTAATTTGAGCCAACTTTTTTTTTGGTCTGATATTCTATCCAGACCTTGAGACATTGTCTTTGTATTATACCCATCTCTTATGTTTGTAGTTGGAAGACACAATACGATAAACAATCTCAGTAAAGCCTTGATATAGCCACAGGACCTGACAAGTAGCTGACCTACTGAGAGAGACCACCCAGCTTTTGAGCGGTCAAGTTTTAGATGACAGACCGTGAATGCAGACACACTTCAGGATTGCCTTCTAAATGCATTTCATAAACCATGGGGGCAGCTGCCTTCAGACCTGTGAAGTCCAAACCATTCAGTACGTGCTTTGATGTGGCACCATCCACGAGATTGCTCAATCTGAAAAAGACCACATCAATGGATGGACCATTACCAAACGCTGTTTTGAACAAACCATGGCTCTCAAGCATACAGGTTCAAATCAGGATAAAGACCACCTCTATTTACAGTACGCTAATGCTTGCCATGCAGTGTTCCTTTTCCAAAGAGGTATACAATGGACCAGTGGGTTAAAACAGCATATCGTCACGCCACTGTTTGGCCCATGGGCTCTGTCTTGTGTTGGAATCTCTGTTTGAATTTGCCCCAAGGGGCGTTCTAAAGAGATCCAGGTACAAGTGTTTCTGGGCAGAGTGTTAAGCAAGTTGAATGGCCTCTCAATTCTGCTTTATGTAGTCTGCTGTAAATTTTGGCACCTGTTAAGGGGTGCTGGCCACAATGTAATTAGTGAGTTGTCTAGGGGAAAGGCAATTAACCTCACTCTAAATTAAGGGTAATTTTGTACTCTGGCCGGTACTTGGAAGTTCATTCTTCACCACACGCTTCTTATATTTTGGGAAAGATGTTAAGTTTAGAATTGAGTTAGTATATTGTAACCTAATGCTACAATGCATGCAGATCACCTGATTCATCAGTTAGCCTACTTGTATATCTTGCACTGGGCCCTTACAATAATGTAATTGTGTTTCATCAGGATTCAAGATAACACTAAAGATGCATTGCCCTTTGAGAGAGTGTAGCTCCTATTTAAAGGAGACATAACCACAACCTCTCCTAATTCATTTTTAATGAATGGCCAGAGAGTTATCATAAACATGAGGCATAGTTGTGCCCTCCTTCATATGAACTCAGAAATAGTCATTAAAACATTGGCAAATTGGGGCACCATTTAGCCAAACTGACCTATATAAGGTTTTAAATAGGCTTGTAAAACTGCACTTGAGCTTATTTTTGATTAATCAAAGTCGAATATATTCTGTTTTAACAGAACAAGGATGATACTACATTCATCCATTCTATGTCCCCTTTAAACTGTCTATGGTGTAGCTAACATGGATTCAGAGTCAATGTCAATGGAGGGTGGACATTTACTGTGTGATTGTTAAAATTTTGTGACACTTGGTAATGGGTGCTGTGTGGCTTTAAAAAAAAGATGAGTCCACTGATTGAGACTGACTACAGATAAATTGTTACTTCACTGTAAAAAATAAGACTTCCTTTTATTTGTGATAACTTACAATTATTTGTCAGAATAACTACAGAATATGGAAATTGTTGTGTTAACTATTTTTTGTGTTTTGAGGTCTGAACTCATTATCACAACTCATTATCTTAAATTTGGTCAACTTAAAATAGTTAGGCAGCCCGGACACTAACTTTTTAAAGTTAAAACCATGATTTTATTTTTTACAGTGTTGAAGATACTATATCAGACCACTTATGTCAGAATCAGCATCTCTACTAGCCTGACAAGCCAGACTATAACATCAAAAGTTGTAAGTGCCATGACTGATAGACTTGGCTCAATCCAAAGGGAGGAATCGGGAAGTGGTTTTTCAAATGGTCTTTTCATGCTAATAAGCTGATAAGCTAATGCTAGGGTACGTTTAGGCAACTCTCTATAAGGACAGAACGATGTGATCTGACTAAACTTGGGAGAGGAGCTTCTGAGGCACGTTTCTAGACATGCCACCTGAGCAAAACTATTTGCTACCACTAGGATACGTTGAGATTTCTAGGCTACAACTCTGCAAGAATGTCTTCAAAAAACCACTTCTACACCTTGGGCAGAATGCCCTGAAACCATCTCAGGCATTTCCACAGGTGGTGAAGTAGGTGGTACCAATTCAATAGTGTTTCTAGCAGGTCACTTACAAAGCTTTGTTTGCACAGGTCAACACACGTTCATGTTCATGCTCACAGCCACATCCCATTAGTTCCAGTATTTTTCCATTTGGGACCGAGCTAAACACAACATAACACAACAATCATAAACACAGTCCGTGATAATAGTGTTTATTTTCACTTTGCTGTGTTTTCAAATGCATTAAGCAATGAAAATGAGGCATATATTAGGAAGAAAAATATGGTCTTGACAAATAAATAAAGGAAAAAGTCCTAGGGCTAAGGTCTCCAAAGTTCTGTACATGAAGAGTCCACTTTAACAGGTAATAATCTTGTATTCAGTTTTTGATTTTACTATAAGGATAGGCTCTCTACATTGAGTAGCACTATACTTACTTACAATACTGTTGAATACTACAGCATATGACAGACATTTCTGATTTAATTCACATGTATCACAATAGGGGAATTTGACAGAACCAGGACTATGCTCAAAGCCCAGAACTTCTGTTGCACTGAATAAATGGCTCGAGCACTGCAAGGAACAATTTGCTGAATAAAAAAAAAATGAAAAATGTGTGGGATTGGAATTCTGGACCACACCTTTAATTCTGATGACTAAATCAGAAAAAAATCAAGAATTACAACAATCCTGGCTAGATTTCCTCCTATACTTGATTAGGAGGAACGCCATTGCACATTTTCATCAAATGAAATATCTGAACCTGCTGTGACTTCACCTGCTGACCAATCCTTTGACTAATGACTGACCATTATTTGTTATGCTTTGATTAGTTTGTAGCAAGTTGCTGGTGACCATGGCACTGACCCTCTCTAGCCAGGTTAATCTTTCTAGTGTCACCTTGGCTCTGCCTCAGCCCCAGTTGGCCTTTGCCCTAAAGCCAATCAGAGAGCCATTTGGTTCTTGGGTCTGAGGAGACAGCCCTACCCAGCTGGAGACAGTGAAGACACAGCAGGCCCTGACAGGCAAGGGCTTGGCTTGCTTTTATTTTGCAGCCAGTGGAAAGCTATTCTGTGGTGGGATGTGTGAAAAAGATTATCCCAATCCTTATAAAGTCACAAATAAAGAACTTCTTGGTAAACAGAAGTTAGAGTTTTACATGCTATTGAGCTGTGCTTACATATGTATCAACTGTACGATAACCTTCTATAATGTGGCTATAATCTACTGACAGACAGTATACAATGCCAGAATGAAAATAAACTACAATGTCTGACACATACACAAGTATTCATCAACAAGAGCATTCAAGTCTGAGTGGACCCTGCCCAATTAGACATTTTCCGGAAAAGCCTGGAATTACTCGGTATTTCGTAATGTGAATGCTACTGTTACAGATCATTTATAAAAATGAGTTATGTTTGTCACACCATCTTTTGATTAAATACTCTTTCAAGACTAGAATTAAAAAAAACACCCAACAGTCAAATGAAACTGAATACTTGTACTTTGTCTCAGCATGACTTCAATCTTGCTTCATAGCAACTTATGAGCAATTTCATTGTCAAACCAGCATGACAACTGTTTAAAAAGTGATTTATGAGGGCACAAATGGTTGAAGCAGACAGAAAGGAAAACAACTGTAATTTTGATAAACATGAGGCATTTATTACAATATTCACCCTAGTTTATGTTTTATGTCAAGCTTGATGAGGAAAATGACACTTTTACAGAACAGATATGTGTCTCAGATCTGTGTATTGCAGCCTTACTACTGCTGAATCAGTAGTCAATTCTTTCAAAATGTTAAATGTGAAATTGAGAGTTTTTCCCAGGCTCTGCCTAAAAGGCTGAGACAATAAACAATGGCGTATTTCAATAGACATTTTGAGGGAGAGAAGCCTAGGGTCAAGTGGCAGTGAGTCGCACTATTTCAGGCCCTTTTCAGGCGCAAAAAGAAATGAGAAAGTCTCTCAGCATGGTTTTGTAACTCGAGTGGTCCATATGAAGGCCCTGTCAGCCACAGCACAGCAGGAACAATTAACTGGGTTGAAAGACCACCCTCACATTACCTTTACAATGTGCACTAAACATATATGCCTTTGTGCTCCTTGGCTTCTCTTAGCTGTTTGACACTTGAGGACCGGACCGGCTTCACCACCCCACAAAAGCACCCTCAATCATGGGCATATGACTACCCATCCCAGAAAGACAGAAAGCTTTACAGTGCAATTCAGGCAAAGTTTGCCAGCATAAATCAGAGTCTTAGTTAGAGCTGGTCAGCCTGTGAAGATGTATTCAGTTTCCATGAGAGACCACTGGCCACAGTATCGGCTGGGGTTGTGCTGCAATAAAACCCTAGTGGCTGGCCATTAACCAGCATGTGTTCTGGATGACCGGTCCAAATGTTGCTCATTAGAGGGTTCTGGAGCTGCGGCCGTTCACATGGAGAGGGCCCTGGACAGCCTGCAGTGCTTTCAGGGGACAAACAAAACAACGGCCAGCCAGCCGGTGTGAGGACCCGTGTAGAGGAATGATCCGAAACTTCATCCAGATCCCTTCTCTTAATTGGCCCTCTGTCTCACTGTGCAGCAGGCCCAACTGTGCGCAAGGATGCAGAGCACACGTCTGCAAACACATTCCACACCGGTTGCGTCTGAGGTGGATGCTCTGGCACTGCTCAGATGGTGAACAAGCAATGAGCAGCAAGCGATGAGCAGCGAGCGATGAGCAGCGAGCGATGAGCAGCGAGCGATGTTGGCCCCCCCAGACTCAAGGAGATCTGGGAGCATCGATTTCAGTTTTTAGTTCAAAAATGTGCAAACATTGATGAAGTGTCAGAGTGAATGCTTTGCAAACAATGATGATGTGTCATGGAAAAGACTTTGGGTCATCGTTTCATAACAATTTTCTAGATAAAGAAGGAAGGAAGGAGGTCTTTTTTGTGCTTTAAGGCAACCACACTCAAACATTAGCACACACACACACACACACACACACACACACACAAACAGTTGCAATGCACACAGCTTGAGGTAGAGATACCATGGAAGATTGCATGTTTGGAAAAACAGCTTTTGCAGACGATGTTCCCTGTCAAATGAATGAACAGTCAGAGATAGAATCAGGAACAAAACAGGCTTTCCTGTTTAACATTTGTTGCTGGCAGAACTTGGACATGGGGGACAGGATTGGGAAAAAATTTAAGAGAATACATGGATGGATGGATGGATTTTTTTTTTCAGATGTCCTCTGTACAAGTAGACCTATATTCTTAACAGATGATGGAAATGGGAGGTCACAAAAATGTGTATAAAAATGACAGTTTCAGTTTGTTTGATTTGAGGCACAACTCATAGCCACACACACAGACACACAGACATTGACCTCCCATACACCTATATGTATGGATTTCAACACTTTCATCGTTTCAACATAATTTTAGTTTTGAAACCAACACAAATCATAGAATTGCATGAGGATAGTCACTGCTTCCTTCATGTAAATGTCCCTAATGCCCAATTCAGTTAATACAAATGCATTCAAAATACAGAATACTTAACATGACACATTTCATTGGAATTCTTTGATGCACACGTGATGGCAGGCACTCTTTGCATGATGCACCAAAACCAGCATGCAGTTCCACAGGAGAACCATGGATGGCACTAATACATCCACAAATGTTTTCTTTTTCACAGAGCCCTTGCCCAATGTAATAATACATACCTAGAGAGCATGTGAATAAACCTTTTCAAAAGCACACTGAGCCCCCATTGTTCACAGAGTTTCTACACCTGCCATGAGAACATTATTTGAGGGTCATTTTTACATTTCTAACACTTTCCACCTATGTAATCTTTCAGCAGTTTCAGACGCACATACAGAAATATGTGTAAATGTGTATGTTAGACCTGGTTATATAATACAAATACACAGGTTTCATTCAAGCGGTTTCTCATGTGACCATCGAAAACAGAAGTACCTTTACTCAGGCAAATAACAATAGAGACCAGATGTGAAGAATTTGGGGCACAAGGCGAGAGAGCTGGGCCCCTTAAAACAGTGCCTGGCTCCACTCCAGGCCAAGAGTGCGATCCACACAGTAATAGCACAGAGGATTGCTCCAACACCATGGAAGGATAGCTCCAGAGTCAACACTGCCACAGCATGGAGCCCCTTCACTGCTGCACAGACATTTATGATGAAAAATTGACAGTTTACTGTAATCTGTAATATATAATGAGCCTCCTGTTGCCCATTTCTACAAGTTGTGTTTTTTTTCTGTCTCTGAAGTTAACCTAAACAAGATTGTGATCTGGCATAGATCCTGTATGGGATCAGCTGGTATAAATGTCTGGTATGACATTTGGCAGAAACTGAAGCAGACAGACATCTGTAGTATTGTTCTCCACCATAGAATAATGCTGCCAGTGTCTGCAACTTTAATGACAAAACCTTACTAATGGGCAGCCATGCCCTAGCTAGATTATTTCAGGGCTATACTATATGTATTCTATACCATAACAAAAACTTTCTTTGACCAAACTCTTTGAGCAGTGGCTCAGTGAAATGTCTGTTTTAGTTGAAATTACTTTAAATATAGGCCTATTGTACTTTTTAAAAATGGGAACACACCTAACTTTCTGCATGGATGTGCAAGTAAAGTGGGTTGAACTAGACTTGTTAGCGCTATGTTATCTCTGGAAATACCTGCTTCTAATTTATTTGCAGCCATTTTGGATTCAGCCAGAAAGTTTCAGTCTGGGAAATCCCTGACCCCTAAGAGAGAATCAGATTTTGCTAAGACCTTTAGAGAGGAATGTAGAACTTGGTAAATCTCCAATCCCTTGTTTGGTATCTGTCTCTGCCCTGAAACATCATTTTCATGCTTCTTTGCATTCACATGCAACTTTGCAGCACTGATATGTCACCTCTTATTCATTTCTGAAACACACTAAAATCTGCTTATTTCAGTTGCACACACTTACAGTGGCTAACAGACTGGTTGTAGCAATCACAGAATCCTTTTTGTTGCTGTTTGGCATTGTTATATTTTTCAGGCATGATTCTGTTTCTAACTTTTTTTGTATATTCACAGTTGCATAGAAAAGACATTGAATAACCTCATTTACATATTGATGGGTTAAATAGGTGAAAATAACCTTGCACTTTGTCATTTGCTTAATTTCGAAATGCCCTAGAAATGTGAGACCATTTCTGTCTGCAGGCTGCCTGGTAAGCATTTGCAGTGAAACGTAATATGCCTTTAAATGTTTATTAGCTGTTTAATATCCTGTTTAGAGTGTCTTTTATCAGTTGGTTCCTTGCTTTTTCCTTCATTTCAATTCAATTCACTATTTCCTCTTGTGCCGGTTCCTTTCCCTTCAAACAGCTTTGAACAACATGGTGTTCCCTGATGGTCAGTTACTTCAGTTTAAGGTTCGAATTAAAAGGCTTTTGTCACATACTGTGGGGGTTGCGTTTTATACCAGAAAAAATATATGAAGGATTCAGGATTTCATACATTTTGGTTTGATACTATTTTATGAGACACATGTAAACACAAAAGCATATGTTAATATTTGTGTTTAGAGCGCCAACATTAACATCCTTGTATGGCTCAACATGAAGCAAATAAGTGTGGTGGTTATTCACCATATACAGTAATGGAGTATGTGAATGAGGGATTGTTCACAGGGAAAATGTCTCCAGGTATATTGTGTCTTATGCAAATGGACCAGGCTAGGGCATTCACTGTTCAAAAGGTGGGCACATGTACAAAGGTCTTCCCACACTGTGAACTTCCACAGATCAAAACCTACCACAGCCATTAGGGCTTTCTCATCTGACATGGTCGTGATTTTGCGGTTCATAACAAACCAAAAGATGAAAATAAATGGCTTGTTCAAGCCAAATTGTGTGGAATAAAGACTGTGTTTATCCATGCCGAGCCACTTTAGATTAAACAGCCCAAATCTGAAACATCTTCCCCCGTCCTCTGGCTCTCATTACCTAAGTGTAGGAGAGGCTTTTTGTCCTTGCTAGTGTACTTGGGGCCAAATCCACTGAAATCGCAGTGATTTGAGTCATGGACTTAGTTAGCTTCAGAGTCAAATATGCCATGGAAAATTCGTTATCACCAGCACTGGTCTTGACAGAATTTCAATGGAATCTTTCCGAGTCATATCCAGGAATCAGACACCATGCTCACTTCTAAGAAGTAAAATGAGAAAGGAAAAAAAAAAAAACAGAGGAAGTCACTGAATCAGCCACTGATGCAGAACCCCCATACACATGAATGTTCTTCTTTGACACCGACATCTTCATAGCTCAAAGCAAGACTTCCTAAATATTATTCTAAGTGTGTTTGACTGTAGCTCTTTGAAACTGGCTCAATATGGCTTGCTTTAAAGGTGAGACATCTGATTATTTGAAAATCCTTAGTTGGAGATGACGGCCTCCACCTTTTTGAGAAACATGAGTGACACGTGAGGGACAGAAAGGTGAAAACGGTGGAAGAAATGGAAGGAGGAGAGAGAGAGAGTTTTGAAACAGGAGAGCTAAATGGGAAAGCTGGCCCGTGAGTCTTGTCAATCCCACACATCTCTGTCAAGAAAATCAACATCTGAGGAGATAACCAGCAAAGACAGCACAACAAGAAGTAAACAGGCTATGGATGTAAAAATAGGATGGTAGGAAAGCGAGGGAGGGAGTAGGTGAGGGGGACAGAGCGTGTGAGAGAGAAAGAAGCGGAAGAAAAGGAAGAAAAGCAGTCCTTTTCTGGCAATAAGGACTCACACTGAGTCAGTCTGGGTTGATCTCTGTCAAACTAAATCAAATTAGAGCATTAGGTGGACAGTGGCCCTGAGTCACACTGTCCTCTGTGACTCTCTTATTTGACTTAACTCTCCCTGATGGGAGCTTTTTCATTTTGCTGCCATTTTAATTTGAGTCAAATTACTTGGTAAATATTTAGTTTCAATTAATGGCCCACGCAAGCTGACCCAAGCAGGCAGCTTTTCATTCTTTCACTTTCAGTTACGCTCTCTGTAAACCACCCATTCTGATGTCATACAGTTTCTCTACACAGAAGGAAAATTTATGTCTTTCCTTGTCCTTGCCTGCGTCTAGCTTTCAAAATCATAATCAAACCTCTGGGCTGCTGGAGTTTCTCCTTTTTCATGTACATCTTTTTCAGGCACATTCATATGAATACCATAATTACTACACTTGATACTATGGAATCATTATTAATTATCAGTCATGTAAAATAACTTTTTTTTCTGTCTGCCAACTCTCTTGCAATACTTCCATGAGGCACTAAGGCTGCTTTCATTTATAAGACTTGCATATTTTTACCATATACAAAAGACCGGTGAGAGCCATTTGATTGAGCATTACAGACACACAGACAGACATAAGTATGTCAATCAATGGTTTGCTGCAGAGAACCAGAAAATATAGCTACTGTATCACTTTGTTGCCCATGGAAAGCAATTGAGCCTAAGCAGTAGGGCCAAACAGATACCCGTATTTAATTGCTCCTCATGTAGCTGTGGAAATCCAGGGCAGAATGACCCCCAAGATAAGGCCCCTCTAGGCCTCTTAAACAAATCCAGGCATAAAGAAAGCATGGGTGACTATGGAAAGCTACGGAGAAGGCAGGGCTTGCTGGAAAGAAGAGGTGGGGGGTGGGGGTGGGGGTGGGGGGTTGTTATATTCATGTGAAATGGGTCCAAACAAAGACCCCATTTTTCTTAAACCAGACAACCCCCTACTTTTCCAAGTAAGATAAATAAATAAATATGAAAAGGGGGGAAAAAAACCACTCGGCCCACAGAAAAGGACCAGGGAAGAGTGAGTGACACAATTGAAAAGACAAATTGTTACATTGTCTTTGGCGAAGGATGGCAGGAGGGTTTGACGCTCATAGGTAATTACGCAGAGATGTGAAATGGGGGTTCATAGGTCAGACAGTCCGACCCCAAGTTTGAGGGCCAATCCATGGGGGCAAATGGGGAGGGGATCATGGAACGGACCAATTTCTCACTGACTCCCTTTGCTACAACTCCTATAAGTCGCCTACTGATGTGAAATGCCCTGGTTTCTCCTCCTCACCTCTTTCTCTCTTTTCATTCTGTTTCTCTTTTCCCATCCTCACTACCTCTTTATTATTTTTAAGAGGGCTAGAAGAGAGAAAAAGAAACACACACACACACATACACACACACACACACACACACACACACACACTCCAGCTTTCCTGTGGAGCTGGTGCTGAGAAGAGCTGACGAAGGCGTTTGTCCTCCAGCCACTCATACATGTTTGATTTAATTGCTTCTCCAGTCCTAGGTGCCCATGCTCCGCTCTCCCGCTCCTCGAGCAGCTGGCTCCAAGGGGTAGCGGGACCTGGGGCAGCCTGGGGGATAGCTCCCCTTATTTTGACAGTCAGACGAGGAGACAAGGTTGACCTGCTCCAAGCCCAGGCCTGCCTCTTTCCCATGTTGTTCCAGCACTGGGAAACGCCAGTGGCTCCTGTCGCAGCCAGCCAGCATACTACTCACCCCTCTTTCTGTGGATGCATAGGAGAGAGAGGGGGAGTGGTGGGGGTGATGGGGCCGGGGGTTGAGAGGGGGTTTGAGTTCGAGGGAGGGGGGACAACATGACCCTTGAATGTTTTGGAAATACACTGAATGGCAGGTGACCCCCACACACATACACTCACATCCCCACCCCCCACCAGTGTCTGCCTTTTTTCTAACCAGCAGCTGGGGGTTCACAGGAGAGGGCATCTATTCTCATCAGCAAGACCTCTTTTCCTGATTACACATTTGCTGTTTCATCCTCAGTCTGACATATATTTGTCATTTACATTAGAAGTATATATTATTCTATGTCTAACTTAATTCCTTTTCAACTGTGACAAAAGAAATCGAAAGCCTAGGGTATAAAAAACACTTGAAAAGCACTAACATTTAATGTCATTATACCCTGTATGTGTAGCCTGACAAGCCAGACTATAACATCTGAATGCATAGTCTAGACATGACAGATAGACCGGGCTGGGGCTGAGGCGGATCAGCGGTGGTCTTTCAAACTGCCTCTGTACGCAATAGGACAGTGCTAAGACCAATCAGGGCAGTGTCGGCAAAACAGCAAATACGACATTCTTTGAAACAAATAATTAGCTTTTTTCTGCTCAACTTTCAAAGAAAAGTCTAACACTTCTAAAATCGATGCCAAAGCCGATTCAAATGACAGTTGTTCCTTGGCCCCTGCCATCTTAGTTGTTTTGCATTGTCACAGCCCTGTCGTCATCGAAGTCTGCCCAATGACTCTCTATGAAGATAGATCATTGTGATTAGTCCCACCAAGCTTGGTAGAAGAGTGAGGCCCTATGATGCGTGACTAAACGTACCTGCTGAGTAACACTATTTGCTACCACTGGGGTAAGTCTACATTTTTAGGTAATTGTATGTGTGTACTGTGACTGCCAATATCATTCTATTATCCTATATCTTTTTCCTCGCACAAGTGGTGATGGTTAATATCAGGAAATTGTGTGAAAGTCGGTGAGTGCCGGTGGAGGTGAATACACTGTAGTTGGTGTGTGGTGGTGGGGGAGGCAGCATGGTCAACATCCTCAGTGGTTGGGCATGACTAAACACACCAGGCCATGCTTTCTTCATTAGCAGGAATGGGTTCCTGATGAAACCATGCTGAGGTTTCCTCGGGGGGTGGGGGTGTGTGTGTGGCGAGGGGTGATCCAATGTAATAGCAGCGACTTTCCAGCTACACTGTGGGACACTCGGCATCCCACTGAAGCAAGAAATTATGAAGCTGGCTGTGAGATGACACCTAAACCGCTTACTCTGTCTTACCATTTTTCACATAAGATGTTGCTCACAACTGCATCGAGCTGACAGTTAGTTGTGTGCTGGCACAATCCTGGTTAGGAATATGTTCTTGTAGGAGCAGACTGAAATTCATGTTCACACTTGTTTAAGTTAAAAAGAACATTCTGTGTTTGGCACTCTTTGCTGAAGACAAACAATACCGCACATGTGAGCACATAAGTGCCCTGCAGTGCGGTTTCATGAAATAGTGTCCATGGAAAGGCATGAAACCATAGACACTGCGACACACAAGTCTTTTCATGTGTGCTAAATATCACAAGCCATTTAGGTTTTTTTGCATATACTTCTTTCTTTTAATGCAAGGCTAATTAATTTATGCACGATTGTAAATGCAGTCATGCTTATGACACTAATTAAAAAGCATACACAACAACATCCTGACATTAATTTACAAATGAAGTAAAAGTTTAAATGGTGACACATGGCCAAGTGGTGCAATGCCTGTGTAATCATATACATATGGCTGTCAAGTTCTTTGTAAGCTAAAGGAATAGCCCATCGCCAACACGCCACCATTGCTTATGATGGGAACCTCACACTAAAATGGACCTTTGTGTTTCCCGTTGACCAGAACACATACACTTATAGAGTGTATTAGACACCTGGATTCCCTGTAAGTGCATTCTGCTTTTAGCATCTGTAACAATGGGAATTTTGAATTAACATGGGGGTATGTGTGGTAAACGAGGGTGCAAATTTTTTTTTTTCACTCTGTCATCAGATGCTGAAAGAAGATTGGCTGGATTTGTTTGGCTTAGAATTGGGAATGTGTTACCATGCATTATATGTGTGTAAATGATAAGTTTCAGTGACCATTTATGTTTTTTTCTTTCAAAGTAACCATTGTTGGGACTCAAACATGACCTATGAACTCATGTCTTTGCCTCTCTGCTTTAAATTGCTATCCATTGTTATCCATTCATGTGTTTTCTTTCAAAGTAACAATTTTTGGGACTCTTTACATGACCCGCAGACTAAAGTCTGTGCCGCCCTGCTTTAAATTGTTATCCAGACATAAGCACATGATCCACTTGGGCGATCCCATGACAGTTTAATGCAAACAGCGGCAGTGAGGATAATGGATGTCCACTGGAGCAATTTGTTAAAAAATGGAAGTTAAACAGGGTGTATGTGTGTGTGTGTGGGTGTGTGTGTGTGTGTGTGTGTACAGATAAAAATCCTGGCCGTCTTCTAGTTTTGTAGTGTATATCTAGTTGCCAGGACGAAGGCATAAATACTGCAGATCAAAGATGTTGGAGGAGAGGCGGTAATCTTTGACTGGGCGCGCAGTCTGACTGCTGTTATGGGGCACAGGGGGCAAGGGCTGCAAACACATCCCAGCAGAAGGACTTGCTCTGCTTTTCTTGGCCGGGTGCTGTGAAAGAAAAGCAACGACTTATTTGTTTTGCTGTTTTCTACCCACACCCACCCACACCCCTCCCCCCTCAACACAAATCAATCTGTCATTCCTGGCCATGGCTCGGAAACACCGTGTGAAGGTCTGTACAGTGTTGAGAGCATGTCTGCGTTTGGCAGTCCGTTGTGGGGTAGCAGGCCTTTGGAGCACTCTTAATTAGTTCAAGGCCGCTATGATGATCCATAAAACAGAAAAACGCTTCAGTCAGAGCAATTATAGACACCTCAAAGCTGGTATGAAAACATTTGTGCCAAAGCACCAACAGGGGGTAGAACCTGAATTTAGGCTTGATATAACATATTCAGACATTGTTTTTTTAAATTAGGGTGATGGGCCTTTTTACATGACTGGCAACCAATTCTATGTTTGGGGCTATCTTTTCAGAGCCATATGACTGTTCTCCAGTTTATTCCAAGCTTACAGATATCTCCTCAGAACCATGTGTTTCTCGTGTAAGCTGCATTTACTAAGGCAAGGAACTGGAATAGCAATTAGGTGGAGCTTGCAGAAACTTTTGTCAGGGACCTGCTTCAACAGCAGTGTGCAGATAGATGGGATTTGGCAAACCCAGCAACTTCAAGATTTAGTGGACAAATGTGCCTTACGTGCCTGAGAATGTGCAAGGGCCACACACTGCAGCGTCTACTCACTGCCCTCAATGTGTGTGTGTGTGTGTGTGTGTGTGTGTGTGTGTGTGTGTGTGTGTGTGTGTGTGTGTGTGTGTGTGTGTGTGTGTGTGAATAACACAGTCAAGGAGCTTGCCAAATCAACAGCCTGCTCTCTCTTTTTCTCTTCCTCCATCTCTCTCTTTCCTCATCTCTCCCTCTTTTGCTGTCTCCCTGCTGTGCAGTAATCCCAGACCCTGCACACAGGTTATGAGTTATGAGTTATGTGGAAGGTATTCTGGCCCCTGAATCTTCAGAAGCACCAATAACCCAGGGTAACAAGACTTCCCCCACCACTCCTTTTACCTTGTTTGAATGTAAATTTCACAAATGAGCTGAATTAGTCATGGGTGCAGCGATGCATCCAGGCAAGCCATTGCAAGCTGCTATGCACCTCAGCCAATCTTGTGAAATCCCCTGCATGTTCCAAAACAATGTTCCCTTTGATTAACACTGTAAGAATAGTCAGTAACAGTGCGTGCAGCAGAGGGTTAATGATTGTATCTGGCAACCACAAAGTTTTAATTTATTTCTCTCTCTCTCTCTTTATATCTTTGCTCTATTTGGTTAACAAGTGTGTGTGTGTGTGTGTGTGTGTGTGTGTGTGTGTGTGTTTTGGGGGGAAGGGTTGGTTCAAGCCTAACTTCTGATTCACTTACAGATAAGAATCCACACAATGCCTTATTTGGCACCTCTATTCGGTTTCAAATGAGGGTCAAGTTCCTGTTTAAGTTGCTATAAGATTAGCTCCATGGTGTCCTCAGATGCACATTTTAGTTGCTTGATAAGAATCTCATTACTCCTTAGGAAGCTAGTCTGCATTAATAGCAGTGAGCCAACAATGCAGGCTTCTGCTGGTCTGTTTTGTTTATTCTAATGTCATGCTAAGAGACGTAACATTTAGTCACTGCTTCATTATTGATAAGTCAATTACCTCCCTCGCTACAGAGACATTATGTGAGTCTAAGCCTTTTCTTAACACCTGAGGCTATCAGTGAGAGACTAAAGACTGTCAATTATGCAAACATGGCTGTGGCCCCTTTTTTGGGGGGGTGGGGGACTTTGCTGCCAACCAACATTGGAAGGTGGGTGTCATTTCAGAAATGTCCCAAGAGGTCCCAACACTTTACAATATTAAAAATAAACACAGGCTAAAACTTCCCCCTTTGACAAAAACACACAGGATTTTTTCTACCATACATTTCTCATGTGTATAAACAGAGCAGCTCACTGTGTCATATTGTTTAGCTGAGACAAGATGAAGGCCAGTAATGGATGAAGGATGTTTAGTAGCTCACAACATGCCATGCCATCTGAGGCATATCCCCTATATGCACACGTATGTGAGTCCACATATTTAAACAGAGAGAGTGGAGAATGATGATCTGTGATCTGTAAAAGCCCACAGGATAGGTCTCCTATGTCCCCGTGACTGCTTGTCAAAATATTTAGTCTCTCTATTGTTGAGGCTTTCATAACTTCATGCTTTAAGAGACTAGACACACCTGTCTTGCATGGGCACTTAGTGGAAGTGAGAAGATGGACTTACTGACCTGAGTCAAACTTACATCATGTTTTGTGTGAGACAAGCTATTTTTGGCTACTTGCACAGAAATGTACACACAAACACCCAGTGACTGATAAAACATGAAATATTTAACACCAAATCCAGTCACATTTGTGGGCTAACATGATTTAAATTAATTTTCATGATCACCATTGCCAGACATACTTTAAACTCAAATTTACTAACTGGAGGAATCAATGTCTGTACAAACATATGTGGTGGCTATGCATAAAAATCAAGCTTGCTTTCTACTTTGAAAATAATAAGGCTCATAGCCTGTTTAGAGTCGTCGTGATTATTGAAAATAATCGTTTAACATGCAGTTTCTGAATTTCTGACATTTTAAAATCAAAGTAAAATAAAGTAAAATTTGCTCAAGAGTGTGTGTGCCTCAGAATGCAAGGGTTTTCAGTGTGCCAGCAATTACAACAGGGTTGGGGGTAATTGTCATGAGCCCTGTATTGTTAACTAAAGCAGACCATTTGACTGGGTTTTCGACGTCATTAGCAGGACAAAGACCTGCGAAGATAAATTGGTTTGGTTCACACTCCTAATCTCCTTGTCATTACAAATTATGAAAATTAAGTCAGGCGGAAGGAAAACACTAACGAACCAATATTGTCTAAAACACAAATAATGTATCTTGCGCAGACTTATAAGATAATTTCTATACTGAATGCCATTGTATATTCCAGTTGTATCGTCGTTTGGGGCATGTTTAATGAACCTGCGGCATGAACACGACGAGAGGTAGGCTGCGTGTATCAAAAGCAATGTATCCACACACTAAAAAGGATGTATTTGGTTACTAGTATCACTGCTCTATCACACGAAATAAAAGTTTTAAGCGGGTTACATCCTTGTCATGTCATAGTTTCAGCAAGTCTTAGAAGTATAGACACTGGCTCGACGCGGCCGTGCCTGACACCTTAACTAAAGACTATCAGACTGTTGAGCTTCATTAAGGTAATGTAGACTTCTAGATGGAAATAAACTAAGATTAACCGGGAAGGGGAAGAGGCGTGGAAGTTTACACCGAATTTTATTCACTGGGTAATTGAGCGCTTTGATTGACATGTGCGTGCCAAAAGGTCCTGGAGCATTCTCATTGGTCGACAAGTACTTCACAATCTCCCCTTGTTCCTCCACTTTGGGCATTTCAAGCAATGCTCTCTTGGCAAGCAGCCGTGTGAGTCAGCACCCGGACTCAGCTGCAGAACACCGTTACATTTGACGGCATCGGATTTCCAGAAACTCAAAACTTTTAACAGTTTGTCTTTTTCGTCATTTTATTTTAGGTTTTCTACACCAAGAAGACTTCATTATTTTTAGATTTTTTGCCTGCAGCTAGCTCTCCATACGGAGAGCATCACATATTTTTTGGATTCTGCACAGTGACTGATTAAACAATGAAGTGCTTTGCTGTTCTAAGTTTGTGGAGAGGCATTGCGGTGACTTTGACCATGACAATGTTCTCTGTGAGCAGTGCCACAGACTATGAGTATGCTGACCCAGTCTGGCATCCGGAGGTGTATAACAGTGGCCGCATCTATGACAAGCCACCACAGTGTGTGGACATCCCTGATGACCTGAAACTCTGCCACAATGTTGGCTACAACAGGATGCTGCTACCCAATTTGCTGGAGCACGAGACCATGACTGAGGTGAAACAGCAGGCTGGCAGCTGGGTACCACTGGTGCACAAGAACTGCCACCCTGGCACACAGGTCTTGTTGTGCTCCCTGTTTGCCCCTGTGTGCATGGACTCACCCATCTACCCTTGTCGATGGCTCTGCGAGAATGTCCGAGACGCCTGCACCCCAATCATGGAGGCGTTCGGCTTCCCCTGGCCCGAGATGCTCACCTGCGACAAGTTCCCTTCCTCTGATGTGTGTATCAGCCTTCCTAATGCTACAGAAGCCACAAAGCCTTCAGGTAATACAAAACTCTTTGTTTTCCTTTCAAAGCAGCTCACAAACAAGGTCAGAGACTAGTAAAGGGGATGCAAGGAAGAGGAATGCTGAATTTAGAATAAGAATTTAGAGAGTTTTTTTGAATTACATGTTTTTTATGCAGTAGTAGACCTCTGAGTGATTACTATCAAAGGTGGGACTTGCAGAGGTAACCACAAAATTGGGGTTTTCATGTCACTCATTCAATGACAATGACAACATGCCTTCACTCCTGACAACCTTGGTAGCATCCGGAGTTACCACTTCTCAAAAATGTGGGAATTGACAGCATGCGACTTGCAGAAGAAGTTGCAGTGTAAACAGTAACACTTAGGATTTGGCTTTGAGCGACATTCTGACATTTTAAAGTCAACTGTATGCATGTGGAGTTCTGTGGCACCAGCAGTCACACCTTTTGCTTTCTGCGAGAAGTGACACCATTGCCTTCTTAAAAGAGCTAGACTGTTATTTCAGGAGTCAAAGTCTGTTTGTTGACCAGGAATCACATGCAAACCACCTTTTGGAGCCTTTTATCAGTCTTGTTTTTTCAAGCCAATAGCTTAACCATTCTTTGATTTGAATTTCAAAACATGATGCTGGCATGCACTGTTCAAGAACCTAGTTTGCACATTTGCCATATTTTTCTGTCCTTAGTTTCTTTTTTTCTTAGTCATTCACCAAGTTTTCATTTACCAAGCTCTTTGTTCAAAATTAATATTTCAGTCCTTGTTTAACAGCTGGTAGCAATTGATTTGAGAGTGGTTTAAGGTCCAGCACATACTGGGAAGTTGTCCAGTAACAAACTTTTGTGTATCTACTTATTTCACCCGAAGAGAAACAGCAAGAACCCATTGTTCTGATCAACAGCTTTTGCTCCCCTGCCGTCAACCTCCATTCCCCAAATCAGGCATTTATTAGCTCTTTAGCTAGCTAATGTGACGGAGGAGAATAAAAAAAAGTGTTTGCCCCAGATAAGACTGCTCCGTCACCTCTGCAAATGTGATTCCTCTTTAAGGCTACCACAGCTGTAAAACCCTTCCCACTGCATTTACACCCCACAGAGATGTTAAAGTCTCCTGCACCCGCATTGCCTTGTGCTACATGTGAGAGCAGTCTTGGTCCGATTTTTGAGTGCAAAGGTGTGAGTTTTAGTTTTGAAAAAAGGCTAAATACCTTCTCTCTGACTCTATACTTTATCAGATATTAATAATATTTAATTAACACCCCTCACCCCCATACACACATATTTGACATTCTTTTATGACTAAACATGCACAATTGTCTGAGAAAGTAGTGCCATGGCTTTGAGAAGAGAATTTATGTTGGAAAGGTCTTTGCCCCGAATACTGTGTTTGCATCACAGGGTGTTCTTAGTGTTCCTGGCAAGAGAAAGCCCTTCTTCTGGAAAGGTTCAGAGCTGTCAGTTGTGAGAGACTAGGGAAAGTACATCTAACTGAGGTGGCTGGCTCATAAATTGGAGGGGATTTTCCATCTCTGAAAGTCTCTGTCTATGTACGTCAGACATGGAAAAAAATGGAGATAATGCAAAGGAATCAATACAAAAATACCTGTAATAGTGTTCCAGTCATATCACTCAATATCATTAGCCACAGTGATTGTGGTTGAAGCATAAAGCAGAGGTGCTTCTGATTGGGGTATGGCACAGAGGAGGACTAGAGGCTCTTCAGTAACCAGCACAGCTGTTTAAGGTAGATGGCTCAGGGACCACACAGACATACCTCAGGCCCGGTCACTCACCACTTGTGATAAATAAACCAACTGTCCTGCCGTTTATAGCCACAGACCCAGAACCTGTTCAGACCAAACTATGCTTTGCAAACATGTTTTTTCTCATGCTAAATTTAAGTCACACTGCGTGGTACTGCTATTTTCTTTAACAAACCTATTTTCATGTTATTTTAAAATTATTTTAATTATCAGTAACATTTAAAACACTGGTATGCGTTTTTACATTTGCTGAGTCAAGATTCCTTGGTTTAATGATGCTAAATTGTTAAGTTGAGTGATACATATTGTAGTGGGTGGAAAAAGAAAAGATGCACTGGAAAGGGTAGAAGAGATTTACTGGAAAAAATGTTATCCCTTTGATTTTGTGAGTAGCACCTGTTGTCACAAGCATTTTCACTTGGGTGTAACTTCCACAAGGATTTGTGAAATAGTTGTAATTAGTAGACAAGCAACTACAAAGAGCACTGTCTTTCAAAGATAAACAAATTTTCCATTTACTTTTGTCTGCAGTCACTTTAATTTTCATTGTAGGTATTGCGGGAATACATGTGGAAAAAAAAATAAAAACCCTTCCTGTGGTGATTTTGTCTTAGACAGTTGATAGATTAATCTGTCAATCATGTTTTCTGTCATCCGGCCTCCTGACCTCATCTTATTCCACCTTGTTTACATTTACTTCACAATAAAATCACACCTGTGCGTACAATGAGTCATAATTCTTGTATGAAATCTGTGGTGATCAAATGACGGCAAACCTTGTAACACTTAATTCTTATCCGCAGCATGCCATGACTGCTCGTGCGTGGGCGCATGCTCATGTGGCGACCAGTTGCAAGTCACATCTGTGTTGTATGACATTTGTTGGCATGCTGCTTTTATCATTTGGGATGCATCAAATTCATAATGCTTATAGACTTGGCATTTAGATTGTCTTGTTTCAAACTTTGAGAATATTTAAAATACAGAAAAATATATTTAAGTAAGTGCAAACAGGAGAAAATATGAGTGTAAAGAGTGTTATAGTGAAGTAACAGTATTGAATTAAGATGTGCTCAACTGCAGTTCTTCTGTGTCAGGTCTGCTTTTATTCACTGTTTTCTCATCTTTTGTGAACCACATGGTGTTTTTCACAAGCAAATTGTAAACTGTAATGTAATATGGCAAAAAGTAATTGACACTTCTGTTTTTCCCCGATAGTCAAATAAGAGGTTGATATTCTGTCTTTGCAGACCATTGCCTAGTGTGTCATGTATCTATGCAGTTTTATTTGAACAGTCTCTGTCTTACCTCTTGCAGGTTACTCTCCAGTATGTCCTCCCTGTGACAACGAGATGAAGGCAGATGCTATTTTGGACCACATGTGTGCCAGTGAATTTGGTAAGCAGTCATTACAAGTTAGCCACTTTAGTACTATAACAAAACAAAAAGTTACAATCTCCCGTTATCTTTTACCTGGAAGGGAAAAAATTAGTAAACACTACTTCTTTAATTTGCTGGTTTGAATTCACAGCTACAGTTCATTCATTTGTGTAGTTCATGACAACCTTAATAGTCAGTCGCTAGATCGTGCACTCGTTTTGTATTTTACCCAGACGTTACATCAAAATTGAGTGGCGTAGCCATTTAACTTTAAAACCGGTTCTTGCGTCCAGGAAAGAAGAACCCATGCCAACCAAGTATAATTGTGCTTCTTTTCAAACTAATCAAACTAATTCTTTTTTTTTTTTACTCAAAAGTTTAGTTGTGATTTACATTACATGTCTTGGTGGTCTCTTTCATCACAGATTCACATCTTTTTTACAGAAGTTTCTAAATCCCAGCAATTTCTTGACATAAACGTGTTCTCAAGAGTGGAACAACACCACTGCCATCCCGACTTTGTATTGTTACTTGTGTCCCGGTAAACACAGCAGTTCCACAGCAGTACTGATAGTGTTTGTTATGTATACAGCAAAAGGAATGCTGAAGAGATAGGATTCTATGCCCATGGAGATTTTGGCCGCAGAATGTTGTTGTTAGCAAACAGGTAAAATTGACAGACAGAGGCAAAGTTGATTAATTATTATAATTATCTAATTATAATTAACTAATCTTTTTTAGTGCCACGAAAACAGCTGTGTAGTTTTGACTATGCCATATTTCCAACATTACAATTTCAAGGTTATCACTTTGTATGCAATGAAACAGAGCTGATCCAAAGTGGTACTAAAACCTTTTACTTGGCAGTCATTTGAGGCAATAAACTGGGGTGTTTGTTCTGCTGTCTGGTCCTTGAGAAGTGTCAAGAACCCTGAGGCTGACCCCTGCTCAGGTTGATTTCTTAACACCCTTTCGTTTTGTTGAAGGCCCTATGCCACATCTTAGTTCTTATCTTCAGTATCTGTAACTTCAGGGTTATGGCCAAAAGAGCAAAGCTCCTAAAAGTACTAATAAAGAATACTAGGCTCTTGAATGTGTAATAATGTGTAAAAGTACAAGTAATGGGTTTAATGTATTTACGTTTGCAGTAAAAAGAAGATCTTGGTGTACAAAGAGATCTTGCACGATTTTTAAATATACACTATGTGTAACATTGCTGTCTTCCTTTGCTTACATTAATCCATGGAATCATGTGGCAATTTAGTCTGAGGACCATTCATGCCAATGCTAACCAAAATTAGGCTAGGCTTTGCTTGCCTTGCCATTCTTGATGCATGATATCTGATCATGACATCTGAGCACTAGTGCCTGACAATGACAGTTAAATGATAGCATTCGTGAAGCAATTAAGCCAAATCACATTAGTGGTGCGAGTGTTCAAGCAAAAGAAGAGAACTGTAATTGTGTGTAGCCTACATTTGTTTGCCTGTCCTGAAAAAAAAATCACCCAAGTGAACCCTGAAGTTCTATTGACCCCAATGTTAACTAATTTAGTAACTGTGAACCATATATCTTGCAGGTGACCGTGGCTCCACATGTGGAGACAAGCTTGTGTGTCGTTCCGTCAGCTCCCTTAGCTGCGACTACGTTTACTTTGGCAGTGCATTCTGAGTGCTGACCCTGAGATTTAATCACTGGCTCATTTGTTATCCTGTAATCTTCACTGAGGCTGCAGTGGGGGGAACATCTGTAGCAACTATTAGTGTTACAACATGCTTTTGTCAACAGTTGCACAAAACTGTAATCATTATTAGTAAATTACAGAATAGTTTATTTATTTGATTTTCTTTTTTGTCTCTCTCCTAAGGGGATGGGGGTAGCCTTTTTCTGGCAGGCGTGTCTTCTTTGTGATGCTGGTTTAACAGTAATCATTAGGAAAGATTTCAGTGACAACAGGCAGGAGTGGAACCTCTTCCCAGTTGCTTTGATCTTTTAATGGCAATGATTGTAACTTAACAGACTGCGTCACCTCAACCAGAGCTGGTGAAAGATTTGCAGCTGCAGTTCGGCTGCTATCATGATTTACACCCTTTGCAGCAGGTTTATTATGCTCCCCGGCAACAAACTTTGTAGCCCCCCTCAATTGAAGGCCTGCATGCACTTTAGTAGTAAATGACGCATGCTCGATTTTCCTCTGCTTCTTCAAGTAGTTGTTGTTGTTGTTCTTCTTCGTCTTCTTTCTGGGAGGCAGTAAACAACACTGCAGCAGAAATGTTCTGGCTCCTGCCCCTTTTGCTTCCCCTGGCAGACAGAGCCCATGTTTGTGAATAGCTCCAGCACGGCGCTCCTGCTGTGTTTATGACGCAGCCCAGAGGTGGCTAAGGGGAGTCTGGCCCTCCTTTCAGGAGAAGGACTGAGAGGAAGTAAGGGGTCACGGGTCAGTGGAAAAGGTCAAACAATCCAATGAACACTGAGTGGCTGGCCGCTGGCCCATGCCACACTCCTCAGGCGTTTCCACCGCCTGGTTTAATTCGTAACCTTTTCCCTCTAAGCGTAAAATTGATGATGCAGATTTCTTTTTAGGCCAGCCATAGATTGCAGTGACGTATATAGAGATGCATGCTCCGTTTACGTAAGGGCGTAGGGGTCACACGTTGTAGCCCAGAATGTTGCCTGAGTAAATATTTACAAGAGCTGTCTTCAATGATGTAGTAATCTCAGTGTACTGAGTGTACTCAGTGTAATCTCATTTGTCTGCGGAAAATTTCATTTAGGCCAAGTGAGCTTCTGTTTGTGAATCCTTTACAAGATAATAACTTGATAAAGAAGCCCCTCTGTTGCTGTGTAATGAAATGCAGACAGGCGCTCCACTCTATTTATATATGAACGTCCTACAGTTCATATACAGAGACCTCTGTACTGACATGTTTCTCATGGTCTGGCTATCTGTTGTGATAAGATTCGGAAACTATGAAATTTAGATGAAGTACCAGGGGATCTTTGTTAGGATTAAGGCCAGAACTTATATCTGGCACTTCCACATAATATAAATGGTTTCTTGTGGTTTCTGGACTCTGACCATCCTCATGGCATTTTTGTGTAATGCTCAGTGAGTTTGATGAGGAGCACATAGCACTGTCCCCCAGAGGAAATTACGCCAGCTAGCTTATGATTGTCAAAAGTTGTTGGAGAGGGGAAACGTTCTGTATTACAGTCCTGAAGATATTTTGGCTAAAATCAACTGTTAAGATTTGCTCCAGAACTTGGTAACTTTCTGCCCATGGTGACTCGGAGCACAAGAAGCTCAAGGTGCACAGAAAGTTCATGGCTTTGTTAAAGCAGGATATTAATCAGATAAAGTGGTTTCTTGGGTGGGCTTGGGCTTCTCTTTATTGCTTTGCTTATTATGAATGCTGCCCATTTTGATTCTGTTTAAGACTAAGCCACCTTTCAGAATAAGTTCAAGGGACTGAAACGCCGGATAAGGACTCTTAATCCGTACCATGTGCACTGTTAATACCTGGGAAAACAGTCTGTTTTTTTTCTACAGTGATCATTAATTGTGAAAGTCTGAAGGTGTGAGAGGTGGGCACTGCCACTCTGGCTGGTTTCTTTGGAGCATGGGGCAAGAATAAGTTCTCCAAACTGCATTATATGCTGAGCTCACAACCCTACCCGACTCACTCTAAAACCTTTTTTCTCCTTCCAGGGAGGGCCATTTCCTCTACAAGCTCCTAAGAATATAAGTCACGGTTCAAAGGGATATGGGTGAAGAGCATTTTAGCATGGTTAACTCCTCGATGTGCAATGGCGACAGAATATTTTTTATTTATATATTTTTTATTTTATATTTTTTAACAGAACAATTAGCGGTAAATATCTGCTGGGGCGTTTTTGTGCCTCTTGGGAAAACCACACCATCATTATCAGTAAGCAGACTGAAATTACTGTCTAGGTGGCAAAAAGTCTGAAGTTTACACAAGGGTCATGAAGTAAAACCACAGAGATTAAGTGGTCTTGAAGTAGGAGAGAGTGATGAAGATGCACATATGCAATGCCTTACTCACATCTCCACAGTGAAGATAAGTGTTGTATGTTGTGGCATGTTGCCTTGTACAAATGGACTGATATAGAATGGGGGGCAGATACCCTCATACACTCATGGTTTGAAGAGCGATCCTTCTGGGGTTGACTCATGCACACGTACGAAGGAGAAGGTGAGGGAAACAACCAGATTAGGAGGTTAAAGAGAGTTTAGTGAAAGATCAAGCAGATTTAAGCAAATCTAAGGAGAAGTGTGGGATTAAGGCGAGATGAAAGTCTGAAGCCAGAGTGGTCAGTCTGGCCTGGCACTGCTCAATGGATGAAATCAAGGAAATGAGGCATGGTTCATTATTGGTCATTTTCTTTTTACCACGTTTTACAGAGACAATGACTCATGGAATGAGTCTGACTGCTGAAAGACCACTCACCTAGTCCTGCTTGATAGAACCTCACTTCACTGGTGCCTTTATCCAAAGTGACTTTCAGTACAGAGTACCATTTTCAGTTGTATGTTTATTTACTATGAATAAAAGCTCTGAAGACAGCTCAAATGTGAATTTTGTTGAAATATTTCATGTTGGCATAGCTGAGTACTATAAAGTTTGCAGTTGTTGCAGTGGCTGTTGCTGTTGCTATACCTATAGCCATAGCTGTTGTATGGAGGTTCGTGAAGGTGAAAACTGTTAACAATTACAGTCTTTTACAGGCTGCAGATTTGCACTTGCACAACTATTATATGTTGGAGACACAAATGTACCATCTGCATCTGTATTGTGTGGTTGCATTAACATTTTAGAATATAGCGTATGAAAGCCTTTACACCCCTTTTGTGCTCCTTTCTCTGGCATTACTTAGTGGGCTAATCTCCTCTTTGTGGGCCCTGGTCTTCGGCAGCCTGATAGGCATGCCCTTTGCAATACAAGCCCCTCTTGCCGCTCGGCCTAACTGTGACCTGCTCCCAGTGGGGAAGGGATAATGTGACGTACTTTGGATTATTATTGTGCTCTGAAGCAAGAACAGCTACTATAACTTTTCAGCTTTTTTTTTCTTCTATTCTCTCCATTTTTTCCCCATCAAATGCGTCTTTGTAGAAGCTGGGAGGGATGGGGTTGTGTGTGGATGGGGTGTTTTGAGGAAAAATATGACTTGCCTCTCATCTCAGTGTATTAACTGACCCACTTTTTATTTGTTCTTTCAGCCATCAAGACCAAAATTAAGGAGGTCAAAAGGGAACAGATGGATCGCAAGGTGATCCTGCAGAAGAAAAAGAAGATCCTGAAGCAAACCAACCTGAAGAAGAAGGACTTAAAGAAGCTTGTGCTCTACCTGAAGAATGGAGCGGACTGCCCATGTCATCAGCTGGACAACCTGGGAAGCACTTACCTGCTCATGGGCCGCAAGGTGGACAAGCAGTACCTCCTGACGGGCATTCACAAATGGGACAAATCCAGTAAGGAGTTCAAAAAGACCATGAAGAAACTCAAGACCCACAAATGCCCAGCATTTGAGAATGTTTTCAAATAATCTTTTTTTTGTTTTGTTTTGTTTTGTCTTGTTTGTTTCTTTTGCATCTCATTATACACATGAACTTGCACAACCAAGCAACCCAGAATATTGCCTATATTTTCATTGTTTATATAAATATATATATTTCTATGTATACTACAGATTTACCATTGTAGCGAGTCCCTCGTTTTGTTTGCTGCGGGGCTCTGAAGGTGTAAAACTGGTGACGTTGAAAGAAAAAAAATGGAGTAGTATCAAACATAATAGGTCACTTATGTACATAATCACATACGTGTCCAGAGAATGTTAGAAAGTAAGACACATCATCACAGAATCTTAACGTCTCTTGTACAACATCTACTTAGGGCAAGAACTCATCATCCTTGCTACCAGAGTTGGGGTAGAATGGTAAAGGCCATTGCACATATATTAAAGACATTACCTCCTCTGTTTCATAATATATGACTGTTACTTACATTAAAGCTCTGTTATGTAAGACTCAGTCAGACATGCTAGTTGAGTTCATAAGAATGTAGCTGTGTACTGTGAAAAAGTCTCGAGGATGTCCATCTTTCCTGTGATGTTATTGTACATTTATGGCAACTTGTATTTGGGCTAAACTAAGTAAGACCAAAGGCACGGCATCTCCCTTAGTTTATTTTTTTCTCTTTTTGTTTTAGCCCATCTCATAAAGTAGTTCTAGCAAGCAATTCAATAATGAAGTCTGTTTTTGAAATAGGACAGCAATTTTATGCAGATTTTAAAAAAAAAAAAGCCCATTCATGATTTCTTTTATATCTTCTCTGAAAAGTAAGTGTCCCCCAAAGGTTAATAGAGAAAAGCAAGGATATATACCAGTCTGATTCTTTGGACTAATGCAGTTTTGTGTATAAATTACTTGAGACAACACAGATGTACTGATGTGCATATGCTGTCTTATGGCACTCAAACATGTCTGTACAGTCTAAATGGTAAATGTCTTTCCAAAAATTAAACCATCTTACTGTATCCTGATGTAGTGTTTTTGTGTTCTGCAGTCACTAACACTAAATGGTTACTGACATGACAATAGGTCCATGCATCTGGGATATATTTGAAGCCTAATTTCTTGGGTGAAACTAGCACTAGTATGTGATGAGTTCAACATTTTTAGTTTGGATGTGTAAGATAAAATCAAAAGTGTTCAATTTTATGCCCGACGTTATGCCTGTCACCAAGAGTGCTGTTCTATTCTATTCTAAGAAAGAACAATTTTATAGAAAGTTGACAGTTTTATCACTTCATTCAGCTTGTGTTTTCTCAAATGGGCAATTCCTTATGGATGTGACAGAACATCAGCTAGCATATTATTACTTATATATTATTACTATTATTATTATTATAATAATTATTATTATTGTTGTTTTTTATGTAACCTCTACAACTGAAAATTATATGATAAAGCACTCCCCTTGTGATAAAGCAGTCCACTTTCCATGGAACTGCCAACATTAGAGTATGTAGTGCTTTTTTAGTATTTGTGTCTTTTTTGCCTCTGTTGTGATATGATGGTGAAGAAAGACAGGAAGTGAGAGAGATGGCCACAGGTGGGACTCCAACCTGGGTTCTCGCTGGTACTATTTTTCATGTAACAGTTTTATTTGCTCTACAAAATTCCCTCTCGAGTCCCTCTGGATAGAAAATGTTCATTGAATGCAGAAGTTTCTTTTAATCAATCAGTGTGTGTGTGTATGACAGAGAGCGAGAGAGACTCAGACACTATCAAATCTATCATTTCCCTCCTTTAATATGCAATATCATTACTCAGTACCTTACAAATGTGTAGGTTATCAGTGTATCATCATGTTCATTCTAAACATATGGTAAATGACACTTCAGTTCAAACAGAACTAATATAATTAATGGAAATCATCTTCAGCCCCACTGCCTGTATATGAATACACTTTTTGTTATTCATCCATGCTGCTGAAGCAGAAATAGACTCCACACCATCTGACATGGTTTGCACAAAAGCTATCTCACATGCTAAGGCATGGAATCAATATCTGTCAGGGCCCGAGTCAAAATCCTGAGGATATTACTTTTAGATGGAATAGATAGCATTTTGGCTCAAGGTCCAGGAGAAAGCAGAGCATAGAGGAGAAATGTGTGCTTCATGGGCCAGGCTCTGAATTCTTGGACTGCTGTCAAATTGGCAGATGCTTCACATCAGTACTAATATTTGTGAGCAGCTTGTTCACTTATGAGGCAAATTTGTTCTCTATTTTACAAGCACTCCATTAAACTTGAATGGTTTTCATTTTCTACCATTAGACATACTTCATATTTATTCAACGGTATTGTTGTTTCCTCGGAATTAAACAATAAACTTCTCTGTTTACATAATAGTTACATATTCTTCCTCAGGAAAAGGAATAGGAATGTAAATCGGTGCATAAATAGACTGCAAAGAAGTATGTAGAGATAATTGATCTCTGTCTATGTCATTCTGCTCATAACTTGTCACCTTGACCCCGACCTGCATAATTGCAGCTAATGCAATTATCCCTGACTGATTGTTTTCCATTGCTGGGTTAATATGATACAAACGGCTACACAGGAATGCTGAGTAATGGTTGGCCAGGCCAAAGTCAATGTCACATTGTCTTTTTTGGAAAACTGGTCCATGTCAGTCACCAGTCACCTATACTACCACTGTGTTGCCAAAATACTGTTGGCTTGTGTAAATATTTAAGCAATATGGGACTAGTTTATTTGTCAAAAGAGTGTATTAGCCTTGTCAGGGTTTGTTGACTTATGATCTGCTGACAGTTCCTGAAATGCGTATGCAAACCTATGCAAACATTACTACACACACTTACAGATGTGCTTTGGATGGGAAGGCAGAGTTTAAATCGTGTTTGATACAGGTAGTTTGATGGAGTACTTTCGCCATCTGAATATACTGCCTGCCTGCTCTAAACTTCCTGCATGGAGGACCCTGAGGATGTGACTGTGGAGATGTACTAATCTTGATGTATTTATACAGAAAATAAAACATCATT